>JAOWBP010002978.1:23240963-23521133 GCA_028571105.1 Tragopan temminckii
CAGGGGGGTTGGAGATTTATGATCCTTGTGGTCCCTTCCAACCCTGGCCATTCTGTGATTCTGTGATTCTGTGAAATCTTTGAAAACTTTCTTTATGGAGCCAAACTGTTCAAAAATAGGCAAAAACTGTGCAGAATAATTTTCTAGGATGTAAAAGCAGAAGAAACAAATAAAATCACATAGTCCTTGTATTTAGAATTTTCACTGTTAATAAAATAATTCGTCAAAGCTTAGAGAGAACGCTCTTTTTCCTCGAAAGTTTCCAAGTTTAAGAAGTATTCCAGAGAAGAAATTTTAACAAATATCAAATACTGGCAGGGGAATCACAAGAGGAAGCAGAGAAAAGACCAAGTGATGTAAATGATAAAAATTTTCAAGAAAAGAACAGTGCTGCCTATTTGAAGAAACATTACATTTTACTTATTCTTTTGAAGTCATAAAGTGCTATAACTAAGACTATTAAGAAGTCAATTTGGTAGCCGGCTCTAGAAGGTGTTTTAATAAGAGGGCTTAGAATATAAACGAAGGCAAATTCTCAAAAGGAAGCAGTGCAGAAATTTTTATTTTTTATTTTTGTAACTAAAAAGAAGCCTGCGTACTACAGTAGAAACAACAGAAAGTGCATTAGATAACGTTATATAGAGATGAGAGCCTATAGAATTTTGATTTAGCCCGTAACTGTAGAACAGAAAACACGACTGACATTTTAACCTGTAGATCTTCCCAAAGATAGCACTAGAAGACTTAGGTTTTCTAAAAGCATACATGTGCCACTGTAGCTTTATAGTGATTTTTCATCGTGGTTTTTCATCATAGTTTCTCTTAGGAAAAACAAACAAACAAGTCCCAGACTTTTAATGGCCTTCCCTAACAAAATTCTGTAACTGCTAATGCTCCAGTTTGAACAACGGAGTAGAATGAAGTGCCAGTGGAGGGCCTGATTTAAGAAGGACAGAAGATCATAAACACACATGCACTATATTTGTATACTTTTTTTTTAGGCAGATCCATCTGTGCTCCAGCTCTTTTTTGAGTAGCTAAGGAATTGCACCTCTGTATATACAATCACCATACATTAAATCTAGTAATTTTTTTTGCAGTGGAGACTGTGTTTGATATGCTTGCTTTTAACTTAGCTCGGATACACCAGTCTAGACTGCACCAAACAGAAATGATTTGAATTTGAAAAAATAAGGAAGTCACATGCACTGAGAAGCAAAAACACAACCTTTTGTTGGTGACAGATTAAAAACAGTCCTCCTTTCTTCTGTCATTTAACATCATTTTCTTTTTTCATTTTACTTTTTATTGTGATAGTGACACTCAGAGTACATATTTATACTATTGTCTTTCTTACCGCAGTGTACCTTGGTTACTTTTCCTTTAGCCATATTATAAAGCCCAGAGATGGCTTTTGGCCCTCTAACTTGACCAACTGTAGAAATTAGAGAATGAGAAGCAACAATTTCCACATCAGCTAAAATACCTATCTTAGACTGGGTGTTCTGAGAGATATGCTGCAGCTCAATTTAAGAATTGCAGCAGATGGAAAATCCAGCACATTGGTATGTCAGAATTTATTCCAGACATTAATTAGTATAACTTGATACTTCTGCTCTGTTTCCAGGCCAGAACTGTCAAAGTTAAATTTTCAGAAGTTCCATTTTTATTATTAACTAGTTAATAATCAAGCGAGAATAATAACTAATATTTCAACTGAGTTGAAATATTTTATTACTTAACTAAAGAGAAATGATCAAGAACATCCTTCCGTGAAGGATAATGTGATAAAGTCTCCAAACTTGAGTAAATCAGTTGAGTTTCTTTGGTGGCTCAGCATAGGGCACATTTTCCAGACCTCATTTTTTTTCTTCCAGCTTTCTTCTGAGCTCATTTCAGTTTGTCAGTGTCCTTCTCAAAGTGTAAATGCCAGAACTGGACAGAGTATTCCAAGAATGCTCTCTCTAATGACATAGACAGAGGGAATATCACCCTCTCCATCCACATGCTTAGACATGGAAAGACTGCATCTGACATTTTAATCACAGCATCACTCTGGTAGTTCAGTTTCAAAGTACTATTTGAATTTTTTCTAGAGTACCTCCTCTAGAAGATTCAGCACTACATAAATTCATGGTCCTTTGGTCTCAGATCTGGCTATGCAAATATACCTTGTTTTAATGAATCCACCCCAATGACCACTACTGATTAGCTCATTCTTCTTTTGTCATCATTAGTTGTTTGTTTAACTATTACGTCACCAATAAGTTTTGCTATTAACATTTCCACATTTTCCAGACTTTTCTAAAGGTACTGCACAGTATTGGACAAAGATTCAATCCTTACAGGACTAAATTAGAAATACCCTGCATGGCTATCCCACATCTATAATTATTTCTTTATTGCCTCCATTTTAACTATCCTTTGACTTTTTAAGTACATTTCAATTGCAAATAGCAGCATTAATATTTTCTAGTCCTTTGCCATTTCCCCAGTATTCTACAAATTGAAAAATGATCATTATGCTGAAATAAATCATCTTTGGCAACTTCAAGGCTATTATCTGCTCCTTCCTACTGGAGAAAAAAAAACACAAAAACACAAAAAAACACCTAGCATATGTGTTCAGCATTGCTTCTAGCTGGCAATGGGATAGAAAATGCTTATCACTAGCTTCAAGACAGAAATCAATCTTGGTGTATTCTAGAATAACAGATGTGTATGAGTGCATCAACCTTTTGCACACCATGATCAATGATTTTACTTTTCTCTCTGAGTACTGGATTTAAACCATTACATCAGAATTTTTATATACTTAAAATACTGTTTCTTATTTTCCTCAGCCCTCTACAGAGTTTTTCAAAGATACTTCCAGTTTCCTGTATCAATTGTTCATATTTCCCTAGAGCTGCTTTTAAACTCACTGCTATTACTCTTGTTTATACATTTGTGACTTTTTACTGCTGCCTTCATTCTTCTCCTCAATCAATAGCATATTTCTAGGCTGGAGATATCTTTTAGAGTGTATTTTGACGCTGAATTTATCAAGTATGAATTATATTTCACAGTTTCCTGTTTAAATGTTTCCTGCCACATAATTTTACTCACAGTCTTTCTCAATCTTGAAAAATCAGTTTTCTAAAAGGTCCAATATATACATTACTAGTAAAGTGTTGTCAAAGCAGTTATTGGTGAATCATATAGATATTTCTGATGGGAAAAAAATAACAACGTCCTTCTTCTATCTCCCAAAACAAACACTGAAATAAGGATAACTGTAAAAATACTCTGGGTTTGTATTTTTGTTTGTTTCATTTTAGGATCTCTCACCAAATTAAATTAGTAATACCTTGTTTTCTAAGGATTTATCAGTTTAATTCATCAGCTTGCACTGACTTGTCCTACGGAAAGACATAGAGTAATTTAGAAGTTTATCCTAATCACAAGACCCTTTTATCATGCTCTGATTGATGTTCTTCGTGATCTTGAAAAATTCAGTCACTCTATGCCTCAATTTCCCATCAGGTAAGTGAAAATAACTGTTAATATTGCATACACATGCATAAAGCCAATCATACCAAGGATTTGCTATTTCCTTTCCTTATGTAGGAAGAGTTCAAAACATTACCAAAAAACCCCCAAAACTGCATTAATACAGAATTTTCAAAGGCTGTATTAGTAGCACTGTAGTTAATTTATGAATCTGTGGATTATGTGACTTTTCATTGAGTGTCACAGAAAGTAAGCTTAGGCCTCACTGTCTGGATCTTAAATTTGACTGAGTTGTGTTAAAAAGCTCATACAGCTAGGCATGTGACAGTCTCACTGAGTATGCTGAAGAGCATTACTTATTCCTTCCAAAATCAAGAGTAAACTGGCATTAGATTTTCCCTTTTTCCAATTAATAGCCCAGAAATAATTTATGTGCTTTGAAAAAAAATAGAATCACTTGGGGCCAAACCCACACTGTCTCTTGGAGATTCACCAGTGAAATTGGAGAGAAAATAGACATAACTTTTACAGAATCATAGAAAAATGGTGAACCAGTGAAATTGGAGAGAAAATAGACATAACTTTTACAGAATCATAGAAAAATGGTGAACGTAAATGTGAAATACTGCCTGTCATCAGTCCTCAGATGCTCAGTTTATGTTAGCTGATCTGACAAACAACATTGTCTTTACACATTTAATTAAAGTGTACATAGGACAAACACTAGCCATTTCATACAGGCCACCAAATGTGTTTCTCGTTACCACAGCTTCAAAAGTGACTTGCTCAGATTTAGCTCCTATGTCAAAAGCTCTTGTTTGTTTTTTCCTTTAGATAGCAAACACATATCTGACATACAAGCACTTCAATTTTGACAGGACAGATTTTGTCTTTTTTTCTACCAATTACTACAGATCTCAGCTCAAATCAGAGTACCTTTAAAGTACACAAAGTTCAAACTCCAAACATTTTAAATTTTAGCATCTGATGAAGATTTTAAATGCTGAAGAGTTGGCGTTTCCATTCTAGCTTGAAGTTTTATGCAACAAAAAATCAGGAACATCAGAGTTCACAGGTGCTTTTACATGTGTGTACACCTTTCACTGTGTTTAAATAAGCTTATATAATCAGGAACTCGGTTAATAATATCTTCATTTATGAATTTGCCTATTTAGCTGAAAATACCCTATTAATTTTAGTTCACTAAAACATAACCCAGCTGTAACTTGACCCATTTTGAGTAGCTGTACTTAAACCAGTGTTATGTTTTTAGTACTAAAGACTGATAACTTGATAGCTCCCCAGGGTTTGTTGGTTACGGTTTAAGCACAGAGCTGACATTACATGCTATTTTTCTGAAAATCCCAGCAGTAATATTACAGATGAGATACTGGTATGTCAAGACATATTCAACAATTAAGTTGGAATGTGGATTTCTTCAAACATATAGCATCATTCACCATCCTACAATTTAATTCATTTTTAGATCTCTTTAATCCTATGAAAATGGAACTGTAAACCCTAACAAAAACAGTAGTTCAGGAGTGTTCTCTGGGCCAAGACAAAACCAGCCTGGATTCTGTCATCCTTACCGATGGTGAACAGTAAGTTACACTGTAAATACTCCTCATTATTTCAGTATGAATAAAGGTCACAGAACGTGGTGCTTGGGGATTACATAACAATTTTTCATCTGCATTTCCCAACATGTTTAGCATGCATTACTCATTCATTCCTGCTTCTCAATTGGGAAGCTAATGTAAAGTTAGATCAAATGAGGTATCCTATGTTATTCAACAAGACAAAGGGAGCCAAGGACCTTATTTCTTTTTCTAAACTGATTTCAATAGAACGGGGTTGTATTCTATTAACATTTTTTTTCTGCTTGACATATCCCAAAAGCTACATTTCAAAGAAAATAGAGGCCCGCCATGTCTATCTTTATTACTGTCATTTCTTAGCACATCAATGAATGCAAGCAATGATGCTGCCTGATCATGACAAACACTTCAGACCAAACATAGAAGAAAAAAATAACCATAGGTAGCAAATCTATGAATCTGAATGATTTAAGGCTTTCATTCAAATTAATGGAGGGTTTTATTCTATTTCCCAGAATTTATGTGTTTGTTTTTTCATATTAAAGGAAGTTTCTAGCTTCTGGTTGTGAAGATAGCCTTGACAATGTAAACCAACATACTTTCATCTTGTTGAGCCCTCATCCTTACCAGCTAAAACAATAGCATCAAGCACAGTTAACTTCCCCCATTCATCTTACTGGAGTGTCAGCCTTGAAGCATAAACATGCACACTTAAGTACCAACACTGTTAACCAATTCACTGCTTATTATAACATGAAAAATATCCAGTCAGCACAATTAGTGTCTGGATGTTGGTGATGTTCATCCCACGCTATCACTTGAAAATCTTTAACAAATTAATGTATTCAAAATAAATATATTGAAATAATGTAAGTATGCATATAATGAAACATTAATAAAAAAACAGAGAACAATCTACTAAGTCTAAGGTCTGTTTTTCTGCATAATGTTGCATACTAAAGCTTTTCAAACACCTCCTCCTGCATATCCAAAAGTCTCCAAGCAGTGACTCACCTACTCCCTACTTCTAACTCTTGCAGTCCACGATCAATTTCTTGACTGCCAGCTTCCATGACAAAAATGTCACTACACATATATGTTTAACCTCTTCAAGAGAAGTGTTCAAAATTGGACTGAAAGGACCTGAATAATCATTTATACTGAAATGGTTGGGGGTAAAAAAAAAAAAAAAAAAAAGAGAGAGAGAGAGAGAGAAATTATAAAAAAATTAAGAGAGAAATTATAAAAAACACACCAACAACATCCTGGCAGTACTGAAGTATTGCAAAGGTGACAAGGGAGACAAAGAGACTACTAGAAATTTGCCCCTTCTTCTTAAACCTTTCAGACAAAAATAAATAATATTCATTTATTATACATCATAATCAGTTTTTCTCTTGAGAAACCAAAACACTTTAATGTGCCCATTTTACAGATGAAGAAAGTGAGGTTTTAACCTGGAAAGGTCATTCAACAGAAGAGCAATAGCAGAGACTGTGAAGAACACAAAATTCCAACACATCTGTCAGTTTACTGAATCACTCTACCTCTGTTGAGGTGGAGTTTTGTGCATTCTTTGCAAACTCCGTTAGTATCTTATAGGAAAGAGGCTAAGCTGCCCTCTGGCCTCCTTACCTTGAATCTCTGAATTGTAACATGAACTCACAGCCACAGCATCAAACACAAATGCCAAATCTTGCTACCAGAAAGCAAGAAATATTTATGCTTTGCCAGTACTGCCAGCCTGACAGAGGACAAGGCTGGTGGAGGAAATCAGCCTCTATTATGAAAACATTTCATTAGGTCCCCAAACAATGGAAGTAAACTTTAACAGGAACCAAAAGCATATTCCTGATTCCTCTCTCTGTATTGTTCAGTTTTCAGATCAGGAACAAATTAATCTAATTAATACACACTGTGTGTACCTGATTCCTGGATTCGTATCTATGTTTCCCACTAGAGATTTTCCTTTTCTCCTCATCTGCATTCATCTTCCGAACAGAAGTTGATAGGCAGCTTTTCTCTAACCTTTTTTCTGCCCACATCTTTTTCCCCCTGCTTCTTTCATGAGGATACTTCAGATCAACGTTTTTACACTAAAAATACAGTTAAGCACAGAATACATTTTAAAACTGCTACAGTATGAAGAAGTGGGGTGTATTTTTTATGTAAGAAAAGTGAAAAGCACCTAGAGTGTGCATCTTTCAGGGGAAAAAAAAAATTCAGGCACAGTCCTGAGAAGATATCTTGGCTGTTGCTTTTATTGAACAACACCTGATATAAATTCATTCAACAGTCATCAAGAAAGCATTTAAGTCAAGTTTGTGTGGCCCTGTGTGATTAGAAGCTTTAAAAACAGATTTCAAAAACTGTATTTACGTTCACTGGTTTAGCTCTTGCAGAAGGAATCTTTCAATCTAGTTTTTATTGAGAAGACACTTTTTGCTTTCAGCGCAGTTAACAGATACAGTGAAGTACTACACGACTTGCACGATTATTTTGTTACTGCATTTCTATTTAGGTATGCAGAGCAGCACGCAGAACCGCAGTTTGTGCGGAGAACACGAACGAAGGAAAGAGAAGAAGATACCAGACTGGCAGCGATCCCAAGCTGCTCACACGCTGATGTTCAAGACAGCACATGTGTGTGCCACATGAGCAGGTGAAACTGTGATCCTACATGTGTGGAAGGGAGAATAGTAATTAAACAATCAGATGTGCTAAGTGCATCATGCTGGGACACCACTACGCTTCAGATGGGCTACGAGGGTTGAAACCTGAGGCAATAACTCAGGAAGCAGCCAAATTACAGCTATGATCATAAGGATTTCCATGAGGTCCCTGAAGTGAAACGATGCCTGTAGTGTCCTGACACACTCCCCAGCAGAAGCCAGACGCTTCACCGCCTAAAGCACCCTTCAGCTACGAAGACGCTAAGATTTCACTCTGGATTCATTCCACAGCTCCCCTCCTGCCTTAACGGGCTGCAGCCCTCCCCACTGAGATTCCCCACCGCTGCCTGCTCCCCAGGACGGTGACTCGCCCTCGCAATGGGGCGAGCCCGACAGGCCGGGGCCTGGACCTGTCCCTGCGGGCTGAGCGCTCTGCCCTCTGCCGGGCCAGAGCTGCGGTACCACAAGCCATGCACCGCTGGCTGGCGGTGATGGAGGGGCACAGGGAGCGCCCCGGCAAGGGGGCTTATTTCCTTCTGATTTTAATTGTGGCCGTCAAAAGGGTAGTGAAAGGGGTTGCAATAAAGCCCGAGGAGTTAAAATCTGTGCTTACTTTAACAGCTGTCAAAAACTTTCATTTCAGAGCAGCATGGATTTCTGCATCCCGTTTTGTCCTTCCCTCTCCATTTGGACTGATAATATTTGCCCAGAATTTTTTTATTTTTTATTTTTAACTAGAATGTGATCATTATGTTAAAAATAATTATTATCATTATTTCTTTTGATGTAGAGGCTATACTGTCTGGAGAACACGGGTTTAGGCTTTGCACTGTCACTGAACTATTAACCTAAACTGCATGGACACGTTATGCCAAATAGCCATGCATTTGTTCAGCTGGTCATGGCCCTTTTTAAAGCAAAACAGGGGGATTTTCTCAAGAAGAGATACAGCAGAGGGTCACAGAGGGCACCTACCCCTCCGCTCCAGCCCTGACCTGAGGAGCACCACTGGGGCCCTGTTGTTTCTCCTGTCCGAAATTACACAGTCAGAGGATGTTGAGCACCGCAGCCCTGATCTCTTGCACCGTCTCTGAGAACTGCTGTCATATGAGCAATAAATGCCCATCAGTGAATGTTTCACTCCACTTTCTCCTGCCGAATGCAAAGCAACTTGGAGCTTTGCCTCTTGTGATAGAAGCCTTGTGTACCATGAACCTAAGCTGTACACAGACTACCTGCCTTTTCTTAACCGCACGTAGAACTGCCTACCAGGAATCCCAATATGTTTTGTATGTCACTAATGAAGTTAACATTTCTATTAAATACTGCTCCTTTCTGGGATTCTTACTCAACCTTGAGGATAATAATAAAGAAAAAAAAACTTTCTGTCACATTATTAAATGTTTGATTGCAACAGTATAGAAGACTCAGGTAGCACAATGCCACACTGGCATCTTTCCAGTATGGGAAATTTTTTCCATACTTTTTTTTTTTTTCCCCAAGTCAGTATATTGCAAAACAGTTGCTTTCCTTAATATCACAGATTTATCCAGAGTTTACAATGCAATCATTGCTCCTTGCTATTGGAAATGATTTATTTAGCCAGTTTTGGCCTTCATTCCAAAAGGCTGGATGCCAAATCATTACAGTGTATCTGGTGTACTGTTGTCAGAAAATATGATCTAGCATTAAGATACTACTCAGAGACTCTGAAAGCCAGAGAAAATAATTGTGGTAAATCAAAACCTCATAAATACTTTATAAAGTTGTTTTTAATGTCTGTCCTTATGTGTGACAAAAAAGTACCAGTTTACATGCAATGAGAATATGTGAGTTTGGAGGCTTCATTTCCTATACTGTCTAAGTTTTAAAACCCTATTATAGTCAATCCCATATAGACGCAGAAGTCAGGCAGTTGTTGTCACATTATATTTTCTGGTACTACTGCATTTTAATAAGCCAAAAGATAGTAAACTACTTTTCTAGATTTAACTCCAAATGATGTATTTTCTTTTCTTTTATCTTTTTTTCTTTTTGTCTTTTTTTCTTTTTTTTTTTAAAGAGAGCACTAAGAGTATAAGAACTGTATATATGGCTCTGAAGTTGAGGCCACAACCATGCAAGCATATATGCACAGTAAATGCTCAAGGCAGTTAAAGGAAAGCACATGCCAAAGACTTAGGAGCAGCTGGCCCCAAATTCTGGCCTCAACACACCATGTGAAATTGAACATGTGTGGACTAGGTTTGACTCCCTTCAGATGCCTCTGGAACACAATAATATCTCACTGGGTAAGAAATCCGTTCTGTCTTCCAAACTACTTATGCCAATAACTTAATATTTCTCCACCAAAAAATCCATAACGATTTTCCTGTGCAGCACATCACTGTGATGGATCACGATGATTGCCGGAAGCTTGGAAATGGTAGTATATTGGGGATGGATATTAAATTGACTCTGTCTAGAGGCATGGGAATCATGAGGGAGCAACAGGCAGAATAATAAACTAAGCAGAGATCATGACCAGATCTAGCTCTGTAAATATTCCACTTATTTTTGGAGAACCAGAAATCTATCGTTTACCTTTTATGGTTATAAAATTGCATTACCCACAAGAGAAGTGGGGGCCAGAGAATTTGCTACCTCACATCGTATTGAATACAAATTCAGAAGCAACTAACCAATGCAATATGGAGAGGTGCTTTCTGCAAAAAGGAAACCACAGAGTCCAGGAGGGAACATTGTGTTGAAAAAGGGGGCTGGACTCAGAGGTAGAGCTCAGCCTGATCTCACTCAGTTGACACTAACAGTTTAAACCATGGCTTCATTCCAAAGGAGGACAGAACTTATTTGATCACACTCGTATCACTGTGAAAGAAACAAAATGCAATGAAAACATGCAAATCTTTGATGTACTTGATAAGCTATAGAAGCAATAGGAATTTCACTCAGCTTTGTTTTTTTGTTTGGTTGCATTATTGCTTTTTTGCTAGCGAGGAAAGAGACTGATCTATATGTTCCAGGGTTACCAATAACTTTGTGGTCCTCGCTCAAAAGAAACAAGAATCCTATTTCATAGATTGTAAGCAACTTTTAAAAGTGTTTCATGCTGAACAGTCAGTTCCTGACACATTCAGAATCTTTAAACAATTTTGAAAATTCTGACCATCATGTGGACTTCTTTCTAGCATGAGTAGTAAAGGCATCTCACCAAGAAACCCAAAGTGAAGAAAAAGGAATCTGGGGACAACCATACAAACAACAGTATTTCCACTTACACCCTGCTATCAGAGTTTTTAATCTGTCCCGATTTCCTTGTACATCAATTTGTTTTTTGAATAAGCCAGCCCCTCTACTGACTTTGCAATGACAGTCTCATTTCAAAAAAAGTGAAATCACGAGCCTTAATAAATGTTGAATCAAAACCCAACATTCCAGAAAAATGCTTGGCTTTGATCCACATGTATCTTAAGATAACAGACCTGCAGCATACATTCCACTTTAGAAATATGAATTACTCCCAGTTTATTAGGATTGTGGAATAAGACTTTTCAGTTGAAGACAGCTTTCAATGGTTTTTCAATGCCCTCAAAGTTTGATAAGTATGAAATGAAACACTAGCAGTGTAAAAGGGAAAACATGCACTATACAAGAAACAAAAATTTCTTCAGTTACATTCAACTTCTAAGAGATATAAATAAAGCTTTGTACCAACCAAAAATACTTTTCACTGAAATATCCTATTCAATCTCTTTCACTAGGTGACTCCACACTGTATTTACTTAACGTCTCTGTTTCACTGACGTTATTCTTAAGATAAGAAGTCATCATCCATATTCTTCTACAGAAGTATCAGAACGGCTTGGGTTGGAAGGAACCCCAAGGATCATCCAGTTCCAATCCCCCTGCCACAGGTAGGGCTGCCAACCTCCAGATCTCGTACTAGACCAGGTTACCCAGGGCCCCACCCAACCTGGTCTTGATAACTTTCAAGGACAGAGCACCCACAGCTTCTCTGGGCAGCCTGTTCCAGCACCTCAGCACTCTCTCTGTAAAGAACTTCCCCCTGACATTCAATCTAAACCTTCCCTCCTTGAGCTTAAAACCATTCCCCCTCGTCCTATCAACAGTTACAGGCATCAGCTAGAGCTGGCAGACACAATTCACACATATAGGTATGATTTTTAAAGTTCTACCACAACAGGTATTCTATTGTGTTTAAAATAACAACCCCATTCAGTTTAGCTACAATTTTGAGTGTTGAGTAGTTCTGCAAATTCATTCGCCACAGACTCTGCCATCAGACACTGAAAACAAACAATACACAGTTACTGACTATTTCTCAGAAGGCAGTTTTAATAGTCTCCTGGTACCAACCCCAGGAAGCAGAAGTAGGAAGATAATACTGGGCATCATGAAGATGCTATACATGTGAGACTATTTTTCCATCTTCTGCAGTCCCTCAGTACAGCTTCCAGGCTCTGCAACAAGTGAGAACTGTTGCTTTGCTACATTACGCAAATTCAGTCTTCTAACAAGTTCTGTGTGAATACGGACATTTTTTTTGTCCTTCTAAAATAGGAGATAAACATGCAAGCCAAACATTTCATAACTAAAGTTGCCTAAAGGGTTCAGGTTATCTCCACATGTTCCATAGGAAATTCTACAATTAAGAAATGAACATACCTCAAAAATCTGTATAAAAAAAAATAAGCTTTCCAAAGCTAATCTGTTTTAATGATTTCAACTGTCTGTAGTTTTTAATGTTACATTTTTTTCAAAATAAAAAAAAAAACACCACAAAGTGACAAGAATATTAAACATTTAATTCTGAAAACAAGATAACAAAGCCATGCAGCAATATCAAAGGACCTTCTCTCCTTCCCTATTACCTAAGGAAATCTTTGAAATGGGCAGATATTAACATAAATTATCCTCAGCCAAGGTTATGACATAACCAAAATTTTGAAAATTTTAAAAGCACTGTAGTATTCTCTTAAGTTGCTTGTCTATATGTGATTTTCTACTTCTCTTAAAAATGCAAGCCATAAAATCAGAAGAAAAATGAAATTCTGTCAGATGGTATTAGATTATCATCCATGTAGTTGGCAACAGGACTGGAACATTGAGATCTTTTGCAGACTAGATACTGAGAGTGGAGAAGCTAACAGCCAAAGGAGTACTTATGTTTGGGTTTCATTTCCTGTCAAAGAAGAAATTGTGATAACCAGGAACTCAAGACTCATAGAAAGTTTTACATTACTATATTCTACAGTTATTCCATACTTTGTCATGATTTCTTGCTTGCATCTTCAGAATATATAATTTGCTTGTGATTTTCCTTAAAGATTTATTTGAATTAAGAACTGTTTTGTGTTTATGAAGTTCAGCAAGGCCAAGTAGAAGGTCCTGCACCTGAGTCAGGGCAATCCCAAGCATAAGTACAGGCTAGGCAGAAAATGGATTGATAACATCCCTGGAGAGAAGGACTTAGTGTGTTTGTTGATGGGAAGATCAATATGAGCCAGCAATGTGCTCTTGCACCCAGAAAATCAAATATCTTGGGCTGCATCAAAAGAAGTGTAGCTAGCCGGTCAAGGGAAGGGATTCTCCCCCCTTACTTTGCCCTTGCTTCCCATTTTTATTGCTCAGCATTGTGCCGCATGGTAGGAAATATCCTTTTGACCAGTTTGAGTCAGCTGTCTTGGTTCTGTCCCTTCCCAGCTTCTTCTGCACCTCCAGCTTCCTTACTGGCCGGGCAGTATGAGAAGCCAAAAATCCCTGACTTAGTGCAAGCACTACTCAGTAACAACATCACTGTGCTATCAACATTATTTTAATGCTAAATCAAAAAAATGGCACCATACCACTCACATTCCCAGTTTCTGTTGCAATCATGTGTTTTTGAGGTCTGAATTCTTTTTTACAAAAGTTCTGACAACAACAATTTTTTTCATTGTTAATTATCAGTGAATATTTCATGGGGAGAAGGGATAGTTAGGTGCATAAAGAAAAAAGAATGTTCAAAACAGAAAAAGAAATTTTCACTGAAGATTTCTGATTTCAGCTGACAATATCTGAAACTCTTTAGTACTTTTGTGCAAGATGATTGGATTACTAATAAGATGCTTTGAAGTACTTTTTCTTGGTAAGGTTCTTAATTTTTAATCTCAGGGAAAGAAAAAGAAAAACACAACAATATTCTTCCAAATACAATGCTCTCAATCCAGAAGAAAAATGAGTACTAGCACAGTAGGTGGTCGCCTTCCTGCTGAATCACTATCAATGCCTGCACCATCTGGATTTTCCTTGGAGACCTCCTATCCAAGAACTGACAAGACCAAACCTTACTTATTTATGTGACGAGATCATAGACAATGATTATATGTATGCAAGCAAATATAGTACCATTTGTTAAGTTTACAAATTCTGTATGAGACAACTAGTAAATAGGCTTTATGAAATTCTATGTCAGTGAAATTTTGTGTATTATTCAGTTTACATACTGTTTGTAAGAAAAATGTACCCAGTAAATAAAATAAGATTTCATTTTTGTTGGAAAAAAATATATAAAAAAAAAATTTACTAAAAATGGATAATGTTTTGTAATTATTGCCTGTGCCCATTTTTTTTCATCATGCAGAACATCCAAAGGCAGTAGGTAGCATAGTAGCCAACAAAAACTGAGTTAAACAGAGCTTATACAATGAAATTAAGTATTTTGTGTCCAAAAGCTTTAATTTATTAAGTAATTTAACTTTTTAACTGCAGCTTAATTTTACTGTGTTTAGAATTTGAGAAAAATGTATATCCATGTTTAAAGGATTTTTAAAAGAATATGGTATTTTTTAAACCCTGAAACAATGCATATATGTTTTAGAAGAACCTTAATTACAAACAGAAATCTATAAAGAATTACGAATGATAACTGAGAGCAGCAAGCTTTTCAAATCTCTGAGCAATATAGCCATCACAAATATCCCATATAACTCAGAATGAAAGTTATATATTTCATTATGTACAGTTTTGTACTAATATCCAAAAATAAGGAAGTAGTGGAAAATCAAGTTCAGAAGTTCATATCTAGGTTTAATACAAACTGAACAGAATTACAAGGCACTATAGTTCTGACCTCCTACTCACTCATGAATCTTTCATGGTATCAAAAGACTTCTTCCCTCTTCTTTTATAGTTAGTAATCTGGCTACTTTCCCGAAGAAGCATTTTTCTACTAATCTAAATGTTACCTACTAGTTTCTCTCTTTTCTTTTTTTTTATTTGCTATTTTTTCATTATCATTAATCTGATTTCTTTTTCCCTTTTCCCCCCTTATTAAAAAAAAAAAAAAAAAAACATGAAATCCAGCAAGCAGACTTGGATAGTCTCCATTAATATTCAATAAAGAGATAAGAGATAAAACTGGTGTGGGATGGAACAGTTTGAGTGGAAGAGACCCTTACAGATCTTCTGGTCCAACATCCTGACAATTCAGGGCTAACGAAAAGTTAAGGCATGTTACTGAGGACAATATTCAATGCCCAGCAACAATGAACAATTTCTCATTTAATTTCCTCTCAAAATTAGAAATGCATGTGGCTTTTGTAAACATACACTGGATAAATACCTTAGGTAACCAATTGCGGAGCAGCACCTCTGCATAAAGAGAGGCCAGAACAAGATTTCCTCCACTGCACCACTCAGGCTATTTAAATTAGAAGGCACTCTCTATAGTTCTACAACTTCATGGTGATAAGGCATTCCTAGAGTTGAACCAGGCCTCAAGCTATGAGAAATAACTAATCCCTTCTTGTTCAGTAGTGCTAAGGATGACGTTGAAGTCTGAATCTGAGAAATGAGGATCACCATGAGCTGCACTGCCAGCTGCTCTCAAACATACTTGCTTTATAGCTCAAGCTGGCCTCTGCATGCTGAAGTCAGCAGCTCTTGTCATACTACTGAAGAGACTCAGTATAGCTCAGGTGTTGAACTCAGTTGTGAAAACACAATTTTCACCTGCCTAAAGTATAAAGGGACATTTCTAGTGACTGCAGTAGAGACAATAACAGTTTACATACTGCAGTTATACAGTACTCATAAATAGCCTTACAAGATTGTTGATGACTATTGCCTTCTCTACTCTGTGGCAAGAACACTGCAGCACAAATGATGCCTTCTTACAAACAATTCATTTCCTACAGATGGAACCCTGCAAAAATGAACAGATGTCTACAAGAACATGACAACATGAGGCATAGACGTGTCAGTCATTCTGGCCCAGCTCAGCCACACATAATCTCTCAGTGTATCAGACATGTAGTAGGGATTGCAGAGCGTGTCTGAAGCTTAGTCTTACAGGCGTGCTTAACCTTGAGCTCTCACACATGAGTTTTTTTCTAGATCCAACTCACCTGCTTCTTCCCTATTAGTACTGTAGATGTTTGCCTCTTCTGTTACATGCTCTGTTATTTATAAAATCATTTTCAAATGTTTTAATTGTCCATTTTCAAATCCTGAAGTATATCACAAACATTGTGCAGCCTTTTTTTTTTTATTTTTTTATTTGTAAGAGGCCATTTAGAATTTAGGTGCTTAGTTGTTTAGTTAAGGGGGATGAGAAGTACCCACAGAATATCAAACAAGCAAAAGCCAGTATGCTTACTACTAGCAGATGTAGCTGGACATTTTGTTTCTTACTTATGACTGCCACATAAAAGGTATGTTCAAATTAGGAATCAAATTAAGGCTAATAAAGTAAGCCAAATAATATTTAAATAATTGAAGAAGAAGAATTGAATGTGTTTGTGCTAAAACACATTCTATTTTATATTAATCTTCATTAATAGAAATAAAATTCATACTTAAAATATGCTTTCTCTTTGTATTCATACAAGCAAGCAAATAAGAACACAAATGAAGCCATGCCTTACAAAAGTATCATGACCTACATTATTTAAAAATCACTACAATAGAAAACAAGTTCTGCTTCTTTCAGATGCTTTCTTTAGCTAAGAATTAATAATCAAATGTAAAACGCCTAGACATTTTAAGTCAATGAGATTTGTAAACACACAGCAAAAGATCATACAGATGTAATCATGCATTTTCAGAAACAGGTCTGAGCAAGAAGGATGTTCTGTTTCTGAGAAAGGAAAGCAAGAGATAAATACAATATTCACTTTTTCATCTGCAGTTACATAACCAGGTAGAGCATTTTGAAAAGTACAGAGTTATATTTATGTGAAAGTCCCAGTTCCCACTACTGAAAATATACTTATGAACCACGTGCTATCATATCTCAGTTGCAGAGACAATTGCAGTATGCAAATGTATATTCCTTTTGCTGCAGCCTCAGACTGACTCAGACATATGGTTTGCAGAATGCTTGCAACTGTCTCATTTTTGGCACTTCAAGTACAGGAAGCAATATGTTATTTGTATATTCTGTTAGGGACTAATACAACACAAAGCCCACTGAAACAGTTCAACTTTAGATCATACCTTTCAAGTCTCTTCTGGCTCGTCTACACTGTTTCCTGAAAAGGAATCACTTAGATTTTTTTGTAAAGGTAGTTTGACATCTGCTCTAGTGGTCATCACTAATCTTAAGGCTTCTTTTGCATTGTTCTCTGTTTGTGCTGCATTTTTTTTTCCACTGCCTCAGACCTGAACTCAGTGAAGACAACAGAAATCTTTCCATTACTTTACGATAAAGGATTGGAAACCAAGTCTCCTTCTGGGATGAGAAGTGAATTGCATGACTTCCAACCAAAAAGGCTACAATCTGCATCAGGATGCTTGACTGTCCCACCGCACCCAAGTTTCTGAGTATTTGTACAAAAGCTACAGATTTGCTGTGTCAGCATGCTAGGCAGCAATGCTTCTAAAGACAAGACATAAAATATGTTTCTCTCATTCAGTGTCAACAGAATTTACATGTCAATCCCAGTTACATTTTATTCTAATATGGCTTAAGTTAGAGTAATTCAATCACAATTTTATTTCTCCTGTGCTTGTGTTTTAGTCCCAGAGAAGTTGCCTTTTTAAAAATCTGACTGATCACAGAGAGCACAATACAAATATTACACCTTAGTCTTTTTAAGCAGTGTACACGCACATTGGTCATTAATTTGCCCATTAGTAAAAGGACACTTTTCAGTTCTGTCCTCTAAGATCTACAGTAATGTTTTTTCTTTGAGGAAGAAAACAGGTTAATAAATAATCCAAATTCTGAGGTTTATTGGCCTTTTTTGTCATTCACCTCCAGTGGGAATTATAGCAAGGAACAGTTGCCCTTGTTAACCTGCAAACATTTTTCACTCAGTTAGGTCATTGCCTCTGGCTCAAGGGTCCAATTTTCCTTTCATTCATTAAGCACATTGGGAAGCGGAGTTCCTAACCCTTTCCAGTCTAAATGTGGAACAATCACATCCCCTCACAATCAAGTGCCCATGTGCTGGGACCTTTACGTTTCACCGTGATCTCTCAGTGACGCAAATTTTTAACAATTGAAGGATATTAAGTCAAAAAGTCGTTTTCTAATTGGAGGAGCTCAGGGGATTTCAAATAATGAACTCTTATAAACTGGAAGCTGGTACATGTGCCTTTTTAATTATTATATATTTTTTTAAAATTGGAGGAGAGGGCACTGCTAATCTCAGAAAGCAGATTCCAGAAGTTCTGCCTAGGAATAAAGGAAGGCCATGAAGGATAACAGTTAAAAAACAGCATTAAAAAAATTATTGTTTTCATGAGTTGAACTGACATATTCTCATATGACATTTTACTGCTAGAAAACAACACCATTTTAGTTTTTCAAAGTTTATGTGACATTATGTGACAATAATTCAGATATTACTTTTGGGGCATTCATAAAAAAGGGAGAATGCCTTCTTCCTACTGCTAAAAGACTTTGCTACAGGGAGTCTCAATGGATGCAGAGATGGATAAATGATGGATGCAGCCTTGTAACTGAGAGCTAAACACTTGAGTTCTATTTAAATAGAGTTTTCCATGCATACAATTGCCTGTGCCAAAATATAATAAATATCTTATCTCTGTAAGAATTGAGCAATAGCGTTTAAACAGAGCCAATGATATTAAGATAAGCAGAAATAATCACTAATCCTTCACAGCAGTATAATTGAAGACTTTGTAATGAAAAAACTTAGAAATGGGAAAAACTGAAAGGGGAACCTCCAAAAAAATTGCTCAGAAGGAGCAATAAGGAGAAAGATAGTTGAATGAGAGAAACATGGAATGTGGAAAAGATTGAATCCAACATCTTCATACTAATTTCTGATCATCCTGATTCCTCAGTAAAAGTAAAAGAGAAGGAATCCTCATGAGCTGTATGTAATGACTGTGGCATAGTGTGGAGGGGTAAACAGGGCATGAGATACGCACAGTGTGAAGTTCAGTTTTGACAATGGGAGAAAAAGGGAAGGGGATGCAGACTAAGGACTGAATAAAGGGAAACAATACACAGAGATCTGGATGTGTGGGATGTGTGCAAATAACTCAGTCGCAGACAGAGGAAGAGATTGACACGAACACTGATGTTAAATAGAAAAAAAGAGCTGAGGATGGGAGGCTGGCAGAAGAAAAGCCGTATGGGTCTTCACCTTCCAAATACTGAGCTTATTGTTGTCTATATAGAGATTTCCAGAAAAGACTGCAAACATGTCAGAGGAATTTTGTTCAGTGAGGAAAGATGGAAAGGGAAATTTGGGAATTATGTGTTGGCCAATTGTGGAAGAAATTGGAACTGATTTTCAGGGAGATTCCCAAAGAGAGGGAAAGGCAAATTTGGTGTTTTTCAAAAGCACACACAACCAGCTTCCTTCTTATTAGTACTACTTATGTCTCAGTGTCAACATTTTGCTATTTCTAGAAAAGGAGAGAAGAAACATTTTGTGTGAACCAAGTGACTGTCTACATGCAGACAGCAGAAGTGAAGAGTTCAGCTAGAAGACTGTAGCACAGATAGTTTGTGTTCTTTCTGGAACAAATTACCAATGCAGGCAGGCTATTTAGAATTTCTTACATTCTCAGTGTTTCAGAGCAAGAGATTGATCAGCCATAGAGTAAGTCAGAAAATTTTGGAAGAAATTTTTTTTCTTCATTTGGGTTTTGTCAAAATTAAAATTTTTACCTTTATATATACAAAGGTCGCTCCAAAAGTAACGCCTCCTCCTTACTTCCATGGAAAATATATCATATAGAAAAAGTACAATAATACTATTTGATAAAGAAAATGATCAGCTAAGAAACACTATTTTTCAACACGTGCACCACCATTACTTACATGTTTTTGCCTGCATGCCATACTCATAAAAATTTGCATCAGCTGTGCATGTCTGTTTGGAACATGGCTTGTCTTTCACATTACAGTTGCTACTGTTGAAACACAGCCTCTCTGTGCCCATGTCCACTGTTTGGTCTCCATAAACATTCAGCAAGTGTTGATGAATATCAATGGGTGCTTTTTTTTTTTTTTTTTTTTTCCATTGAGAAATACATTTCCACACCTTTGCTTCATATGCTCATCCTTGTCAGATGCCATTTTTCCAGGCTTCTCCCTTTGCTGCCATCTGTCACACAGCAAAAAAATTAATGGAATATTGGTGGGAAGGTTCACTCTCCACTTCCATACCACCACTATCTACCTCAGATGTCATGGGCCAACATAATAAAATAGGAGGCATTACTTTTGGAGCAGCCCTCATATATTTATGTATGCACACTATGAGAAAGAGAGAGTTTTATGTTGATATAGTTATAACTCTTTATTTGAATTTCAGTACTGTGCCAGATACTGAGTAGATTCTAGATGAGGATCTTTTCTCCTGTTCAACTATTTTTGCATCCAGTCGTGCTGATACAAATTGAGCCAAATCAGGGAGCCAAAAGAAAGAGCTGGAAAATCCTCATTATCCCCTAGGGTTCAGGGCAGGCAGATGTGGCTAGGAGACTGTGCTTCCTAAAGCTTCCAGCCTCCTACTTATTCCGGAACAATTTCTTTTTTTTTCTTTTTTTTTTTTTTTTTTAAATAAATATTAAAATCTTTTCCATGCAGGAATGAAACAATGCTTGTAAAACTTGTGTGAGTGTGTCAGATTTATGCTGGGGGAATCCAACTGTCTCTCACTTAGTGGCTGTTACAAAGCTTTGGGCATCAGAGATTCAAATTCCTGTAGGAGCTCTTTCCATAAAGAATAGTTCCACTTCCACACACCAAAGAGAATCTGAGTGGGACCCATCTCCCCAACCTGGGCCATGAATATTTTTCTCTTTTGCTACCCCAAAAAGCAAACAAGTGAACCCAACACATTTCTGAAAGTTTCAATTTTGAGAAAACACTGCCTTTTTTTTGGGAACCCGAATGCAGTGGAGCTTTTTAATTACTTTATCCAAGCTCTTTGGAGTGCTTGAATGGCATTGTTACACCAATGCCACTTTCCATGGGGACTTCCTCTGAGTACAGATATCAAGTAAAACTGCCTGAAAATGAGTACATCTATTTCAAAGGGAAAGTGTAGAATTATTTTCAAATGAATAAAGATAAATTTAAAAATATCAAAATACTCTCTGAAATAGGATTCCTGCTTTCTGCCTAACTCTAGTAAAAAACACAAGTGTTACTAGAAGGTCAGACATCTCAACTAAAGGATAGAATGAATGATAGAGAAAGAATGATACTACTGTCCACTCTTATCCCAAAACCAATGATGCTGTTGCTGCAGACAACAAACTTTCAAAGTCAGCAGTTATTTTAATTTTACTGCAATTCTACTGCTATTTGGATGTGTTCATAAAAGCTCAGCTTCTGGAATCTTGCAGAGACGTGAATTTCTGTGTAATTTTCCCCTTTAAAATAGGTTTGTATTGGCTAGCTCTAAATTTTAACTCAAAATGCTCAACCATCACAAAGCAGATGGAAATACCTTTCTCTTCAATATAAGTTTCTCAAAAGTTTGTGAATTTTAAGGCAGTTCTCTGAAATTCTGGAGCTCAATTCATAATCTTTGAGTTCTCATGCTTGGCAACACAAGATTTTTTCTTTGCCCACACACAAGCTGATGCAAACAAGTCATGAAAAAGGCTGAATACATCTTGTTGTAGTGTGCTGCCAAACCTTTGTTTGCTGACAAGAGAAGTATTTTGGAAAGGCCTGAGAAGTGCTGCAAATTTCTTTGCCAGCTTTAAAAAAAACTGAAGTTGCACCTCTGTATTCCAGGCCACACAGACTGAAATCATTTCTGACATTGCGATTACACAGGAAAGAATGTCCTCATATACATTTTTTAAAGGACTGAAGCCCAAATGCAATACTGACTCTTTACATTATAAGTCAAAGTTACAAGACAAACTTATTTTTGTGAGTGTGTATGGTAATAGCAACAGATTGTGCTAGTCTGTTCAGGAAGAAACACTTGTAGGTTAACTTCTTGATCGCATTGAGAAATTATTTAAGAAACACTGTTAAAGTTGTTTACACTTTCCATGTACTATACATAAATATTTGTTTATGGAGCAACTGTGTAGTGCTTTGCCTTTGTCAGCAACTGGAAATTGTTACTAATAACTACATCCAGGGTTTCAAATTCTATAACCTCTATCTGACTCCATGTAATACTTTCCAAGAAACTGCAAAGTGAGAACTCTGGCTTGGACTTCAAGGAAAAGTTATGCTGAGATACACAAAAGTGTTCTGTGAGAAACTTGTTAAGTATTTCCAATACTGCACATTACCCCCTATCTCCACAGCCATGCAGAGAAATCCCTATATTCTTACACAAAACGTGTTTATAGTGTCAGACAGAAGTTTGAGCCCATTCTTAAAATCAGACCTAACCCCTACAGTACAATATAGTATCACATCATTCCCTTCTTCTCTACCATCAAGTTTAAAAAGCTCCCTTTTTCCTTTTTTCCATCTAAGTAAGTCCCTGAACTGGCCAGCTCTGTAGGGTGGTATTTATACGACAGTAGCCATATAAGTCCCAAACTTTCTCCTCCCATTTTATTTCCATCTTTCACTCTTTGGTAATTGGTTCAACACAGTGAATATTTACTTCCTGTTACGCAAAGAACAGAAGGTCTGAAGTGTGCTTTTAAAATTATCTTGTTTGTTTAGTTTTAAGACATCAGATCTTACTACATTACCCTGCTAACTTAAAGAGAAACTTTAGGTATCAAGACAGACAAATTAGCTGAGGAAAGCATATAGGGCATTCTGTTGTCCTCCTTCAAGGAGCACCATTCCCAGATTCCAAAAACTATCCCAGATAAATTAATACAGTATTTGGCCCATTGTTAGCATTCTATCCTTAACAATATCTAGCATAGAACAATACCCAGTGGATTTTGTGGGTTCAGCTTTCTACAAAACTATTCTTTCCTTCATACCAAAAAGGACAAAAAAGGAGAAAACACAGAGGCATGGGAAAGTAAGTTAGGCAGGAAATAAGTTGATATTCACATTTGTTTTCCAAAAGAAATGCATATTAATATATATATATATATATACACACTTAAAAGTATAACTTTTTAGCATTTAATTACTATTTATTCAGAGTCCTGTGGGATAGAATTAGTGACACATAACATAACAGAAAGCTTTGAATATCCTGAAATTCACACTGATCAAAGTAAGAGCCAAAAACATGGGAATTGAGTATTCTTTCCAATTTTTTAACATGTACATTTAACCTAGGTTACGATTTGAGAATAGAAAAGCATTAGGGAATTCATACCATGTAAGAATTCTTAGGAGAAGAGTTAAATTTACCTAATACTAGAAAAGCAGTTTCAGAGCAGTTCACTCTCTACTACTTAGAGAACTCAGGAAACAAATGACAGTCCATAGAGTTTGGATACAGCATAATTAATTGATATTAATTTCACATTCGTGATATGTGATGAAAACTGAAAGTATTCAGAATGTCACTATATAGGAACTAAGAGAGGTCTGATGGAGTCATGAAAAAAAACCCCACTAAACAACTCACAAACAGAATATATATATGTGAATAAAAGCAAAACATCACTATCATTAGACTCAATCAAGTTTCTTATTAGTTTCTTACTGGTAGGTGATCAAGTCCTACAACTTTAGAAAATCCTCCAGTGACAAAACATTCCAGTTTTTCTTCTCCAGCATGGAAGTCCCCAAAAGACTTCTCAAGTTCAGAAATCACACCTACTAACCACTGTCATCAAATAAAAAGTGAAGAGATTCTCCATAGTACCTCCCTAAAATCCAAAGAGAGTTTACAATCTCCAACAGAGAGCATCATCCCTATTGGCCAACCTTTCCCATTACTAAAACCTATCTGCATATATTTCTCTTTATAAATTATCACTATCATCACTCAAAATCCCTTTTTTAAATGTATGTTGCACCAGATGGGAGAATACTGTTCAGTTCAGGCTGCATTTTGGAGTACCCGTATCACACACTTAAGCTCTGGCTTGAATTTCAGAACTCTCGTCTATATAGTCAGCTGCTGACAATGTATGAAACAGTTTCTGTACTTTTTGCACAAGCCGAAGTGTGCAAAGGGATTAAATAGCGTGACTGGACCAAGTAAAGTGGAGAAAGGGGGGCTATGCACACACGCTCCAAACACATCATTATATTTCTGAGCAGTCCACGCCATAGACTTTCTGGCTGGAAGAAGTTATAGCACAGATCCTACTATGCTGCGTGAAAAAACTGCAAGTGAGAAAAAGAGGTTTCTCTTCATCACCCTCCAACATATATATGAAAAGAAAGGAGAAACAATTCCAGTGAGGATCTGCTTTATGAGACCACAGCAATACAACAAGATATTACTAAAATGGTACACTTGGTTCTAATAGCATAGCTAATTGTTAATTCTTAGTAGGATTTCTTTTCCTAGTATGGCATTGCCAGTAGGAGAGTAGAACTATAAAGCTCAAAATATTTCCTTAGAAACATTAAAATTTAAAAATAAAAGACATTTTCAGGGCTATTGGATACATTTTTCCATTCAAACAGATTTAAGTTTTGAAAACAATGTTATTATCAGCTTAGAATCATATTCTGTAATCCTGTAGAAGAGTAAAAGGGTGGAGATAGTGAGTTATTCTTTTATTGCTAAAATTTAAGTTCTCCACCTAATTCTGGACAAGTGGATGACAGAATTTTGCAAATCCAATTTCCTTCTGATTTTCCTTTTCTAAATACATTTGTATTATTAGCAAATTGACTCTTAAATTATATCTCAGTTTCAGAAAGAACATGCATTCCTCACATAAATCATTCTAATTCCTTCGAAGTGAGCCTGCTGTGTGAATAACAAAATCATCTTCATCATAATCCAGAGAGGATGCCTAATTAATTCATTCCTAATTTTTACATGTTTTCTGAATGCTCCTAGATTTCACACTGAAGACATGCCCCCATATGTCTATCTGTATTACCTTCAAAGGTGTCTTAGCAGGTTTTCCAATATCAGCTGTTTCAGGATTCCTCTCAAGAATATTTTTTTTATTGCTTTGATTCATATCATTCCAAAGGTCTGCATTTTACCTTATCCTATTTCCCCTTCCAGCAGCTGTAAGCTACTTTGATCTGGGAATATAACTTGATAGACTAAGTTGCAGTGTTCTGGTTCCTCTCCCCTAGTACCAAAGGGGTCAGTCAGCCACATGTGCTTACTCTTCAAATTCCCAAAGGTAAATAGCCATAATTTTGACAGTTAGTGCCTGTATTATCTTTCTGCTCTTCAATCCTTGGTAAAGATTTTAGATAATATTCTTTTTCTATTTAAAATGAAGAAACATTTTCTCACTGGTGTGTGACAATGCTCAGAATTAATTTTCTAAATTACTGTCAAAAAAAGTTCATAGGTATCTTGGACTAAGAATCCAGACCCTCTTGAATACAGAAAACAAAAAATATAAACACTAATTTGTGAGTACAGTTATTTTTTATCCATAGACAACAGTGCCCACAAATGTACACTTGTGAGGAGAGAACACAAGAATCAAATGTTAGTGTGACAACTTTTTAACACTGTCCTTTGGGGTCCAATATCAGCTGTGAAACTAGACCTGAAGAGCAGGTTTGTACCTGCTCTTTGCAGCCTTCCTGTCCTGACCACATCATCTTTTTTCTTTGCTTTCTTTGTCAGACAAAAACTGAAGTTATTCTTTTCTCATTCCTAACCAGTTGCCTCTTGTACAATATATTTATTTCTTGTCTTTCATGTTTGCATAAGAATCTTGTAGCACTCAAGTACACACATTGAACAATAAAGATTAATCACATAAACTGAGAACTCAGAAGAAAAGAATCAACTGAGCTAAAAATGTTTAAAATTCTGCAAGGGTTTAAAGTTTACAAACTAAAAGGACAAGGGATTCTGGAAGCAGACTTATGAGTAAACAACCTCACCATGACCTCATGCTCATATAAGGAGTGAAGAGGAGGAGATGGACCCGTCCGGCAGGAAGTTACAAGAAATCTGCTGAGCTAAAAAACAGCAGATAAAATAATATATGAAGGTCTGCAGTTGAATCTGAAGAGGACAAATCTCCAAGGACTAACTGGGAGAAGAAACTACATTACAACATTTTCCTGGCCTATAAGACTAAGTGAGGAAGTAAGCAAAGCCCAGACCCAGTGCCAGATCACCGGGATTCACTGAACCTTTCTGCCTGCCAGAACATCCTCCAAATTGAACAAGAGGGAAAAGAGACAACAATGATTCTTTCTTCATAATCTTCGTTAACTAGGAGCTGTAAAGCAGCAAAACCTAGGGACTGACCTGGAGATGGTCCGCGTGAATCTGCTGAGCTGTCCACAGGAAGAAAATTCCCAGAACAATGCACCAGAAGGCTGAACTGAAAAGGATTAGGATGTCTATCTAAACATAGAGAATGAGGTTCAACTCTCTTACCAGACAGGATACCCAGTAATGTTTAAAAGGAATTTCTGCAAACTGACCTTATTATTTTTCTAGCGTGAGAAAACATGCCAGGTACCTAACAAGTGAGGAGACAATACCAGTTCAAAGAGCATCTGACCTTAATATAATGTGACACCAGAAGCACGACTGTGGAGAGAAAAGATTTGAATGGTGATCGGTACCTATTTATATTCAATCTAATTGGAAAAGGGGGCCAAGTAGCTAGTGAGGAAATGTGGTTAACTGGAAAAGCACTATGCTAAAGTCAAAAGGATGTATGAGGGAAATATGAGGGTTAGGAAGGAACAGGAGCTAGGAGTGAGTAAAAAGCCTGCAAAGGGAAAAATGTTGCAAGAAGCCAGAAAGTGCTTATTTTAGGGAAAATGTAAGGAGCCAGGGCATGGAGATCTGGTAACAAATCCAGTTACTGCTTTAGGATGCAATGATATATGAACAGGTACATAATTAATACAATTAAATAAAATCAGCCTTCTTAGAGCAATGAACTGATTTCATATGGTGATCCAGATTCATAAAGGTAGATTTACTGAGTTCTGCCCAGAGTAATCCACAGGTTCATGTCATCCATTCTTTCAATTTCAAATTGATTTCGTTCAGAATATTTGCAATGTCATATAATGCCTGTCTTTTCCAATCGGAAATAAAAAGAAAGGAAGGAAAAAGTTGAAAAAGAAAAAAGAAAAAAAAGAAAAAAAAAAAAGGAAAACGAAAAAAGGAAAAAGAAGAACAAATAAAGGAAAAAAAAGAGAAAGAACTTCATAGCCTTTTTTTTTTTTTTTTTTTTTTTTTTTTTACATTTTCATATAATATAAATTTGCGGAAAAAAAAAATAGAACTTACAGAACACAGCGTGGAAGCATAGAAGCATTTCACACTACATACATTATCCTACTGACTTAGGATCCTGTCATCCTCCCTAATATTTCCATATTGAGTAGAAAAGAACAAGCAGATCTCAGACAAATCAGAAGTGACCTTTAGATGAGTCTGCACCATTCATTGGTATATGTAAGGAGTTTGGAAAGGCTGATCTTTCAGGTTGGGTGCTTCAGTTGAGTGCCCACTGTCAGACACAGCGTGACTGTCCTAGACCAATTGTCATCCCATTGGTCCAGAGACTAAGGCAGGACAAGGTTTCAGGAATCAACTTTCTATAAAATCTAATTTCCCAGACTCTGGCCTTTACTTTATGTTGTAATAACGAAAAAGACGTCTGCTCATACAGACTGCATAGGGTCCTGCAAACGAGTCCCTTAAAAAGCCTCCTGTGCTCTTGAATCAGTTTGTAGAAGTATTTCTTCCACATGAACATTTGCCTCACCACACTTGTCCAAGCTTGTTACGTATTTCTTTGTTCAAAGGCTTGGCTTCTCATTTCACAGCAATTGTTAATGTAAAATACAAATATAAAAGCTACAGGGTATATTATGTATAATTGCTTCCCATTCTCAAGCTGCCAGGTTTTCCCCCACACATCGTTATGGCAATCATTTAACAAAGAGATAAAGAGAGAGATCATCTTCCTGGAACATTGTAAATGTCACTGGTGCCAGTCAGTAAGACAGAATGGCCAGTATGAGATAAGAGTGGAAAAACCTTGCAGAAGTGAACATGTGGAAGCTGAATGATGGACATTCATAGCAGCAAATTCAGAGAAGCTAAGCAGGATGCAAGTGGGGTAGCAGATAGGTACAGCATATAAAGGGAGTTTTGTGTGTGTGTGTGTGTGTGTGTGTACATATACATGTGTTTGTTTACTGTAGATGAAGGAACAGAGTGAATTCAAAGCTCTATGACTCAAAATAAAAAGAGCTAAATTCATAACATGTATTTGTGTGGCAGCCTTTACCACACATGTCATATCTGCAATGGTCTGTGCTCCAGATGGCTGGATAATGAGAGCCCACTAGCCTGGCCTGGACGAGGTTCCCAAGTCTCTTCTTAAATGTTAACTCAGGGTGCCAGTAGGCACAGAACTGCACAGGCCATACATATATGTCTAAAACAAGTGCAACTTCTGTAAATTATACTACCTAGGGCAGGTAGGAATGCAATAACAAAGATCAGAGTAACCTTCCTGTGGTGATGTTATGGTGAGGGACTTCGCTAAAGGAAGACTAAGAAAACTGTGATACAGTTCTCAAGAAAATATGGTCTAAATTTCAATAAATTTGTTTTCTATGAATTGCCAATAGTTGACTGCTCAGCAGTCAAGGCTATGGGGAGCAACCATAAAAATTTCATATCAGTACTTGGGTATTTTAACCTCATTCATTCTTTTTTAAAAGTGGTGTCAAGCTGTTGGCTCTGCTACAAAAATTGTATGAGCTAAAGAAAGACATGTGAATTCAAGCCTGAAGCAGCATTTAAGGGGAAACAGACTACACAAAATATTAAGGCTTGTGATGGTGATGGAGACACATGCACTCTAATTCAGAGTCTATAGGCTAGTCACAGTGAAGGAATTTCTTGTAGGCAACATAAACTCCTGTCCTGTTATTAATATTAGTAATTCATTCTGGATGATCTTTTGTGCCAGCCCCACCTATCATTCACACTTTGTGGGTTGTTCAATTAAAAATACTAACAACTGCCAGCTTTATAATGTTAAAAGCAAACAGTTGTTATTAAAATAGAAAATAACAGCAACACTTATCATCAGACCACCATAACATTGCACAGCTTGGCACAAGTCTTGAAGTCTCTGCTGTACTGAGGCCCAGTACAGACCACACACTGAGCCTGAATTAGAACATAAATTTAAAAAAAACAACAATAATGATAAAAATAAGATGGTATGTCTTAATCAGGATTTGCAATATATCCATCTGCTTTACCTAATCTGGAAGTGGCAGAGCTGCTCAAACATGAACTTTCCATCCCAGGGGAAAGTCTGATATTCTGATACTTACTTTTATAATTAACTGCAACAGAAGTTTAATATTTCTCTTCATTCTTTTTCAGCTATTTCAGCTGAATTATTTCAATATCTCTGAATCAACTTATTTTATCTGTTAAATCCAAACTGAAAAGCATCTATTCTCTCTGCTACCATGGATCCCCAGGGAGTGACTGCCAGGCTGTATGGAAAACATAGTCCAGATGCACAGCATCTTTTCCATTTGAAAAAAGGGAGCATGAAAGATCCAAACAATTTCTCTATGTCTTTGCTAAGCTTGCACTCAGGCAGAAATTAAACACTGATTGATCTGAAATATTTCCTTCTCCTATGAAACTTTCCCTAAAAATAAAATAAAATAAAATAAAAATTCTATTTTGATAAAGCCACTTTTACTAATATGTTAAATTCTGACCAGATTTCATCTGCTCACATATTAAAATCACTGTAAATTCTAAACAAATGTAAACAAGAGACTCTTCTGGATGCATACACATGTATCTAAAAACAACACCAAAAAACTACAATAAGAACCCCATTCTGCCCATTTCAGAATCAAGGACACAACAGTTAAATCTGCAAATCAAACATGTTTGTATTACAGCTCTCTTGTGCCTGCACATTGTGATACAATCTTTAATTATACAAACAGTATTTTTTCTACAACCCCCCTCTATTTCATTCAGTGCACAGAGTGAAAGGTAATTCAGAAATGAATCAGTGTTCTGCAGTGAATGAACCCATTGTCTGTTGGTCCCTTGCCTCACTCACTGCACAGCTTAGAAGGTGTCCGGTAAATGAGGCAAAGGGTTGCAGGAAGAGGATTGTTCATCCTGTGCTCAGTGTGCCTCCTAAAAGTATGTCTACAATTACACCATTAAACACAGTAATTGCAGTTCTCATGCACAACAAGCCCAACTTGATGTCATCTGTATAAACATCGTGATTGTTTTCTAACATTTGAAGAGCTAGATTTGTAATGTTCTTTATACACAGATCAGTAGGACTTCTGCACTTGATATCAGGCTCTAGCTGGCTCAGACTTTCTGCAGAGAAAGGGACCATTCACTGAGAAACCTTAAGCCTAATTCACACACACACAAAAATAATAAAAAGGAGTGATGGAAGATTTGAAATAAATTCCTATAATACTTGAACCAAAATGACTCAGCCTTTGAAAAAAGTGAAATCCAGTTTGCAACACTACTTCTAAGAGGGCAACTGCTCATTTCAGTATCAGAAAGCTTGTTATGTTGTGTGAAACTGACATTGCTGAAGACTACCAAAGTGCTGATATGTGAACCTAATTTGGGGGATTTGCAAGCTGCGGAACTAGTAAGATCACAGATAACAGAGGGATGGATCTATTACAGACTTTCTCTGTTTTCATCATGACATAATGCTCCAAAAATCAGAAAGTAAAATACAGAGTTGGCTCCAGTCCAAGCATCCAAATATGTTAACTACAAACTTGGCTTAGTGGATGCAGTAGCCAATAGATTTCATTTTTTCATCATTTCATTTTTAGAAAAATAAACACAATAAACATTACTGAAGACTAAAAGTTTTCATTAAAGAGACAAATCTGGCTTCTTCAAAGAAGAGGGCTGCAGTTTACATTCGGGACCGCTATAGTGCTCCCTTCTTTCCTTTTCCCCTCCAGTTAGCATCATTCAGCACACCACAGACTCTGGGTCACATACAGTCATATGGTTTGCAGAGCTCCACTCCTTTTTCCCCTCTACACATCACAACTGTGCTTACTCCCTGCCTTCTGCTGTAAAATACCTCCAGCCTGAACAGATAATTTATGCCATTAAGCAGGATACTCTGGCTCCAAGTCCATTCAGGCTTTGGCAGTTTTAGTAAAACTGTCAAAAAACAATGGAAATGTGTTGCATTTACTGTAATGATTTTTGTGTTGTAAACACCTGGTGTTGACGGATCAGATATTTTTCATAGACTATATAGTGATTTTGATTGCTGCTGGCTTTGGGCTTTGAACTTTGAACATCTTATCATCAGACTTTTTTACAGGATCTGTATTAGAAGCTGAGTGAGAAAGGATGCAGGATGTATTCATACATGTACAAAACAAAGAAAAAAACCTTTTTCCTATGCGCTGTTCAGATGAAAAAAATAACTTTCAAGAACTTTGAGGGCGTACAGCAATAGAGTGGGACAAGAATATCCAACATCCCAAGATGGTTTAAAAGAACCAGGTTCAAATCATCATGCTGAATCTGAAGCATCACAGGCTCAGTATCTTTTTACCCACTCTGAGGAGGAAGCACCCCAGCCATTTGGCCGCATCACATCCAGGGCTTTTGGCTTGGGTTTCTCTTACTAAAAAATCCATACTGTACCTGCAAAGCCTCTCCTGAGAAAAAAGTCATTGAAACTAGCATGCTTTCCTGCACAGTTTAATTTGGTTTCTGCAATTTCCAGTATAAATAATCATGCAAAAGTATGAATTACATTATAATTTGTATCTCATTAATTAACTTGGCACCTGAGTTACAAACAAATTTACTTGTAAGCATAAGAATGTCTCAGTTCCACATACCAATTTCCTCAGCAGCCAACCTCCTGAGTTTTGTCTGATTTTAGATCTTAAACCTGATGAGAAACAAGACATTTGGCTCCTATTTCTAGTTCTATCACTGAGTCTGTCTTGCAACTTGGATAAGTCATTTAACCTCTCTGTCCCACAGCTTCTTGATCCATTAAATAGATACAGCAGTGTGCAATCTGAGGGTATTAAGAAGCAAAATTAAAAGCATTAAACAAAGGTTTGTAAGTGTCATTTCCCACCCACCCCCCTCCTTTTTTTGCTTGTTATAAGATCAAAGAGAGAGGGAGTGCATTGTGTTTATAAGATGTGAACTTCTGATAAGATTTATAGTGGTTGCCTATATCACTGCAACGTCCTTTTAACCTAACGTCCCCTAATTACAAAATATATACACATAAATGGAATTATATATGAAAACAGAAGTGCAAAAGACTCTCCAAGGTGGAAAGATACATTTATTCAGATCCCTTTAACTTTGGCAGGAGTGTGGCAGTCACTACAAAACACAGTGGACTTTCCATTCCCCCTTGTTTTCTGAAGGCTGACACCACATATGTTTTCACTGTGGATGTAAACTCCTTGTTATCAACCAAAATCATTTTGCTTGATTCCACATTTGTTTCTTGTATTCATTAATACCTCCCTGAAATTAAGACAAAATGGCAGAAAAATGAACACATTTCTAAGTTCCAAACATAATTGTGCTGTACCATACTGATACCACAGTTGTATATCAGATCTTGCAGTTATACGCACATATGGAATATAAGGAACATTACTTCCAAATCTGCATCGAGTCACACAGTTAAAAATTGTTCTCATATACAGTTCAATCTCTGATTTAAATATTTGCCTTATGTCTTTACGGTGCATGTCAACAGAATCTAGGAACATACACTTATTCACACTGTCATCAGAACACTATCCCTTCAGAAATATTCATACTTTCACTGGAATAACTAAATGAAATAACCTTAAGTATACTAGTCAGTAAAAGTAACTTCTCTTATTTAGCACTGATACCTAAGAAAAAAGCTTACATTTTTGTTTACTGTTGCAGGCACAGTATATCGTACAGTAGAATAAGTATTTAATTGGAAAAAATCTTCTACAATGTCATTTCCTTCTGGGCTTCTCTTCCCCTTGCACTGTGCTTTCAGTGGAATTCCCCTATCTACATGCATTGTTTCCAAATTCTTCACGTAACATACACGATCTCTGTCTTTTATCTAGCTATGCTGATCATGTGGACCTGGTTGGTTTTTATAACTGCATGATTTTCCACAGGTTCTAGCATAAATACTGTGATATTGCAATTAGATCAACACTTTCCAATGATTTTACTTTTCCAAACATTTCTAAATTATTCTTGGAACAAGAGCCATCATTTTGCTAGTCGCATATAAGGACTTGAAGATCTATCTTTGATCTAATAAGAATTTACTTTGACCACCTGAATGTTACCTCAGCTTCTGTTATATCATTATGTTTCCAATTCTTGTAAAAATAGAAATTCCACCTTAACCCACAGCTTGGACCCACAGTTTGCAATACCAAATAGGCCTTCATTTCCCATGATGCTAAATAAATGAGATGGATACTCTTCCAACTGAACTCATCATGATACCACACTCTCACCCATATATTATACGTAGTTCAAACTGCCAAGAGCTGTCAACAGATGTAAATGCAGAAATACAAAACTAGACTACATACATTTATCTTTAGTCCTACTTGGAGCAAAAGAGACAAAGGCTGAAATCACTGCTGACTCATGAAATGTCTATTACCAGAAAACCACCTACTTCTTCAGGAATTAGATTTTCCAGTATAGTCCATATTATTTATACTTGGTAACATGAAAACAGGCTAAAGAGACTTTAAAAAAAAACAAACAAAAAAAAAAAAAAACCAAAAAAAACAACTATAAACAATAAGAGGAAGAAGAAAGGCAAAAATTCATAAATTTTCTCAAACATTAAAACAATGTCTCAAAGAAGACAATATTATTCATTCTGAGAGCTGTATTTTGCACTCTTTTAATGCATGTATGAGGATCGATAAAGAAATTACCTGGTATAGGTACTGCTGAATTCACTTAGGTCATACTGGGAGATTGTAGTGTAAATTGGAAGGACTAATATTGAAAAATGTTGCAAATAATCTTTTTTGCTGTCCTCACTAGTATTTTCATGACACTTATCCTGTCCAACACCATCCTGTATCTTGTTACACTGATCTTATACCAATTGATCTTCAGCCTAATTACACAATGAAAATGCTGTCTTGACTGGAGATTCAGTTTAAGACAAGTTTCAGGCACAGAAAGTTATGCCGCCATGCTAAAACATAAACTGGTCATTACAACAATCTCAGCCCTTCTATTGTAATATCCATGCCTCAGGGCACCAGCATCTATAAAACTGCTTCAAATCTAGGATGAGGAATATACTTAGTAACTCTGTAACAGTGAAGTTCTCAATAGTAGAGTTTTTTTCTAAACAAACCTTTCAAAACTATGAAATGAGTCCAGTCACCAAGTAACACCTTTAGAAATCTTACGTCATTTTACTCTGAGATCAAAGCACATTTCTCTGAGCTGCCCTTGTATAACTCTATGTAGAAAAAGAGAACAAGTTAAAAAAAAAAAGTTCTACCAAAAGAAATCTGAACATAATTTTCCCTATGAGAATAACAACTGAAAAGCAAATATCCCATGAAATAGTTCAGTCTCTTACTGAGAGTGCTCAGATACTGAATTCAGGAAGCTAGTAAAAGAACTAGGACTGAAAGTATACACATACAATGGTACTCATGCAAGAAGAGCATCTCAAGGCGAAATATCCACAGATCAGAAATGCTCCCCATTTAACCATATTTATTGTTTGATCTCTCACCTCTAGGTCAAAGTTCAGAATACAGATTTAAAAGTTTCTAAACAAAACAATCCAATATAATGTAGAGAAATACCTTTGCAAATGTTCTTACATAATTTTGCATGAATGTACTCATGGTTATCTTACTGAGAAAATCATATTCCTTAGATTTTAGCTATGATTCATCTTTTAAAGTTTATTTACCTATACAAACATTTATTTCTTTTTTTTTTTTTCATTTTTTGATGCATCTGGAATTTTCAGGGACCAGACATAGTATTTATTGTAAAAATCCTATGTCTACACTAGAAGAGATATAGTAAGCGAAGTTATTACATAATTTCTATTTGAAGATTCATATCAACTCTCACTAACATCATAAGCCCATCTGCTTTATTTGACTTTATCCCTTTGATTTTCTCTGATGGTGTTTTAAATCCCCTGTCATTTTCTGTTTTCAGCCACATGTCTACCATATGTATTGCATAAAAATAAAGGTTATTTTTTTACCACCCACCTATAAAGACTATTTAGCTACTACAGCGTGCGGAAAATTCTGCTTGGTACTTTAAACAGAAGATAATCAACCTGTGAAAAGCCAGTCTATGATATATGATAATAATTCTAAAAGTTGACAAACGGAAGACAAACACTTGACCAAACAAACATGTTATTTATTACCTATCCTGGAATGAGAATCATGTCTCCAGAGATGAAGGACTAAGGCACTAAGCCCTGATTCTAGGGCTGGAAAAGCTATTTGCTTCAGCACATTGTTTACTGTTTTGAATCCTTTCTCTGTTTCTCAGGAAATTCAAAACTCAAAGAACACTTTGGTTGTATTGAAGCTCTTTGGGTTGAGTTGGAAGAGTTCTACTCAATGGATATGTCATACTTGCAGAGACTGCTTTAAGACAGAAGATAACTTCTATTCTACAGTTTTCCTACTGCAATCTAAGTTTGGAGGACACTCAAAAAACCAGCACGATCTGTGATCTCAGATTTCCTTTCCATGCCTTACCTGAACACTCATACGAACTCAGCATACAATATTCCATGCGAAAGAAAGTTTTGAGCTTCGATTTCTTAGAAGTGTCTATTGCTCATCATAACTGTACTCAGAATATATTATTAAAATGTATCATTTCTGTGACTAAGCCAAGTAAATAAATGTTTTATTTCTACCATGGTGCAATGCTGCTCAGAAGCATGCAAAACCACAAACAAATTCTTTAAATAACAAACGTGTACATTTTTTTTGCTTATGTGGAGTTCTTAATGTCAAAAAACAATTTTCTTGCTTTCGTGAGATAAATCTGATGACATTTGAAATATATTTCTGCTGTATGCTTCTTTTATCTCCTTTGTAGCATTCTCTAATGTGTCTGCCAGAATGCTGTTCTAATTTGGGGAATAATTTTCTATACAAGAACTGTCAAAATGAAAATAATTTCAAAGTTCCAGGAAATAATGAGTTCCCGACTACGTGTCTGAATACTGTCAACTCAAGGACTTTAGCGAGTTCAGAAATGGAGGACATCACTTTTCGTTTCAAAAAACAGGGAGCCCTGAGTTGATGGCACAGGGAGAAGACTTTCAAGTAGTTTTAAAACCTCTCCTGTTCTACATGAGAATTATTTTGAGGTCGTGTTCATGTTTCTAGACTGCATAAGATTCTCTAGTAGAGACATCTGAGTCTTATCTGCCTATTTCTGGCTTTGTTTGAGAATGTTTATATTATTCAGTGTGGGAGACTTGAACTCATGACAAGAAACATGATAAATTTTCTTAATCAAACTGGGTATCAAGAGGTGGTCTGTCATCATTTCCCTTTTGTTGCACTGTGAAAGAAAGCAAATAAGGAGCATCCAGTGCAATCCCCACTTCTGTTTTAAGTCTCCCCACCAAGTCATTAAACATTCCCTGGCCTTTGTCAACAGCCTGGTAAACATCCAGAGAAAGAATCAGAATAAAATAGTTTATTTAACATTCCTCTCCTCCAACTGCTGATTAGGATAAATAGTTTGTATAAAACGCCTATCTGATCCAAAAATCACAAAAAGAAAGGATTCAGCTATCAGTAAAGTTTAGATTTGGTTTCAAATATTTTTAAACAGCAAAAGAGTTTTCTGTGCTCTTTGATATTTTCTCCATCCTCAGCACATCATGTTAGCACCGTGTCAAAGCAAAACATCAACATCAAATGATCACTGAGTAAACTCCAGTGAACTGGAGTGAAAGGCTGGAGGCTGAAATTCCAGGCACAAAATAAAATTTGGAAAGAAGCCAGAATAGAGGGTTGTTTTTTTTTAACTGTCTAAAATGCTAAGGAATTGATACCTAGCAAATACTTCCATTGACTTAATGGTTTGGAAATTGTTAATCCTGGTCAGACTGATGAGTCCTTTAAGCCAAGATCATTTCCTCTGGCAGGAAAATGTGTCAAACGCTTCAAAGAAAAAACAGAATCTTCTTCCAACCACCGTTGTGCTCATCCGTAATGAAAACAAAACATCATCATGCACAAAAGAAAGCATCTACCTACCATGCAGTGACTTGCAATCAACTCAGGAAGTAAAACACTCCAATTCAGGATTGGCTTTTTATTTGTAACATGGAGAAAGAGATTTTTTACTCCAAATCTCCTTCCCTTAAAAAACTGGGGGAAGGATATCCAGTAGTTAATTATGCACTGTGACTATATTTATTTATATTTATATTTTTGCCATTTAGGTTTGCCAACTGTCCCATTGCTTTTGTAATATTCTACAGTAAGCAAAAGCAGCCAAATGATCTTAGCAGCATACGGGATAGTGTTAGTTGCTTTGCCAGTATAGATGAGAATAGCTCTACTCCATTCAACCATCAAATCGCCATTTACAATACCGAATCACTGCACAAGGCTTAAATGATCTTTCTCTGTCTATGAGCTCTGTAAGAAGAAGCCAATCAGCTTTTTTTTTTCCCTTTTCAATTTTATATCTGATACATTTAATATTCTTTAAATGTTGGGTCAGATCACCAGCTAACATAAATCAGCAAAGTTGAAGTTACCGGATCAGTTTACAAAACTAGAATGTTGCCTGTGGCTTTCCCACAGTAATAAAGTTAGAACACATACCCACTTCAGCTGAAATATTTGAAAACATCCAAAAAATCTGCACGTTGGGTCCCTGAAACAGGAATTGGGCCTAATCTTATCTAGCTATCTGATGGGTAATTTCCATTCATAAAGCACATATCCCCCTGATGCACACACAGAAGAATGAGTGAAGGCAAGGAAATTCCACAAGTGAACACCACAAAGGCAGATTTTTATAAACGTGGTCTTTCATCGAGAAATTCTAAACATGCAAATTGATTACATTTCTCAAATAAAGACTTCTACTGAAAATAAAAATTGTAAACTCACTTCTAATTTTAAAATTATATGCTATTAAATTTCTCTTGAGAACGAGTTACATAATGTTGGTACACTAAAAGATGCATGGTGTAGATTTTGTGGTTAATATCCTAGTAAATAGGATTAATAGAATAACTTTAATAAAACAAGCAGTTAAATATAGATCAATTATCGCTTTTGTTGTTTTTTGTGAAAACTAAAATTAGTGTTTTCAAAATCCCTTCTAGGAAGTGGATACAAGTCTGTACTACTGACTGAAGCAGAGAAGTTATCACTGAATTCACCACTGAAAATAATTGCTTTTCCCTATGCTAACTCTGACCATCAGGAGAACACAAATGAAAGAACCTGATACGGGCAAGGAAGGACAGGCAATGTACACCTGTTCAGTAGTTGTGTGTGTGTTTTTCATTGAATGTTTCCTTAAGTTTCCAAATTATAGATTCACATGACATTCAAAGCCATCTGATGTTTGCATGAGTCTTCTTGTCTCTCCATTCTATATATGCAGTGTAAGAGATGTAATATTGCTTCCTACAGCCTAGAATTACTTTAAAACCTTATGACTTTATCAGTAGTCTCAAAAATATTTATCATCTTCCTGAAAGCTCCAGTTGCCTTCTCTCTTTTAATAAACCTGTCTTTCTCATAGTAAGGAGAACTGGCTTAAAATATTGCAACAAACTGTACAAATGCTGGAACCAGAATGCAAAGACAGAGAAATGTGGTCTCCTGAAATGTAATGCTTGAAAGACAGCCGGTTATTCTTGCAACAGCAGGGAGTGCTAAGAAGTATTTCAGCAGGATGGAGACAGCAATACCGGTTGGCTACTTCACACAAAGAATTTTATGAATGTAATTTAAAGAAGGGACTGGGGAATATATGCATAAGGGCAACGTACTCTCATTGCAGTGAGAATATATAGGAAAACCCAACTCTAGTATTTTGACATTAATTAGAGTCAGAATGAAAACAGAAACATTATTCAGGAAAAAGGAAGTTTGAAACTTCTCACTTTGGAGTCAACCTCTGTACTTTGGCATTCAACTTCATAAAATACTCCAAGACCTCACCTAGACAGCTCAGCCCCAAGAAAAGAGCCTGGCACATCACAGTAGGTTGGCTTGGACTGGCACGAAGTATGGAACTCCTGCTTCCAGTACACATCATTACAGCTCAACTTACTGAGCAGGGAAAATTAATAGCAAATAGATAAGAGACTCAAATAAATTAAATTAATAAAGAAAAAAATAAAGTTATCTTATTCTGACAAACAGGAAAATAATGAAATTGAACTTGATTTCAGTATTTCTATCTTAACAATTTAATATTGCTTAGTGATATTGACCCTTACAATTAATAACACATTTTATCTGAATGTAAAAAGAAATTCCAATCTTTTTCTAACATAGTATGGTTTGCTTGTATTTTTTCAGCTAGTTTCATTCATAGTAGTGGATCTAACAGAAAAGAGTAGCTGTATGTTGCCACTGAAAATGAAGTGTGTCATGATACAACAACAGTATGCAGATGGCAAAAAAAGAGAGGAAGCTAGCTATCATTTCTTAATTCCAATAATGAGGCTGGAGCTGGATCTCCCTGAACACATACACAAACACCAAAAAAAAAAAAAAAAAAAAAACAAAACCACAGGAAAAAAACAACAAAACAAAACAGAAAAACCCACAATATCAAAATAAGCACTGGAACAGCAAAATATAAAGCACTAATTAAATTGGATTACTTCAGCTTGGAATTCATAGCCTGGAAAAAGTGTGCTTCAAATTGTTGTATGTTATCTGTAAAATGATTCCTATGCATAAAACAACCTTGCGGAAAAAGGAAAAAAAGGAAAGAGGGAAAAGAATTGACCAGTGGAATCCCTTGTGAAAGTATGTTTAAAAATACTGAGGTTTAACATAAACCAAAAAAAAAAAAAAAAAAAAAAAAAAAAAAAAGCCAGGAAATTCTAACTTAAGCCTAACAACTCCATCCTGAACCCATGCTGCTGAGAAAAATAAAAGGAACAATGCTGAGATTTCAGAACAGCTCTGCAACTGAGCTTCCTGATTCTCCTCCGTTTGTTAAACCCGTTTAATGTTAACATTTAACATTTGAATAAATAGTTACTGTATTTATAACTGCTCAGAGTAACTAAGTTTTGCAATGTTACTATAGTGTAGGTTCATTGGCAAAGCCCAAGCCACTGGGTTTAAGCACTTCTTATTATTGTGCAATTGTATCATGGTGCAAACAAACATCACTGAGGCTTTGTGAATATCCATTTTTATGGCAACTCCTTCATATGATGCTGTATCAAAGTAAATGTGGGTTCTTCAGTTGGTCTTCTTTAGATAATGAAGTATTTTTCATTTTAATGTGTTCTAATAAAGTATTATTAGTTTATGATTTTATTTGTATGCCAAAATAATTATCCTTGACTATTATTTCTACACTTACAGTAATGGATTTTGATTATTTGTTTCTATTATAAGTGATTAGTACACTGGTATTTTTTTTTTTCACTTATTTTCCTCTTTTATCCTGATGTTTGATTTTGGATATACTGTGAGCATATACATGCTTCTGTAATGTGCTTATCTGTGATATTTAAAGAATATTTCTGATAACTATGCTTATTTTGCACAAATTTGTTTGAAGATTATTTCACTCCCAGTCAATGCTTGGGGAAAGGAAAATTTCAAGCCTGTTCTATCAGAGGAAATTTAGTAATTTTAGTAATTTTAAAATTCTCCAAAAAAAGTGAGACCATTCCTGCTCATATTCTGATGTAGCATTAACATTCATCCAAGACTGAAACCCTGCTATTCTGCCAGTCAACAAGTAAGTAATATTATTATGCAAAATGAGTGTCAAAATTCAGACATCACACCACAACTTGGGTATTAGCTTATCAGCTAAATACATTTATCTACACCTATAAAAGATCACACTGTATTGATCTATGGGTATGCTGAAAGCAGAAAATTAACAAACAATATCTACTGAATTATCTACTGAGTTTTCCTTTGAACTCTCACTGGCAACTGAACCTTTCCATCCAGACAAGGACTGCTTCAATAGATCTCTTCCTAAAGCACATGTCCAGACACGCTGATTCCTAATCACTTCTCGATCAATATTTGAGCACCTGACTAGCTTTATAAAAACATATTCCTTTGTTTCAGTCACTGATTTTTTAAAAACTTGTTTTTCTTCTACTTTGACCACCTGTTTGCTATTATGTTCAGTTCAGCATAGGTCTCAATAAAAACATTTCTGCTGTTGGCTGACCAAATGGACACTGATTATATAACAGCTGCATTTTGATAAGTGCAAAATATGAGCATGTGAAAACTGCGGCAATGTGTTTTACATATTTAAAAAAATAAAAAAAGAAAAATATATAAAACAGTGCTTTGCTCAAAAGCAGGTACTCAGTCAAGATTATTACGGTTATCTATGCTTTATTCTGAAAGGCAACATGTGAATATTAAGCGTTAGAGAGTCCCCATCTGGAAATCAGAGTAAGTTACCCTAGAACAGAGTAGAATGCAGTGTTGGGAGGCATATAATATTTCATGAACACAGACCTGAGCATCAAAAACAAAGTAGAGAAGGTACAAATCAAAGAAGACAAGGGCATATGTGAAAAGACTCTCCGAGGATGGGAGGAAGCAGGAGAAATTTGGAGCTAACAGTCTATTTGCTTAGTGAGAGAACCTAGTGAAAAGCATGAAAAATTCAGCCAAAATTTTTGTTTGTTTTATTAGGTTTTCTTTGTCAGTAAGTATGAGCAAATGCTGCTGGAACTGCTATACTGGAGAATAAAAATATTTTTAGATACAAAAGCCTCACATATATCTGTTATACCTCCGAGTGTGGTAAAAATGTGATCCAAGGGTGGAACAAAGTTCCACAACGAGTGAGTACAGAATAATTATACATTCCAGAAGTCTTTTAAAACATAGCAGTGGCATCTAGTGAGCAAAGCATCAATTTCTATTGGAAAGAAATTCAAAAGTGGTATTGAACACTGAATTAGCTAGAAAAACAACTCGCAGAGATTAAAAACACCTCCAGTAATTAGAGGATGAATCACAGTCCTAACCAGAAACTAAGAAACTACATCACATGAAAGATTAACTTGTAGGTTGCACCTTAATAAAGAATGGAAGAAATGGAACATTCCTGAACCACATTACTGCACGAAAAAAATGCAAACTCCATCTCCTCCAGATTCCCAGTGGTTTGTTTTAGTAACTTCTCTCTGCCTACTTAAAGAAAGAGGACTACATTTCACAGATAGAAATCAGTGACTCTCTTCTTCCAGGATTTGGCAACTGCTGCCCCATGTTGGAAGTTTTGGGAACTCTAACTTCAGCAAATTGTGCAAAATATGCTATATACAGCATAACTTATCTTGTAAAGTAACAAGACATTCAAGTGAAGGGAAATTATTCATGCAGTAGTTTGGAGAACATTCTAGAACAGCTGCAAGGACTGATTCAGATAGTTTTCTTGAAGTCCTTAAGTATCAGTAAAGACGTTTGCATCATCTTACAGCAAAACTTAAAACAATTTAGTGATTGTACAGTTTTCTTAAGAACTGTTACTGGAGCTGTAGAGTTGACCTTTTTCACATGAATACATAGAATAATTCCATGCCTATGTCCTACAGCACACCATTTGAAAATGTGCTTTTCAGTCCCACCTTATTGACATATGGACCAGATAATGCACTAGGTGAGGATAAATAAAAACAAATAAAAATATCCAAACAAACGTTCTGTGATGTAATAACAGAGTCTTACTGTAAAAAGTATGAAATTATCAATGGGCTTTTAGGGCTTGCTTGAGGCAGAAATTACAAATAATTCCTTTCAATTTCAAATGTATCTTGAACATGAAAGAATACAGTTTGGCAATAGTTAGCAAAATACTATTAATTGAGTCCTTTAATAAATTCAGTGATTCTCCAGGTATTTATTAAACAATCTATCAGCTGCCCTTTACATTAAAAAAAATCTAAGGCATACATTAGCTATTTCCTCAGGCTCACAGCACAGTTTTGGCAAAGCTGGAATCAATTCCTGCTTTTACTTTCTCCTTTTGTACATGAGCATGACAGTGGTTGTCCTAGTAGCTCATCCAAGCCCTATCAAAACTTGATATTATTTTTCTAGATTCTAGTTTTATGTTTTTCTTTCATCTACTCTGTTCCAGCCCTTCTTGCTTCTTAGAGAGGGAGAAAAGAAAGAAAGCAACTAATTAATACAGAAAAAAAACAAACAATGAAACTCCAAACATGTTAACTTTCTGGTTTACATCACCCGAAGTGTTATCATTTTGTTGAATGTGAAGGACCCACTTTCCTTTCAGCCCGATAGCCATTACTGAAATAGAATGTACTCTTATGAGCAGACTGCACTTTAGGAAAGCTTGGAACACCTGTTCTGGAATTTCTCATTTCAATCTATTACAAATAGTTTTCAGAATATAGATTATGAGATTGGCTGTAGCAAAAGAAACTCTAACAGGTGCAACATTGGACATGGAAAACTACTGACTTAGATAACATCTAATCACTAAGGATGAAGTCTGTTCCTTACTATATATGGCTTGATTATTTTTCCCCAAAATATTTTTTCTCATATAGGATTCTGAAGAGTTGAATTTTGGTCCAGTGCAATGACCAAAAAAATCCCCCAACTTTCTTTAGATGTAAAATTAGGAATGTTAAGCTATGACAAGGAAGTAATCTCCAGGTGCTGTTGCATTACTTGTGCCTGCGCTCTGATAGGATAGCAAGTACTGGAGTTCAAAGAAATTATATAAGGCATGGAAAGCAAGAATTCTCAATTAAGGCTAATAGCACCTACAACTTAGCAAGCATAAGCTTGGTTGCAGACTACAGACACACAGAGGGAAAAATTCTGATAATAAGATGCTTTTCAATTTTGTTGACAAAGAATTTTGCAAGATTCATTTTCTGGACACCAGCACAGTAAAATTCTATCCTTAAACATGGCAATGGCTTGTCAGCAAAGACGACTAAACACGGGAAGTCAGGGAAAGTGATACAGACTTTCTAAGGTGAAACACTCTCTCTGTATTAAAGCTTCACTTTCACTGAGCTTTAGAGAATATTTCTTTGGCCTGTCCTCCCACAGATAAGTATGTTGATACATAGGCAAAGGGACAGTGAGGGGAAACTGATCACACAGAACTGCAGCCCTTCCAAACATTATAACTGATAGATAATATTTCCTATATCCCCTCACCGTATATATACTGATAAATATTACACCTCTGTGTTATGTTTCACGTTTCAAACTTCAAGATTTCAGTCTCTCATACAAAAGACAGGAAGACTTATTCCCTTTCTGCTTTACACAACACCACTTTCTTCTTTTTCTTTTCTGCATTGTCATCTTTCCCTTCCACGCCAGAAAGAGACCATAGTTGGGGATGGGGCGCCACAACAGAAAACAAAGAGAGAAATTTTTCGTGACCGTGGCTTGTTCATCTTGCTTGCAATCTCTTTCTGATCACAGGTGTGGGTGCTAGGCCAGTCTAGAGTCTGGGAGCTCCTCCACAGATTTCCCAGGCATAATCAGGTCTGGGTCTGATGGGTAATATGGGGTCTGGCAGCCAGGGCCCATCCTAACACCCCAGGGAGGCTGGGGATAACAAGACAGTCCTAGTCCCAGGCATCACATGCTTCCCTGGGGACATGGATGCGCCAAGGTTAGGATGAGCCACTGACCTGTAGATGGGTTGGCCCACTTTAGCAGCCAGCACCAAGTAGGGTATGGCTGAGCAGAGCTGGAGATCCGACCTACTATGACACTGCCGGAGCAGAGGCTGATTGCTATGTGGGCTTTGGGAAGAGTGGAGGAGCCCTTTGGGAGCTGACAAGGGACAGTCAGGCCTGACAGTGTCTCCAGGGCCTGAGTGCTGAGTTGGGCAGTGATTTCTTGAGGCACCCTGACGAGGACTGCTATGCGTCATGTGATTGGTTTGCTGGGATAATTTCAATGTTTTTAATCCAAACAAACTGCCTATCATTTCTGGGTGTTTGATATTTGCATAACTGCCATTTCATACATCTTTGCTGTTAAGGACCAAAACATTCTGTGCAACTGTTATAAAGGTGTGGGGATAGGAGTGTGGACCACTGTAGCAGTCAGCACCAGTAGTGCAAGGGCAAAGGATACCTTGCCCTGACATACTATGAGTCATGCTCCACCTCTCTTCTTTTAAATCTCTTCTGTTATACACAATACCAGTTTCATTTTCAATGCTTAAGTCATTGAGCTAAACCCTGAGATCTTCTATCTTTAGAAGATCTTTTATTTATCTATTCTATTCTTAGCTATAACTTGTTGATATAAACGAGCAAAGTGCAATAGAGTTTATAGCACATGCACACATGCACTTTTAGCAGAATTAAATGTAATCCTACAATTTGAAAAAAGAAAAAAATCTGCCTATGTAGCTGACTTGCCTCAGCAGGGAAGTCAACAAGCAAGCTTAGCAGTGCAACTATGTTCAAACCAAGTAAAGAAAATAAAAGACTTAGTGGAAGAATTGAAAACCCAGACACCCCTGCCAGAGGTTAATGGAGAGCCAAGAAAAGAAGCAGAGCACTAAGCCCCTTCTGTACTAGCCAAAAGAATAGATTCTGGCTGGGAAAAGCAGTTCCTTTCCTCCATTGGATAGGTGATGCAACATCCTTGCTCTAAAACACACTCTGCCAGAGTCCCCATTGAATTAACAAGAAAGCTTCAGAACACACATTGACGTGCACTTCATCTCTCAGCTTAACGTCAACCAGGGTGCAGACCCCACTCTGCATCCTATCAGACATAGAAACTGGACATAGCAAAGGCTATCCAAATCAGTCAATCTAAGTCTGTGAACAGAAGACAACACTTCAACAGTTATTGAAAGGAAGTTGAATTGGTAGGGTCTAAATTATTTTATTGTGACACTAATGGCGCCCTATCAGTTCTTAGGCCAACTCTGTCCTAGTTTACAATATCCAGGCAGGTCCAAAGGATGCAAGCCAATCAGCTCCCAGTAGGGCCATTAACTGCTTAAACTAAAAATAAACGAAAATGAAAATAAAAATAATTTAAAAAACAAAAACAAAAAAACTCTGCCACTTCATGAAATCTCTGCTTTATCTTCAGCCCTGGGGAACTGAAGCTGCCAAGGGAAGTCTCGTCCAGGCTCCATCCACTGAGGCTAATTTGAAAACCTCTTTAGAAAGCAGCAGTTTTTCAGGACCTGTTCTGATTCTTCAAAGAGTACCTAAAATCTCAGTAGTATTCCTCTCTTTCCAGCCCAAGCAGACAGACTGATGAGCCTGATGGTGCTCTGAGGGAACAACAGGCGGCTATCCAGGACTTCTTAGAAAGAAAGTGTAAATGAGAAAGTATACACTAACTAGTAAGACAAACCAACTTTAAGTTCTTTTCTGCCCATTGGAATGTTTTTCCAGGCTACTGTTAGGCATCATGCAGGTTTGTAACCTTTGTGCATAATCACTCTACTACATGAAGTAAATTGCTTGGCAAAAGGAGACAGATTTCACAGTGGAAATACTGAAGTTTTTCGTGTTTTTTTTTTTTTTATAATCCAATTTCCTTTGTTTCTTTAATAGTCTAAAAATCCAGACAAAAAAGTTGTCACAATTTAAGTGCACCATAATTTATAACATTTTGACAGCAATCACAAGGAGTCACAGGAAAAGACTGGAAGTGCTGATATCTGGAAAGATGCATAAAAATAATACATGCCATAAGATATCTCCTTCTACTACAACTCATTTTTTAATTACTGTATGATATTCTCACTTATTGGACCACCTCCTTCCATCTTTATAGAATCAGTAGCATAGGCCTCTCAAAAAATGTCAACCATTGACATTGGAGCCAGGAAGGAGTACACCACACTGATCAAATCTAAGTTCCTCACTATTGAAAGCACAGAATAAAAGTCATAGCTACTGAAAAGCTTAATAACATTTTCATCTCAGTCTTCAAATTTTTTTCCTTCTTTCTTTCCCTCCCATCTGTATTTCCTTTTTCCAAAGCAGCAAGAAAGTTTTTAAGAATGCCATTCAAACCTAAGTTACAGATTAAAAAAAATTAAATTTGAATTAAAAGGTAGAATTTGAAAGAAAACAAAGACAAAATAAAATATGTAATAGAAATCAGTTATTGAAACAGAATAAAAGTTCTTTCTTTTATTTAATATAAAAATTTTGATTCTATATCTCCACACATCTTTTCAGCACTGTACTAGTTCAGGAGGAGAAAATGAGGAATAAAATGGGGAAAAGTATAAACACAAAAGCAAACGTCAAATAATTCTCTTAGTTCATACAGGGAGTGGAAAGGCTGTGACTGACAAGCTCTGCAAGTTAAGATGTAATTTAGCACATTTAAGTACATTACAGTGTTTTTATCTTTAAGAGTCAATGGTCCTTTAAGGAATAAGGGAGTATTTTGATCCTAAGGATAAAATCACTAAGAAGTCTCCCTGTATAGTATGATGAATTAGATCTTTTTTGAAAAAGCAGTGGTTAGAATCAAGATTAAACTTCAGGACCAAACATGAAGCAATAGCTTGTACTATTCCCTGCACTTCTAATGCATGGAGATGACAGTCTTTTCACAGAGATCTCACTTAGATGAAGTTCCAAGTGCCAGGTCAGAATCAGAAAAAATTAAAGAATGAGTAAATCAGTGGCAATAAATACTGATGCCCTTTGTTTCATGACAGTTACTCACAGATTTGCAAATACTAGGACTGTATCATCTTTTCCATGGATTGTCCCTGTTGTTTCCACCGACAGCTACAGTCTCAGGAATCTCACATAACATTCCTGCTGAAGGCCTGTGGTGAACAGAATCTACTGACTTTTAGATGTCCTTTACAAGTTTGAGTTTCTGAAGTATTTATTTTGCTTTTCAGCAGATTTCTGGGTAGACTGGTGTCAGTGAAGGTGATCATTTTGTTCACTAATGAGGGATAACTGAAGGATATGTCATCCTATAAGTCAAAAGCACGAGAAGAATCCAAAATGGTCATTTAGGAAAACTACTAAATAGCTCCTCATTTCAATACACTTAAACCCAGCACTCTACTGGGATCCAGGGAATCTCTAGTTTAATTCTGCCAAAAAGCTTTGATTGCCTGAGATACTTGATCTATAAAATAGATCATGATAGGATATCTCTATAAAGTGTTTTGAGATTTCTAGGTCAGTATCCTACATAAAGGAGACATTTCTTTTATAGACAGCCTTCAGAGGTGAAACATAATCTCTGCATAAATCAATCACTGCCAAACTTGCAAGATTTCATATTTGAGATTTACCGTATACAGAACAATGCTGTATTTGCAAGCTGGCTTGAACAAGAATTCTTTTTCTGGTGTGTAATTTCTATTGTTCACCTCTATTTATTATAAAGGAAATAGATCGTATTGTACCAGACCCAAAGGTGGTATTAACTAGTAGACGCCTTTGCTATTGAAGTAATAAATTATGAACTTTTCATATCAGGTTTACTAAAGAGCAACTCTACGTTTACATGCTGAATAAATGGAGCATTGTTTCAGAGAAGAGATTTTGATTCAGAATGGATAACAAATTTAATTACACTGAACTAATAAAAGAAAAACTCTTTCCTCTTTACTACATGATAACATACAACTACACTTAGAAAAAGTACACAAAGATAGGCATTCCCACTAGATTACTGACGTGAAACAAATAGGAAATAGTTGGAACCTCCACGTTTATGTTATCATCAGCTTTCCATATTTCATCTGAATATAAATGTTTCTGTTGCTCTTACGCTTAGACCCCTTAGCAATGCAGCAGATGCAAAAAAAAAAACAAAAAAAAACAAACAAACAAACAAAAAAAACCCTATGTCTTTTTGAACTGAAATGTCAAATTAAATCTGCTACACCTCTTACCCATTGACTATGCCTCTTTTTTCCTCTCACTTTTTAGCCTATGTCATTTTATTTCCACGCAAAGAATTTGGCCCTTTGGTGCATTACAGAGAATTCAAGGGACTAACCTTTTAGTGTTGGGAAACAGCTAATGTTCCTGCCAGTGAGCTAAAGCTGGAGTATCCCTTTGTCATGGCCAAATTTATGACATGGATCAAAAACTATAAAAAGCTGTGTTGCATCCTGCCATTAAAGAGAATTAATATTTTCAGTGGTATGTTAACCAAAGTTTTTCCAGTGTCTCTCGTTAAAAGCAGATTGTTGACTTTTCATCCTAGTGTGCCAAACATTTTCACTGAAACCCTAACAAGACTTTCATCTTACAACCATTATTTCTTAATGGACTTGGATAGGGGTAGTGTACAGGAATGGATTTCCTTTTCAGCTCAGCGCAATGGCCTATCATTAGTGTGCTGGGTCTTGGAGAACCATTACACATGCAAACATTTAAAGTATTTCCAGGGTAACTACTTCTCTTTCCTGAAATGCAATTCATGTTTTATCTATTATATTTAAGCAACATTTGGTCACATTTTACCTTTCAAGTATCTCTAGTATGATCACTTCTCATTCTGCTGTATAGTAAAAGTCATAATGAATGAGATCATACACAAAAACATTTTTTTATGGAGTGGATTTTGTAGAACTTTCCCCTCATCTTGGGCAATAAATCTGTCTCTAAAAACCGCAAAGCCCAAACATTGACCATTTGACAAGAATACTTTATGACAATATCACTTGCCACTTATTATTGAGTAGATTATACTCTTCGTATTCAGACAAAGAAAAAAAAAAAGACAAAGGGAAAAAAGAACTACTGTTTGCCTTTTTGTTGCTTCTATTTTTAGTGATTTTCTGTTCATTCCTGTTTTACTACTGGGTGAGGCGGTGTCCTCATATCTGTCATGAAACAGCACTCACTTACATTGCAAGAATGTTGTTTTGTGTTGTTTTTTTTTTCAACACAAGTGGTGTCAACTGCTTTCAAAAGCTGCCCATTCCTCCCGCTAAACCCTCTCATTCCTCATATGTATTTCTAAAGATTCCTTAACAATTACATACACAGATGCAGTTTTGGAAACTTTCAACCTTTGATGGTATTTTGAATCATGGCCCTATTGGCAGTGAACGAACTCAAAGTAACAACCCTGGAGTGTGATACCATCAGTTCTAAGAAGCTGTGTAATATTTATGTCTTCATTCAGACTTTATATCAAATGTAACAGGCTTTGCAACCTTCATTAAGAAAAGCTGGCACCCAGAGGTTACCATATGTTCCTCTTTTTAGACTAGAGTTTAAGTGCAGATGTATATTTATTTTTCCACTCTGCAGTCCTCCTTGAACTGCTCTTACTGCAAAGCCAATGAAACCATTGCTTTAATCCCACTGGCCTTCAGGGTACATCATATGGTCCTTACTATTTAAGAATTCTTCTTAGTGTGCTTCCTATTTCCTTATTTATGCAGTATTTATAATGTCCTGCTTTGTTTTTCTATGGGCATCAGAGAAACTGAAACCTTGATATAACACTGAAGGTGTAACTAAAGCCAAATCTGCCTAAGTCAGATACAAAACAGTTCATTCCCCAGCATCCCCCATTCATCTCACATCTTCTCAATTAGCTGAGCCATCCTGGATAGCCTTCATTAACAGACTTGTCAGCCATTTTTAAGTTGGGCTGCTCACAGTTCCAATCTGAAGCTCCTTCTTGTTTTCCAGTTATTGTTTATTTTCACAGCACAGTTACTGAAGACATCCAAATTCTGAGCCTAAGGTCATTACCTAAGGCTTTCTGATAGGCACTTGCCACCCCATTTATGGTAGAAATATATATCAGAAATTTCTATTATTTCTCTTTCTGCCTTGTAATGTTTCAAAATTTACTTCAGGACTTCAAACATTGTTTGAATTAGTGAAAGCATCACAAATATAGTGGTTTTTTTTTTTGTTTTTTTTTTCTGATGAGGAACATATTCCAGTTCATTGGAACTATGGGCTCCACCCCACAGCGTTGATTCAGACATGTAACCTTTAGTCAGAATAGCAAATGTAGGGCATGCTGGAGGCCTTAAGGTTATTGCTGAAAATAGCGACTACAGATTTGGCCCCATTTTCTTCTTTTCCTTTCTGCATTGGATATTTTGCAAGAGATGAATTCCTCTGTGCTTGATAGTAGTCTATAAGATTAGACTTTTATACTATACTTTATACTCCAGCAAATCCCACAGAACTCATTCTGTTTTATGTTTCTTCTTATAGGAGACTATTATATGTAAGCTGAATCTCTTAACTATATCAAATCCAATATAAACACCCTCTTTATAAGACGCACCTCACTCTAATGCTCAGTGTGGAACTCCTAACAAAAATTATAAATGGAGTGCTTTGTTCGGGCATTTAACTCTTTCATTTCTAATATCAAATCAAAATGTTTAAGCAGCTTTTATTTTGCACTTGAAAATAAACATAAAGGGAAGCCATAACTTAACCCATACGATGTGTTTGAGCAAATCTAGGAGAAGATTTTAACGAGACACAAAAATTAAGATGTAACTTCGCCAAAGATTTGAGTTGGTTTAATCTCATTTTTTTTTCACAGGGGTGTCTGGGAATAACGGGGGGAAGGGGAACGTGCTAAAAGTTTGCTAATTGTTGGAGAATTCAAACCTGTTTTCATTTATTTGAAATTATTACATAATGGAAGCGGGACGCTATAATTCAACCCAAATGGACAACTTCAATAAGCGGGTGGAAATGATTCAATACATTAAAGAGAAGCTGTTTCAATAACAAATCTTTAATATAATCAGGAGTGAAGTGGTTAATTTAAGTTTTTACTGAAAAACAGGCTGGCAAAAATGTTTCCAGGGATGTGGGGATTTTTTTCCTTTTACTCAGAAGGGGTTTGGAGAGGAGGTTTGGAAGGGAAGGAGGGCTTTGGTTCCAGGATCCCCGCATTCCCACGAGTTCCATTAAGGAAGGGGGAAGGGCTTCCTGCTGAGGCAGCCATCTGCAGCTTTCTGTGAACAGCAGGAACCAAAGGCCTGGTAAAAGGAGAGTAAACCCAGGGTGACAATTTTGTCCACATTCAAAGGCAGAATGTGGCTGATTTTTTTTATTATTTTTATTAGTGGTAGTATTATTACTACTATTATTATTAAGGAGGAGGGAGGGCTTCTCTGGCAGAATTAGCAGGTCTATAATGGAATATTAATTACAAGAGAACAATAGCAGCGCAGGCAGAAAAGTTGAGAGCACAAACACACCCTGACAGCCCCTCCTGGAATGCACCGCCAACAGCAAGCTGGGATTGTCATCATCCAAGCTACTGTCGCTATGCTGCAAGCTATCTGGAGCCCATGGATTCATGGCTGAGGTCCCCTTAAGTTATTGCTTTCTAGGCTAGAGTAAATTAGACCTGGATTTTTGTAAAGTGCTGTCACTTAATACCTATTTTATTAAGGTTATTTTTATGCCCATAATTTGAGGCTAACACATCTGTTATTTCCTCCACTGCCTGGCTTTGGTGAACGTTGCCTATGGAAAGTAACAAAGAGTGACACTGGAAAAAATAACAAGGGTGTCTTAACTTCCAACATCTGGAGAAAACAATATTAAAAAAACAGGAACAAATAGGTACGGTAGCCTACAAAGCAAAAGTCCACTTTTTAACAACAGTACATAGTTTATACACTACAGTCTATTTTTATGATTTTAGTCTGGGTAATATTAAAAAAAAAAAAAAAAAAAAAAAAGGTTGAAAATCTCATTAAAGAAGCAGCAGTTCAAGTTCTTGTTTAGGTCATCCTTATGTCAAAAACCCAGGTATAAAGAGAGAGAGAGAAACAAAGAGGTACTCATATTCCTTCCAGAAAAGAGTTTCAAAATTCCATCTCCTGTTGTGTAGTTTTCAATAAAGTTTTATCACTACTACATATATGTCCCTGGCTACTACCTACAGAGATGTAGAAGATTATGCTGTATCATTTGAAACTTCAAAATCTAAATAAGTATTCCTATGGAGTGATATATACCAAAATTAAGAGAGTGGTGGTGATTTTCCAATGGGAAAAAAAAGACAAATATAAAACATCTTAATATCTGCATTCATGTGTTTGACTGTAACAAAACAAAACAGAAAACGTATCAAGAAATCCTTTAAGGAAAGGGATGCATTTAATACACAAACATCTATCTGGAAACACCACATTTCAATACCACTGTTTTTTCTTTTTAAATTTGATAGATTTATTTTTACAGTGTGCATTCCTAAACCCTCCCATTTGTTGTCTGAATTCCTGTTTGTGACCTTGGAATTCCAAATTTATGATGTCATCTTCTGCCTTTTTTTTTTCCAAGGGTATTGTATTTGAAAATGAAAACAGTATGGAAATATTTCCCTATCCCTTCACACCCTCTCCTTTTCTCCTGTTAATAAATGTAGCCTTGGCATCAATTTTAAAAGAAAAGGAAAAAAAAAGAAAGCAAATATTTTTATCAAGAAGGTAACTTATCCTTATCATACTCTGCAAAACAGAAGGCCTATCTTTGACTCACAAACATCACAAATGCAGCTACTAATTTCCAGCTACTGTTTTGGGGTAAGGACAAGATTTCTGCTTTCATTTAGTATTTTCTTTTAAAGAAAACAACACACAATTCTGTGAAAGATTTTCTGTCTTTTTTTCCATTTAACTCTCCAAAGGACTCTGTTCCCAACAGCAAATGATTGTTTTAGCAGTTTTACTCCTATGTATACTACATGTAAATAAAATCTGTCTCTCAGCCAGTAATAAGAATAAATAAATGGTAGTTAATAACACACGCTCCTAATGGCAGGACCATTTCTTGTGACAGCAAAAGCCAGAGGAAGTCATTACACACTCAACAGTGGATGTGCTTTTAGTTCACAGTACAAATGACGTGGGCTACAGGTCAGTAAAACTCTCCTGCATTTGAACACTTTTGGTTTCCATAGATTTGGCTTCCTTTAGCTAAGCTATCTGTACAGCTGAGTGTTTTTCTGAGAAGTTTTACTGCCTGAATACATAACAGTGACTCCAGGCACGGGTGAAACAACTCCATTTACTCTGTAGGCAGCAAAATGATAGCTTGAAGGTCATGAGAAACCTTACAATTCCAAATGATAATAGATAAAACCATAGTGAAACATGAAAGCAGAAAATGAATGACAGCTTAACCCAGAAAATCCTTTATATTCCAAAATATTTTACAAATGCTCAGCATCTCACAGGACTAAGTTCAAAGTTAAGTGTACAAATAGCATTTCCTTCACAACCCTAAAATACTGATTTTCCTAAAGAAACTTTGAAGTCCAAAACTACATAAACCAAGCTTAAAAATATCTATAGTTGCCTTAAACACCACCAACTGAGATCACAATGTTTGCACAGCAAACATTAAGAATACAAGAACGTTTTTCTATCTTTTCAATGTAAAATGTTATTTTCCTCATACAAATCTGTAAATGTAACACAGTATCCCAGTGCTGAAATCAAAGAGCTGCAGCAACACAGCTCTTGTACCTTTTTATGAAAAAAAAAAAAAGAGAGAGAGAAAGAGAGAAGAGAAAGAGAGAGAGAAAATTACAACTTTATCTTAATAGCTTCACATTTTATAAGCTCAGAAGGCTGATGCGATTATTCTGAAGCAAGCTCTTCCTGGCTGGCTTCATTGCTGAGCCCCACAGCAGCTTCCCCAAAGCTGCTAGCACTGAGATGTTTCCCTTCTGGAAAGACACCAAACACTCTCACAGTGATATTTAAAGTCCATAATGTGAATTGGAATAATACACAGTGTGGATTGTTTCTTGTGTGTATGTTTATATCAACTTCTGTGATTGTTCTGTATCAGAGCAGAAAATGCCTTGTGATTCAGTGGACTGAAACCGATAAAAGATAAAGCACATGTTTGAATAACATTTAGAGTTTTTTAGTTAGTTAATATTGCAAGAGTTCTACTCAATAGAAACGGTTTATCTATGAGTAGCACCTCAGAGCAACATGCAGGTATAGTATATGCATTCACAAAGCAAGTAAAATTCAACACAGAATATATAGGTATCAGGAGACCTCTCTATCACTGAGTCCTCAATGCAAAGCTCCAGTGGGATTTGAAAAATGCATGGGCTCTTTTCCAGCCGTGAGGTGAATTATATCCAGTGAGACTGCAGATATGTCTGCACAGACAGGTGCAGTCAGTTCTCTCAATTCCTCTGTGTCTCTGGTCCCAGCATGCTGCAATCCAGCTTCAACACAGAGGCTACACAGCCACATTTTCTTGAGGGGTAGAATATATTTCCTTGGGCACAGTCAACCTTCAGACATACTAGCTAAGAATACACCAACTAATTCATAAAATGGATCTTTTTTTATGCAGAGTGTTGCTTAGAAATCCAGTTGCAGAAAGTAGTGGTTTTTCAAAAATCACACAAATTAAATGTGTATGTATCAATACAAATGGCTGTACCAAAGTTGTTCAAAATTGAGTTTCAGTGAGCAGTACATGACCATTTTAAAAAATATCCAGTGGGTTTATTTTTAAAGATATTCAGTCACATCCAGTCTTCAATGCAAAAGAAATAAGGCCACGAGACCAGCATTTCATTTTAATCCTAGTATCCTTTCTCATTTATAATATGTGCCATAGAATGAGGAGGAAGAGGTAAATGAAGCAATGAACACCTAATAGTTTCACTTACAGCTTCTTTAGTGCCAGAAAAAAAACTACACTGTGTTTTTATTTATAATACTGGCAATTCACCAGCTCAAATACTGACCAATGACCCCAACTTAGTGAAGTATCTAGAGATGTTTTCAAGTATTGTTTGTGTGCAAAATAAAGCAAAAGCTTCAATTAAAGCATATGCTTAAATTACAGTCCACATAAACTGCAGCCACAAAGCAGACAATCATACTACAAATTACTCAAATTATTCTGAAAGCCTATCACAGAAATCTGATTAATTTGTAATACTGGGAAGTCAACAGGCAGACCAACATCTGTCAACTAGTGTTTGGAGCAAGATATCGATTCCCAAGTGGAGCAGGGTTAAAATGTTACAGCAACATGATCTTGCGCGATTTTCAAAAACTTACAACTAAGTGAAATACCCCCAAGAATACACCCAGGCAGCACTAGGCCACAATTCTGAGAAGACTGGAGTTAAGTGTAGAACCCAGAGGAAAACAGAAAGAGAAAAATCAGATAGTTTTCAGCCCCCAGAAATCTGCCTAGGAATTTATAGACCAGATAAATCTCCAGGTTACCTGCACTTCAGTCAGAAGTTTCTGTCAGAAACTAACCTCTTCTTATTCTCCTTCCCACCCCTCCCCCCCCCAGCTATCTCTCCTCTTCATTAATCAGCAAGCTGTTACGTCGAGTCAAATATTTTGTACAGCAAATAACAATATTAATAATAATAATAAATAATGGACCTTATTCATCAGAAGGAGGCAGAGAAAATGTCAAAAACTCATCAACTCCTCTTAGCTTTCCTCTTCAATTTAGATAGAAAGTCACGTAGGTTAAGAGAAAACTTTTTTGAGCTCAGCCTCATGGACTCAGCAAAAAATTGAGCAGACTTTGCAAGAGCTATTATAGATGTGAAGGAAGCATACAGAGCGAAAGGAACTGAGAATATTTGCTAACTCATTCATTGGCTGTTGCTCACTAGTGTTCTCAACCAAGAGGCAATGACACCTCCTGCTCGGGTTCCAATGTGATAAGCACTCACAGAACAAACCACAGGAAAGGTAGGGATCATTAATTCTGTGCTTCTATTAGCACAGAATTATTGTTTCTCCTTAATTTTAACATACGAACCCTGAAACAAATAGCTATTTCCTTTGTACCATGGGAAGAGGTGCAGAACAAGTAATTGAAAAAAGCTATTTTCTGGCTTTAATAAGAAGTAAGCCAACACAATATAAAAAAGCCCCATGTTTTGCAACACCTGTCACAACTTCAAAGAACATAAAAAGTAGCTATTGTGCAAATAACAGGTGTCAGATTGGAGATGTGAAGTCCAATATGGGGCAGAAGCAGAGCAGTTCAAACCGTTGCTGTACAAAAAAAAAAAACACACACACACCACATAAAGCCCCTCAAAAAAAAAAAAAAAAAAAAAAGGAAAAAAAAAGAAAAACCAACAAACTCCTTATGACACACAACAGTGGATATTGTTCAAACTCCGCATTTCCATATTATCTCATAAGTAATATATCATTGAAGCATGCAAAGAGATTCAAGAACAGATTGGAACAGAACTGAGGTTGAGAAATCACGTATTCAGGGCCAGAAAAGAGAGAAATGAAGATCACTGTTTAATTTTCCTTCTAAAATATGGCTTTCTAAATGTTATAGGTGGATAAACTCAATGGAAAGTGGATCATCTGGGGAAAAAAAATAAAATAAAAATAAAGAAAAAGCTTTTATGATCTGAGAGATATAATCTCAGAATATTGTTTCCTTGTCATAAAGGACTTAAAGCAACACAAAGGTTCTAAACTGATCAATCCCTGATGCACTCCTAAAACGAGAATTGTCCAGTTAGTCAATGAGAATAGCCTCAGTGACAGAAATATTAACAACATCACAATTATTTTGTTCTAAATACAAGTTACGTGTTAACTGCAGTTAACATAGGAGGTGATGTTTTAAAATATACTGTGGACAAATGTATCGTAGCTGAATCTGAGGATGGCTCATTTATAATAATTTGCTTGTAATGTCTTATTTTTGAGTCTACTGTCACTAAATCTCTGCTAAGGTCAAAAGTTAAAATTTCAGGGGTTAACAACATGAAATTTCCTTTTCTTTCTTTTTAACTACCCAAGAGGGACAGAGAGAGTAACATCCGCTTAGTAACAGCACTTCCTCTGTGATGCTAACTGTGAAATATGTAGCTGGCCCTGGGTATTAACAAGGAATATGTGCTTGAAGCATAGAAACAGACTGGGTTGTTTGAAACATAGCAACAGACTGGGTTGCAGGGTTGTCCCTCACTGCTACCTAATTTGGCTTATTGAGGGATATTCATGGTCTGGGTCCCCTGAGGAACTGACACGATGATTCATCTGAGCACCATATCTGGTGTGTTTATCATCATGCTATTGTATATGAGAACAGAACTTGTTTTATGGATAGGCAGATGTGTATTTGATGTAAGGTTTTCAGGAGTGCTTAAGCAACTTAGACATTCACTCTACTTTTTCAAAAATGCTTCTAGTACATAGGGAGCATATCTAATGGTACAGCAAAGTCACTAGATACTTTGGAGTCCCTTACATTGGATTTAAAAAAAACCAAAAACACCATGAATCTGCTCAGCAGTTAAACAACTGCTGCTTCCTACAAAAAAGAGAGCAACTGAAACCAGTTCAAACCACCAGCAATAGATCTCCTATAATTAAGAGCATTTCTTATCATTTTTACTGAGTCACCTTTTTCTCCTTCAGTACTATTCCTACATCTCTCAACAGATCTCTCTATGATTATTACTTTCTTTGAGCTCAAATTTCAAAATTTCCATTTTAACTAAATTTTCTCCTTCAAACTGATGGATTTGTATTTTGGGCAAATCAAATAAGGGGCATTCATCACTTTGTTTTGATTTCAGGAGGTGCAGTGCTTATTGCCAATGGGATGAACAGCCCTGTCCAGTACTTTGCAGATCTGTGCCGTGCAGCTGAGAGCAGCTTCCACCTGAGACTGCTTCTTACTGAATAGACAGCTTCACATACTCTCAGGCTGAGAATTTAAAGGTGTGCCCAATTAATCCAGTTAATTTTGTCCCAAACGTTTAACAGACAACAACAACAGCAACTAAGACTGCTATGAATTCTGTATTTGAGTCAAGGTAGTCAGAATATTATCTATACTATGCAGCATTGATATGGAATTCTAAAACTTCCCTCTCTAGTTTTAGTAGCTCATTAAAGCTAATTATAAGTCAGTTATTAAGAAATTTAAAAATTAGAGCAAATGCTGCAAAAGTCCAACATGTAGTTCAAACATAGATATATTTCCCAAATATCAAACAAAACTGGAATCTGCAAAGTGCAACTCCTAAACAAAAGTTTTGGGTTTAATTGCAGTAGCCAATAGAAGTAACATTTCCCGATCCCTTGCAATGAATTCTCTCCATCACGTGCAACTTTAACTTTTACCTAACAGTACCCCAGAAACTGTATGATATTGCAATCTGAATGAGTAACAAAGAAAGACAAGGGAATAGCTGAGGACAAGCTCTCTTCCCATCAGAGAAATAGCTATCGTAATTCTGTTTTACTCCACTGATGACTTCCTAACAAACTTCTCTATTTCTCTCACGTGGATAAAGAAGAAGATAAAGAGGAATGCTATTTCCCTAGAGAAAGGACAGCTGCAGGGAGAAAACAAAAGCCTGCAGAACCAAAAAGTAATACCTGAAAAAACAAACTATTCAAAAACTGTTATCTTAGTGCTGAATGTGAAATACTTCTCTCTACTGCAGAAAACTTTTGATGTTACATTTTTGTTCATTCTCACAGAATTGCTAAACTCTGACTCAGTTGTATTCACTCCATAGATCATGGAAAGTTTCAAGGATCTTTGATTTGCTATGTATTTCTAAAGAATCTATCAAAAGGGTGTCTGTTTCCAAGCCTGAGTCACAAATTGTGCCCACTGACCTCTTTTCCTGCCATCTCTGATCCCTAGTTTTTTTTTTTAAGTGACTACATCATAGATGGAAGAGTATCACCTCCGTGCGTTTTGTGAAGATTGCCTTCATAAACACTCACCTACAGCTTTCTCTTCTGTTGCAGACTGAAACAATGTGGAACATGATCTTATCTTAGCTATCCTTTTATCATTCTGCAAAGTTTCTGTTAGGACTCAAGCTAACTTGCATTAGTGGCAGAGTTTTTTTGCTGTCTACCATACTTTAACAAGCAGTATATATATGTATGCCTAATCTTCAGCTTTTATTTAAAATAATTCCCATCACTTACAGATGAGAACTGCGGGAAAATCTGTGCTCTTTATAATATTTTGCTTTGCTGATTTCCTCATTTCCTCTTGTGCATATACTGTCAGTTTTTGAATTGGAAGGAAGTGGAGAAACCACAGGTGGTGGTTTCTAAGCCTTAACAAATTAACTGGTCAAAATATGCAATCTCCTCTGCATTGCAGCATTCACTCCCTACATCATGATATCCATCACCCACCCTCTTCCTTCCTCTGCAGACTCTCAGAAGATTCACACTATATCCATTTCCAGAGTTCCTCTCAGATTCCCCAGGCAAATGCCAATCAAAGCTTCCTTTGTCGGTGCTATGTACATTCCTCCATGAACTATAAAGGGTAAGAATGCCCTAACTTTCTACAGGCTATCATAGGCACGTGCAATATTATTGTCCCATAGTTTATCTTACCATGCCCCAGAGAAATCTCATCATCCTGTTTTCTTTAAATGGACTGCAGATATCTTAGCCAAGCTTCCTCACCACTGAGTCACTGACCAAGACTGTTTACAACTTCATAATGAGTCACCTTCAGGATTTGGCTCATTGTCAATACACGGGCTGATGGTTTCAGCTAGTCTGTTTTGTCTTATTATCCTTCATCTTGTCAATGTAATTGCACTTGTAGGGATTATGAACATAAAATGTCTCCCTCCTACTTTTCCTTTTATTTTCTTTGTGCTACTTCATGTAGACCAATGTCACTTTCTATCTCTAGATTGACTGCTGTTCCAAAACATTGACTTTCATGTTGTTTCAAGTTCCTGTATCATAGGAAATCCAATTCAGATTTCTTTTTTGCATCTAAGAGTATTAGATGACATTCAAAAGCATTATATTTTTGGGCACATGTTAAACTATACTTAATATATCTTTCATCCCCCTCATTCTGTGAATATTGCAAATATCTAAGATACTTTACAAGTCATGTTGCCTTTTCCTGTATCACATCTTTTCACTATTGAAATGTGTAAATGACTAAGAATTCTGTTTGCCCAGTAAATTTCCTTTTTGCACTATCCATTGCCCTGAAGGTTCCTTTTATGAATGTTCTGTATTTATTAATTCTTTCCTTTTCTAATCACTATGTTTAGCATGTCCACTCAGCACCTAACTCCCCTTTAGATCTGTGCTCCTTGCAATCAGTGGTTGGCTGGGATCCCAGAGTTAGTCACATTCGTTTTCTGTTTCACCTTCAGGCTTTCACATACTGCTTCAGAGCTGTTATAGTTATGCTTCCAAACTAGCAGGGCAATATTAATATTTTCATTATTTCATTATTTTCTAAATTTATCTTGTAAATATGTTTTTATATTACTTCCTTTCCTTTAAATGTTGGGGTTGTTGTTTTTGTTTATATATATTCTTTTTTTCCAAGTGCTTGATAAATTTCCTGTAGGAGTTTTTTACAATTCATTTTTTCTAAAGTGGTGTTTGCTTTGTGGCACAAAAAAGCCTCATGGCAACAAAAATTCAGGTGAGAGGTAAAATACTGCTGTGTATAAGAAGGAGGCTAAAAAACCAAACCAAAGAGTCAGAATTAATAATCAGTTTTCAAGGGAAAAGGTTAACAGGAAGGTGACCAAAACTGAAGAACTGAACCCCGTTTCCCAGGTGAAGGGAGAATATCAGGATGTGATTAAAAATATTATTGTATTTCATTATTACTAACAATATAAATAAATCATACCTAAGTGCTGTGCAACTAAACCCATGGAAATCACACCCCAAAAAAATCTCCCCTGTATTTTCAGTCAGTAGCTTCCAACATAAACCTGATTTTAATTCACAATCTCAACTTTTGTGGACAGAAAAACACTGCTATCTTGTTTTCAAATAGTAAACCAGTTATGTGACAGGCATATCTTCTAAGAACTACAAATCTTGTGTACACAAGACACAGCTATTCTAAAAAGTGAATCCACTAATTAATTTTTCAGATTTGTCTACAGGTCTTAGCTACAGATTCTTTGGCAAACTGAGTTTAACCAGATTTGTTCTCCCACCCCAAAAATAAAGGATGTTTCTGTGTTTTCTGGTACCAGTTTAGACTAATGTGTAACTAACCAGCACTATGATCCTGTTTATTTTTAAATCAATCTAGATAAACAAAACCTTCCATTTTTCATAGTTGTTTCTCTTTTTGTAATTAATCTTCTGAGAGGTCACACATTAAACAGTACTTACTCAACTGAAACAGAAAGTTCATATAATAGTTTCTTTCATAAAGAATAAATCACATATAAATTCACATTTCTCGAATATGGAAATAGTCACAGTGATGAAAGTTATACTTAGTACACGTGGAATGCATGCTTCATTTTTTAAGTGTTGGGTTTTTTTCTACATATATATATAAATATATATTGTTTTTTATTATTATTTTATGTTTATATTTTATATTTATTATTATTTTTTTATTGTATATATATAAAAAACAACAATGCTAGTGATGAAGTTTAATGGGCTCTGGAGCCCATTCAGATCTAGCTGCTTCAATCCAAATGTGAATGTGTATTCAGAACAGTAAGCAGCAAAATTCAGCCTGAAAGACTCATTGCCTTGGTAGGAAATATTATTCATGCCAGTGAGAGGAGCCAGTGGCTGGTTTATGTGATTTAAGTATTGAGAACATTGGCCCACATGAGGTGAAACTCAGTTATAGACTGGATTCCGGTGTGAAACTCCCTGATTTTATGCTTGTTTTTAGATGAGGCCAAGAATAGTGGTTTGTATAGCTTGAGGTACAAATAGAGAGAGTAATAGACACTCACTGTGCTGAATAGCAGAGCTGAAGAATGATCTAATAAGAACTTTTTGCTTTCAGATGCTGGACTCCACATTGATGCTTTTCCCAGAGTAGTGCAGGGTAGGAGACCTGCAGTTATAGCCAACTAGTTGTTTGTACACTCTGACACACACAGCCGTAAAAGAAAGCAGACACATTATGGATATGGATGCAACAGAGCCAATATTCCAAGTTTGCTGGGTGGAGGGAGTATGATTAAATTGCTGTTCATAAGGATCTTCATGCACTTCTGCCTTAAATGAAACAGAAATTTGTAACCTCATACACTTAACAAAAAAGAATTACATTTATAATAAGCAAGATAAAATTTACCCTAGGCTTTTGTGATCAGACAGTATAGGACAAGATAATCTCAGTCATGAAGTCTAACTGAATGTTATACTATCCATCAAAATCTGGAATTATACATGACTGAAATGTAGAACATCTGCATGTTGTCGAGAGTCTCAGCATAATTTTTAATTAGAAGATGTGTTTTGAATGTCTTCTCACTTAATGAGCTAAATAAACAAGTATTTTTAAAAATACAAAATTCAAATTTATGGGCAAACTTATGAAATTCTCATTCCAGTATCAAAACAAAATTAGCATGAGTGCTGATCTTACCTCTGCTACTACAGCTAATATGAAAACCAACTACCTAGACAAGCTGTAATAAAAAGTCTGTTAATGGACTTCTCAATTATATTCTAGACATCTGCCAGAGAAAATAATGCTGAGTTAGATTCTCTCCCCTGGTCCAATAACAGAGTGCACTCTCTAAATAAGCCGTATGTTAGCATGAAGCCCCACACATAAAAATGGAGAGAGTAGTGAGTAAAATTGAAACAATCAGGCTGGTGGGGTTACTAACAGTTTCTCAAGATTTGCTACTGATTTTGTTTATTATTTTGATTAATGCCCTGACACTAGAACATTGGAGTATGCTGAAAAAGTCTGCAGGCAATACAAAGATAACAGGCATTTGTCAGAGGAATGGGTATTTGTGAAGTGAAATGAGATGACATTCAGTGATGAGAATCACAAAACTTGTGTTGTAGGCTAAGAACTTTTTCTGAAAAGATTCTGTGGGGTCTGCTCTGGAAATACCAGAAGACTGCAGAGAAGAAACTACAAAAATAATCCTTTGTTAAGACAATACTAGAGGAATAGGATTAAATTCTTAGTGTACAACTGTGCAAACTTTGTGAGACCTCATCTGCAATACTGCATGCAACTTGTTTTCAAGGGAAATAATTTTAGCACTAGAAAAGTTGTAGAGATGACATACTAGAATTGTCAGAGGAATTTATATTTTATCTTTTGAGAAGAAATTAAGAATTCAACTGATGTTAAAATATTTCTTATATTTCTTAATAATTAAATAATTATTAATTAATTTCCTTTAAAAAATCATCAGGAAATCAGAAAATATATATAAGCCAACAGCTAGTGCAGACACAATGATAAGTCATTGAGCAGCGATCACAAATTATATGAGGCTGGAAACTGAAAGATGATGTCTACCTATTAGAGTGGTAACCTCCTTACAGAAGATCTTTTCCAGAATAGATACAAAAAAAAAAACCAAAAAACACACCTGCTCTTGAGAAAAATTTAATAAACTGCAAAAATACATCAGTAGCTATATCAAATAACTTGCAGAATACTTGAATACTTGCACACAGCACAGAAATTCATTTCCACTCCTACGTTTCTCTCTGATGCACTCATCTAGATGTATAAATGCTCAACTGGACAGTTTTTTGTTCTAGATGCTCATTTTTTGTTCTGGAGGAGACAAACTATATTACAGAAGCAATTTTTTTAAAATTGCAACAGTGAATTCTTACGTAAATTAGAGGAAACAGCAGAAGAACATATAGGTTGACTATTTTCTTTGGATAACTATGCAGCTATCACCTCTAATGAAGAATCTCATTTAATCCAAAAAGATGTAGGAAAAAGCAACCAGGATGAAATGATGTTCAAAATAGATTGCACCAATGATAGAAATCATAACACAAGTCAATTCTTGATACTGCTAAAGGAGGGAAGAAAGGCTGTCTGATTATATGCTTGTGCTGTACCATCTTAACATCTTTCTGTGTCTAATTAGTTCATTAAATTCAAGCAATAGGTTCCAACTGAAAGTTCCATACTTTCTTTAGAACTTCTGAAGAAATTTGCTACAGAAGAGCCCTTAGATCCTATTTTACTAAATTTAGGCAAAGTCAGAATTCCTTCAAGACCAGCAATCCTTCACAAGCAGAAAATAAAAATACAAACATTGGTTCATTTCTGATCTTCTGCATTGCTAAGATTTTGCTCTACATGCTCAGATCATTTATTCATTCAAAAAATGCATGCTTAGTAACTGCTCAGAAAGTGGATCGAATTCTTTAACACATTATTATTGTACTGACTCAATAAGCCCTTAGTTTACGAAAGAGGATATTTGCTGTAAATATGGCACTAAAACCAGCTGCATCACATTTACACAAAAAGAAAACATACTGGATTGTTTAGAAAAAGAGGCACAATATAGTGGCGATTGCTTTTCCCTATATTTCTGAATTAAGAGTTTGAAATACTGTGCTTGAGGTCCCATAAAGCTTGGTATGCCTTAGGAACAGCTCTCCCAGCTTAATTTGGGCCAGGCTCATTTTTCCACTTTGAAGAAACAAAATGGGACTTTAACAGTTCCAGGAGCCCGTAGGTAGATGCGAACTGAGGACTCTAAAACATTCACATGGGCAGAGATTTGAGAGAGATTGAATTTGGAACAAGACTGATCTTTCTCCCCTCCTACCAATGCAGAAACAAAAATAAATTAGTTTATCCTCTTCCCTGTCTCCTTTTAAGAATTATGAAACCCTTCTTGACATAATATATGCAAGTGAATTGCAATTATAACATTCATATCATTTAGAGAGTCAAATGGATTAAGCACGAGAAAAACAGTAAGCTTCATCACAAACTTTAGGAAGCCATGTAATATTTAGGTACAAAAGCTCCTTAGGTACAAACAGAATGGGAGCTCCTACTCCCACTACTCATTCAATCCAAAAAATAATAGGTTTTCAAATCCCAGCATGGATCAATTTCAGAGATACGCGTCATACAGAACTATGTAGTTTAAGGCTTTTAGCCAGGAAATTCAGCAAATTTGTCCTTAGGTTAAATGGTGCCATGCAACCCAATTGCATTACAGCTCTATTTTGAATGCTTGCACTTGGCAAAGAATCTGGTTGAAGATGTCTTGTATTTTTTGGCTCCTGCAGAGTTTGTACTAGAAAAACATTTTGGTACAATTCGCATCTACTGTTTACTCTCTTAAAAGGGCATGGTAATAAAATCCCTTTAATTACTCTTAAGTATGCACAGATCTTGAAATGCTGAATTATAATTCCTATAACATGAAACAAATATGCAACTTGGACTAACTTCTTGCCCAGTCAGGATGATCAAAGATGGGGATGTAGAAAGAACACAATAAAATTGCATCAGAAAAGAAGCATACTGTCTGGCATTGTTGTGTGTGTGATAAAGACATGCCTAGAGTATGATTTATTACTTGCCTGAGGAAGTATGTAGAAACTGCAAGTGGCTGGTCAAGTGATGATAAACATAGCGACCACAGAGCAAATTGTGAACTGAAAACTTAATCTCAAACTTTGGGTAAATATTTAGGTGGCTAACCTATAGTGAACTCCAAACTGCCACAGGTAACACTTTGATCACAGGATTTATATTCCTATCTTTCCATAAAGGGTAAAAAAATTCCCGCATGAATTTGTTCTACATATTTGAATTCAACAGTAGGAGGGAAATAGGTAACACAAAGGTGTTACCGGACTGCTTCATCTGAAACTATTTCATCAGTAAAACTAAACTTTTAAGTTTCCATGATACTTGTGCTTTTAGCAAATTCTCTGCCATCTCTAATTTCTTGTTGCAGCTGCTGAGCAGTATATAAAACCCAGGCTGGAGCTTTACAAGTGAAATTTCAGAAGAGAGTTTAGACATGCTCTTCCTTACTTGACTGGACTCATAGACTGAAAAACAAACTTAAAAACCTAGAATAATAGTGTCTACTTGCTTCAACAGACCCACCCACGATTGTGTGCTTTAATTTTTCAACAAGATGTTGAGGTAGGGCCTGAGGAAACCCATAAAAATGTTTCATTTGGCTTTCTGGCAGTTTTCCCCAGCTAGAGGGCATGAAAAACACTAAGGATGCAAGACCCTGCAAAGTTTCCATAGAACGCCTGACTCAAACACTGCAGAACATTCTGTACATCCCAAAGCAGTGGACTGTGTTACTCCATTCACCCCAGGGACAGCAACAAGCAGCAGCAGGTCATCAACTGGAAACTGGAAACGTGCCATCTTTTAATTAGCTGCTCTCTACTTCACAGTAATCGTGTTTGAAATCCTATATAATGCAGATCAGATTTGCTGTACAAGCTCAGATAATGCAAAGCCAAATTTTTAATTGCGTAATTAGCCAGCAACACCTTTTCAGATGTAATAAATATCATCTCCTCATTAACATTAGGAAGCATGACATACAGCCAGGTTTTGTTCTTTCCTATTCTTAATCATTGTCCAGATAAACAAAGGGCTTCCCAACTGACTCTGGACACAAGAACCCCCCTTTTTTTTTTTTTTTTTTTTTTTTTTTTTTAAACTGAAGACAACAGCTTTCTATATCACTTAACTTGGATTTCATCATGAATTCCTTGCAGGAAGTCCTTCAGATACAAGGACCAAATTCTCAATTCTCTTACACCCAGTGCAAAGGTTATTTTAAGCCACTCCACTTTTCAGTGATTCCAAATAAACTGGTTTATGAGCAATCACTAGAAATATTGTAAAAGCAAATAACACTACCTCATACAAACCGTACACAAGACCTTAGAGCAGAGGATATCAAAGGTATCAAAGTCTTATCGTCATTTCACAGACTGTTGCTGAACTGAATAAGAAAGATTAAGTGTTACTTAGTCATACAGCAAATCAGTTCCTGATTCAGGAGCAGAACACAGGTCTCTCCTGACTACCAATCCAATAGTATGAGGGTAAATGTCCTCATCTGGACCTAAAAGGAAGATTTCTCACATCTGGTCCCTCCTCCACTTCCAGCATCATACCGTGTTGCTACTTGTTCAGGGTGCTAGGTTGAAATGTGATTCTGGCTGTGCATTAAAAAACAAAAATTCAAATTTAGATGGTGGATTCATATTAATACAAATTAATAAGTTTCTTCTGTTAATACTCTGCAGTATATTGTGTAATATAATATAATCCTAGTAATATGAGCCCTTGCTACAGCTCTCTGCTATTAAATCATTGCCAAAAAGTGGGGAAAAACTGCCAACCTTATGTGCAAATTATGAAGTGTGCAGATTCACAAGATTCTGTGTTATTGACAAAAGTAAACTTTTTCTGAAATAGACTGATTTAGATAGCTGATTTCTTTAAATACATTTATTTTACCTTGCAGGCTTCATCCATTTGGGCAGGAAATTAACTTTTCAACCAGTGATCTTTTTCAAAACACCTCTTAAAGTGTTATTTTCATAAGGAATGCTAATAAGAATAGCTCCGTATGAACACACCCCAAAAATAAGTTTACAATGTCTGACAATACCCCAAATATTTTGGTAGGTGTAGTGCACTCAGGCACTTGGTCTTGAGTCAGAACTCAAAGTCCTAATTCACAGAAGAGCACAGAGGCGCACTCAGAATTTGGCAGGCCTGCAGCTTCAACTTCACACCAAACAGACAGACAGGCAAGCAGCCAACCTTTCAAGAACTACCTCAGGCTGCCATAGATCTCCCACCTCTCAGCCTAGACATTTCATCAACCACTGGATCATCCCTCCTCTCCAATGGATTCTGTTCTAATGAGATGTCTTGGGGAATTCCTCTTCACGCTATTCTCACTCTTTAATTCCAGTCCTCCCTGCATGATCCTGCTCATCATTATTCACCCACTCAGGGGAAAAGAGATGAGCTTGAGGTTTCCCAGTCCTACAACAGGAGATTTCTTTCTCATACTTAAAACATTCAGGCCTGTTTATCTAACCTGCTACGGCTTAACAACCATGACACGTAGCATAAGTGTCGCCAGGGATCAGCAGCATTAGTAAATAGAGAGGAAAGGGAGCTTGTTACATTTTCCTAATGGATTCTCAGGTAGGGGCAAAATAGGAGCTGTTCTCCTACACCTGGAAATGATCACAAAACAAGCTCTAGCTCATATCTTTGAATACATCCTGTGCACTCACTTGAAGTATATTTCTTGCTGCACAATTTGTGTCTATGTCAGAATCTTCTCAATTTTGAAACCAAAGAGTTCTCTGGAAAGGACTATTATTTTTCCAATGAAATTTTTCCAATGATCAAATGGAATATGCTAATGGAAAGTCATTCTAGTGAAACGCCTGCCTCTTTCATTTGCCAAAAAACAGAAAGGTTTTGGTAAATGTCGTCAGTTGTTTGTTTTAGGAAAAAAAAAGTTCTCTGCATGTCAGTTGAAAACCAAGATGCAGTTCGTATTCCAAAATTTTGGGGAAGTTTTTGGTACTTATTTCTCATAAAATCTTTGATATTCGTCTACACGCTCCCTCTTATTTCTCATTAATAAGCAAAATCAATTTCAGAAATTGTTAGCTATTCAGTCCACAAGACCTTAAATATTTTTATGTCTAAAGAAAGGAAAAACGAATGTAAACATTAACAGTGCCCTGCAATCTAAGTGAGAAAGCAGCTATAGTGTTTTTTACCAGTGTCAATCCAAACAGTTTTCACTTGTTCCACTGAGAAAAATAGATTCCTTCATCGCTCCTTCTCAGTTTTCATCCATTCACCAAAAAAACATTCTCTTCATACTAGAAACCCACCTTCATTTTTCTTTTATAATGTATTGTAAAAGCAACTGTATTTTGCATCCTGAATTAGATTGCATTGAAGGCAAAGAACTCTATTAAAAACTTGCCTTTTTTTTTTTTTTTTTTTGGTATATACAAAAAGATAAATGACAATTTGTCTTACTAACAAGTGCAACAAACATACACAACATGTCTGAACTGAGGTTAGAGAAATAAAATGTCTAAATCAAACGTTAGAGAAAGAAAGAAGAGAAAAAATTAAATACGTAAGGTGGCTGACAGACCAACAATGAGGCACAACGGGTGTATCTACACCAGTAAATTAGGTGTATCAGTCCTGGCTGCTGTAAATAATAGGCATGCCCTGGCTCAAGAGCTTGCTATTAAATTCTCCCATTCTCCAAGGACAAGGCTACATGCAGTGCACCACTTGAAAATAGTCACTGGTGCATGCTGCGTTCTGCACTGTGCCCAGAAATAAGTGGCCCAAACTAAGGTCATGCTGGGACTGTTGTAGCAATTTAGCAGTACATTTGAACGAATCTCAGTACCCAAGAATATTGCCTTGACTTGTATGCAGACAATGAAGAGATACTGATCACTAATATTGTGTGCACTTATCCTTCTGCTTCTCTGAAAGACACTAGCAATTCTTCAGACACATGGTCTGTTGCATTACAATCCCTACATTTTCTCTTTGATAATTTCAAGGAAAAAGGCAAGTCAGTAGAAAGTGATCCAACGAATGATGAATCTTTTTGAAAGGAAACAATAACCAACAAGACAAACGAGATTTAAAGACATCACTTCTGATATTTTTGCAGTTGTGACTTGAAAAATATTATTTTTAAAACTATCTTTGCAACCCTAAGTAGTAGTTGCATACCTTTACTGCTTTTTCATATATATATATATGTATTAGTACTGAAGAATTTATATATATGTATGTATTAGTACTGAAGAATTTATATATATATATATATATATATATATATATGTATTAGTACTGAAGAATTAAAAAAAAAAAAATACAGGTTTCTTAGGCATTCTTTCACACTACAGTTTGTGAGTTTTCTTAGCCATCCCTAAAGCTTCTGTTTGATTTGAAATTATTATAGGACTTGAGTAGAAACATCTTTTTTCCTTTTAAGCTTATATCACAGTGTAGATTTAGAAAAAGTCATTTCACTGGTTAGAAAAAAAACGTAACATTGGATTTTAACTTATGGTTATATCATTAGGAATATATATTTCAGGCCTGTGACCTTACAGCTGCAAAATATAGAACTAGTTTTACTTCACAAGTTTTTGTCCAAACATTTTCTTTCATTTTGATCCAAATAGTTTCACACCCACTGAGTTAGACTTTGACTTTCAGATTTGAGCAAACTGAAAATTTCAATCAGTTCCTCAGTTAGAGTAAATTGGTATAGCTCCACAATGGAGCAAAGAAACTGACTTCAATGGAACTACATCGATTAACACCGTGTGAGGATCAGATCCTGATCAAATTGAAACTCAATTGAAATTGCTGTGCTTCACCTGGTGTTTATTCGCACCTCACATCAAAACCATGCAATGCTATGAATTTTGCATGATTCTGATCCAAAGCCACACACTATATATGCTTAAAATTGAGTTCAGGTCATTCAGGAGTTCCACAACGCTAAGCAAATCTTTTGATAAATATGGTTTGCGTTACTAGTTTGTAACAAAACTCCACACCAGGTGACTTTTGTGTGGTCTGGTGTTTCATTGTGAACATTTTGCACTGCTCTAATGAAACGATTTCTAGGACAACTAAAGGATGAAAAAGTTTCAGTTCAGCGATTTAACCACAAGTTCCGTGATACACACACAAACTGTGACTGCAGCATTAAGCTCCCGATGTCTAAAATTTGAAACATAATTCCCTGTTAAAACACCTAAATAACACTGGTGTGATCTTCTAGTGATTGTGTGCAGTGGAGCGCAGCTCTCATTATCGGTATAACTGCAAGCCAAAACACTTAGCCTTAAGACTTAGCATAGGCTAACATTTCATCAGAGCTTGTAAAGAAATTGAGAGGTTTTTCAGAGGTATCGACACATAAAAATACCTGAAAATGCAGATGGTGATCTAAGGCTGGATCCAGTGAAGGCACTGGACTCTTTAGATTGGGACAGGAAAGGTCCTGTGTGCAGAGTTCACCTCGTGATGTCTGAGAAGGAGCTTACTGACAGCCTTTTCATTCTCTCTGGAGTTTTGGTGGTACTCGCAACTCTGAGCATGTAGGACCATGAAGCATGTAGAACACAAAATTGTTAACCTAGACAAAAGTATTTGCATGAATTCATGCATCTATTATATGTACAGGAGGCTGCTGCCTTGCCTTTTGCATGCAGAAAATGCATATACCACACATACGATAAGCCACGTAACTCCACGAAGCTTTGAACTTTCTGCATTTGCCCTGAAGAATGTGATTTGTAGATTCAATACGTATGAACAAAATGCATGCCTGGGATTTCTGGATTGCTCCAGGCAAAGTCTACTTGTAGAAAAAGTAAATATATTCAGAAAAACTGTGACAAATGGCAGCCTTATGCTAGTAAGAATTGCAACAATGCTTAAAGATCTATAGTACGTGACTCTAAGCTTTAGTCTTCTTGAAGGCCTACCATACTAAGCCTTTCAGAAAAAAAAAAAAAAAATGACAAGAGGAATGTACTATTTGAGGTTTCTAACTCAACCTTGGAGAAAGTTGAGTACCCACCTCCTCAGAGTTAGACAGGCACAGCTATACAACCAAAAGTGTAACCACAATTGAAAATTAAGGCCTACAGCGAGAGGGCATCTGAATTCAGGCAGAATTCAGGAGATTCAGCATTATATGGCACTAGGGTACTGTCTTCAAGTTTCATGCAACTCTGTTCCACGCAACAAATTCCCTAATCTTTTACTGAATTTAGCCTATGACATATTACGCGGATTTAAGAACTACTAAGACATCTGCAGCATTAGCAGGTAATTTTCACACAACCGTAGTTTTGTCACTGTGCCTCTCATAAAATGCTGCCATCTCATCATGGCTAAGCCACACAGTATCTGTTTGTACTTCATCTCACTGTCCCACTTCAGCTTAGCATTGCCCTCTAAAACACAGTTTGGCACAAGACCAAACTCCTCATAAGTCACAGAGCTAAGACCATCACAAACTCATACTGTGAGACAAAATGTCCTAGGTTTATACTGTTCCGGAATCACAGGACACCTTACCTAATCTGCAAGGCCTCAAACATAGGCGTTCTATCTTTTAGCAAAGTGATCAGCTACGGAAATTGTGTATTCATCTCTCTTCATTTAAAGATGTATCAACAGCATCTGATGACAGCAGCTTATCAAATAACAGCAAGAGAACAAAGAGTTGCATTACTCCCTAGCTACTAGTAAAGGTATACTTCTAGGAAATGGGAAACCAAAGGAATGAGTCCACGGACTCCTGCTGCATGCTCTCCAATGCCTTTCAAATAACTGCCACATAGCTCCTTTACTATGATTTTTGAATGTGCTCTCTGCATCTTTGAGCACCTTCTCCTTAGCACCTGATTCCCATCACATTCTGGTGATCAATAATTTTAAATGTGAGCAGTAACTTCCTGGTTTTTACAATGACTAGTTCAATGTTATTACAGTACTTTGACAATCTCCAACAGTGATCTGACCATTAAATCAAGCTGTAAATTAGACAGACTGGATTAACATTTTTCTATTGAGAAACAGCACGCTTCTTTACTCAGTATAAGGGCTTACTGCTGGCATGATTCTTCAGGCAGGAAGACAAGAATTTATTATACTGAACGATAGTACAAATGCTTGAAAAATACATTGTAATAGGTCACTCATTTCCCTTGGAAACATCTACTGCTCTTTGGACTTCAGCCACATTGGTACTTGACTCTAACTTTCACTGTCTTTCACAGAAGAATGCGATGCAGGAATTGGGAGACAAGAAGATAAAAACAGATAAGCTTTCCTCGTTGAAATTTCAAAATATGAGAGAATGGAGAGAATGTTTCCTTGGGAAAATTAATCCTGTTATTGCTAGCACCAAAACCAATATCTTCTATTGTCTAATCTAAAATGTTTTCATGGGTCAAAACTATTTAATGAAAACTGTTTCTAAAGGCATTCTATTTTTGGGTCCTCAGTGTGCCCATTTACAGAGCAGCAGGGCCCTAGAATTTTTTGCATAGTAGAGTGTTTAATTTTACTTAGGCTACCATCCCTTCCCAGTCCCATAAAAAGGTTTACATACAATAGATCACAGAGACTATAAACTAAGGACAAAGACTTACACAATGCTGCTGAGGTAATCCTTTGTGCTCTGCACATACCGGTGCTGTATAATATTTGAGGAAAAGCACTATAAACTATTTCAGACATCTGTTTTTAAGGTTGCAGAACATTACAATGTAAAAAACAGACACTACAAGGACTCACATTTCCACCGACTTCAAATGATCCTGGATATTCAGCGGAAAGCACCAAACTGAGTAACTGCTCTCCCAACTGACAACGATAGCACAACGTTAAATGAGACAGATACTCATGCTGCCACTGTGTTGTACTGTCATGGTTTCTTTGCATATGATGAAATAGGTGTTAAGCAGAGTTTGACAGCTGTGCATTTGCCTTATCATATTTGCTGTTAATTCCACTGTTAGGTACTATATCAGATTTTAGTGTCCCGTTTCATGGAGACAGCATCTGCTTACTAGAAGTTTCACTGTTTTCTCTATTCAACATAAATTTAAAATAAAACTGCTTATTACATCTATAGTTCTGTGCTTCCTTATAATACATAAAATACTTTATCCAAAACCAATTCAGGCATCATGTCATAATGAAGCTGAAACAAAGCAGCTTTTTGGGCAGCTGCTCAACATTCCTCCTTCTGCCTTGTTTTTTTTTCTGTAAATGAAAGGAAACAAAGGTTCCTGTTTGTTCTCTAAACTTCTGCCCACAGCACAGCATCCTCCATAGCAAGCCAAAAGCACAGCAGCTGTCAGTGACATAGCTGGGCTTAGGTGAAAGCACATACTTCACTAAGTACATTGATCCTTTCAGGGCAGTAAAAGAAATATACGTTATATCACCTCCATGGCTTTTATGAATCAGATTTTCTGTCATCTGAAGAAGGATGTTTAAAAAGCTTTCTTAAAGTCCATGTCTTCAGATTTTAGGGAGCACAATGAGGTAAGGATGGCTTCCTTATTTTTGACCCAAAGATGTCTGATTTTCCCTCAGCAAGTAGGAGAATTCTAAGCCTCTAGCTCTAACACACTTTCACAGAGTTGTATTGGTGTGGTTTTTTGTCTGTTTTTTGTTTGTTTTTTGTCTGCTTCAGCTTACTCCTTTTTTTTTTTTTTTTTTTTTTAATACTCTTGATCCTCATTTTGATCAATCATCCTGACAAACACTGCTCCAATGGAATCCAGAATTTTGTGAAGACACTCTGCCACCTACAAAGGAACTGTAGTCTTCAGCTTCTTTGCAGTAAATTGTTCAGCAGTGGGCTTACTGCCAGAGCTCTGCATAGTGATCTTACAGCACTCCAGATCCCAGTATGAGTACATTTGGGAGGTTGCTGTTGTTAGCTTGTTTTGTTTTTTCTTAAAGGCTCCTAAACTATACTCTTAAAAGAGTGTCTGTCTTATGTTTTCTATACTTAGGAAAAAAAAAAAAAAAGAAAAAGAAGCCAACACACAAAAACCTAGAAAAATAAAGCAGTAACCACTGTATATACCTAATCAAATGAAAAACATGTTGTATTTTCCTTCTTTTTAGTTATCAGTGAAAACCTGCCAGTATCTATGCTTGTACTATAAGATACCAACCAACAGCTGTTAGCCAGCTAGATCGTCGGTAGCTAAGGCCCTGCATACTGCATTTCTTCATGTGAGGACAGCATTTAATTATAGCCTAGGTAGTAATGCTAAAAATCTTTGCTTGACACACCCTTTCTCTCAAGCAGGTAAGCAAAAAAAAACAATGTCTGGAATGAGCACAGACGGTGGCAATTACCCAGATAATTTTAGAGTAAGAATGTACCTTATAGGCTGTTCTAAGAGCTTGTCTTCTGGACCATTTGGTGACTTGGAACTTCATAAAAGACTTGTCTATGAGGTTTGCTCCAATGGTATGCCTAACAAAATCCATATTACATGACGATATTACAGCAGTATAGGGATAGATCTGGCTGCTCTCTTGTTCCTCCTACTTCCTCCCATTCAGGTACTCTCCTGGTGAAGCAGGATCTTAGAGGCACTAATGGCATATAAATTTTTTTTGAGCAAACTTATCACTAGTGTAACCTTTTTTAATGAAAATGTGAGAATAACTCAGACATCAATTTAACATAGAGCTAGCCTGAAAAGGACTCAATGTCTTTATGACCAATTATGGTCAAAGAAGTTTTTGTTTTGATAATAGTGTGTTTGACGATAACTGTCCACAGAAGGAGGATGTAATGTTTCCTACTTGACATACCTTCTGTATTGTGTCTTGTTTTCCTGTGTTCTCATTTTTCCAGGTTCTATTTGCTTCTCAGTTTTTTCTTGGGTGACATCCCATTTTTGGTTCATTGTTTTTTATCCTTAGAATAGCAGACCATATACAATAAGCGTTAGGAAAAAAAAAAAAAAAAAAAAAAAAAGCGTATGGATGTTCTGTATGTCTCCTGTGCTAAAGAACACATGAATAAGTTTACAAATTGGACAGAATTTGAATAAAGTCAAAAGTACTCTTTTAAATACCCAACTTCAAAAAAACAAAAACAAACAAACAAAAAAACCCCACCATTAAAGGAACCTTAAATGCTTAGCACCAGGGCTTATCTTGCTTAGTAAATCTAGTTCTCTTCATGGTTCATTATGGGTAGGGCATTCAAGTCTAAGATTTTCTTTGTTCTCTATTCTAGGTTTTTTGTTTTCATATAAGCTTTATCTACACAAAACAAAGACAAGAAAAAAGAGCACTCACCTACATATTCTTCAGGAGGAGGAAAGTCAAATACATTCAATTCCTGACAACTGAAGCTACTTCTGCTTTGCCCAAGAAGATGCACAGGTGCTACAGGTTCAGTTTAACTGCTGAAATGATCATTACCACCTGGAAGAATTCAGCTATGCAGAGTGGCATAGCAAGGAGAAGAGTTTGGGTCCAGCAGCCAAACTGTGTGTAACTATCAAAGCACCTCACTGCAGTTCTGTCTCTGCTGGTACAAAAAACACACTCTGCCTGCAGACAAAAATGACAAGACAGCATAGAAATTAAGCCAACATGCCCCACAGAGAAATAGGTAATTAGTACAGGCTCAGCAGCACTAATAGAAAAAAGTGGCTTTTGGAGGAGAACTGAAAGGCTCCTCTTGAAGTCCATACTCAGTGATCTTAAAACTTCCTGCCACACATAGCACAGTTGCCTGCAACTGAGTGAGGAAAGGCAAACTCTTCTACATGCACAGGAGTGGGGGAGTGCAGTAAATGCAATGTAAACAGCTTGTCTGCTTTCACAGACAATTCACCAGTGGAAGAAAATCTACATGGTTTAGGATGCCTTTCAAAATTAATGTGTGTTTTTGCTTTGGAAAAGTTTCATTTCTCTCCACATTACAAGTTCCTGAAAACAGGTGACTTTTTACTGCTGTGGAAGCAGTAAAGCAGAGAAAGCCTCTATACGTGCAGAGAAAATGGCTGCACAGCCATGAGAATGCAGCCATGCAATGGCTCAGTTGTGCTGACCTCCCATCAGTGTTTATGGACATATACCTATCTAAAAAGTCACTGTAATTAAACATGTCTGATCACAGTACAGTGCGGTCTTGAGTCAGCAGGGACCCTCATCTTTACATAGCTGAAATCATAGATGATAACACTTGAAGGCAAATTTGGACATCTCAGCAAAGAATGATATTCCTGTAACAGTAATTGTTCTGCATGGAGCAGACTCATGGGGATAGGAACTGGTAGTTCATAGCTCTGATCTCTGTCTGAGAGCATGAATAAGTCAAGCAAGACTGTAGCGACGCTTTTTGGTGCTCACACACCACTTCTCACCATTGCCTCAGCACCCTGCCCTCCCTTTCCTGTCAACATGGCCAGCTTTGCATTGGCACGCTCTACTCTTGAACCACTGGCATCTTCTTCCAGATGTTTCCATCACAGCAGTCACATCTGAGAAACCTGGGCAGGACTGGTAGCGCATGAGACTCAGGCATGTTTGTACCCATGTGGCATCCTCTTCTGACTGCTTTTATTGAACACTTCTATATAAAGAACATACTTGTAGAGATCAAGTTTCATTTCTGAATAATTACATATATGAAAATGAACTGAGTAATTGAATTCCAATGAATAATTCAAGCAGCTGTAATATTTGAATCTATAATCTGCCAGAGTGTTATATGATCTTATTTCCATTTGATTCCTGAGAGGAAGTGCCTTACAAGCACTGGTACATAAAGTTGTCTCTAAACACAGACACCATCCATTGTAAATGTTTAATGTCCAATCATGAATTACAGCACCTGTTTTAAGTGATCAGCTACTAAAGGATATATAAAAAGAAGAGGACGGAAATAGGGGTTTCTTTCAAGGAAGATTATTTCCTGCTGTTGAATTTCTACATCTTAATAAAGTGCCATATTCAGTCTTTGTTCTTGCAATATCTACTGTGCTTATAACTGAAAACTGAAACAAAGATCCTAGCATGGAATTTGAGTTACAACACCAAATATGTCAAATTAATTTTGCATGCACAATGATTTAAATCCTTTGTTACCTGTGTACACGTGATATGTTACAAAACAGGGCCCACAAAAATTTGTTCCTCAGTGATTTTTGCATCGTGTTATCAATTCCAATTGGTTTGTTTCTTTTCTTTAATATACCTGCTAATTTGTAAAATGTCATTTTTATTTCAAGTGTTCATATTCACCTGCAAAAAATACACTCTGTGGAGCCTCTAAAAAATTTCTTCTAATTAGGATGGTACCTTAAGTGGCATGCAGAGAGTAATAAAGGATCAGCAATAAATGCTAAGAGTCAGTGCCTTACTAAAAATAAATAATTAAAAAAAAAACACAAAAGAAGTAAAAAATGATGAGATATAATAGAGAATAAAAGGAGAAAGGTGTGGAGAAGAGGAGAAGCTCGCAGACTGTTTTGTAACGATTTGCATGCAAAAAATAGGGAAAAATACACAGTGGATCTGTTTCTCAGGGTGTTTGGTCCAAGTGTCATTGGCAGGAGTAAAGGGGCAGACTTTAGAAACATGAAGCAAGGAGAAAGACATTAAAAAAATGGAGTGAGGGGAAGGACTTTGTGGCACTTTTTCCTTTCGGCCTTTATGCTCTACACACATTTTCCTTACCCTTACTCATACTTGTATGTCTGGGGGAAATGTTGGGATTGGGAAGCGATCCATGAGAATGAAGCAGCTTGAAAAGCATTATATTAGTCTGTGGAATAAGTAATACTTCAACCAAGTGAAGTAATGGAAACCGCTTCACCCAAGTCATTTAAAATTGGACTGAATAAGGCACTGGAGATTATGCTGAAGGGAACAATTCTACATTGGCAGGAATATGGACAAGATGACTTAATAGATCTAGTGTCCACATGCCAAATCCTGAGATCCGGGTCCAGTTTTTATTACTCTATCATTACGAAAGTTGAACTTCCATTCACATTATTGGGAACTCAACCTGACACAAGAAAAAATAACCAGAAGCTTCAGGATTTATGCATAAGAACATGAATAAAAGTCTTTTCCATATAATTTAAAAATTTAACTTGCTATATAAAAATTATAAATTTTCAGTGCAAAAGTTATGGATTTAAATGGAGCTCTCCAAATTGCTCCGAACACCCTTCCCAGGAAACTTGCAGAGTTTATAGAGTTTAATTTGACAAAACACAACAGAATGTTTGATCAGTGTGAACATTTCTTTTCACTTAAAATAAGTTTTTGTGTGCATTATTTGTTCCTGAAATGGGTGAATGTATCTGTGAATAAATTTTGTGATGAAAATTAAATTTACTTTACTAAGTAAATATGGGAACAGTACTAGAAGTTGTCGTTAAAAAGTGAGGAACACAGATGTAATCACCAGCATTTTCCTTTTTTTTGTGTACTGAAGTGACTTCATTAAATACTGGTGGGGCATTTCAATGTAAATGATAAGTTTATGCTAAATGGAGTCTGTTTTCCTTACTGCAGAAACGTGTGTGAAAGAATTGAGATTGTTCAGAGATTGTGCTGAATTCTGATTTGTTTTAACTTTGAAACAAAACCTTACTAATTAAACCAAAATAATTCCAAAAAATGCTATTAATATTTTTAAAATAAGAGACTGAAAAGTGCTCACTGGATAGAGCTCTGCATGTCCCTGTATGTACAAGAGTTGAATGCAGTTAAATGGTTCCAATTTTCACTTTGCTGCCATTCACACCAATAACTGTTGCCTACTAAGATCATTCCTGACACAGAAAATGTTAACTAGTGCCCCATGGCTCACTGTGGAATGATGATAGAAAGAAAAAAAACAAAAGCCATATTGAGTATATTGGCAAAAACGATGTTCAGAAGGATAACGTAGATAATTCTTTCTTCATTTTGTGATATGCAGAGAGGAAATACACATTTGTTCTATTAAAGTTAAAACTTCCTAATATGAGCGGCAAGATTGAGAGCTATAGGACAGTGGAATTACTTCCTGCCTAATAAGAAAGCCATGCTAAGAGTTAATTGGCGTCATACAAAAGATTTTTACATGATACAGGACCTTTTCAGAGAAAACTTCCTACAGTTGACTTTTTATTCATTCTTATTTGTGCATTTTCTGAGCTCTAGTCTTCATACGAAAGAGATTATTTTCAAATCTTTCAGGAGTAGGGTTGTTTCCCAACACTATAAGGGTATGAAAAGTTGCATGTTTCCAACATGAGTGCAAATCTTCCCTGGTTAATTCTTTTTCTCAGTTTTGGGTTTGTTTGTTTGTTTTTCCTAGATATATAAAAGAAACCTAACATATCATCTTTAAAAATATCAGTAAATTTAAGAGAAACTCATTAATGAGAACATCCAGATATGGGAGAAAAAATGATGGTAAAGGATTTGCAGACAGATCTCAACCCCTGTCCTGTCCTTTTCTAGAAGGAAAGGTTTAGCCAGCATTTCCAAGGCTAAATAAAAAAAGATAACAGTCAAGTCAGGGCAGTCGATGGGACTTGGGCATTGACTCTTCTTTCACATGTCCCTGCAAGGCCACATTCCAAAGCACAGTGCAATGTTTTTCCCTCCATGGCCCCTTGCATCCACCTGGCAGGGGAACAGCATTATAGTCATGGTGTATGAAGAGAAAGGGGAAATAGTCCCTGCCCTGTACCAAGCCAGGAGAAGACAATCCCCAGCTAGTTTAGTCTCAGCTGCACCTGCCCATAGGGCCTACAGCTTCCCTCTTTCACAAACCACTTACCAAGATTGTCAGGCACATTGAAAAACTGCCTTGTCCAAGACTGAAAGGTATTGAAGGAGCTGAAGAGAAAACACAGGTGGTCTGGCACTACTGGTCTAACAGATCAATTATTAGGCAGCTAGCATCAGCTGTGCAATTTTAAAGGACCACAGGTGCTGTTTTAAACTGCACCACCTACCTAAGCATCTTTGGTGTATCACGGGGATTGAGAGGATAAAAGACATTCAGAGATGTTGCTAATATTGTATTATTGCATTAGCACTTCAGTAAGACAAAAGCATACATCAGATCTCCCCATGTGCTCTTTAAGTATGAAAATGGTGTGAAATATTTAAGTATAAAATTGCTGGCTAGAGAGCTTACGGTCTATGCAATGACCAGAAATGCTGCAGTCCTCCCCAGCTTCAGCCATACCCTACAGTTGCACCTGATTGCTTGGCCCATCATAATTTTTAAAGCCAAAAAAAAAAAAAAAAAAGAAGTCTTTCTGTTTCATGTTTGAAAGGCATCACATCGCTTTCACAGTATGCTTCATCTGGAACTGTATTTAAGTAAACTCAAGAGAGAATATTCTATGTAGGCAATGCAAAATCATGTGTGATTTTTTTGTTGTTGTTTCAATAGACAGGACTTGAGTAATGTCGGGGTTTATGGCTTTTACTTTATTTGGAGGGACTACTTTTTAACGGAAGCAGGAAGCAGCCCTTGGACACAGTAAGTCACAATGTATAAATAGCTCTACTGAGAGTATAACAAAGGCTCTTTTGTGCTTTTTTTTTTTTTTTAACCAGCAGAGCCAATAATATATGCAACTTAGCAACATTAAAATACCTCATCCCTACTTATGACACCTCAACCTTATAAAAAAAAAATTAAGACATCCATTCAGAATTTCTACCATAAGCACATTATTATATATTCATACAATACTTAGGAGATACCATACACTATTTGAAAGTATTTGCTTTAATAATTGGAGAAAAATTCAAAACATTTACTGTTGTCTGATTACTAAAGAGAACTTACAGTTAATTCATTTTGAACTGGAATACATGTGTGGAAATCTGCTTCTCCATATGGTTTCATATTTTTTCTGCAAGGTGAATACAGTGACAAGATTTCTTTTTAAAAATTAGACTATAAAAATTTTTTATTAAATCAAAAACAGTAGATTTCCTACTTAGCAAGCATTCTGGACCTCATTTTAAGCCATTTGCAGGAGTTCTGAAGTTTATTGGATTTTAAATAGATCCTTTTTCCCATCAAGGGTCTTTTAAAGGATAGTTTAACTTGTCTAATTTACATTCATGAATTTCATCTTTTACATGCCAGGCTCTGGGACCATCAAATCCTTGGGCTTTTCAATCTTATCAAACATAATAAAGTGATCATATACAACCAGTAGGATATATATATTTTTATTTTTATCCAAATGCCATTTTCAAATCCAATCTAGGTCAGATAGGATGCCAATTTTGCACAGTTAAGAAGCTAGACAAGTTTTCCAAAGAAAGATTATCAGTAGTAAGTATAAACATATGTCAGTTCATTAACTCTTTAAAAATATCCAGCACATCAGGCTTCATTCCCTTCCACATTTTCAAATACTACAGGAGATCCTGTCTGAAGTTCTGTAACGTCCGGTACAGATACTCCCAAAAACAAAGGAAAGCTTTTGTTTTCCTAGTGGGGCTTGTGGTCAGGCAAACTTCAATACATCCAAACACTTTATTGAGTGGGCTTGATCACATGTTGATATTTGGGACAGATAAGGGGCCCTTGCAGACCATTCTAGCCACTGATTAGAACAGCTTCCAGTGAAATACTCTCCAGCTGCTCCATAACTTAAAGAATTATTATGTCCTACTTACAACCAGAGACAGAAGCTAAATTTGCCTATTGTCAGTCAGTCAGGCATCCCCTCTCCCTCTCTCTTCTGCAAATGTAATACTCAATTTTTACCTCTGTAATAAAAGATTTTTCCCATTTTGTTAAAAATCAATACACCAATACAGATTCTATAAAAGATGTTGATCTGCCTTTCTTAATCACTTGTTTTTTTTCCCCCTTGGCATTATGGTAGAGCTTTGGAAGTTTTTCTCCCTGTACTTTGAATAAGAAAGATTCTGTTATTTCCAACTTTAGGAGCAACCAAATCTAAATCCATGCTAAAGTAAAGTAAATTCAAACAGCTCCTTAGAAATCATGCTAATATTACAAATGACTTTCTTCCTCTGCTTAGCCTGGAGCAAATTGATATAGACCAATGGAAGCGGGCTCAGTTTCCCTGTGCAAATCAACTAGTACACCAAAAATCAGTAATATGCCCAACTTGAATTACGTGCCAAGCATCTTATTCCTTGTATACACAGAATGTTTTAAGATTAATAAAACAGTCATGTATTCCTTAGGCTTAGCGAAAAGTCATTCTTTCTTTGCACTCTAATAGGGGTAGATGGGGATTCTGCCATACTCAATACATCTTTCTCATTAACATAAACCAGATGAGCTACACTTTTAGCTATAGTTAAGCAAAAGTTATGAGATAGAATTTGTTATCTCATCTATCTACATATTTGGACAGAGATGACAATCCCTCCTTTCCTTGGTCTCCAAACACAAGGAAAAGTTGATTGTGGACTGACTTCTTACAGGTCTTCAAGCAAGTGCTACAGCATTAAATTGATACTTCAGATTTTTTCAGCCCATTCATTTTTCTGCAGCTAGCCAGCCATACAGAACCCATTCCCCCATGAAGCTAGTCAATCTTATATTTTATCATAAAGAAAAATAAGTCTACAAAGTTTATTTTAAATTCAATGATATCTTAATAAAACTTACAGAGCACTTCTCAGCACCCTTTCACAGGAATGGAGCACAACTTCAAACATTAAAAACCCAGTTCTGTGCTTTTAAAGAAAAACCTGAAAAACACCTCAGAGGGCAAAGCCTGCGTGCCTGTGAGGTGCCTGTGTTCAAGGCACCACATAGCAGCCCTACCCAAAAAGTGACTGAGAAAAGAAAAAGCAAGCAAGATTCAAAACATTTTCCTTCCTCCTTTAATGAGTAATCAATCTACTCTTGGAGCAGCTGACGTGAACATCTTCATGTGAGCTCATATATAGCAGGTGGTCACTATGGTTGTCCAGCAAAATCCCTGCTTACCTCCTGTTGCTATAAGCCAACATCCATTTCTGATGACAGACACCTAAGGGAAGTGGGCATCAGTATCATGCTTACCTGCTATTACCTGGATGTACATGGAAGTGGGGAAGGCCTTGGTATTATTCCATCCCTATGTCTATCCAAGAGTAAAGGTTATTATGAATAGATAGCATTAAATACCCTTCAGAGACTATGAACCACCAATGTACATCAGAGTAATCAATGTACATGTAAAAATATGATCTGGACCCATATTCATTTGTGTGGAGTCATCAGCATATATACAGTGCAACAAAGAAAGCTTTTCTTCAGTATATGACCTAGGTCTTTTGTATTGTACCTCCTAGGTAAAGAAGTGTTTGACAAGACTTATAAAACTGAATACATGAGAGAAAGAAAAATGTATAGGCTTAAAATCTTCTGGACAAGAGTCAGGTCAGACAGAGCAGAGGCTTGCTTCTGATCACATTAGGTAAGTATCCATAGTTCCTGATTAAGTATGTTTCCAGCAGCTATCATTTAGAAAGTCTGCACCACCTCCACCAGAACAGAAAGTAAATATATAAATAAGTAAAAAACCACTCCAATATCCTACAATATCCACACTTCCACCAGCAAGTAAATAAGATTCATTTTACATTCACACTTGAGTTATTGTTAAGCAGCCAACAAAAACAAAATATGAAGCCCTACTGAAGAGCAGTTTTAATTTGACAGCATTTCTGAAGCGTCTGGGGAAATCTGCTGTCTATGAATGCTACATAAATTCTGCCGTTGTTTTCTACAGTACTGCAAAAAGAGAACTTCCAAGTGTCGTTCACAGCAGGAAATGCCTTCAGCCTATTTCTACCCACAACCAATAATTCTTAAGTTAATATCTGGTGGGCCCCTCCAAGCATTTCAAAATAGTATGTTTTCTGCAGCGGGCTGTTAAGAACTGTATGACCTACAGAAACTGGTAGAATGATTTGTGCCATCTTGTACTGATGTATTCTCCTGACAGTTCTGTTTACTGTATCAGTGATGCAAGTTGCAATTAGAAAAAAAATGTAGCATATGGCGATTATGAGTTGGTTTTGTTTTATTTTGAACCTTTTTCCTTGAAAAACAGAAATCTTACTCAGACCCTTGCTCTCTCTTCACCCCTTCTCAAATCCCTCAGTAATAAAAAGTTGATGTTCTTCAAGGTTTAGAATAAAGGAATGAGAGTTTTCATTAGACTTATCACTGCATTAAACTTGTTTCCATTTCATAAAAAAGGTGCACTGTACCTATTAATGATGTTATTTGCTACACAAGGTCAGATTTAAAATATTTATTTATTTACAAGTTTTGTACATGCCATAGGATTGAAAAAGTACTTACAGAGCATTCAATAGTAGTTAATATGTAACATCAAAGACTGCATAGTTGACAATGAAAGCCGCATTAATCATCTCGTTTTCATCTTTCCACCAACTTTCTGTACCTTTAAAATGGGCCTACTTCAAGTTCTAGTTACAGGTGTAATCGAAGTAACTTGATAACTGTTATAATTTATGCCGGCTAAGGAGCTGGCCTTAAACTTCTAGCCACATCTCAATGAAGATTTAAAAATACATGAACTACCAAATAAGACTCCGCTGCTGTGAAAAACACACTATCATTTTTAAAGTGTTTCATTTTTCCTTTGTTTTTTAAATAGAGGAGCATAATGGAAGATAATTTTTCAATGAACTTTTTAAAGTTCAAATAGACAACAACACAAAAACCACAGAGTAAAAAATAGAACATTAAAATCATATTGTGGTACGCACTAGAGTAATTTGGATGATAATGTGAAAAATGAATTTTCAAGCTACTTGTCCTGTACTTTCCATTTTAACCTTAGCTTCAGGATTATACATTTGAGAAGCAGACAATACCCACTCAGAAAGAGATTACCTTGTCTTCTTTATGAAAACATAGGGAGAAGTAGGAACTTTAAGCTCACAGCTATGCCTGTTCTTGCTGTGTTGACGCTATTTGCATTACAATGCGCTGATGCTGAGAGCGTTGCACTGATTTGAAAGCTCAGAGATTTGAGGAACTACTCCTCCCGGACTTTTTTCTTGTTTCTGGCTATTTGATCGTTATACTTTTTAAACATTCATCAAATAAACTTGGGTTTTTAATTTTCAAATTCCTTTTTTTTTTTTTTAAGAAAGGAGAAAGTCATATTCTTTAAATTCATAAGGCTAAAAAAGTCAAGCTGAAGTGCAAAAGTACAATTTCTCAGTGTGTCTGTTCTAACCTTAGTTGTTCCATTTTTGAGTGACTGAGTATTTGATTCAGCTCAGGCAGCCACCACTCCCAGTTCCTGAGCCCCAGCCAGGTCTCTCAGGCCCATTCACAATTCCAGCACTAACTTTCCATAATTATTTTATTTCCTTAATCTTCCCAATGGCTGGTTCAGCCCCAGGTGGGCCTCATTCCTCTCCAAGTTCAATAAGACAGTCTCTTACTCCCTCTGCTCTCCTGTCTCCTCCAATTTTGATTTTTGCTGGCAACCACACAGTATCTCCTCTGCTCTCCCTCTTTTACACACACAGACACGCATAGGTACACCCACAGAATAACATGGGAAATGCTTCAACCATTTGAGAAGAAACTGCTATTTTCTACACTTTGAAAAGAATGAAACAAAAGATGACCAAACAAAAAACAGAAAACAGCATATCAGAGAAAAAAGCAGGACAATAGCTCTTTAAAGAAAAGGGGAAGGTTTAAAAAAAAAAAAATTAAATATAACAGCATAGAAACACTGAAAAAAAATATTAGTTATAAATAAAACGATTATAAAAATATGTGAGAGATACTGAAGACGAACAGAAAATGTAAAAACAAGGAAAAAAAAATCAAGCTCTACATAAGCTCAGCAGAGCTAAAGTAATTTCTAGAGGTATGGCTTAGGCAGATGGGTAGAAGTATTTAAAAGGTCCAGAGGAAAAAAAAAGTTTTTTTTTTTTTTTTCAGTTATTTTGCCTACAGAAGAGATTCAGTTTTAGTTTATCATACATCATAACTGAGTATTACTGAGAATTTTAAGCACTTAAGTCTTCCCTCAACTTTTTCCACATGTGAACCTGGAGTGCAATGCAGTGCTGCATGCTACACCCTGCTGTAGCATCTAGCTGTGGTCTACAGAGACTTGTCTGTCAGCTGCAGCTTCATAACGTATTTACGTACATAGCTGATTTAAAGCTGTGGCCATGTCTACACCCTGCTGTAGCATCTAACTACGGTCTACAGAGACTGATCTGTTGATTGCAACTTAATAAGATACGTACATACATGGCTGATTTAAGGCTATGGCTATGTCTAACCTGTGGAATCCAGGCAGGCTTCCCAGCTCCTGCAGCCATGCGCACGTGTGCGTGCCCAGCTCCCTGTTAACTCCCTTCCTTCCTCCTCCCCCACACCCCTATTTCCAGCCCCACCAGATCCCCCCCAGACAATGAGGGACACAGTTATGGTGCAACCCCCACACTCCAGTCAGAGCCTTTGGAGCACTCTCCAGTGCGTCTGCAGCAGCCTGAAGTGCAGCTTTGGCTAGTGGCAAATATTTTGTGAGTTGAGCCTTTCATGGATATCGTTCTCCAATAGTTTTGGTGTGAAAAAGCAAATCTTTCCTCACTGTCAAAAGCAGAAACAAGTTCAGTTCATATTTAAAAGAGATTTCTTTAGCAGCTTGGTAACAAAAGACACACAGACTTGGTATAAGCAAGCAGAGCATTTTTGTGGCTAAATCACCATGCAGTGCACTGAAAGTGTATTCCTAGGTGTCCCTAGTTCAGGTTTGGCCATCTGTATTTTGTCAACAATAGCAATTCACTTTTTAAATGAATGTTTAAAATCTCAATTCCCCCAGGAGTAACAGCTATAGAGAGCATCAGCTATTGCTGAAAGAACAGGGATTCTAGGAATAAACAGAATATTGTAGAATGGCATACAAGAACAGGTGACCTCATTATTCTGGAAAATGTCTCCTTCTGAACCATAAGGAAATCTGACAATTGAAAAGGTTAAGCCTTGAACAATGGAGTTTCACAGAGATAAAGTGAAAGCAAATTTGAACCCCTTGTGTACTTACAGCAGTTCTGTATTATGTGCCATATATTATCATGTTGTGTTTGGCTTTACTGTTGTTGCATCTTTATTAATGATGGGCCAGAAATAAAACCCAGATGTAAACATACCTGCGCTTCCAAGGATCTTGGCTTTAGCTAAGAATACAGCAGCTGAAAGCCATCCTGAGCACATTTTGTTCTAGAAGGTTCATATTCTTCTTTTAAAGAAAAACAAACAATAAAAAAAGAAGGAAAATATTTGAAATAACAAATTTCCTGTTATAAAATAACAATGTATTATCTTGTCTGCCATAATTTAAATGAATCTGGCCATACTGATAGGTGTAATGAACAAATCTGACTTGAAGAAGAAATGAAGGAGGATAGCAATTTTGCTCTCTAACATGCAGAATAGTAGGAACACAGGGCGCACCATTTTCTTACAGTCAAGCATTCTCATTGAGTTTATTAGAGGAATTGCAGACTGGTATTTTGCAGTCAGACTCTGAGGTCTGCACTGGATTATTGGGTTGTAGGACAAAAAAACATATAAAGAAGGAGATGTCCTTATTCCAATTGCACTGGAGGAGAAAAATATCCACTGCTGACAGGCCTACTCACTCACAAGTCTATTGGTGTCAACGTATACAGAGATAGAATAACTTAGGAAAGAGTTTGTTACATCTGGTTAAAGGGAAGTGTAAGAGCTAAAGGCGAGCAAAATACTATATGTCAATATTTGCCCTACTGAGGAACAGCAGACATACTGTAAATGAAGGATACCATACAAAAAGTAGTAAGTAACCACATGTATTATTTCAGCCCTGTACCCCAGCTGTAAAACATTATTTGAAGTTATAAGGTTATAGTGGTTGCACAGCTGTGAGAAGGTGGGGGTCATCCATTTTACATACATATTCAAATTAAGAATGCAGGGCTGCTGGCACAGAGCACCATTCATGATGTGGCTCAAAGTTAGAAATGTGTAGAAAGACTGTAAAAAAAATCACTTTCCCTTTACTCATTTGGAGATGGCTGTGGACATTTTCACTCATCTCTTGGTTGTGCATGGTTAGGTCTGAAGATGAGAAACAATGAGCAACCTGGAAACTTAAAGTGCAGATGGATAGAAAATTCAGAAGCCTCAGACAAAAAATCCTCATCCCAAAAGCCTTAATTAATTTACACCAAATTCTAGTGGTACCTAGATCCCCTGACTCTTTCTTTTTCAGTATTTAAATCTCAAAACCCACATCTGTCCACAGCCACAAAGGTGCATGACTGTCTCCCACTGAACTTCCTGTCATCCAAGTACAGTGGTTCTTTTCTGTAAAGCTGATTTACAGATGAGTAGGTCCCAGTATATACTGGTGAATGCAGTATGTTCTTCCCCAGGTGCAGGACTTTGCTTTTCCCTGTTGAACTTAATGACATTCATCTTAGCCCACTTCTCCAGTATGTCAAGATACCCCTGAATGACAGTATAACCATATGGTGTATCAACCGCTCTTTTATTCTTTCCATTCACAGGCTTGCTGAGGGTGCATGCAGCTCTATTATCCAGGTAATTAACAAAGCTGTTAAAGAGTACTGACCCTAGTATGAGGGCCTGAGGTGTCCCACCACTAGTGACTGCACTCCTGCTAGATTTTATGCATCTGATCATAACATTTTGATAGCAGTAGTTCAGTTAGTTTTCTGTCTACCGTGCTCTATCTTTCTAGCCCACGCTTCATCATTTTCACTATGACAATGTTACAGGAGAAAGAGTTGAAAGCCTTGCTGAAAATTAGGTAAGTGTGTATGCTCTCCCTTTATCAGACAACACAGTCATTTCAAATGTAGGCTATCAGCTTGGTCAATCATGATTTTCACCTTCACAAACCCATGCTGACTACTTGTAATAAGAATCATCTTTTCCTTCAAGTTTGGAAGTGTTTTCCAGAATTATTTATTCCATCACCTACTCAGCATTTGAGGTGAGGTTGATCAGCCCACTCCCTTCTTGTCCTTCTTGAATGGAAGAGTGGCAGTTGTCCTCACAATCCTGTTTGATCACTGTGCTCAGATTGAATCACGAGTGAATTCACTCTTTGTAAATATCAGCCTCTTTCCTCATGGGCTCTTCAGTTGCCTCTGTCAGGAAGTTAACCTCTACACTCTCCAGCAAGCTCCTGGATTTCTATGCCATTAATGAGCATATGTACATCATCCCAGATGTGTTCCATTGTTTGGACTGCAATAGTGCTGTTTGTCTACCCATGTATTTGTTCAATTTGCTTGACTGTTCTCCTCAAAACCTTACAAGGAATTAAGAGAACATAGAATACAAATCCAAACATATTCAAAGCAATTTTTTTCCTTAAAGTTGCATCACTAGGCAAGATATGGTACTCTCTCATAAGCTTTGTGAGAAAGGATAATACTAGAGGTTGATGTAGGAATTGTAAGTACACAGTAAGTCATGGGTTCCCAATGTTTTGGTTTGCCTGGGCTACACTGAGTGAAGAGAAATTGTCTAGTGCCACATCTATGAAGGTTGTTTCAGAAGTAATGTCTCCTAATTATTTCCATGGAAATGGCAACTGATAAAAAGAGCAACAATAACACCACTTAATAGAGCAAATTTTCAGCTACAAAGTACTCACTCCTCAACACAGTCACCACCACTGACAAAGCATTTTCAGCAGCAATGGACAAGTGCCTGTACGCAGTTCTAATAATCTGCACCAGCTGAGGTGACCTGCCATCACCCCTACTGAAACATACCACCCTCACTGTGCTCACACCCACTGTTCATTCTCCATCAATGTTGAGCAAGTGCTGATGAATGGAAACTTTTTCCACATGGAGGAACTCAGTGACACTTTTGCTTCTTATGCACTTCCATTCTGTTAAACACCATTCTGTCAGACTACCCCTCTCCTACTGTCTGTCACATGGTGTAATGCTATGACGCAATGGAAAGTACAGCAATAACAGCACAGTAGCAAAGTCCTAGGCTGTAGCAAGTGAGGATATGCAGCAGCCAGGGACACAGAAACACAGGAAAGAAACTGCTTACCCTTAGAAGGGGGCTCAGATACACAGGAGTCTACACCAAGAGACTCTTGTCTCCACTGCCAGCCCTTAAATAAGGTCTGGGAAGGGGTGGATCATGGCTCCAACCCTTCCATCACTGAGGTGCACTGCTTGCACCTGAGCACCACTGGGTTGGCCCTGCCTTCTCACCAGGTGCTGAATCACTGGTTCAAGCTGACTTAGCATTTCTCCTATGTACGGCAACAAAATGTAATGGAGTATTGGTGGGAAGGTACAACCTCTACTGTCATACCACCAATATCCACTTCTGACACCATGAGCCAACGTAATAAAATAGGAGGTATTACTTTCAGAGCAGCCCTCATTAAATATATAATATAACATATATAAGAACAAAACTAATTTTAATTGTTAATGTTCTGTTTGTCTTTTTTTTTAATTCAAATATATAAAAAAGAAAAAAAGACATAAAACTAGCAGAATATTTGACCTTGTTTTTATGAAACTATCGCATCAGGCTGGTTTGATGGAAGTGGTTGCAACTCTTAATGTGTTCTTAAGACATTCATCAGAGATTTTTGATGAAATCTTACTCTTCCTGTGCTTCATCCTTGTAAAGAGTTGTTCACAAATGTGCATACTGCCAAAAGCGACGATGAATAAGGTGTGATTGTGAAGTGAGCCGTATTTCTCTCTGGTATGAGAGGGCTTATAGAAGTCTGGTAAAGAGATATGATCAAATTTTAGATTGAAACTCTATGCATTCCATTTGAAAATTCGCAAGTAATGTATTTATGTTTGTCAACGGTTTACGGGCTGGTTCAGCCCAGTTCTGTGACTAGCAGGGCAGAGGGATTTTGCAAAATCCGCGCCTCCAGAAAAGGGAAACAGCGGCATAATTAAATAATGAAATAATTAAAAACAGCGGCAACAATCTGAGGAGAAACAAACAAATTTACTAAATATAGTATCTGAATGCAAGGTAACACACTATAATACAATATAATTAGAATTGAAGCTAATAAATCAAATGTAATGAGATAGTGTCTGAAAGGCGGATAGGCGTCACCATAACACTGAGGTGAGATGCGCAGTCCAGTTGAGCAGCAGGGAGGAGAGCCTGATGAAGAAGAGCACATCAGGTGCCAAGGGTTATATCTCCTCTCTGACCGCATTCCCTCGGGAATATAGTTCTTCTTCTTTTCCAGACAGGTGCCTGGAACTGAAGCATTAACACCCTAACTCGCAGTGCACTACATGATGTTATGATGTGGAATACCAATAACCAAAAATCATAAAACCATGACAATGTTGACTGAAAATGAAGTTGCAAATAAAAAAAAAAAAATTAATGACACTTTGGCAGTCTTGAAACTTATTCTCAAATTCCTTTATCAAAACAGAAAGTATGGCTACGTATTTTTTGCTATTCACATGACTGTGTTTAGCCAGTGTACGAAAATCCATAAACTTATTTGTCTTAACTTGATCTGGCTCTGCACTGCACACTCCTGGTGCTCTGATTTCAGCCCAGATAGGTTTAATAATGCACTGATGTTCACTTGGTGCTGAGGAATGGTTGTGCACCTTGGGCTGAGCCAGGCCATGTGAGGTAGATCTGCTGCCATGATGGCTCGGGGCAGGGTGTAGTTGCAGTGCAAACTGTGCTGGGGCTGCAGGTTGGACATGCCTGTAATGAGAGATTAATCAAATCATAAAATAAAAGTGAATCTTGAAATGGTTTCATATTTCATTGTTAAAAAACAAATATACAAGTATCTCAGTGTATCTCACTGGATCTCTTAGATACTTCTTTGCCTATGTTCAGTTGCAGTTGTTTGACTTCCCTACAATCTCTGCTTTGGTAATTTCTGAATTTCTTATTGGGATCAATAGGCTGTCACTGATTTATGTAAACACTCCGGATTCAGCATGAGAACAATGTATTTTTATATAAGGAGATTATGTGGAAATAGCAGAAAACATGTCCAAAGGATATAGGAAGATCTAATTCTAGGCAAAATCAAATGGGCCTAGAGATCCCTTGCTTTGAACACAGAGCTGGCACCAAAAGAGGTGAGAAGCCAGAAGTCTTTAAAGGAAACAGCAGCACAAGAAGAAATGGGGAGAATGATTCTGGAGCATGGACCTGAGTATATCAAAACTTAGGTATCAAAATATTGGCTATTTTTACTGTGCACATCCTTTACAAATAAACAGAATTGTACTTACACTGCACTTTATTAAACTGAAGCAAATCTGCTAGGTGGAGACAGTGAATACCAGAATAAAGGAAATGGTGAATGCAGCGTGATTGCCAAAAACATGTATGTTATGCCATTTAAAATGCCTGAAGATTTCCAGTCAGCTCATCAGACATTGCTCCAGAAAGACACAAGTCTTACTGCCAGCCCCACACTGCTGTCCCAGGTACCATATTGCATCTCAAATGGCACTCATCATCTTTATTTAGGCAAATGAACGTAAGATGTTTGGACAGAATGTGTGTAGTCTGTATAATCTTGTCCCACTTGTCATTGCAAGCTAGAACTGGCTATTTTGCAATCATATATTTATTTTCCTACATTCCTCAGCCCTCATGATTGGTTGGGATGTAACAAACAGTTTTCAAAGAGAAATCCGAAAGGAGAGAGAGGCCTCATAAATCATCCCAGACAAAAAAAGAATAACCTGTTGATTCAGAAAACCCAGTGAGTCCTAAGATTTCTAATCACAAGCCAAATGCTCTTGGCTACAGAGGTTCCATCCTTCTTTATGGGCTATTAAATAATGCTCTTCTTTGTATTTAATAAGATCTTTTGAAGCACTGGAAGGAAGAGTCTGCCCATGCATTCTGCGATGGAGCATCTACCTTTTCTGAAACCAGATTGCAAATATCAGCTAATATTTAACTACCTATTCATGCCAGGAAAAAAAAAATAGCCTGAATTTAGACCATGCACATCTGCTATACAAAAGACTGGCACAGAATTGTTTCAGATAAATTTCAGTGGAAAAAGGTGTGGAATATTTTCTATGTGAAGAAGATTGGGCAGACCGGGACTGTACTGCTTGGATAACAGACCACAGAAACAGTAATAAATGTCTATAAAAACACTGAATGGCAAAAAGAAAGTGGATAGGAATAACAGTTAATGGATTCTTCCATTGCAAGAACTATGAAATAAAAGTACTGGTTGGCAATATCAAAGTACATTGAAGGAAGAGATTCTTCATGCAAGACACGTCATGCAAGGCACATGCAAGCTAAGTGAATCCTTTTTAAAAGGTGTTTCAGGAGATTAGATTTTATATTATGTGAAAAGTGAACAGAAATATTCATGGTAAAATTATTAAAGACTATTAATTACGCAGTTAAATTGCACATAACTGATGGCAATTTGCATTTGGACAGAAAACTATCATAAGTGCTCGCACTTAGGCAAAAATAACCCTTAATAATTCACTACTGACTGCTCTCAGACAGAAGCTCCTGGCCTGGAGAGGACACTAATCTGTCTGGAGTGCCCATTCTTATGTCCCTCATATGCCTGAAGTAGAGCTGCACTTTGCAAACAATGAACCCTAAGCTAACATCTGTCTCTGTGATTTTGAGCAGAAACACCGTTCTGGAGTTCCAAAACTCCTTCTGAAACTTGTTCATATATTCCCAGCATTATCTGATGAAAAGAATAATAAAAAAGAACACTTTGTTTTAAAAGCCCCAACCAACTCCTCTGTTATCCAAACCAAAACTCCACACTTTCCTGAGGCTTCCTTGCCAGAACCACAAAAGCATTGGCGCTTTCTATAGGCTCGGGCACTGGGAAAATGCAATACATATCTAAAGAAGACAGATTGCCTGTCCTTGCTGCAATGATTTTAAGGCCCAGTACTCCACAGGGGAGAGACAGAAGACAGCCAGGAAAGACATCACGAAAATAGACTACGAGCTTATAAATCATCAGTGCACTTCAGATACGGAAGCTAGAAAGATGACGTCTATTTTGAAGATTAACTATGATATGTGCTAAAGCAAAGCAAGCAGATCTTTTTATATCAATAAAATGCAGAATACTCTGGGGACAATAAAGGAACCTTACTTCTGCCTCCAATTGACAAAAAAAAATCAAAAAGCTTTATTGAGACAGACACTGGAATGGGTTATTTTTGCCCTGTACTGAAACATAACCTCCAGACCATAGGTGGGAGGAGGACTGGGGAACTTGCATGCAATTCAATCTAGTATGGAAAAAATATACGTTCTTATGATGATTTTCTAACACCAAAGAATTTGTCTATTTTAATAAGCCCAGAGAACCTAGGTGTCTGGTGATTTCTTGTCATAAATCAGGAGCTCGTTAAAATGAAAAAAGTATGAAAGGAAGGCAAAGATTCTGGCAAGAGCCTTGAGAAAACAATTGAAAAGCATTTTTGAAGTTTCATTCATTTTCATGCAATATGTGTAAAGGCCACAGCTCTAAGCACTAGTAGTTCTGAAGACTGCCAGCTAAGTACCTAAAAGCTCCTAAACTTGCCGAATTTTAGACCATGGATTCAGTTTTCAGCTCAAGTCTGGATATTGCCTGCTTAGAGCGAAGTGCAAAGCTGTGGTTGTGGGAGGGAGGTACAGAAAGTCATGCTACCTGACCAACAGGAAATTCAAAGTGCATCAATTGTATGAGTCCAAAGAGCTGTTGAAAAGTAAGATAAGGTTCAGAAGGGGATTACTGTGTCCTAAATGTGATATTTTTATTGAGAGGGCAGTGCTTAAATTACATTTTTATGAGCCAGCGTGGCATACCATCACTTTTTCATTTTACTGGGAAGCTTGCTGGGACTTCTCTGGTTCACAGCTGCAGAATGGATTAATTTTATCCTCCCTTGAATAAGACCTTCAGTCCCACTGTAGCTTCTAACTTGGAAACAATGTACAAGGATACTACAAGACATAAATGATTACATCATCAGATTAGAAGAGAAATGGGAACAAAAATGGATTGTACAGTGTTCAACTATGACTTGATTCAGTAAAAAATATTTATGTGCATGCTAGTCTTAAGCATCCATTTAGTAAAGCAGTAAAGTATGTTCTTGGGCTTAACTGAAGTTAGTGGAACTTATAGAGGTCCTGAAGATACTCACATGCTTTGCTGCTTCATTAAGTGAAAATACAAATATCACAGAGCAAGGTTTATCCTCAGGGAATTCCACCTAAATACTGAGTGACATAAACCTATAAATCACGTTAAGGATATTTACTATTAAAATGCATGAACAAAAACGTGCTAAGGGAAGTGCAGATTGCATGAGAGCTAAGCCTCAGAACAGCATTTTGTTTAACAAGATATCTGAGACATAAGACTTGTTTAAGTGTAAAATCAGAAGTAACAACAGTGAAACCAAGGCCAATGCAGCTGAGGTCAATATTAAACCCCAGAGAAAAAGCATGGGGGAGGGGGAGAAAAATGGAAAACAGATCCCCAGAGAACGGGATAAATGATGATAAGTTAGGCAATATAGTTCTACTTCCAAAAGCCAGGCTTAATCCTTGCTCAGGAGTAGACACTGTGCCACGTATTTAATCTATCCCTTAGAGAGAGTCAAAAGGATCAAAAGCATCATACAGATATTTTAAGGGAAAGGTCATATTCCCATTGAGGACTAATGACTATATCCCTTTCTTCAAGCATGGAGATTTCTGGTATGGGAAGTAAAACTGCAATGTTTCCAGTGTTAACTCTGGCTGTATGGTGTCTGCTGTCACATCAGCTTCTTGAACCCTTCCCCTTTACTCCAAACTGCCCTCATGCAGGGAGCCTGCAGCTCCCTGTGTTTCTCCTTCAGCTTTTCCATACCTTTCAGCAAAGGGATTTCTTTAACAAAACAGAGCTCTGTGATCAGATCACCCGAAGCCACTGCTATGTCTCAAAACTACCAAAGCCTTTGTGGTTACAGAATAATTGTAGAGAGCTGCTATAATTTAAGAGCAGGGATTTTTTTTCCACTGTAGTGGTTCAATGTGTGTTGTGTGCACACATGTGCTTCAGCACAGATGGAGATTCAAATGAATATCAGACCCTTTGGTGTGAGTTCAAATTTCCTGAAGGTGTTGGAATGTCTGTAAAACATCAGATGCCCTTTTGGTTGTTTTTTATAAATACATTTTAATTCTCTGCTGATTTGACATTTCACTTTATTTAGAAAAAAATGGGTGAAAAAATGACAATATATTGAAAAATGTTGTTACAGGAAAAAAAAAAAAAAAAAAAAAGGAAAAAGGGTAGAGAAGAGGCTTGTACATCCCTGGCAGCTACCTGCCTTTCTACAAAGCCACCTATGATTCTTCTACAACCACAAACAAGCCAGGTTTTCTTTGTGCTCAGTCCAGAAAGGAAGTTCAAAATATGTACATCTACTCCAAAGCTATTAATCTTTTTTACAAGATTATGGAGGGGAATAGAAAACCATTATCATCTTTCCTAAAATAAGTTTTCACAAAAGCTTCAGGATTCCCAAAAGTAAAGGTTTAATTCTTTCATTTTTCTCTCCTAGCCCATTTACCTCCTAAAAATAATTACCTTATGACAGATTTACTTTTGTGTTAATTGTATCTTCAGGAAAAAAATAAAAAATAAAAGGAGAGGGGAAAAAAAAAAAAGGAAATCTTTCTTGTCTATTGTGTTTAGTACCATCCAGAGGTGGCATTACCTTCAACTTACTACTGTCAGTCCAGTCCCTTAGGTGCACACCTCAAAGGCCAAAGGATGCATTGCATGAAACAGTTTCTAAATGGTCACTAACACTTAAAAAAAAAACAAGAAATCATAAGGCATTGGATTTTGCAAAATCGTTTCAGTTGCATATTGAAAGTAACATAAAGTGAAACAGCAACAGAAATCAGACTCGAGCTTCTAAACAAATGTCATCGCTGCTTAGACTTCAGTGAGGATGTTAATTATTATCACAAAGTGAAGAAACCACAGAATTGTTGGACCAAACACAGGTTTCATGTGGAGAAAGTAATACAAACAAACCAAAAACATACATTATTTTCCATGGAGTTCAGAAAAGATCCATCTATTTTATTCAACAAGCCTTAGAGATCCTCCTCCTGTACAAACTATCTAACCTACTGCAATACAACTTGCATCCCAAGGCTATTACAGCCTCCCATACGTCTGTAATTTATTAACAATCTCAGCTATGAGATTACAACTGGAATTATTCTGAGTGCTGCTAAGAAAGAGCTTTTTACATGAAATCTACTTAGCTGTATTATGATAGTAACATGGGAGGAACAACCTTATCCCATGTGCTCACACTGCAATTTTTTAAGTCACATAAATTAAACTTAAGATACATAATTATTCTGCCTGGTTATGTGACATGGGATAAAACTACAGAAAAAGTGTAAATGCCTTACCATACAGTTGAGCCATGCACCTGGTGAAAAACATGAAGTGCAATTATACCATAAGGAACAATGACACATAAAGTTCAAAACTTATCCCAGAGAAAAACCAGGGACTTCATATTAGAAAGCCCACAGTAAGCAGGTATTGAAAAATTTGGGTGTCCCTTCCCCCCTTCAATTTCAAGGTGATTTGTGACCTGAAGCTAGATAAAATGTAGCATATCCTAGTCTGTACTTAATGCTCGGTAATTATGGACAGAGCTAACAATAAAATTACATATAACATGCAGGGGAAAATAGAGATCAGGCAGTTCACCAATCTTTTCTCTCATAGTTAGAAGGATAGATCATTTCCCGGTATGAACTCATCACTATGGGCAACATTTAGAGCACTTCCTTGCTATGTACCGATATCATTTAGGATAAAAAAAAAAAAAAAAAGCTGTGCTGACAAATTTAGACTTTGGCCCTGTTACCACAACTGCCTGAATCATCATCTGACTGTCAGATCTTCTTTTTGGACTGGTCACAGGCAGCATTTTATAGGTATAAACAGTGGCTGTACAGTGGTTTAAAAAGACAAAATATAATTTGAGTGAAGGTAAAGGAAATTTGCAAGTGTCTTACAAAGGTGATTGAGCAAATTCCACAGAAATGAAGATTCAAGTCAATCACAATGAATCCTTGAAAATTCCTTGCAATACAAGACTAAAACCGACTGAGTACAATTGCTTTAGTTAAAGTAACTTTGAATTGTGGATAGTCAACATTAACAGTTTGAGACACCTCACTTAGTTTTACTTAAAAAAGATTTAATATAGTCTAGATTTTCATCTGACCTAAACAATTCCATTCCTGTATTTTTAGCTGATGTATAAATTAATTTTTTTAAACGCCTCATACTTAAAAATTTGCAAGCAAGCCAATGCTGCACAAACCACACCTTTTCTTGAATTTATTGCCATCTTTTTAGAAAGTTTATTTAAAAGAATATAACCCAAATATGTGCTTTGCTATGAAATGTACTTTTCAAGTTCATTTTGCCAGAGAAAATACTCATTTTCCAGAATGGCATATTTCATTTGCTACCAAAGAAGACTGACTGTAACATAAAGCTAGTGGCTCCCTTAGAAGAAAGAGAAACAATTTGACATGGTAGGTCTGGTATCCTTCTGCAATATCAAGTGAAGCCCTACATTTTCAAACTGATGCATGGGAATTTAACCACGTGGTGCCCATTAAAGAAAATGCCAGTTCTCATAGTTTATGAGGTCACCAGAAGTCCTTGATGGAATTACACTCCCATCCTGCACGGCTGATTCTCTTGTATCACAGACAGAGTCTGCACCAATGCTCGTAAAGTCAACAAAAAAATCTGCAGACCTTTAAGTCACATTTGAATCAAGAATTTCCACTGGAACAAGAGAAATAAGAGAGAACTGCATTACTGAACAATAGTTAATTTAACAGCATGGCATGGATCCTGTGTTGATACATATTCCTGTATAGTAGGAGGGAAATAATGTCTTCCTGTGATCGTGCTGGATGCATCTGATGGAAAGAGAAACACTGGGGAATATTCCTTGAAAAAACAAAGGACATCCTGTGAGAATTACAAAATAATTCTTTAAGAATCCCTAGCTGCTATTCTACAAAACATAAAACACAGTATACTTGAAAAATAAACATTCTTGGCTCTTTGTGGATCATCTGTACTTTAAGAATTTACTGTACTGGTGTACATCTCTCAATTTTCTGTTTACTGGACTGAATCATTAATATCCATCACACACTAATAACATTCTCCTTCCAAATGTGAAACAATCTTTTTTGTAAAAAGACTTTGTTAGTTGTTTTATTTTAAAGCACAGTTTTAAAAAAGTCTACAATTTATTGGTATCTTGATTTTCATATTTTCTCAGTTGGAATATGAACTTGCTTTAGTGATAAACTGATATATTGATAGAATGCATTCCAGTTTGTTAGGTTTCAGGTAGTGCCCTTTGGTTATATCAGTAGAAGCACATGAACTCAATATAGTCTCCTGGATCTGTGTATGTAAGGTCTAATCATTTGATTCAGAAATTAGCTTTCTGTCAATCCATGAGATGATATTCAACATTAAAAGAAGGACCAGTGATTTTCTAGGAATTTGTGTGCATATCTAACATAGTCAGGATTAAATCACAGTAAGAAATGCCCTAAACTAGTTAAGAATTTAGAGAGCAATTTGGCAATCTGTATGCATGCATGCATTAATACATACACAGCTTGCAAACAAATGTCTAGAAAAAAGCAGACATACTAATTGAAGGAGATCTGCACATAGCAAATAAATAATCTCTGTGAAAAAGCAACAAATTTGGAAGCATAACAGCAACAGGATTAAGATAATTGCCTTGTGTTTCCACAGGTGTTTGGTGTCCATGGTTTAGTTAAGTGGATAGTGCAATACTGATTTTACAGCAACTCACAAATCAGATAAGTCCAAGCGGTAAAATCCTGATGCTTCAATGTAGAAATTGAACTAGGAAATACATACAGTACAATAATTGTACTGCTTCTCAATTCCAGTGTCTTCATACTTATTGCCCTGTCTGTCCACAAGCTGGTTAGGTCACCTCTCAGATAAGTGTGAATTAACCATACAGAGAAAGCAGAGCTGTATCAAATGAATTTCTGAAGCAGCTGTGGAGGCTATGGCAAAGTTTCAGATCCTTTGAATAGCTAATCCCAGTGGTACCATGGCTTTTCATTTTCCAGGAAAGATTCTTTTAACAAGGCTGGAGTATATTTTCTTCTGTCTTTTGTTTTGGTCTCTGTTATTACTATTCTTCAGAAATTATTAAAAAAAAAAAAAAAAAGGCAGGGAAGTTCAGAGTACCTTTTTCATTACAAAGCATTGAATCACCCCGTAAAGGACACAGTTTACAACAGAAATCTGTGAAAGAAGCATTGTGTACCTATGTTCCCATCCAAACCTTATGATAAAGCCTGTAATATTTTACTTCTTGCAGCCAGACTGCCTTTGCCTGGCTGTGCTTAAATGTGCAGTCAGAATACACACAGCTGGCCTGGGTTATTCTCCTCTCCCATCATCTCTTCACCCCTCTCAACGTCAAGCTTCAGATAAATTTTACTGATTAAGACAATACTTCGCAAAAGGAAAAATATGCATTCTTCAAACTGTACAGCTGAACAGTACTATTTCACTAATAAAAAAGTCCAGGACATCAACTTAAAAGCAGGAAAGGCAAGGGCTGGTGCGGTGGTTGGAAGTGGGAGAGGAGGGAGCCTGACGTGGCAGGCTGTGGAGGGGGACGTTTCAGACCTTGAGCTGGAGCCAATGCCAGTCACGCTACACCATTTAAACAGCACTACCTCAAAAGTGCATGTTTATTTCTGCAAAGTGTCTGACTTCCATCAGAGGGTATTTTGTATGAGCTGAGAGGAAAGCTATCCTTTCTTTTTATAAACAACATAACTTAGGTAAGTATTTGACATGGATAAATAGTGTGCAAGCAGCACAGAACTATTAGTTTGGCATTTCCAACCTCTCAACTTATGCTTACACTCCATTGCCCTGTTTTCAAGGAAGAATTCACATCTGATACAAAGGATGGAGTATTACAACATCACAGAGTCCAGGCTTTTAATATGATTTAAATATAGACTGCAAAGATTAAAATAAAATTAGTACTTTGAGGCTGTTATTCAGGTTAAACCTTTCAGTTCTTTTACCTTCACCATCTGCAGGGGCTACTCTAATGATACTATCTCCATGTTTGCATGCATGCTCACCCATTGAGAGCTCCTCTTCTCTTCCCCACCATCTTTAATAGGCTGAAGCAACATAGCATCATTCTAACCCTCAATATTTCTTCTGTACTGCTTAGGGAAGAAGCAGCCCATCACTCACAAAAGCAGATGTGTTCTAGCTCTTGGCCAAACTGAGCTAGAAACCAAGGAAGAAGCAGCTTAGCTGAAACCAGTAAATTGGGAGTTAAATGAGTTCTTTCTTCAGCCGCCAGCAGGCAGCAGGCTGTTGTCCCGGCTGCAGAGGGCCACTAGAGGGAGATGTGATTATCACCTTCGGGACGCATTGCAACTGCATCGTATTAGAAGCGCCAAATGCATATGGGGCAAACGCTGCCATGTAGGGAACACAGAAAAAGAATTTTTTTCTTTTAATGGACAGTCCTGCAGTAAATACAATATGGAAAGTGTTAGTAAATCTCAATGTGGAGGACAGATTGGTTGCCATTTAAATCAAAATGATTTCAGGATAAAATCCAACACTCAGCCACCACATTTTGGATGAGAACGCAGAAACTTACAAAACTTATGAAAGCCATTGTTGAGGATATCACATTTAAAAGCTAATTAAAACAACCCCTTCCATGCAAAATCTTCAGGTTGCAAATGGAGCGGCTATTAAGAACATTTGTTAGGAATTCAGCAGAGATCTAAAAGAAAAATACCTCTGTAATTCATAACTAGCGGATGGACTTACTTTTTTCCTCCATTATAGACCCACGCTTCTTCCTAAAATGCAGCTACCTGTTTTTAGACTAGAGCTATATTTCTTCTGCATCAAATAATTGACACGGAATGGATGCATGAAAACAGATTAATGTAATCTTTGAGATTACAATCCTAGGGCTATAAAAATGGTGGGGGGGGGGAGGGGGGGGAATGAATTAATTCTTCAGCAAAAAATAAAAAATAATACATTCAAAAACTTATGATTTATTAGGAGTAAAAGCAACTCATGCTTTTCTGTTAAGTTATAGTATGAATGGTAGCATTTTGAACTCTTGGCCTAAAATAGTTATATTGAGCTTTGATCCTTAGGACGTTAACAGACGGGAAGCAGAGGAGTGAATTGGGGTGAATTTAATAGTATCCAGAGATAGAATAATTAACTCTTATGGTGCCTATTAGTTAGCAGTTAGGATCCAGAAGAAAAAGATGTAGAAAAATAAAACTAGGAACAGAAAAAATGCATTTCAGAGTATTCTTAGATACATAACTTACTGGAGAAAAAAAAATAACATCCTTCCTTAATGTGTGTCATGAAATGAAGGCCAAGATAGTTTTCTTTATCATCTACTAAAATGCATAACTGATTACAAATTGTCTAAAATGTTGTAGGCCTCTGGTTATAGCCACTGTTCCCTTCTTCAGTTTTTGTTCCCTTCTTACGCTGTTGAGTTTTTCAGACAATTTACTCTTTACAGCATACACATTGCTACATAGGATAACGACTTTCTACGAATTATGAATTACAGAGGCTCACCTTGATTTCCAACTTTGTTAATTAGATCTCTGGTCCTACCTGGATAACACATAAACTAGATCTGTGTAGGTTGGACAGACAAAGGACTTCACACTTTTATACTCCTTGATTTATTTCTAATTGTCTGCATCAGATCGTACTGCTTAATGTAGCATGTCTTCCTTGTTATAGCAACAGCTTGAGCTCAGTCTGTCTGTAAATGTCTTAGTGCCTTTTCAGAGGTGCTAAGACCTTTCTGAAAAGGACTCTGAAAGTACCTTTTCTGTGCAGTAGAAATAGATCAGGCTTGGAAATGGTGTGTTGTCCATACCACAGATATGCTCAAAACACAAGGAGTCTGTACTCATGTGTACCTTCCCATTTACTTACTATGTTATATAATGATCTATTCCCATCCAAAAAAAAAAAAAACAACAAACAAACAAACAAAAAAAAACCAAACAGAAGTATCAGAAAACAACATTCAGAACATATTCCATAGCTAACACAAAAACTGCAGACTGAGAAGAAAAATAAAATGATTTCATAAGTACTGGAGAGATGCTCTTTACATCCAAAGAAGAAGCATTTCACTTTCTAAAGTCTAAGGCATCAGCACAGGTGACAATGTCTTTCAAAGTGAAGATACTAACCCACTTCACTAAAGCTATGTAAAAACTCAGAAAGATATACTTCACGTGATTATGTATTGTATACCAAAGGGAAAAGGGAGGAAGGAAGGAAGAAGAAATCTCCCAGTCTTTTTGCAAACGTATACAATAGAAGTCATTGAAAAGGCTCTCAGTATTTTGCAGTACTAGACAGTAAATCAATGTAATCTGCATTTCTGCAGTAGCAGGAAACTTTCCAAATGATCGCTATAAATGGAGCACATGTTTTACGTATAGGTTACTATTTTTGGCAGTCCATCAAACCCCTTTGATCTCTAGACAGTGGGGTTTCATCCAGCCAGCAAGACAAGAATAAAAGGCCAATATTCTTCCTGTGCCAAGATCCACTCAGAGTAGGAGATGGGGAGCCAGTTATGGTCACACAACTCAGCAGCTGCTCCCATGTCAGCCTGAGCCACAGCAGAACTTAGATAAGTTTATGCAGTTCAAGTACACCCAAACTAATCCCAGCTTCAGACCCCAAGATGTGCCCGTTAAGAATCAAGAGTGCTCTATTCTGCTCCTGTGGGTCTCTCCATCACTCCCTGTGCCAGCACAAGAACTGGCACAAAGCTGTTAATGCTGCCTTGTATGGGCTGGAAGGCTCCCTTTGTAAGGACAATCCCCCAGTGGGAGGCAGTTAAGCCAGTGCTCTGCAGCACCTGCAATGCACAGTGATGGAAAACAGTGGAGAGAACCGGGCCTATGGGCCCTCAAAAGAATAAGTCAAATGAAAAAACAAAAACAAAAACAAAAAAACATGCCTTGGGAAACCAGGCAGCACAGGGGGATTAGAAAGAAAAGAGCGAGGAAAAAAAAAAAAAAAAAAAAAAAAAACGGAGCAGATCACTTCCTGACTGTAACAGAGCAGAACTTCAAAAAAGATCCACACAGCCCAGTATTGCTGACCAGACGGAGAATGCAGTGCATGAGTGTCCCCGTTCTCTGGATTCTCATTAAAGACAATGTCAATATTCCTGTCTCCTCTTTTGAATAACTCTGGGAGTTTAAACTGGACCTTGGTCTATTACAGACCATGTAAAACAGAGAGAGCAGCAAAAAAAGCAAGTATTTTTCCATGTCTGAACAATGCACTACGGGACACAATTAATCAATATTCATGATTGTGTAGCTCTCAGAGTTGATCTTGACAATAAAGAGAAGCCAGCGTTGACAAAAAGAATTACAAATCTCTAATTTGCCCACTACTTTTTTTTTTTTTTTAACTCTGAAATTCATTACACCCCTGGTATATATATAAAATACGCTTTCATTAGCCCGTCATCAAAGCACGCAAATCTTAAAACCTCTCTGCTGTTCTGAGTGACATATTTCAGGAATAACTACTCAGGAATAACTGCTGTAGATGTGTCTGGCTGCTGAACATGAAAGTATGGGTGCTGCTGACTGCCTGGCAGCTGGCCCAGCATTTAACCCTGCTGTTTTAAAATGTCGTAAAATAAGCACAATTTAATCTTTTGAAACCTTTTGGTCAGTGACTGTGATTTCCGCAAAAAATGACTTCAAAGGAAAGACAGGCACCTTTTTTGATGCCTTTTTAAGCAGTCATGAGTTCCAAATTATTTTAAAAAAGGGAAGCAAAAACCTCAAAGTGTGTAACACCTCCTCAGGATTAGATGCTGAAGCGATATGTAAACTGGGCTGTAAAAATCGATCCTCCACTAGCGATGTGGCTCAGAAAGATATAATTAAAAGATAATGTCAATGGAAAAAGAATATCATCATAGACTAATGGGCTCCTCCTGACACATAAATGCCACAGCAAAGCCCCTTTTTTAATGAAAAAATACCACTAAGAAGCCAAGTGATTTTATTTTCAAAGCAGGATGTGTTGAAAATGTTCTATTTCTGTTGCTATATGTCTACTTTGCCAAATGTCTGACATAGAGTTAACACTTCCACCTTGCGATGTTCATATAATGTACAGCATTTGTCCGTGCCTTGGACGCACTGTGCTGTACCTGCACAAAATACAGCTTACTTTTGCAAATAGTATTCCTTTATGTTAATATATTTTCATCCTAATATAGACTGAAGGTTTCCTTTCTGAACTTTAATGTGGGGAAAAATTTCCAAATTTAGTCATCTGACACAGATTCCATTCAACTTGATTCAGGGAATGTGGACTTTCTTAGATTTGAGTCTACCTTGGGATAAGATGACAATTTTTCATCCCTCTCAAAGCTGAGTTTTCAATGCTCTTTAAAGACATAGAAGATAAAAAGAGACGGGTGAAGATAGCTTGAAATTTAAACATATTTGGAAGTTACAATGCATCACTTATTTTTTTCTCAAAAAAATAATAATAATAATAATAACCTTTCTTGTGTTTTCAGGTTCGTTTTGGAAGCAAAGCCATTAGGTGTTTTGCTGTTAAATCAGAGTGATACAAAGAGCATTTGATCCATCAGTGAGTGCTAGGATGCCCTAAAGACGTCTACCAGATGTGGTCCACATAAGTCTTAGGCGTCTTCTGCTTAGTTCCTGGCTTTAGACCAGTGTGAGGAAAGACACAGCTGATGAGCTGCTCAGACCAGGCTAATCTGGACATGATTTGGACAACTATTGTCACCTGCAGAAATTTAAAATCAAAAAGGGAGGTGCCTTGCAAGGCTAGGCGCCTCCAGGATTAGGCAGCAGCCAAGCACGGGTTTCTGGAGAGCACTTTTGGATACTGTTCCACCTACATCCTGCCTTAGGTGCCTAAGTCCTTTACTGGAGCTAGCCAGAAAGGCTGGATTCCCATTGAAGTCAAGAGAAGGATTTACATTAATTTAAGTGGATTGGTTCAGGCCTCAAAATGAGAACCATGTGTGCATCCTTATGAAGAATCTGGTCCCTTCTGTTTATGCATTGTGACTTCTTGCTCTATTGAAACATTCACTTGCACTGAGCCACAAATAATAAGTCAAAAGAAGATTTGGAAAGTAAGAAACTTTTGGACTTTCATGTCCATAGTCTATGCTGTTGTCAGTGGTTGGGTAGCACAGCAGTCATCCTGGCTAAGTGGCCAGTCAAGTCACTTATAGTGCTCAGGTCATACATAACCTCTAATTGTATTACTCATTTGGCTCATCAATACTTTTCCATGGAGCTGAAGGAAGGGAGGGCATATGGAATAGAGAAGCAGGAAAACTAATGAATAAGAGAATATAACTTTCAGGGTTCTGGCAATGTTTTCACATCCATTTTTTGCTCCACTCCCCTGAGGTCACAAAAGCAAATGGCATATTCATTTCCTTCCATCTGTGCTATTCTGAACAGCAAACGAGAACTAATATCTAAACTTTCCTAATAAGTAGGAGTGGGAGGAGAGCTGGGTAATAATTAGATACTGGCTAGCGATGCCTTGTAGATTATGTGACTCAGAGAGAAGTTCATTTTAAATGTATTTTTCTTCTTCCTTTTCCTATTTTGCAGCACAATGAACCTTTAAATTAATTATTTAAAAAAAAAAAAAAGTCCAAATTCCACGCATCCCACACAAAGCACAGGAGTAGAACTGTGCAGAGCCAGGCCAGCCAGCTCAGTCCCCTTTTGTTTGAAAATGCTTGATGCAACCCTGCAAGCACTGGGATGGGACAGTTCACCAGGAAGACCCCAGTAGTGGCAATGGCTCCCCTTCCCTGGGGAGCCCCCTCAGTTCCAACTGTAGCAGCCTCCTCCTGGCCTGCTCAGCAAGAGTGGCTGGCAAGACCTCTCTGACGCCACGCTACCCTAACAGCTCACACCCCCTGTCCCAGGCTTCAGAAACCAGAATTTAGAGACCTGGCGATGCAACAAATAAACAAATGAACAGAGGTTTCTGGAGAGGGCTGTGGGCAGTGCTTCCCCAAGAGGAGGAGAGGAAAAGAGCTTCTGTAGACGTCTGGCTGGCTGGGTTCCTGTCAGAATAATGATTTCAATGTTACCATGATTTCACCAAGCGGAACACTGGGGCACCTAGGGTCTTGGTAAGCAATTTTTTACAACCATGAATGTAAATACGGTATTTAGTTAAATTAATCCCCTATTATACAGAGAAAATATTAGCTGTGAAGAAGCAGCGTGCCTTGCTTCTTGAGTTTGTGCATTAGCGAGCAGGATGGGCCCTGTGCAAGACTGGGCCAGTGCTGGCCAATGTTTTCATTTAAAAATGTGGTTCAGGTACAATAACTCTGCAGATGGCATGGTTAACTTTCATCAAGGCTGCTCTATATCTTGGTTCCCAGCCCACAGAATGGGCATAATGATTGTACATTTATATGTGAACCAGAAACCATACTACATTATTTGAAAGTACATTAGACAGGAACCAGATTTCTGTGCCACAACAACATACACAATTCTGAGGGGAAATAAAGATCATATATAAAAAGAACTTGAAAACCTGAGTTATTTTTTTTTTAACTAAAGTCTTTTCCAAAGCAACACTGTACTTATCTCTTCTGAAAGACTTCATGTGAGACTATTCACCTTTTTTTTTCTATGCTTCAGTTGATTTGTTTTCCAAAATACGAAGTAATTCCAAGCTAGAGAACAAGGACACTATTTTCTAAAGAGAATAGAAATGGAAATTTTTGGTGAATAAAAGATTCTTCCAGAGTTTTTGCATCAAAAAATGCATCCCAAGCCTTTTCTGTGGGAAGTTTCATTTTCAACCATCTGACATTTCTATCAAGATCCATTTCATTAAAAGTCTTTCACCTAGCTGGATCCAGGAGTACTACTTTGCTCCTGGGCACTGCCAAACCTCTGCTGTGCTTTATGATGTTGCCCAGTAAGCTGAGGTCAACCAGGAGGATCTTTTTGGCTCCATGGGTATCTGTCCTATCCCCGATCCCCAGGAAAAAGCAGCATAGCACTATAGCAGAGCCTGCTGGAGTTTAAAATAAGGGTGGATCCTGACTTTGATTAGGTCACTTTTTTTTTCTTTTTTTTTAATTTTAAAAATGTTTTCCCTTTATTTTCATGGTAAAAGGTATTTTCAATATTTTACAAGAAAATACTGAATGTCCTTATTAGCTGTAGGCCATAAATGCCACAAAACAGATTTAAAAACTGGAATAAGCCCAACATAAATGCTTACTATTGGTGAATATAAGGGCATACAAAACAGGGTAGTAAAGTCACTATACAATATCAGGAAAACCATTAAAAAAATCTGGAAAAGCATCAAGATGGCTGGCCTCTTTGTAGTTTCAGCACAAAAATTGAGCCTTATTTCTAAATATTTTCCCTAGTGGGAAATAACAGCTTGAAAATAATCCCAGATGTATTCATTTGTGTAACGTTTTGCTGCTTGAAACATATAGGCATGGAAAAATTATTGAAGGTTTCAATTCTGGACTTGTATTTTAAAAATGTCAAGCTTTTGAAAAACAGCATCATTTTTCCTTAAAAGCCATTCATTTACCTGGAATGTTGGCCAGCAGGCCTACATTATGGACTTGGTTTAGTGAAGATTGAAAAACTGCCCAAAGGCAAAGGAGAAGTAGGCAATTTTTTGTGGCTTAGACTATACTAGCACAAAAATACAGCAGAGTTGATTTTTGCACTGGCATATAAAAGTTTTGCAAGTATGGGATCTTAAAAGTGATCAAAAGCTATATCAGGTTTTTAAAAGGCTCAAGGGTTTTTTTCTTGTTGTCTTCACACAACCAAAATCTGTATTTTGAGGTATGGACAATTAGAAAGTCCTTGTTAAATGGCTACTGAAAACAATAAAAATCCCTGCCCATAAGTAATAATTTCCAAAGGAGAGAAGATAAAACTGTGTTTCTGTTTGCTCTACAAAATAAGTTGTTTACTAAAATGTTCCCATTTGGGGTAGATAAATATAAAAATGCACAGACTCAAGGCTGCAGGAAGTTGTCTTGCTAAAAAAATGACAGTTTTCATTTGTAACATACAATCTAGACCATTATCTTGAAAAGCTATTTTTCTAGACAATATTTACAGCCCAGTGTTTTCTGTGACTGGTTTTCTAAGTTATGCAGTAAGTGGTGTTATCACAATGTAGGTGGCAACAAATTATTTTAATACACTGGACTTAACCATTTGTTTTCCAGGGTTTTTTAGCTTCTATGAAGTCTCTGGTCCACCAAGTCTTTTTGTGTGTGTGTGTGTGCACTGTAAAAGAAAAATGAAGAGTCAGTAGAAACGTAGGTGATTAAGATAGTCAAGAGCCAAAAACATGGGTGTGTGAACAGATATTGTGAAAAAAGCAGTGGACATCAACCCTATAGTGTTAACGGAAATGCATGTATTCTGAAAGGAGCAATACGTACAAAAAAAACAAGCTTGTGCTGAACTAGCCCGTTCTAGGACCAGACTATTGCTGATGAATGTGCATAAGTGAATGTAACTAAGTAGTGTGGACGCAATGCCACATGCTCAGGGTTCCACTGGCTCACAGAAGTCTTTCTGCACAGTGCCATTATCTGGCCAGCTTGCCTGGATCCTGTCCAAGAAAGTCCTGTTAGACCCTGGGCGCTGCAGTGTGTGTATGGTAAAGAGCATGGTGAACAGGGGACTTACCATCTATCCTGTTCCCATGGGAATCATTGCCAAATCTTCTCTGATTTTCTATTTAGGAGGAATGAAGTCTTAAAGCACAATATAGAGGGTACCCTTCAGGAAATGTTGCCACTACATGGCTGGCAAAATTTAGCTGGCTGGTAATTCTGTGAAAAGTAATCGTCTTCCTGCTGGAGCAGCATCTTCTGCTACATTTGCAGTCTTCCTCAAATGCAGAACATTAGGAAGAGGTTCAGACAACCCGAGCTCTGCTAGAATGACTCAGAGAGCTCATGGTTCATGTCAGCTTTGCCCTGAGAGTGAATGCCTGTACTCAGGTCACAGGTTCCAGTGGGAAGTGCTGTAAGTGTTGTCTTTTCTTCAGTAGATGCAATACTTCATCAATGACAGCAAGAAAAAGCTGTTTCTTGGATATCTTGTGCTGCCCTTGCATTGTCATACTAATAGACCAGTAACTACTAGAAACTCAGCCATACCTCTTCCTCCCCACATGCTTCAAGAAAGATTTTAAATAGCCGTTAAGACAAATTAGGAAGAGCAATTTCAGGAACAGAGATTCTGTACCTATAATACTGAACCTAGATTATATACCACAGCAAGATGTTTTGACATTTCTTTTAAGTTCTTTTCCTCTTATTTTACAGAACCACAGGTTAGTAAGAACTCTGAAGAAGAAAATCTGAGTATGGTGATGGTTTTCTGCAAAAACATTTACAAGCAGGTAACTCCTATCTGATGCCCAGAAGTGCAGTCAGCCACAAAAGTGAGACTTGTATAAAAGCTGGGTGCCCATGGCTCCCAGCTGCAGATAATTAGCGTATCTGAAAAACTGGATCAATAAATACATCTTACTGCAATATAAAGAAAGAGAATCTGTGTAGACATCATTGTCATCCCCCTGTTGAGCAGCTGCAGATGTCTTGGCAGATCAGGAGAAATCGGATGTGTGGCCTCTGGTTATATTCTAAGTTGTTTTATTTACACATATAAATAAATTCTGGAATGGAGATAATCAAATAACTTGCTAGCAATTCCCTTGTTCAGGAATCTCATCACTAATACCAGGATTACAAGCAACAATTCCACCTGAAGAACAGATTTTAATATGAGATCAAAGCTAATAGCAAACTTGCCTTCTGATAACACAGCTTCCTTTACACAAAACTGTGTATAACCCACACTTGACGAAAATGAGTATATCTTCCTATGAAATAATATTTATTTGCATTCTTGAATTTAAAAAAAAAAAAAAGCAATAGAAAAACATGAGTCTGGAAGATTGAAATGGCACCACCTGGTGACACCTGCCACACATTATGAGTGGTTGCATATTAGTATCCATGAAGGTACTAAACAACATGGATTTGTTTGAAGTTTTGTAGAACAGCCTGGTGTGTTACAGTAAAGCCCCTTAAGAGAGAAATCAGCCACTGCTTTTTTTTCTATTGTATGGCTATACCTTGCTGTAAAGACAACTGTAGACAGAAGTATGGATTCAGATACTTCATTCAGAAATTACCAGAGTAAATCAAGTTGTATTTGAGACTCACTCTAATTTATAGTTCAGCTCAGACCATTGAACTCAGAAGTAAAATTTATGGGGGAAGAGCTATAAATTAAGTTGGATAGAAACATAATTTTAGTCCTCCAGTTACTTGTACAGTTCGATTTAACACATAAAAAATGAAGTATAATACTAACTTGTTAATAAAATGTGCACAGCGCTGACATGTAAAAACAGTTTTATAATTGGTTGGTTCACTCTGTTAGCCTTGTTGACAACACTAAATTTTCAAAACCTTTGAAAACCTTTACCTACATTGGTAACATTGAGCTAACATTATAAATGCAGAAAGCTCATAAATGCATGCAACAGAAATCCATTTGGCCTTTGATTTTTTTGGGGGTGTCTTTAAAGTGAAAACTGTAAAATTACCACATAATAAAAGCCAGTACGCTGAACACTAATTGCCCATTTATAAAAAGCTCTTTTCCTCCAATCACGTAGGTGTGAGGCATAAACTTCTTGGGTTTTACGGAGCTGCGATTTATATTTTCAGTCCTGTTTCTCTCTATTCCATTTCATCTTAAGCTTATAAAAGAAGAGCTGGATTTTATTAATCTGCATCAGCATTCATTGGACATTAAATCTACGAAGATCCCTACAGGGTTTTAATTGTGGCTGAATTGCCAACAATAATTGGGCCTCCTGCTAACCACGGAGAGCAGCCCACCCTTGCTGCCGGGCACAACTGCGAGCTCCAGCACCAGCCCCGATAGCCCACTTTGTCAGCCGCCCAAAGGGAAGTTGTCAAGTCTGGGACCCTGCTGCTTTATTCCTATAACTATGTTTTAGAAACACCTCACAAGTGGAATTGTGGTCGCCTCATCCAGAAAATGTGGAAAGGATTAATGTGGCATGTAAAACAAATCACTCCTGAGCTCAGCTGAGAAAGTGGGTATTAAAAGCACTCCAGTCAAAAGAGCTTTAGTGAAAGGGTCATGGTGATATACAGTCAGCACATGTTGGGCTGGTAAAGCTGCAGGGTGTTTGGGAATGGTAATGGTCCATGGGTGTAAATTCTTTCAAGACCTCTTAAAGGCACATGTGTTTCTTGAGCATGTTCTCCAAACAAGGACCTGTTATAGGTTAGATTCACTGGAGCTTTTAAACTTTATTGATTGGTTTGCGGTATTCCAGGTTCGCTTACTGTTGTTTTTTTTTTAATGCTGTTGATAAACACAGGAAAAGATCCTGGTTTAATCTAAATCTTATAAATCTATAAACTACGTGCTATGCAGCTTCATCATATATTTCAGAATGTGTTATTTCTTTTCTTTATGCCAGCAATCACTGGCTTCACAAGAGTTAAGGGTCTACCAATATTTCTTTTATGAATGCAGGTTGATTAAAGCATCTTTACTTTAGAGGTAAAAAATACAGACCCTTAACTGCTACATAGCATTTAGTGTGTCTTTATATATATTTGTAACATTTGTAACGTGATATTTTCTAAAGTTGTTAAAAAGATGGCTCATGACATCTTCTCTTGTAAAGCCGGGAAGACATTCAGTGCCTAGCAAAAGCTTTGTTTTACAAGATGCACTATTCCCTATTTTTTTTCCATTAAGAATTTCACTGTGATTTAGAATGAAGAATAAAAGTGTGATAATACATATGACACATAGCTATTTTCTGCCCAAAGAATTGCCACTGCAAGATGGAAATAACTAGGATTAGTTTTTAAGCAGCAGATTGCCTTGAATTCAGTCAGAAATATGAAATTTCAGTAATTTTATAAATTAAGCCTTCTACGTAGGGATCACTTCATTTAAATTTGACATGGAGACATTTCAGAGACGCATGTGTCAGGTGCTGAGCAGAACACAGCCACAGCTTTTCAGAAGAAGAATGCATCTAGTTGCTATAGCAGTTGCCAGGATTTAATTAAATTTGCTAATAACTGCTTCCAACACACACTATTTAGCTGAGAACACATCCCTGCAGCAAGTGGTCTGTATTCAATTCTAAGGAAGACTGTGAGAGTTTTAGACCAAATGCCAAGATTCGGCCAGCAGTTTTGGTTACATACACAAGAGATTGGGAGCTTTCAGTCTTTTTTCCAATTGCAGCTGTTTTTATATAAGGCCACTGTTAATGATTTTCCGCAGTCATTTAACCTATACTCACTATAGCAGTGCTGAAAGCAGAAGCACAGATTGCAGTTACATGATGTGGTAGGTGAAAATATTTGTTCTGAATAATAATATGTGATTGAAATCTGATTCAAAAGCACTGAGGAGTTCTTTTCTTATAAACCCACAGGACTGTTATGAACAGAGACCATGGTCAAATGATCAAAAACATACTTAGTCAAGCTAAAACAAATAAATAAAATAATATGTGACCTTGGAAAAGTTTGGGTTCTATGTAGGTTCTGGTTCAGTGCCTCTGACTTTGGCTCCAGCTACAACCATGACTACAAATATTTTTTCACAGGCTTCAGCAATGACACCATTTGTTACTTTTGCTTAGTGTAACAGTAGTTAAAGTCAAGATCAGTCGTTCTCCCGCAACATTTCCACCATGCAGTGAAGTTCCATCCGTAAAGAAAAGGGACACACGGTAGATATGGTGTCATTGTCTGGCATCTTTACGAAAATCAGAAAACTTTGGCAATATTCAGCTTCAAATTAAGTTTCCTGTGCTCTTCCCCTTCAGGAAGGTGAAATGTGATGTGCCTTTTACCTATCTTAAAACAGATGTCCTGTAGAAAGTTAGGTAAACAGCTGAGGAAACTGATCAAGACACATTTCAGTGTTTTGCAAAGAGACATGTAGTCTGAAAAAATATATATATACATGTATATAGAGAGAGATTGCTGTAATGTCATTGTTCCATATTGTAATAACGTGCAGGAAACTGGACAACACGGCAATCTGAAAACAAATTTAGGTGTTCTGCCCAAGCATTTTAAAACCCAAACACCTGCAAAGACCAGCCAGACACTCTGAGCAGAAGACTAGTGCTTCTGTGATTTTTCTTCCTTAAAAAAAAAATAAATAAATAAGCTGCAATATCTATCTTTTTTGTTTAGGAAATGTTTTTCTTTAAGCATTCTATTTCTATTATTTTATAATATATTCAGACTTGATAGTATTCATACTAAAAAACTCAAGTCATCTGTTTTGCTGGAAAACTGATTGTTTTAAGTCTTAATACTGTTAGCTTTTAAAATTAAATTCTTTATAGAACTGTCTGTAAAGTTTTGTTTCTTTTTGAGAAGAATCTGCTGATATAAAACTGTAGATTCAGATTCAGAAATCTGCAAGTCAAGTAAAATTTGAAGGATGCACAAGATGAAACGAAAAAGGATAATATTGCAGAAGCTCTCCTTTTTTGTTGCTTTTTTCAGTTTATTTTTAATTTAGTATAATGTATTTTAAACCCCAAATTTCCTTTCTGTTAGAAGACAATCCTAAAAAACATCTGCAAAAGTTACAGAAATAGTAAATAGGCTTAATAGAATGCCCCTGGTTTATATCCTGAGGATGGACTCTTTCTTATTCAGAATCAACATTTTAGCTGCGGTAGGGCAATAACATTCAGGTGTTGTCAAAAGAACAAAACCATTGAGCCTTAATCAGAGATTACTCTGACTGAAAAATTGAATTTGGACAGTTCTGTTCATTAAAGCAGAAAAGAAGCACAGGGTATGCGGCTAGTAAGCTCTCTGTGCAACTGCTTAGTCAGCTGTTCTGGTTCAGACCCATCTCCACACATAAGAACCAGTTTAATCAAGAAAAGCAAGCTCTAAAGCACGGACTCCTCAGAATTTCCCTTCCTTTTACTCTGTTGTATTTCCTTGAATAGCAGTAAGAACTAAGGTCATGCTAGGAGACATATAAATGCTAAGAAAATAAATATAATTGCTATGAAGATTAGGTAAATGTAAGGTCTTCTAAAAACAGCCAGCTTATACTCTCATAAGTAGGAAACCAGGTAAGAAGACAAAACAAAAAATCTAAAATCACAATAGTATTGTTTTTTTTCCCCTCTCAAATTAGGAATTAAGTCTTGTTCTCATTTGTACATAATGAGTACCGTTCAGTTTGTTCAGTGAGGCTTTGACACGGGCTGATCAAGTGTTAAGTTGAATTTTTGGTAGATCTGGGAGCAAAAATCATTGGTACAGGAGAAAAAGGAAAAAACAAAATGAAGCAGGGAACATAAGAACAAGAGGGAGGAAGTTGTAACTGGATAAAAAGGAAAAAATATTTAGTAAAAATTCTTCTGATTAAATCATTTACATTTGAAAAAGGGCATATTAGGAAACAAAAGAAGTCATATTCTCCATGATAATTTTCTCTAATAAGAAATTAAAATATTATTGCAGTAAGGCCTGGTGCTTTATTTTAAACAGAAAAATATATAGATATTTTACACATTTCATAACTTTGAATTTTAAATAGAAGATTTTTCATTTTACATTTATTTCTCCTTCATGTTTTCAAGAAGCAGAAGATAAAATGATAAACATAGAAGCATAGTGGCATAGAAGACTTTATCTTAAACTAAAGCAACATCCTAAGTTCAGAAAACCACACATTTTCCCCATCAAGTTGAACAAACATTTCTGTCTCTTGGAAAAAAATGGAAAAGTGACAGATTTTGTACAATCAAAGATTCTGCAATATGCAACACCTGTCTTACATTTCCTTCTGATGAAGGACTGTCCATATGCCTGTCATTGCATGACGGGCATGGACGCTGCCCAGTTACCCCGTTCAAAGCAGAACAGGAGAAAAACAGGCAAGAAAGAGGCATAGCTCAGTTTTCTTTCCTCGGCTTTTGGTTATAAGCTGCTGCCAGTTCTCTCTTTCCAATTTGTTGGGGGTTTTTTTTGTTTTTTGTTTTTTTTCCTGTGTGGTCTTCTTCACACTTTCCATGCACTTGACACATTTTACCCACAAAATCTCCACTGTATTTCTCTGCAGAAAGTGTTCAATAAAGGGCATAAGCACACATCACCTTAGAAATGGAGTCCGATAATGTAAATACACACATACATGTGTATATGTACTAAAAACATTTATTGGAGTCTTGCTGTGGCACTACTGCTTTCTTATTCATATACACCATTAACTTCTACGGGCAAAATAAATTATTTGCAATTGAATGCTATTTTGATTGAATTGCATTGTTTATTCACACGCTAAATTCATCAGTACAACACTTCATTTTATACAGCCAATAGGAGGTAGATTTTGCCATCGTAAGAAACAAAAAACTAGTAAAGATTATGAAAAGTCTAACCAGATGTTTTCTAAACAAAATAGAGTAGATGCAGTAAGCAAGTGCCCTCCCTAACATCTTTAAACAGCAATTTTCAGGCAAACAAAAGGAAACACTTTTCATTATGACACACAATTATATTACGGAACTTGTTACCACAGGATGCTGCAGAAGCCAAAAGTATAACAGGGTTCAAAAGGAGATTAGACTAATTCATGAAGGATATGTCTATCAGTGGCTATTAAGCACGATGATCCGGATGCACCTCTGGCAAAGGAAGTCTCTATTCCACTGGCTACTGGAAGTTGGGAGGGATAATTTTCATGTTCATATATAGAAAAATATTATTTTAATTGAGCACCTTAGAGAATTGTTAAGTACACAATCTGTTCTTACTCCTGCTTGAATACTTAGATGTTTGTAATGGTCTACTCAGAGTCCCTTTTCAAGGACTTGAACATTAAATTGGTCCTTTAGAGACAAAGCAGTAACATCTTTTAAGAGATTTACCTGATGTTATTTGTCCAACTTGTAGAAATCTCTCTACCTTTGTAAAGCTGCAACATAATTTCCCAGAAACCTGGTACGTATAACTGAAATAAAATGTGATACGTGCACACCTGTATAGCAGATGACTACATTAAAGTGATTAAATAGCATTTCTTTCGGTTTCTTTTAATTTGAACCTTACTCCATTATACTCCTGGTAAGAAAATGTTAGAGCTTGGACCCCTCTGTTGAAACCTATTTACAGAAGCTTAGGATGCAGCCCTTCATTTTACAAACTAAGCACAGATAAATGTTAAACCTCAAAGAGCTCATCTTGTTTCTAATCTCTTACATTAACACTGTTCTTTCAATGGCCTTCACTTTGAAATACATTTGGTGTCGTTTATTGCAATTATAATCTAATAGAAGATACATTTGGAGTGTAAATACCCAGATTAAATCTACCTTGAAAACTCAGACAGAATCAGGTTTATAGCCTAGAGGCAACTTGTGAATCCCATAAAGCACTGTTCGAGGGACCTGGTTAGTGTTCTGTACACCTGCTTAATGTTTTTTGTTTTTTTTTTTTTCCATAGTCACAAATGTCAAACTGCTCAGTAACGCATTGGGGTTTGAATGACAGCCATGCACTTGAACAACAGTTATGTTTTTTCACTACCAAATTGGACTATAAATGATGAAAAAGAGGTCAGAAAGGAAGTATGGAAGCATACAAATTTGAAAGGGGAAACTGCTAATAGTCATAAACCGCGTGCAATCAAAGGACTGGCAAGTCATTGTGAATTACCTGCTCCATGAATAACAGATCTAACTGCATTATGATATGGAATTTTCTAACTCCTTTCATCTGTGGTGCAAGGGCTTCTAACAGCTCTCAGATCAAAAGCAAGTCTGCCAGTGAAACCTTGGAAAAAACCCACAACACTGACTTTCATTATGAGCATTTATTTGTTAAACTTTTCTTAATATGTAGGCTTTGTTATTTATTGATTCACTTGATTGCATGTACTGTAACTATGTCACCTACCAAATCTAAGGAAATAGCACAGAAATGATCAGCAGTGTGACACCTAAGTACAAGTCAAAACTTGTAAGCATATGCACATAAGCACTTGTAGCTGTATGTTCCTCCACAGGCGGTAAAATGCCAAACACACACAAGGTTTATATTACCTCCTTTTTCTTTTTACTCCAAATCCGAATATTTTACAATTAGTAGCTTTACTAATTCTATCAAGTTAATGAGACAATTAGCGTGCACATGCCAGTAGCACCAAAATGAAGACCCAGTCCAACGTGAACATGAGCAATGATGAAATGATTGATGTCTGCAGGTGCTTTACATACACCCAAAACCAAAACTGATTCTAAGGTCAAGCTATGACCATACCAACAAAGCTCAAGGCAATAAAGATATCTATATCCAACTGAAAAAAATATTTATATGATTTCATTGATATTTTTGTGTATTAGTGTTTGAAAAATGTTTTTAATTAATTGCATTTCAGTTGAATCACTCTTTATGAATACTGAGAAAAATAGAGGTATTCCACACCTGAACTGTTTTGCAATGTACTCTATGTGTGTGTGTATATATTTATATACACACACACACATATACATATCCTGACATAACTTTTTTGTTCTGTGTGTGTCTGCTGAAGCAAGTCCAAGTTTGGTCAGAGGTGAAATATTGAGTTCATTTCAACGTGACGACAGTCTGCACAGTGAATGTGTCCTTTTTTGTGTCTATCATAGAAAATAAACTCTTCAGGAATTTACAGCTGGGTCACAGTTCCAGTGTGAATGTACTTGATACTTTCCACATAAGATCATACTTGTAAACATAGGGTGCACAAGCAAACACAATGCAAAGACTAGATCAGCCTGGAAAATAGAATTTCTCTCCTGTAAATAAGAGCGTTTTATAGTTTTTCCTGAATAATTCCTATTTTTGTAAAGGAAAGAAAATTTCCAAGGAAATGCTACTGCAAGAGAGCCTACCTGAGAGCAACCTCTTCCATGCTTCTGTCAGCCAGCTATCCTGCACCAGAGGTTGGGCTGCGGTGCCTGAGAGTTGGGAGAGCAGCTGCCTGGGGAGCAGGGGCCAGGGGATCCTGGCTGGCGCACAGCTTCCTGGAGAGCCCACCTGCCTGCTTTCCATTGAAACTTTCAATGGAATCAACATGCTCCTGTAAAATGTTTAAACTCTATGAAATCAGCATTTTCCAACAGAGAAGTGTTCCACCAAAAAAATGTTCAGCCAGTTCTAATAAGCAGAGCATCTTTAACATCTCACACAAAGATGGGGGAGTAGGACAAGAAACACTGACCTGAAAGGCAGGCAGACAAAGTTCTGTTCCCACCTTCATCCTACACCACAGCGATGTATGTCACCATACAACTGCATATCCTTACTCCATTTTTACAACATGAATAAAATGTCTGAAGAGCCAGCACCATGAATTTGATGTGACCAGATGTAAGGTCATAAGAAAGTCTCCTTGTGACATACTTGGAAAATGTCAGTAAGAAAGCTTAATGACTTTCAACTATCACAGGAATCACAAAGAACTATTTTCCTCTCCAGTCATGATCAGGGTTTGTCTTACGCTCATAGATACGTTGGAGCATGTAAGTCTAAGTTTTAAAAATATCTTTGTGTCTGAACTATTTAGTTGATTTTAATATTTCCTGTAGGAAGTCAATACATAGACTTGATAAAAGGTATGGATGTTAATTATATGAAGATTATCCAGCAAAGTACAGAATCATTCTCACGTTAATAGTTTCTAGCAGCTGTCAGTCAAACCACTGGCTAGAAATCTCTACTGAAGATTGCACCTCTCTATGTATCCTGCTTTGTTTTTTGTGAGACATTTCAGAAGCATTTTCCATTAGGATGAGTTAAAAATTACAAAGATGAAGTTCCACAAATATGAAATCAAGATAAACCATTATTCAGCCAATATTTTAAAGAATTAGATCTGGATGATAAGAAATTGATGCTTGAAAGTTTTCCTTGAGTGAGCATAATGGACCTAAATATGTTTCTTTACCACTAGAAATAGTTTAGAGAAAGATAAATGACATCTTTTCCGGCTGATGTTGGATCTCTAAAAGACAATGCAGAAATTATTGTCAGCAAGTGTCAATCAAACTACATGATGGCAACCAGATCAAACCAGCTCTTTAATTTTTGTTTTATGACTCTTTTCATGGACCAGATTTACACCTATTGATGTCCTTCAGTTTGTTTTGTGCAGCTGTAACATTTAGGAACAAAACTCACTCGTCTCACAGCAAATCATGCACTAGATCAGAATCTTCTAGGGTGCAATTTCTCTTAGTCTAACTGTGGCCAGATTATCTCAGGAAGAATGTGCCTGTTTTGCTCTGGTAACTATAAAAGGAAGATATGGTGACAAACTTGGGGTAAACACCCAGAGCGTCAATGATTTAGGCTAGGCAAGATGAAACTAACCTAACTTTTTTTTTAAAATAACTTTTCATGGAATAGATTACTGGTCAAACATACGTTTTAGACGGCTAGTGCTTATACTGATTTTAAGTTTCGCAAGAGTGAGTTTTATTAAACTGCAGAGTGACCTCTGTGCTTTAAGATCTTGATTGAGGAAATTTTGAACAGACCAGACTGAGGCTCAGTAAATATTTTACTAAGCAACCTCAAATGTAAGGATTAAGGATCTCATGTGAACCCTTACAGGACGAAAGTAAAGGGCAAAGGAAAAATTAGAAAAAAAAAAACAAACAAAGGAAAAGGTAGGTATACACATACCTAAAAGAGGGAGAGAGAGACAAGAGATAATGATAATAAAAAAAAAAAACGGAAACAATCTACAGTATTTCCAAAACTTTTGTGACATAGGAGAACGCAAATAAACAACAGCAGATAAGCATCCATCATTACAGGAGGCTTCCCTTAATTAAAACTCCCAGTTTACAATGCTCAAACTTTAAGACAGCTGAAACTGGACACATGCTTTGCTTCTGGCATGGCCCTGGATGCAGGACTGTGCCAAGCCCCCAGACACAAATATTCCCTCAGGCACAACAGGGGCACCGGGTGCCTGGACCACCTCCAACCCAGCACCAGTTTTTCCAGGCACTCCTCATCCTGCAGACACACCGGTTCTTATACATTGGAAGCCATATATAACATGCAGGTCCAACATACACAGTAACTTTCCATTCAGTGCATTTCAGGGTCTTAAATTACTTTAAATTTTATGAAATCATGCACACTATTCAAAAATTTCCAGCTAATGCCTCTCAAGTAGCCCCACCCCAGTACACACACAGAGTAGTTTATTGTAAATATATAAAGACCGAGAACTGTAGCAACTTTGCTCTCCCTTGAGTGAAAGAGAATACTATGCACAGATAACTCAGGCTACATGGTAGTTGCTGCTATCCCATTAAGATTGGTTATAGGTCCAGGAGGGAGATATTTCAGGAAATATACCAAAGGCCAGCTATAGACCATGTGAAGACATACAGGTACAGTCAACACATAAGTACTCATAAACATATATTAATATATTTCATGCAAGCTGTGGGGAACTTGGGAAAGATCCCAAAACACTTACACATGAATTATATGTGAGTGTTTGTGTATAAGTGGAAATGCAGGCACATGTACTCCTCAGATGCCCCCACAATGACTTGTATTTATGCTGTTTTGCCTTGGTTATCTCAGTGCCTGAGTCTAGAACAATGCATGTCACCTCACCCTTGCAGGTAACATTTGGTTATAAATTCAAGCATGCAAATATTTGTGTCATAGCTGTCTATACATGCACTCTAGTTGAGAAACTGTAGTGACTTCAAGTTATGTAGCAACTGTTTTCATTTCTTCTCAAATGGTGTTTCTGTTATTTTTCTAACCTTTCTTTCATTGTCTTTATTCTGTTCTTAAGCTTGACTGCGTTTTCTTTGCCTAATTTCTGGGCAGTGATAAAAATGCATAAGAGGCATCTCCAAATTTCAATACAAAGACGCTAAAATTTGAGTCTGTATCAAAACAGTCCCTTGCAGAGATACTGAGCATTTTCTTTGTCTACTCAAGCACTTTCAGAGAAGACATAATGCAGCCCTTTGAAGTTACCAGCGATCCTGCAGTATGCACTTCCATTCTATTGTTGCAAAGGCTTTAAACTTCAACTTATGAATCTGACAGAATGATGAAACCTCCTGTAGTTATATATAATTATGTATGTAGTTATATATGTAGTTACATGTATAACTATGTGGTGTAGCTGAGTATACGTGCTGTGTTTGTGTGCTTCCCCAGGAAACTTAGGCAGTAATCACTTGGGTAGCTATGGGTCACAGACAACTTGGAGAGACTGCAGCTGACTGAACCTCTTCTTACCCACCATTGCAACAAAGCACTTCAAGGAGCCATCCAGGATTGAATCTGGGAGAGTACCGAGACCCCTCTAGTAACTTCAACCGTGCCCAGACCACCTGATAAACACTAGTTGTGTACTTCAACTAACACTCTGGGTGGAGTGCAGCAGCAGCCAGACTGCACATAGGAAACACACCAGTAGTCAGTAGAAACTGCTACCACAGAAACGCTCTTGTCCTTCTGGACTGAGGTATTAAGTAGATCAGGCACATCCAATCTATGGCCTGATGGGCATCATGCAGCCTGGCCCAGCCCATCCTCTGGCCATCCCCTACCCCATGTCATCGTGGCAGCAGCTCTGCCCCACATGGCCTGGCCCAGCACCGGGTACACACCCATCACTCAGCAGCAACTAAACGTCTGTGTGCAGTCACCACTGTCTGAGCTGAAACTGGGACATGGGAAGGGTGCATTGCTAACTCAAGTTATAAATCATTTTATGCATCTTGATACATTGACTAAAGATAGTCCTGTAAACAGTGAAAACTGTTCAGACTCACTTTCTCTTTCTAGACAGGAATGTGAGAATAGGTTTCAAGACTGACAAAAAAAATTTGCAACTCCATTTTCAGTCAGCATAAACACATTACCTGCAAGTTTCCAAACAGAATGTACAGAGTTGCAATCAGAGATTCAACTCAAAATTTTACCATATCTCTTTGACACACATCTCTATGTTTTTAGAAGACCTATCTCATTAGAGAAAAATATCCCTTGCTTCACAATCACACATTATTGATCTCATCACTTTTTGGTAGTATATACATTTGTGAACAAATATTTTCAAGGATAACACACAAGAAGAGTAAAATTTCAATCAAATGTTCTGACAAACCTCTGAGAATTCACTGAGAATTGCAACCACAGCCATTGAACCAGACTGATGTGTTAGTGTCACAAAAAACAAGGACAATTTTATGTTTTTGTTGCTCTGTTATGCTTAATAAATATTTCAAAATAAAATATGTTTTGTTAGTTATATATGTTTACAGCCCAAAAGGCCAGTGGTATTCTAGGTACCATCAGAAGAAGAGTGGACAGCAGAGCAAGGGAGGTGAAATAGGGGTGTCCCCGCTATTCTGCCCTTGTGTGGCCCCAGCTGGAGAACTGGGGCCAATTCTAGGGACCCCACCACAGTAAAGATGTTGAAGACAGGCTAGAGAAATTAGGCTTGTTCAGCTTGGAAAAGAGAAGGCTGCAGAGAGACCTCACTGCAGCCTTGCAATTTTTAAAAGGTACTCATAAACATGAGGTAAATCAACTTCTTACACAGGTAGATAGTTATAGGTCAAGGAGGAACGATTTTAAACTAAAGAAGGGGAGATTTAGATTAGACATCAGTGGGAAGTTGTGTTTTTGTTGTTTTTTTTGTTGTTGTTGTTTGTTTTTTTAACTGAGAGAGGGATAAGGTGCTGGAATAGGCTGCCCAGAGAGACCGTGGATGCTCTATCCCTGGAGGTGCATAAGGCCAAGTTGTATGAGACCCTGGCCAATATGATCTAGTACTTGATTAGCTAGCAACCCCACCATTGGCAAAGGTTGGAACTTAATCATCCTTGAGGTCCCTTCCAACCCAAGCCATTGGAATTATATTGTATATTTTATATGCAGCCCTAGAAAATTACTCTTCATTCAGTCACATAAGGCAGAGGATATAGCTATCACTGACCAGTTTTCAGATCACCCAAGAAAGGTTGCAATTGGTTGCAATTTGGTAACAAAAAAAATAGCTTACATCTTTCCAAGGACAAAGGCTCACTGGAAAACTTCCAGAGGAGGCAATCTCCAAGTAGAAACAATTCCCATCAGCTGCTAGCCCTTAAATAAATTAGGACCCAAGATGGACCCAGGGTCCACCCCTTCCAGTCACACAGGTGAATTGCTTGCACCTGTGCTCCCAGGGCTGGCCACGCCCCTTCACCAGGTGCTCAATCACTAGTTCAGGTCATAACCTAACAGTTCCCATACAGATATCCATTAAATAGATGTTTTGTGTAGTCTAATATAATCATTACCAATATATCAGGCATGTGCTGGAGGGGTCATATAGAATCATAGTCCTTGTAATCTGAGTGTACTCACTTGATCCAGCTGAACACATCACCATCCAGTGATTACCATCTTGTTAAAGACTCAATTCCCCACAATAATACAATACTATGTATTGATGATAACCTCAAATCTTTTCTTCCTCTCTTTTTTTTTTTTTTTTTAAACACAAAGTGTCTAGAAGTCAACATACAACACTATTTAAATATACGAAAACTAAAAAAGAAATACAAGAAAAAAGGTTTCTGGTAAGAATTGATCTACACAAAGGAACAACAGGAAAATGTAGAATTCACTAGAATTTAAGGAAAATAAATATAATTGGCAAGATTCAAAATAAGTCCACCTGTCTAAAGATGACTTCAACTGTAAACACTTTTGGGAACTCAAGCAGTTACCACCCACAGTGAAGAGAACTAAAGGAATCAAGATGAACATCAAAACAGACCTGACCCTGACTTCCCCCTGCCCTAGCACTCCCCTTACTTACTCTGTCTTAATTCACTTACCATTTTTTCTGAAGCCAGTCAAAGAAAAGGGCACATGACCATGGCCTACACAACTTAACTGTTTGCTAAAATACAAAAGAATAGCAACAATAATCAGACTTTTTTTAATAAGGATTAATAAGCATTAAGTTACTTGTTCTTTTGCTTCAAGCTAAAGGAGCTTGTGCAGAATAGATGAGAATGGAAGGAAGAATTCTCATGTTTCTTTTTCCTAACATAAATTTGAAGCAACTCCATTTATCTCCAAAGAATTAAATGAAGCTCACTATTTTAAAAATGAGGTAAGAATTTGGCCCATATCATGTACAGGAGCAGCCTCTTTTTAACAAACTGACTTTAAGACGGCACTGATCAAATAAACACAGTTCTTTAGTGAACACTGGTGGTTAAAGGAAGGGTCTTCTATGAGCCTAACAAAAGAGATATTCATTCATAAACACTTATCTGTTGCAAAGTGATGGGGCAAATTGTGTTTAGCCATATTAGCAGCAAAGGCTCACATAAGGAACAGGAGAAGCAATAAAGTTCACATAGCTTGCTTTCATATACACATATATAGGTTTCTTATACCACGTGCCACACATTCACTTTGTAGGAATAAATACTTTAACTGTGTTTTTTCTAACTGAAAACATTTTCCACATGTGAACAGACATAAAACCACATTTAAAAAGACGACTCAGTAATCAAATTTTAAACTTTGACTTTAAATTTGAAACAGAACTTGAAATAAGTCTTTGGGGATGTTCCTTTCTTTGAAGAAATGCACAATTCCCATTACCAGCTTCAATCAATGTATGGCAGTACTCAGTCACAAAAATGCAACAGAACTTCTTGGGAATGGGAAAAGGCCAAACAAGAGATATTTAAAACAAGAGTGTAAAAGCAAGCAAGATTTGGAAAAGGTTTTGAAATTTTAAACAATACCCTCAGGACGTTCCTTTGCTTATCAGCCATTAGCTGTTTCCAGAGAAATGTTCTGGAAGTTCCCATTCCCCAGCTTGCAAACAAATGAAATGGTTATTACTAAAAATAACTTATTTCAGAAATAGAGAATTGGTTTTCACCAAAGATATAACCAAAGAGGCAACATACAGAATGGATGGTGTTGGTCAGTTCTGTTTGGTCAGGACTGGCAGGCAACAGTACACAGTAATGGCTGAACAGTGATCAGATGGCAAAAGAAAACAGCAGTTACACATCACTGGTTGTACCTTTGATTTATATTTGTGTGTGTGAGAAAGTTCTGCATAAAGCACACAAGGAGTCAGGAAAAAGGTATAAGGAATGGGAAGAAATGAAGCAAGGAACCCTGGTTATCAACTAGAGGGGAGTATTTTTCCTTCTCTGGAAAAATGCCCTTGCAGACCTATCTACAGTAGCAGTTTTATCTCATTTTCCCTTTGCAGTGTTTAGCTTACATCTTACCACCACTCCTGGCTTTGCTAAGATGCAAAAACTTTCAGGAAAGTCACCTTCTGCTCACAGAAAAGTAGTGCAAAAAAAAAAAAAAAATGCACAACATGCTTTGAAGATCAACAGATGTTAGATAAGTAGTTACTACTGCTAGAGTAGTAGTTCCCACTTGTAAGTATCATTCGGTTCTTTTCTGTGGTCTGCTGTACTCCCTACTGCAGAAGCCTAGCTAGCAATAAAATACCAACAGAGATAGGTCCAGCAATTTTAATAAGACAGCACAGGTACATACAATTCACAAGCTGAACAGAAGTGAAATCTTTTTCCATCAGTACACTGTTCAGACTGACCCCTCAAAAGAAGTAACTAACTAAAAGGTAAAGAGGTCTTGGTATACCTTATCTAGGAAAACAGGCTGGGAAAACCAGCAGCAAATACATGAAGGACCTTATTTTTGAGCTCCCATTCAGGAAGTTCCCACACACAATAATTTAACTCTCTTTTCATCCTAGTCCAACCACATACTGTTGATTTTCTTTGGCACTTAGGGTCTGCCTCACATGAGCTCATGCCGGTAGCACTGGAAAGAAGAGCACTCATCCCTCATGATGATTTCTAGAGATGACATATCTGCATGACAAAAGAACAAATCATTCTACTGCATCTGACTAAAGGTTTGTATGATCAAGTATCTTGTCCATAAATATTAATATGGAGGGAGAATAAGACCAGAAGAATAAAGTTGGAATACTTCCCATGAGACATCTTTCTTGGATGATGCCTTTAAGGAAGAGGGAGAGTTTGTACCTTCCTGTTTCAATGCCTTGACATACAACAACACTGAATCTCACAGGCTGATAGTGAAATGAGATGTTGTTGCCTTCACTGATGTAACCCAGTGAAAACGTTGCGTCACTTATTCTGCTGTCTTTGACTGAACATCAATAGAATTAGTACTTGCTTGTTTGCCTCTGTACAACCAACAAATACACAATTAGCAGAGTGACATGGTTAGGCTTGTATTTTACAAGTCATATAACTAGAAGGATTATCACAGTGGAAAGAAATAATTGAAAGTAAATGAAAATGCTCACCCATGCATGTCCTAGGCTCAGAAAAAAACTCCAAAAGGAGCAATCTCCAAAAAGATACTCTTCCTCACTGGCAGTCAGCCCTTAAATGGGTCTAGGAGAGCTGCAGTCAGGCTCCACCCCTTCTGGTCGCACAGCTGAATTGCCTTCACCTGTGCTCCCATGGCTGACTCAGTGCACGTCTCAGGTGATCAATCAATGGTTCAGGCCGTGACCCAACAGTTCCCATCTAGCCTCTAATAGTTACATGTTGACAGATTTCTGTAGGACACTTACAGGTTCTACAGACTTTGTGATTTCTATTTCATTTGTTCCTTTGCAAACAGGAGAGGGAGTGAAAAAAAAACAACCAAACAAAAAAATATTGCATTGGCTTTTCATACCATAATACGATACAGACAATTATTGTATACTCAGTTATTTGTAAAATGAACATTAAAATAACTTTTGAATATTTACCATGTTAACATGAAATCAAACTACTGTTACTCTGGTTGGTTGTTATTTTTCAGTTGTTGGACTGGTTGTTTTTTTTGCTGTTATTTAGGAGGGGAAAGGAGGTGGTGAATAACAGGTAACAAGCTAACAGGAAAATTCCAGTTAATGTTTTCTTAAAGATATTATTTATCTTGACTTCTAAAACACTTTTTTTCAAAACACTGCTGAACTGTATTGCACTTAAGGCACAAAACAGGCAACCTGAATGAATGCATAACTGGGGTATAGTGAAAATTTAAATAAAACAAATGCCCTTTGGGAATACATTCATATCGCAAATACCATAACAGCTGGCATTGGTTGATCCGCTTTTGGCAGTCACTGAAGCAACATCAAAGACGCAATGTTTCAAAGCAACTGATGAGTCAGCCACAAAATGTTGAGAGATTTAGTTCAGAGAAGCCTATTTATTATATAATGAAATATTTCCATAACATCCCATATTTGACATCCCATAAGAATACCGGTTACACACTAAGCTAATAAGACCACATATGACTGAAAATGTAATAGCATACCTTAGTATCTGACCCTCTTGCCAGCTGCATTTTAGGCTTGTAAATCTTTAACCATTTGGGGCTGTACTTTTCTTTTTTTCCTTTTTTTCTATGACCCATCTTTTTCTTTTTCCTTTTTCTTTTTTCTTTTTTCCCAAACTAATTAAATATTGTATTTCTTTCCAAGAAAATCTCTTGGGAGGAAATAAGTTGTTCTGTTCCTGTGAAGTAAGGCCTAATGAATCCTTGTCAAGAATCTCTCTGATATTCATGCTTTGAAATAGGACTATGAAGTTTGGGCTATAGGGAAGATTTGAGGAGGTTTTCATGCAACTCCCATTAAGGTATTTTACAATTAATCCAGCAATGGTTTTGAGCTTCCAGAACCAGTTCCTGACACCTGGAACATTATTTGGGCTTCATACAAAAAATCTTTGAAAGAACATAAGCCATTTCAAAAATATTTCTTCCACAACAAACAAATATAAAAACAGTAAGGAGCCAAAGGGTGGTAAAATGGCTTCCGTAACATGAAGCATTTAATAAGAAAAGGAATTTCTTTTCATTATCTCTGCAATAAAAGTGGAAACATTTCATTGTGTATCACACGCAATATGCTTTGTGTGAATGTTTCCCACCATAATATGTTATGCAGTATGGAAGACAGGCATGCATTCTATTGCTCTGACCTCTCACATTTACTGCATTTTCACTGGCTAGACACTTTCAGCTCTTTTCCTAAGCCGTCAATTAAAGCTTCATTTGCAGCTGTGCTCGTGAAGCTGGAGCTTCCATTGTATGATTTTAGAAGGCGTGGGATTTATTTGATCTATGGAATTGTAAAATTCTGCTTTTGAGAACATAAAAAGTACATAAAATATTAAAAACATGAGAAGTAACTACTGTGGCTGGACAAAACCTATTGCCCCTCAGTGGGATGATGAACTGATGAACCAGCAAACACAAGGAAAGGAAGAGGAAGGAAAGCAATAGGGGTTTGTCCATTTCTGGAAAGTTTGGCTTCCTAACTCAGAGTGCATGGAACAAGTTGCAATGGAAAACGAAACTAGAGAATATGCAAAGCTGGGAGATGAGGTCATCTCCCCAAAACAATTCTTCAAATTCATAGACACTTCTGGATTCATGAGGTGAGAATAAGCAGCACTGAGGACTGTAAAACTCATTTGTAGCATTTGAATTTGTTAACATGCACTTGCAAGCTGTCTCCTCCTAGAAGCAGGGAACAGGAGATGTCCTGGAAACCAAGGACAGAGAAGCTTAACTATTAAAAAAAAATCTTAAAATGAAAGTGACAGTAGTTTGCATCCAGACAGCCTCTCTGCTAACAGTCTACACCAATCCACCCAAGTGTCACAGTTACCTTTTAAGTTTTCATCAGCATATTATTTTGCAACAGCCCATTCCTGCAAATGGTTGTTCCCAAGTGCATAATTATTCACACATGGAGCCCACTGAAAACAATTGGTGTCAGTGCACGAATAACTACCTGGAGGGCTGAGAGTCCTGAAATTGTTTCTGCACATGATAGGTGAGTTCCGTATTTGCAAGGGAATTTTCTTTCACTTGTGAATTCATGCTTTTGTTTCTAAAGCTAAAATGGAGATAGGCCCACATTAAAATAACCAGACAAAACCTTCTGAACTTCAACAGTGGATAGAGGCCAAACCTACAGCAAGTTCAAAATTTTGCATGTATAGTGGCTTTTTATAGTGGGCTGGATCCAAACCTCACATTGAAAAATATCCCCAAGGCAGTGGAACTTGGATCTATGCTTTCCGGTTTGAACCCAAACTGAAAGTGTTGCAAGAAATGTCTCATTAGTATATTCTGTAGCATTCATCTCCAGAAATCCGTCTTTGAACAAAGGCACATCAACATTTGGGGAAAAAAAAAAAAAAAAAAAAAAAGTAGTTATTTTTGGATAACCTAAAGGTCCTCTAACTGTTGTAGCTCAGTATTTTTGGAAATCACAGTCTATTGCAGAGCTGTCTTAGATCTCTCTATTGGCGTAAGCAGGGCTGTGTTTTGCCATAAGAATATCAACATCACACTCAGGGTGGCCAAATTCAGTTTTCAAAGATAACAAAATGGATCCTCCTACAAAGTGAAGGTAGGGCAAAATGGAATTAATTAGTCAAATTTGGGGTGACTGAAACTGAAAGCCATATGTCTTTCTTTTCCTACCCTCCTTTAGGATATGGTATTCCTCTGCTTTGCTGTCATGACAGAAAAGCCTTTCCTCTTCCTCCTGCATTGTCCATTTTCTCCCAGTCCCTGGGAGGAGAAAGGCAGGGAAGGGACTGGGATTAGAGCAGGCTAAGAGGAAAAGTATTTCCTCCTCTGAGTTCATCTGAAGCAAAAACATATACTGAAGCAATATAGGAGACACTGTCTCAAATTGAAAGACCTTTGAATAGTAATGAGTTTTCCACTAATTTCAAGCAGCTTTGGCCTTCATATTGACCCACAAATGTCTTAGCTTTTTTCCACTTGCTTTCACCATTTTCTTCTTTTTCTATGTGATTAATGTTTGTCTCCCTGTTTCCTGTATGGAGCCAAATTTGAAAACAAGAAACCAGAAAGGAAACGAGTATTGGGAAATTAAACAGTATTTATCTTTTACACTGTTGTGCAATTTTTGAAGCATAGACCTTATCTTTCAATCCAGAAATCATACTTTTTAAAAGAATATATGAAGGAATGCTGTTTGGTCACACTGAACGCAGAGGTTTGATATTCTGATTCTGAAAGCATGTTGCATGAGGGGTTTGTTTGTTTTATGTTTGTTTGTTGTTGTTGTTTTGGTTGTTGTTGTTTTTTTTTTTAATTTGAAAGAGAACCCTGAATAGACTTATATAAAACACAAATTGTATTTAAGTTTTGTCTTAATGCCTACAACTGTTTGTAACTTGTATAAGGAAGTCATCTATCTTAACTAGTGCAGGTCAAATATATTTACCATATTAACTGGATGTGTTGGATCTGATGTGTCAATGGCAGTTTTTAATTTTTACCACCAAAGAGATGTCTCTTTAACCTACACAATGCAAGTATAGCCTATCCCCAGCTAAATGTAATGAGTTTGGAAATTATAAAATCACAGGCGTTAGTTCTGAGGCACAAGAGATTCTGGATGCTGACTTTCTTCGTGGGTTCTTACTTGCAATAATAGAACACTAGAATTCTACAGAGTAATTATCACTAAATCATAATTACAGTAATGTATGTGATCAGTCATTCTAGCAAGATCAGTCCTCTGCATATAATCACCTTAAAAGGATGTATGGTTATTTTTGCTTTGACCCAGTGGAAATGTTCAAAATATCCCTGTGATTTTTGAAACAGTTATATGCAATTTTTTGGTACTTTCCAGCATAGTACTGATTAACCCAGTAATAACCAAACATTTTTTAGAACATGTGCCTTTGGAATATTACTGCATGTACTCCACTTTTAAGTCAATAGCTGCACAATGAAGGGGATTTTTTAAATGTATTTTTGGAAGTGAAATCCCAGTGTTACCACAGCTGTTCTGAAATGTGTTGTGACAAAAAATATCCACAGTAAGTATTTTTAAAATACATTTTCCAGCTACCAGGGAAGAAACTACTGGAGTAGTCTCTTTCGGGCCAGTACATTTCACGTAGCAACATTACATCTGTTACCTTCTGATATTTCCATATTTATAGACATAAGCCTTTTTATATCCATATCTAGCACTGTGGAAATATAAAATATGTGGACCCAAAACATAGCAGTCTTCTCAGAACTGCACCATGGCAAGTTCAGTACTCAGCTCAGCAGCCCAAGAAATCCCAACAAGTTGTATTGATGTGTCTGGTGTCCCAACCCGGTCCACCTCTGGAGCAGCTAGCTATGCCTGGCCAAGCTCAACTGTCATCAGCCCATCTGCAGCTGGTTCTCCATCCACTCACATTGTCACTCTGGAAAGGTCAAAGCTTATCAAGCTGCCGCGGTTCCTCTAAGGCAGAATTAATGAACACAAAATGCTGTGTCCCTGGCACACTCCACACTGAATACTAAGGGTTTTCATTCAGAAGTCTTTAGGGATGTGAACTAAACACTGCTTTCAAAGACTCTCATCATAGTATATTCCTCTCCCAATTTTTCAAAGACAGCTGGCATGTTAGTCAAGAAATCATCAAAGCAAAATATCTCCCAATCACTTCTAAATGAGAAATCACGTATTGAAAGGAAATTGAGACAATATTAAGCCACTCCAGATGCAAATAGGACTTCTGCTGGTCCTTCACACCTAGAAGTCTAATTCTATGACACTTTTGGCTTCAGTAACTTACTGTCATTACTGCTAACTTCTGTTACTTCTATTTTATACTAGTGAGAGCCTAAAAGAGCCAGAAAAACTGAATACTGTTACCAAGGGCAGAAAACCCTTTAACAGATGGGAAAATGATCCCACTTGGCAAGATTCAATGTTTGGTACTTAAAAAAAGGAAAAAGCTTTTGGATTTCAGCCACTAAATCCAGTCCCCATTCTTGGACTGTGCAGAGTAATTCCCAGAGCTCAAAAAATGTAATGTACTGCTGTGGATCATCCATTAAACTGTCTATTGAATGAGGTATAATGCTAAACAGGCTGAGGAGAGTTGATCATTCAGATTAATGCAACTCCAACTCACAAAACCTTCAGAAATGGTTTTTGTAGGCAGGGCAACTTGGTGCTAAATAAGTTTGTTTGCTGTGAGAGCCAAAATTTTAGAGCATTAGAAGCCCAGAAGGATACAGCTATTTCTAGGGGTTGAGTCATGACACAAGTATGCAACAAAATGGAAACAGAATAAACACTGAGAAACAAAGAAAACTGCATGAATTTCTACTTCCAGTAAAACCTCAACAACAACATACCATGCCTTTAAAAAATGTCGCAGATTCTTGCTCTGAAGGCAATTTTTAAAGAGGTGGTTTTGTCCAGTCAGTGGCCCTCTATGGAACCCGCTTCGATTCCACAACTCCTTTGGCAATAGTCTGTAATGTGTCATTTTCAGTTGCTGTCTGGATGAAGTTTTAAGCAGCCACTGAATGTGCTTCTAATATTGTCGTCACTGTATGAAACATCGTACACATAGTACCATAAAAAACATCTTAAATGAGAGTGGAGAATATGGCTTTGCTTAAAAAATAAGAAAAATTGTATGCAACTCAAGTTTATTGAGCATTTAAGTACCAGAATGTTTTTATTTAAAAAGCAAACAAACAAAAGAAACAGAAAAACACAACAGCTTAGCGTGTTGAAAAGAATAATCTTTTCTCCAAAGAACTTTAACTCACTTCGATTTAAATAAAACAGTGTTACCGTCATGCTTCATTTTATAGGTGCCATAGGTATATAAAGGATAAAACATTCATGACATGAGACAATGAATTAAGAGCTCCATTTCTCTATTGTTTATATTGCTCATGCCCACAAAATAAAAATGTCTTAGTTATTAGGTGATTTATTTAAAATTGAACTTCAAGTCATACAACTATCAGTATACATATAAATACTCAAAAGTCATTTTTCACTTATTCTTAGATGTTGACAGTCCGTAGCTAGGGAGGGAAGAGGGACAGGGAGAAGAATGCCAGAAATGTTGGCATTTTATAGAGGCATCCAGATATGGGGCTATACATTAGCTACCTCAATCTCTCTCATACCTCATGAACACTGTCCTATTTCAGTACAGCTTAAGGCATCTGGTTATTTGGTGTTGGTAAAACATATTGAAAATGAATGTACAGTAAGTGAGATTTCTGGCCTTAGATTCCTTCCTTAAAAATCAAAATTTGACGATGCTTAGTAGCATTGAGACAAAAATTGGAATATCTGTGTAGCTTTGCTCTAGTTTAAGAAAATAGCATCAAAACAACCTGAACCAAACATGGACATAAGCTGCCTCAACCCCCAGTGGAGATTCACATCAAGGTCATCTGTCAAATAAGCTGTAGTGAAGTACATGTGCAAACTGTTTCTTATGACATATGCCCTTTTCTGGCACTGCAAATAAGTGGTCTTCATCAGACTGTGGGACAATTTGTTTTAAATTGCAGCTAAAATAGATACAGTGAATTTAAAGTGATAGGTCAAAAACAGAAATAAAAGATCTTACAGCCATGATTTGTAGCTTAGCACAGTAGAGGGCTAATATAGAGACTGCCTCTTAACCAGCATGTGGAATCACTTACTTGAGACTCAGTCGTTTGCCTGAAATAGTAAGCAGCATCCCCCAGCTTTCAGAATTATATTCAAGTAGCGAAAGCATGTGTAAAGAAAGTAATGGACAATAAATGGACAAAATCTACATCTCTTCTTTTATCAACTCTTACACGAATACCTACCTACCCCTCCAGTGCAACAAAAGGATTCTACCATTACACATTCAAACCAGAGACAAACAAGTAAAGGTAACAAGCAGTCTGTCCAGAAGCAAAGAATTTTGCCAAAAAACCTGACCCATCTCTCATGAGAGAAGTAAAGTAAAAACAGAATTTAGGGACCACATGAATTTATATGACTGTAAAGATCCTTCTGTTGGGATCGTACTCTACTATTCTACTCTGATATCAGGAGTATAATTTTACCAGTTATGTAGAAGACACAAAGAAAAACTCAGGTAGGTTTTGTGCTTTTTTGTGTGTGTCTTTTTTGTTTTGTTTTCTGTAAAATGACTGATACAAACATTAATATTGGCATTTCATAACTGCTCCTAAATAACACATTATGAGAAGCAGATCTCCAGATCTCTAACCAAGGAATATCTAGGGACCCCTAGGAGAAGATCTGAATAATAAAATACTTTCTCACGTCTATTAAGACATTTTTTTAAAATGTTTTCTTTTATGAATCTTCCTCAAAAGGAATTTAGGATTTCAAGTGATTTAAGTATTGTTAAAGTAAGCCTTGCATTTGCGCTCACAAAATTCAGCCTATGCTGTATGAAACTTTCTACCAGCTCTCCAAACAAAATAATAACCTTCTACCACTGAAAGCTACTTAACACTAAGGGAAAGAGCCTGGTTACTAAATACAGATATCTAGTACCAATTTAACCATGAGATATCAAAGATGTCCATATCACAACAATCCATATAGCTAAAATGGCATTAAATACTTTTGTTTAGCTATCTGAACTGCTTCCTACATACCCTAGGTCTGATTCCTACTGGAGGTCCATGACAGAGACGACTGTCTACAATCTGTTTATAGCTTGTGGTGCATAGTAGTCTGAAGATGGATGCCTTTCTGGGGTGACATAGCTCTGCCAGCCAAAGATACTCCCAGATGGCTTGGGACTCACAAATGTAAAGTTGCCACTCCTGGGCCTCCATCAGAAGATGTCTCAGGAGCAACATTTCATGTCCTCTCCAACACATCTTACCAGCAAAACCCAGTGTTGATGGTTTGAACTAGCTCAAAACCAGGCTTTGACCCAGCTAGACTAAGAAATCCAAGTCCAGCCTGGCAGAGCTAGAGGGACAAAAACCTTCAGTAATGTCTTTGTAACACAGCTGAGGATAGTAACATCTTAAACTAACACAGCTGTCTGCAAAATGAACATCTGTCCACAAGCTAAGTACATAATAAACGGAATAAAACATACACTATGGACAACTTAAAAATGCAATTCTTACTAGTAGATGTTCTCTTAAATCTTACAAATTCCCAGGTATTTCTTGCATTACAAATATGGAAGCCTTCATTTGCCTAGTTTGTGCCATGATTCTCTGCCAGCTTAAAGAAATAAGAAAGGAAATACAGAAATCCTACAAAGCTGGTCATATGGGACATTGCAGTCTTTAAAATCTGCATGGCTGTCTAGAATGCAGCATGTTTTTCATGTCACTTCTGCCACTGCCTGAAATGCACCACCTACCCTCTCACGGCTCACATCCACTCTTTAGTCTCCACAAACATTGAGCAAGAATGTCAATCAGTACAATTTTTCCAAATGGAGGAGTTCAATTACACGCCTTTGTTTCATACACACTTTCAAGTCAGACACCATTTTGTCAGACTGTCCCTTTGCTGTCGTCTGTCACATGACAACAAAATGTAATGGAATATTGGTGAGAAAGTTTAACCAATATTGCTATACCACCAACATCTGCCTCTGATATTGTGGGCCAATACAATAAAATAGGAGGAATTACTTCTGGAGCATCCTTGAGTACATCATCTTTGTGTTGCTGAAACAAAATTATACTTTGTGCTTTTATCCCCTTTTGGTTACTTAAGAAAGCTTCTTAAGGATTTCCCAATAAGTAATGTGTAATTTTAAAGCGATTACTCACTGATAGTTATAGTTCTTGTTAATAAAATTTCTGTCTTCAGAGCAATTTGTACATGTCAGCTCTCACATCATTGTGAAATGGTTGTTCATGGCAGACATGGATGAACTCCTGCCTTGAAGACAGATACATGGCTTTGTGCTGCTGTGTCACATGGTGAAGGTGCATACTTCTCTAACCGATGTGTCCATATAGACAGTGCATCTTCAGTTTATCTCCTTTGATAGTAATAGGAGCACAGCTGGAGAGTTTCTATCCTTCAGAGTCGTACACACAAAATACAAAGTGGCTAAATTATCCACAGCTTTCCATATGAAGTAATAGCTCTACTAGAAAGCTATAGCAACATCAGATGGTGTCACTTTATATATATGAACTATTTCCTACAGCTTTTAATCTTTCCAAAGCTTTGGAGAGATAAGAAGCTACCTTTATATCAAGGGTGGAAACTTAAAAATCAAGACAGATACAATGACCTACCTTCACATTATTCAGAAAAACAGCAGAAAAGCCAAAGATTACACCAGAGCATCCTCTGTCCTAGTCCACGATCTCATACCTCAGCTATCCTGGATTAGAAATCAAAAGAGGTGTTCAACAAAATCTGAAGCCCAGATTTACAGGACTAGCTATTGCTCCCAGGAGAAAGTATGTTCCATTATTCTGACTCCATATGTTATTTCTTCTTTTCCTAATGTCTACATTAAGTCATTTTCTTAGGGATTTTTCACACAGGCTATAATGACAGTGAGGGTGGTACATAACTGCAACACATAGCCATTTTTGTGGCTGTGGCTTGTGAGGAGCGGGTGTGTTTCTAAACTACAATATAGTCTCTATAGATTCTGCTATGCTTTGATTCAGAGCAAGTTGTATGTATTTCGTCAGTGTGTCCTAGCTTTATGTCCCTTACTGGCTCTGTCCACTGACTTGAGCTGGCAGCAGAGCTTTCTGCCAGCCACCTATTCACCAACCTGCAGAGCTTTCTGCTTTTCTGGGAAAGAAGGTCTTCAAGACTGCCCTTCAGAGACTATGGAAAATTAGCTCAACTCAGCCAGAGGAAACTGCTGTCAGTACTCCGCTGTCATCTTCTCCATTTGATACTGCCCTTCAGAATGGGGTGCTGAGTTTTGAGGGCTTCCCTTGGTATAATTTTTTTCCAGAAATATTCAGCTTTCTCTAGACATATTCACTCATATCCTTCAGCATACAGCTGTTTTGTTTTGTTTCAAATTACTCTCTGAGTTTTCAGAGGTCTGAGGCTACCAAACAGTTGCTTATACAGTTGTGGAGTAAAAATGCATAGTTTCACTGGTGTGAGTCACTCTCAACCTTGACAAGCAGTCATGGGAACAATCTTAACATTTGAGAGCTCCATAGGGATTGTTCATAGGGAATCTATAGGGATTCTCATTCCTAACCCTTTGAGCAACTAGTTGAGGTTTAGACAGCTACTCCATACAACTCCTGTTAAACCATACAGCAGGTGCCTCCTGCAACAAGATTTCAGCTTTCAGATTTGGTAGCTACATCCCTAACTCACCCTGAAGATCAGCCTTGCAAGATGGTAAGAATTACTTTGTACAGTAGGCTTTCAGGAGAAGACAGAGTGCTTGCACTGGACAGAAAAGCAGGACTGGGAACCTGTGTTTGATAAAGAAATACTCTGAGACAAATTACTTTGCTCCTTACTGTCCAGAAAAGTAAGGAGAATTATTATTTTTTCAACAGGAAATTGTAGGGTGAGGAATAGAGTCCATTACAGATGGAAATGCACCAATAGACTCAGGTGTAGGTGGATTTCATAATAGTACTCATCCTGAAAATACCCCATGAAATTGAGTAAGGGAGGCCAATTACTGATAGGATCAAGCTTGGACATTTTTTTTGTAAGAATTTATACTTTCTCTAAAGAAAGGGATTGAGCATTGCTAGTTTTCTTGTCAAAGTTTTTCACTATATACTTCCTCCACCTCCAGAAACAGGGGGGATAGTGATAGGACAAGGGGAAATGGTTATAAACTGAGACAGGGGATGTTTAGGTTAGATCATAGGAGGAAGTTTTTCACTCAGAGGGTGGTGACGCACTGGAACAGGTTGCCCAAGGAGGCTGTGGATGCCCCATCCCTGGAGGCATTCAAGGCCACACTGGATGTGGCTCTGGGCAGCCTGGTCTGGTGGTTGGTGAGCCTGCACATAGCAGGGGGGTTTAAACTAGATGGTCATTGTGGTCCTTTTCAACACAGGCCATTCTATGATTCTATGATTCTATGATTTTAAGATTCTAAGATTCTATGATTCTATGATCTGTTATATTTTTTTGTTCAAACTCTGCAGCACTGGTTTTTTACTTGCATTTGTCACAGGACCCAAAACACGGTGAAACACACCATGATAGTGATTGGTAACTGCATATTAGCCTATAAACAGCATATTACTTATTTTGACAGCTATGAGATGAATGTATTAAAATGCAAAATCTATGGCTCCCTTTCTTTCTAGTATTATACAGTATATGCTTCCAGTCACATGACAGAGAAATGTTCAAACAACTGAAACATTTCTCCCACATCCTATCTCTAGCTTATGTATGCAGTGTAACTGTATCCAACCCTGGGATCTCCTACCACTGTTTTATTTTTCATGTTTTAAAAGCAGAACAGATCATCTCTTTTAACTTACAAGGAGATGAAGAGAAAAAAAATGTAAAAGGAAAAACAAAAAAAACCCAAACCTTTTGTAAACTTGGGGGACAGCCTGTAAGGAGGAAGATACTGGAAGGTAGCTGAATCCAGAAGTGGGTGACATTGTCCAGTGCTTTAGGAATTGCACTTTAAATACAATAGACTGACCAGAGTGTTGCTAGGCATAGATCAAAAAGTTCAGCTGATGAAGACAAAGGGTAAGCAGAGATTCTTCAAGTTTCTAGTAACACATAAATATGGTGATTCAGCATATCACATTTTTGCTCTATTTAGGATCCAGCTATTGGGGGAAAACAGCAGATTAAGTAATGTCGCCACTAGAAAACTGTATTCATTCCATGATAAATGTTAACCACTGCTCTAGTTGTGTTTTTTCTTTCACACTTGAGCATTACTGATTAATCACAGGAACAGAAGAATCTTTGAGTATCAGGCCAAATTGTCTGAAAGTCTTTCTAGCTTTCCCAAGCATTAATCCACACCAGAAACTATAAGGAAAAAATATTTACAAGCTGGGAGGTAGGAGACACCTGGGTGGAATGAAATGGATAGTGGAAATAGAAGTCTGACTTAGCCATGGTTAGAGGGAAAAGTTTACCCACAAAGTACAAATGATAAGCCATTAATAGAAACTATGCTCTTGAGATTCATTCCATGAGTATGATAGTACAGCAAGGACACAGCATCAGCAATGTCAACTGGCAGCAAAACAGAAAAACAAACATCAGCAGGGTATTAGAAACTGATGTGGGAGAAAAAATGCCTTTTGCAGGTGAGATATATTAGGTGAGATCTGTCCTGTGACTGCAGTTCTTTTACACAAGGAGAAGGTTCAACCCATGAGAAGAGCCTCCAAAATCTCCAGATGCAACTGATGGAAGATTTCCTCCAGCAGCCATGAGGAAGGCTTTTGGCTGCTCCCCTAAAAGTCACCAGCAACCCCAGGCATTAAATAGGCCCCCCGTGGAGGAGGGGGCCAGAGAGCCAAACCACATGCATTTCAGACACATTGAGCAACATTGTCATCCACAGAGCACACAAGGCCTCTGGGCTATGCAAATTCTGGAAAAATCCAAAGACAAACTTGGTGCCTGCAGCATCCTGGGCTATAGAGGGTGCAGAATCTGGCTAAAGCTGATTTAACCTCTCCCTCCCTTGGGTTAGAAGTTCTGCTCTACTTAGCCCAGGCCATCTGCTCTTATCTTTTTTTCACTGACATCAAGATCCAAAAAGAAATGCCTTTAAATTTAAGGACAGGCACCATTTTAAAAGAAAGAAGAGAGAATCATAAAGCCAGAAGATGCACTGGTGAAGGCCTACTCTGGTATCCCACAGGAACATTGTAGTGACCACAGTGCACATTGTTACATCCCTAAAAGCTCTGAGGAACTGCTTCTGTGGACTAGCCCAAGCACACAGCTCCTTTCACAAGGGAAGGAGTGCTTCAGCCATCGTTTGGACAACACACTCTCATGGGCTTTAGAGGCTTTGGCCACAGAAAGAAAAGGAACAATTTATGCACTACCTTCAAGTCTCATATTTTAAGACTTTGTTCATGTCAAGTCAATTCCCATGACCATAAAACAAAGCCTAACTGGAATGACGAGAAGGAGAAATAGAAGTATATTCTTATTTTAATGAAAAAATTAGTAGGCTCATAAGCCTGGAAGAGCACATGGGAAGATGTCATAAGCATTTCTTTGCTCTGACAAACTGCTTTAGCAGTGACAGCACCAGAGTAGAGCCCATCAGTGGCTTAAAAGGGAAAATCCCCAACCTGTCCACAGCATCCAAGAAAGTGTTCACGTCTGAGTCAGCTGATAATTAGATAGTTTCACATGGCAGAAACCATTTATGGGAAGCCATGATTTTGAAAAAAATAATTAAAAAAAAAGATCCTATGTATTCCATCTCCATCTGGCATTATGGCAGGTCTGTGAATGTTAGATAGAAGACAAAAAGAAGCAAAGCAAAAGCTTTAATGGTGGCCAGGAAATCTTTTTTTAACTCCTTATCACCTTTTCATTATCGTTTGTCTCCTCCATTGGATTGCAGCTTATCTAGATACATTAGATTATGAAGTCATGCAGAATGACTCAGTCATTGAAATGAGCAAGCTCTTTCCATCAGAAAAAGAATATGGTGGCAAATAAAATGTTTCATTAGAGTTCATAACAGTAATTCCCATGGTGTTGCAGGGCAGAGAACCACATGCTGTAAATGGCAGTTTTGTGGTGATAACTCTGTTTAAAACAAAATGCTGAGAAGATAAGCATGGAGAATGATTCTGCAGCCTTCTGATTTCAAATTTACTGCTGCTGGTGTGATCTCATCATTCCAAATTACTGAATTATGTGAACAAACTCTCCTAAAATACAATTGGTTTGATGGGTTCTTGCATTACGCTCACTTGTATCTATTTTATTTTATTCCCATTCAATTTGTAGAACAGACTCCCACAAGTATTTCCCAATAACTTTAAAATTTCTACAATTGCTGAGATAGTGTCTCAGACAAAGATCTATAGGTCTGAAATAAAAATAGTGAAGGGTTCAAGATGACATCATGTTTTATGAACACAAGACATGACCACAAATAACCTACAATAACCTTTAAAATTAGTTTTTTCCTGACTTCATAAAACAATATTTTATTTGGCAGCCCCTTATTGGCAAGCGCTTTGAACAGTTCTATTTGTTTTCTGTAACCAGGAAGACACAACCAGTGTTTTCACATAGGTTTCCTCAGGACTGTGGTTTTGCCATTTTCTGTCTCTTTATAGCTGCCTGCTGCTGTTGAATATTTTTCTTTGGGATGTTTATTAAGAACAAGGATATGAATTTAAAAAGAAAAAAAAAAGACCAAACTTTCCTTATAGCTGTCCTGGTGAATTTGTTCCACTGTAATACAACTGTATCAAACACACAGAAATAGATCAGGCTATCTAGAATGATCTGATTGCTTTGTGTCCAAAGTTATGCAGTAACATACAGCTGGCTATACGTATATTATGAGAAACTGAAGGAAATCAGCCCATATGTCCTTTGATGCATTAACCATGACCAAGATTTAGAAATCCACAATAACTTGTAACACCATATGAAAATGGAGAAACGGAGTTAGCCAATCATTGAATTGAATAAAGAAAAAACCAGAATCTAAGTGTTTGAGTCAAAGTAAATTAGAAATGAACATCACAGAGTGCAAGGAATGCTTCTGGCTTCTTTGCACATCTTACCTGTGATGAGTTGCTTTTTTGCGTCACCATCACCAGCTGTCCTGGTTGTGAGCTCCAGTTTGAAAGGTGTGTTTTCCACAGTGCCTCCTGCAATGAAACCAGATTGCTTGTTGTATTTTCAGCTGCTCAGAGTTTTGTTGTTTTGAATGGTGCTGTTGTGAAAAAATGGACTATTTTCCCACCACATCTGTAGAACTAACTATGCTGCTCCCAGTGCCAGAAGTATGTATTTTTCATTGCTGTTTTTTATTATTTGGAAAAAAATCTCCATACAATTTTTATTCAATATATTTTGAGCTATGAGGCACACTTAGTCGGCAGTTCAAAATTCAGTAAATCCCAACTCCTCCCAAAAAATGTTCTGTATGTTTGAGAAGTGTCACATAATTAACAGGGATGAGCTTTTCAACCTCTGTACACAGTTTGGACTCCTTAGTAATCCCTCTTTCTTCTCTACAGTATGAAGCCTGAGTGAATAAGGAAACCTCCAATAATTAAACTTGCTCTATTGACCTAACCAAAATGAACTGGCTATGCAACAATGTAGCTGTCCATGTAAAAACAGGAAGTCAGATTTCCCCAAGTAACCCTTATTCACCATGAGAAAAACAGCTGGTGCTCTCTCTTCACATGCAAGTGTGTGGGGCATGGATAAAAGATGTATACTTCTGATATCCTCTCTTTTAAAAGGGTGTGTGTTTTTTTGGTTTTTTTTCCAGTGGAAGTTTTCCAGCACTCAGTTCCTGAGAGGTAGGGCCCCAAGACAGTCTGGTCGAAATCGTTAGAATCATATCTTTGTAAGAAGAAGTCTGTGAAAATGAACAAAGAAGCCACATTAGTATAACATGAATAATCCTCCCTGACCTCCAAAGAGAAAAATAATAAAGGATTTATTACACTTTTTTTTTTCTCCCTAAGAAAGAGTAATACGAAAAATCCTCATTATAACAACAATAACCACTGTTTCAGAATCAGAGCTTTTGTGTCACTGTTTTTCAGTAGTTACGCTACATTTCTCCTAGTACACTGCTGGGATTTTTTATTTTTTATTTTGCTACACATGCTCGCACATCTGCTCCACATGTGTGATCAGCAACTGGATTTTCTGAGCTGAACGTCCTGTTAAATGGACAGAGTGGGCAGATCATTCCTTAGAGAGCAGAGAATCTGCCTCTGGTGGATTGCCGCCAAAGGCAGTGGTGTAATAAAGAAAAGAAAGCTGCTCATTCGGATTGCTCTGAAATGAACTGTGTCCTCTCCTAAAATACCATCTGGTCAGGATCCCTGGAGGCGCAGCCCAACACACCTAGGTCTGGCAGTCTGCATGTTTGATTGCTGCAAATGTCTCTGTGTAGGTTGGCTGGGGGGAGGTAAGATCATTAAGAATCAGAAGAGGTAAAACTGTTGCGATTTTGTCTCCTTTCACCCACCCAAACAAAATAGCACAAGAAGGCTGTGGAGGTGTTTGTGTTTTTGTTGCTGGAGTTGACAGCTAATCTTTTAAAAAGCTGTCTTGGGCTTTGCCTTTCTCTATAGGACAGGTTGTGTCTCTTCAGCTTGGGCCTTCGTTTCATTAATCAAGGATAGAAGAGTAAACTGTGCAAAGGAGATTGAGTAAGCCTAATAGTATGTGTGCAAGGAAAGCCAGCTTCCAAAAATCAAATCACACCAGGGGCTGATAACAGATGTACAAAGTTAGAGGAGAAATTAACAGATGCTTTCCAGTTTTTGCCATTGTCACCAATGAAATCCAGCTCATATGGTCCATAGATCACATTAAAGAGTCTACTGCAGATGAATTCAGTTCTCTACTGATGCTGGCAAAATTAAGATTGCAACTGTACCATACTGCATGTATCCTAGATACAAGTTGGCTTTTTCAAAGTGCTGTCAGTGCTACTAAAAGGATTCCTCTTGTTGTTTATCAGTGAAGTCTGCAACCAGACAAACAAATGCTATCACGCTGGATAAATCCATCCCTGTAATGGATGTGCTGCTAACCAGGGAACGTGACCGTTTCATTCTCAACAAACAAAATCTTTCATTTTCTTCTCAGTCTGAATCTATCCTGGTGAATTAGACAGGCCCTGGGAACATTCCTGGGCACTGGATTATGATCATCTATGAAGTTAAACAGTCAGGCAAGTCCCTAGCACCCGCAGGGCTGTTGCCAAGCACCTCCAAACCACTCCCAGGCATAAATCAGAAGCAGGGGATTTCCAGTACTGTTCTCAATTGACAATTTGCAAGTAGACACCAGTTCTGAAGTTTAAGAGTATTTACTAGAGCCGAGCTGGCTGCTCCTCGCCCGTTGGCCTTGGTTCCTGGGAACACTGAGAATGTCTCAGAAGCCCATAGCCCTGGACAACACTTGCCAGCATGACTTTATTTTAAGCAAAGGCAGAGTCTACCAATTCCTGAGGTAGATAGAAGTTTCTTTCTGCCTGGGGAGACCATTTTTTTTTTGTAAACAAGCCCAAGTTACAAAATCTGGAGTTATTTTCAGGACTTCTTTCTGCAGATATCACTTAACAGGGTTTTGTTTCTGCAACTGCCCTGGAAGCTGTTGGGTGACTGATGGGGTGGGTCTCACTGCCTCTAGCTAATGCAATCACTCTCTCCCTGTGAAACAACCCTAAAAATGTTTTGTTTTTCCTTTGTTGTTTTTTTTTTTTTCTTTTCCGAAGGTGTTTTAAAATAGCTACTGCTGTTAGTTATACTGTGAGCTTCTATTGTTCCTGTTTATCCATCTGCTTGTAATTATGCTGACTTCAGGATGATTTTTTAGTTAATTTGAAATAATTAATTTGATTATCGCTTACCACCCAAAAGAAAAATGACTCAAAGTCATGATTCTGCCTTTGGAGGACTTTTGAAGAACTTGAATTCAGTTCAAATTCAGATTTATTATCATCATTTTAAAATTATCTTGAGCAAGACATTCAAAAAAATTGCTTTAAAACAATGGCATAAAGCGTATCCTAAAGAAACGACTGTCCTTTGGCTCCTGTAGCTGTTATTTTAGCAACTACAAAAACTGAGAAAATCATCAGTTTCACTAACAGCTAATATAGGCTCTGTTCTGTCACAGCAGGTATTCCAAGGAAAGCCTTTTGTTTAACTTGTATTTTCTGGGCTTCCCTGCATGAAGCTACAATCTGTCAGGAATGTTCACTTGCAGTCCCAGTGGGAATTTTGACTGAGCTCAACACTTCCAGGATCAGCCCCAGGGTGAGCAGGAGTTGAGGCTGGGACTGAAGGGCTTCCAGTCAGCTGGGAACAAACTCTGGTGCCCAAACTGGTCAAGCAAGCAGCTTCCACCACAGATCTCCAGACCTCTGCCCCAGCAACCCTGACTTTCCACAGCTTGGGGTTTCATGTTCAGCATTTTGGAATCAGTGAACCAACTTCCTTGCACTGACAGTTTGTATTAGATAATTTCTGATGGAAATTAATGGAATAAACATAGGGTAGGAAAGAAAGCAGTGAATTGAGCTATTTATTAACTAATTACTGTAATTAGCTAATGCTATGTAAAAAAGCTGAAGTTCTAAAATTGAGGGAAGGTTTTACAGATTGGGAGCCAGGGATGGCTAAGGAGCAGAATTAAATGTCTTTAGCCAGACTGGATTAGGCTCAGAATAAAACAGAATTCCTTTAAGGAAATACTACTTGCAAAATAACGCTGTTTGAGTAACATAAAGACTTCTCTCCTTGTTTCAAATAGACATCCTATCATGCTCAATTATTGTGTGCAAAAAGGTGACTTCATAAATAGTAGGCTGAAATGGTACAGGAGAACCATCAATAAAACCTTTCAGTCACTATCTAAATCACTGTAGCAGGTTAGTAAGTAGTGATAAGGTGAAGCCATTTTGGTGATGAACTAGAAGTCTCTCAGAGTCCAGCACTTAAACTGAACCCATTCTGAAGTTTGGTTATGTTCAGTTAAAGGTTTTCAGTGTTTTCTGGTTTTCTTCTTGCTTTTCTGAGTCCCAACCATTGCTCAGCCCTCTGCCCTTTTCCTGATGAGCTTACATCTCCCAGTAGCGCAGCCCCTTCATTAGTGACAATGGCATCTTGTGGCAGTGACACAGCTGTGACTGTGAGTGGACTCTACCTGTGCTACCAGGGGTCTGTGGCACCTCTGCAAACTGAACTTGTGATGGAGGAAAGAGGCCAAGGGTTGTTTGGAAGTGTACATGAAAAATACAGTGTTGGTTTGAGCAGAGGAGATCCTTTTTTGAGACTTTTCTTATTGGCACTTTTGTCCTGCACAACAATACTTTTTCTCCTTGTAAGAAAAGAAAAGAAAACTAGTGATCGCCTATAAAAAAGACTGAATTTGAGGTCAATAATCTCTCCCACCTTGGGAACTGACCTACTGCCCTTTAAGACCAGAAGATTCTTCCTGTTAGTTCAGGTGGATTTGGAGATTGGGACCCTTTGTTAGAATGCCCCTAACCAAGCAAATAAAGCGTTGAGAAATCAAACCATTCTATACTTTGTATTTCTACTGTAATACACCTAATAATAATTCAAATCTTAGCCATTCTATAGGGTCGCATAAAGAGAGGGACAAGGATATAAAGGAAGAGGATGTGCAGGACATAGATTCCTGCATCATAAATAGGTTATTTTAGCAATCAGTGGTACAAAAGCAGAATTCTTCAGCCATGCAATAAGCCATGACAACTACCTTCTACTCTGCCTGGTATATGGCTTTCTAGGTTTCACTGAGCTTAAGACAAGGAATCAGTCCTACAGTATTGTGCCATACCTTCTCACTTCACAAATACTCTGATGGCATTATGGGCTATTTAGAGAAAAAAATAGGAAAAGAATGTTTGCTGACTTTGTTCAGTGTTGTCAACACAGATTTTAATTGCCTCAGCAAGTTGTCATTAGGTGAAAGATAACAGCCTGCCAAGTCTAGAGGGTAAACACTTTGTGTTGAGCCTCCCACAGAGCATTCAAATAAGAAACTGGAGCTTATTCAGCATAACTCAGGTTTAACCATCTCATTTTCAAGATAGTTCATTCTTCATGACCTTTCAAATTCTCGTCTCTTCATGTTTGTGCTCAGCCTTCTGAACTTTCCTGCCTGCTCTTTCATGTTTAACACATGGTTAATCAGATATAGGTTATCATAATATTTGTGAACAAGATGAAGGTGCCTCTTTATTACTCACCTGAAGCCTGGTTTTAAATGTTACCATCTTAAATGTTGATAGGCTTTTTTCTTGTTCTCCAAACTGCATATTGTTTACACATGTTCCTTCTAGGCATATAATATAGATATTAAAATGCAAACACACACACATATGAGGGCTACTCCAAAAGTAATGCCTCTTATTTTTTCATATTGGCCCATGATGCCAAGGGTGGGTATAGGTGATATCACAGTAGAGGCTGAACCTCCATGCCAATATTGAGTTGTATATTGTTGCCGTGAGACAGATGACAGCAGAGGGGCTGTTCGACAGAATGGCATCTGACATGGAAGTGTGTGTGAAGCGAAAGTGTACGATCAAATTCCTCCATGCAGAAAAAATTGCATCCACTGACATTCATCAATACTCATCAAATGTTTATGGAGACCAAACAGTCAAAGTGAGCACAGTGAGGCAATTGTTGGTGCATTTCAGCAGTTTTGACAACACCAGTGGGTCACCTCCACTAATACAGATTTTTAAGAGCGCACCATGCAGGCTCTTCTTCATCACATGTGAAAATGGCGCCTATGCTGAAAAAGTAGTGTTTTGTAGCTGAAAATTTGCTCTACCAAATAGTGTAATTGTCCTCTTTGTATCTGTTGTAGTTTCCATGTGAATAAATAGGAGGCATTACTTTCGGAGCAACCTACGCATGTGTATATTTGCATTCATGTGACATATATGGTATATACAAATAGAATGCACACTACATGTAATACATGCAATCTATGCATTTATATTAAAATAGCACCTGTTAATGTATCTGCAAGATCAGTTAACAATCCAAATTAGAGAAGCAAAGTAGCCCAGATGCTCAGGACAGCTTGCATTTAAGTGCACTTTCCACATGTGGGTGTGGTAAGCAAGCTGTATCAGGTGGAAGAGGATTACATTGAGAGAGGAAAATATTTGCCCCTGATTTTATAGAACAAGGATAAAAAAAATAACGTGTGTAGAAGGCATTGCCCTAGGAAACAGAAGAGGGAGTTTCCAGAGGAGGTTTCCAGTCTAATCTGGAAAATGGGTCAGTGAGAATTTCAGTCCAGAGAAGATAACAAAAAGTTAATCAGGGGTAAGAAAAAGTCCTGGAATGGGAAAAGCACTCTTGAAGCTCACAAAAGAATGGAGCAGGAGGGGATGGATTTGCAGCTGACAAATCTATATATGAAGAGAAACTTTGCAGCTGGTGTAGCAGAAGGGATTTTGGCCAGCAGGACCTGCAGCAGAGGCTGAGATACCATCTGGAATGTCAAAAGCTTTTATCATTCTGAGAAGAGTGTGCAGAGGTGAGTGCTGCCAGTGGGTTTTGCGTTCTCCCTCTCCTTGGTAAGTCCCCTAGGAGCTACTGTTAGATTTTTTCCCCTGAGATGTGTGCAAATCTGTAGAATATGCAAATCCGTACCATATGACATGTCAACTGAAACAAACCATAAGCCTCTGTATTAGGACTTTTTGCTTTTCTTATGCTAACCTACCTGATGATTGGTATAGCTTGTACGCAAGACTTCAATCCTCTTCTATTCAGAAGACAAGAGTGCAATATTTTTACTAAGCTGTGTACTTTCTTGATCTCCATCCCTCAGGAGAAATCTTATAAAGTATCTTAGATGATTGGTCAAAACTTCTGCTCTTGTTATTCTTTTGGACCTGAGAAACTGGCCGAAGTTCAAGGTTTTGGGACTGCTTCAAAGGGGAGGAAAAGCTGGCACAGAAATCAATACTTCTTTCAAATAATTTTATATATTTACAAGGAATGGATCGACCCGCTTTTCCTGAGAAGAAAAACCACAGTTATTCACCACATCAATGTCTGTCTAAGTTATCTCCCCATGAGGACTCTTTCAAGGCTTTTCAGGGTTGTGCAACCAGCTGTTGTTCAAGTGCATTTTTTTATTTCTCCTCCTTTTCCTTCTATACCACATGAAGGAACGCATGGCAGAGGGGTCACAAATAGAAGAAACTGGGCTAATAGAAAAATCAAACTAACACAGTTACATCAGACCTGTGTTGCACATGAGCTAATAAAACTTGCAGAAGGCAGGGCTTATAAATGCAAGCCCAGTGCAATATACAGGAAGTTGGTTTGTTCGGGGGATATCTTTTACTATCTCCAGAAGCCAACACCTTGAACAGTATGACTGGATCACCCTGGGTTACTATTAGCTTGGGAATATTTACAAGTATTCTTTTTTTCCTCCATTTATTTATCTTGTGCAGTCAGTCATTAATTCAAGTGACGCTCTTTTCATCTTTCCACCCAAAGTGTTAAGATCCTTCAGTTGCTTTCAATACGTATTTGTTTTAATACAGAAATCAGTGATAATACATGAAAGATGTTTTTTAATTGAAGCCAACCTGTCAGACCTGCCCAACTCTGGAGAGTTTCACTGTGTTGTCAATAAATGAAGAATCGGAAGAAGCTGAAGAAGTCGCAATTCAGCAATTGTTTTCTATGAATAGTAAATACAAAGAGAAAGGTATACTGTGCACTGCTTAACATTTTAGTCTGTAGTTACTTTTTTATATTTAGTGTGGACAGTATGGATTTTAATTGGAGTATCTGTGATCCAAACTTAGTCATGCACCTAGCCAATCCTTAAACCAGTCTTCTGTATGAAGTTGCCAATATACATGGATACAGACACCACTTGGATGGGCCTCACTGAGAGGGGGCTCACAGGAGCAAGTTGTAAGGAAAGGTGGGGTCAGAAGTGGTAGCAGTTTTTGAGCATGTGCTTCTGTCTTGCTGGAGAGGTGTAATTGTATGAATTCAATGTCAAGCCTGTGGGTAAATGGTGACAGAGAAATGATGTCTCTGCAGAGTGGGAACAGCTCTCCCTAGCTACAACACGTTGCATGCTGTCACCTTTAATGAATGTTTATAAAGTACTTGGGGACCTTTACATGCAAAGTGCTATGCACAAGCCACTGATAATTAAATGTTTTATGTCGTACTTGTTTAAGCCAATGCTAACAGTAACTAATGGAAAACTTCATGTCTGTGACTGAAAAAGGTCAGAATAATTGGAAAGAGATGACTGTCTGGATGAAATGTGTGAAATCTGAAAAAAGCCTGTCTGAAGAGTGTAATGTGTTCTCACAAATGGGTGGAGAAAGGATTCTTTTTCATTTATCAGCAGTTGTATTCCATCTAATATGATAGAACAAGAACGCAGCAAGCTGATAGAGTCAGAATGTTTTCTGCGTATGTTGCACTGACAGCAGGTAGCACTTCAACTGGATCAAAAGGATCTAGTGTCTAAATGATAATCAAACATATTACACGTCAGTGGTCATTTGACAATTTTAACATTAGCGAAGGAATTGAATCTCCTTGTTGGGAGTTATGACTCTTCTCTGAATCGAGGTGAGACACTCATTATCCACACTACTAGTACTGCTGCTTAAACCAAGAGGCAAGTGGCTGCAACAAACAGCATTACAAAATGAACAGGTAGGGGACAACTGAGAATAACACCAACCGGCCCTGTGTGTACCACACGAGACTCAACAAGACTGAATGTGTGTGCAGATGCAACTCTGAACGAGCCCTTGTGCACATGTACAGCGCCTGGTTAAGCTCCTCATTCTCTGGTTAGCCCTGGCAGTGGAAGAGCTGCTCGTTGCTCCCCAAAATCACACACCAGGTGCAGCTCCCTTGGCTCAGCACTGCCATTCACAACACTGATTTGCACCTGCTTCAGAACAGCCCACACATTCTGCTAACCTGAAAAAGGGAGAACCAGGTAACAAGTGCTTTAACACTGAGCAAATACGTGTAAGAAATCTTTGCCGGCTCTCTCCCTCGCTGCTAACCCGTGACTCTATGACTTCATGATAATTTGTTACAATAAATTTTACGTTTAAAAGTTCAGTGCCAGATTGGCTGAAGAACATACACACTTCTTTCTCCACACGTTAACTTCGTGCAGCTACCTGTGGGCCCAGGCTGCCTGATTACCTCAGCAGGTGGAGGTCCACAAACTTACCCTTGGCACAAATGGGGAGGCCTTCTTTTTCTTTTTTTTTCTTTTTTTCTTTTTCCCACTCCTACACTTTCACTTCATAATATCACAAATTGCATTTCGTTAGCTAAGCCCATTAGCTAACCTTTAGCAGATACCTAGTAAGGTTAAGTGCCAAAGTGGCTCACCGGAGGAAAATTGTGCCGTGCAAACGGCAGGGCTCAGAGGAGCGGTCCGCGGGAATCCATTCCTGGTGTTATACTCCCTCTGCAGGGCACAGCCGGCCGGCAGCCTGCTCAGGCTTCCTCCTCTCCCCCTCCTCCTCCTCTCTTTCTTTCAGGGAAAATCGCTTTCTACACCCTGCAATTATCCAGCGTATCCAGGGGCAAGTTACTTAGAAGAGTATCCCACAAAAAAGGCTATTAAGTAATAAGTAGAACCGTATGTTTACCACAGGAACAGCCTTAATTCCCTCCGTCATTTACTTTCTTTCCTCTTTCCCGGTATTTTAGAGGTTCTCCCCATCACTTCAGATAACACAGGGCTTCTAGGGATCCTGTTTTCTGCATGCCCTCAGGAGAACCCCCTCCTTTTCAGGTCGAGGCCCCGTCCCCAAGTGCACGTCTCCCTGATACTACAGCCTTGTGCAAAGAAGTGAGGTAAGAAATGAGGAACACACTGGGCATTTTTTATCCCTCTGTGAATTCTGGCATTTGAACCATGTCAACCTAATTCAAAGCCAGAAAGTGACATTTACATTTTTTTCCTTAGTATGAATACTGAGAGAAAAAGGAAATTTTGAAACATCTGGTTTAGTATTTTCGATCAAAGTAAAACATAGTTCAGCATCTAAGTGCTTTGCTTGCAGTTATGCAGCTGGTTTCAAATGCTTTTTGAAAAGCATTAAAATTATTATTTAAATTGCATTTTTCTATACCAGTGCATTGCCTTATGGAAGGAATGTTTGGACATTTAACACCATATCTTTCCCTATGGATTTGTCTCACCAGCCAAACATCTTTCACAGAGAGTTGTGCTTAGTTCTGACATAAGCTAGGGGAAAACTTACGCTACCTTGCTGAGAGATGTCACCCTGCAAGGAGCCTGGCCAGAGGACAGCCCCAGACTGGAGACAAGGGTCTGAACCACTGTCCTCTGAAGTCAGTTCCGCAATGAAGAAATGCAAGACACTGGTTTTGGTGAACCCATGTGTTCTATGCTGGTTTAAAGAAAAGAAAAAAAGCATAGAAATACTCCAATTTGGTTCCGTTGTTATTTCAGCTTCATACATACTGTGTTTTCTTCCCAAAAATTCATTCAAGTAGAAGACTCCTGCGTATTTCCTCCTCCTTGACCCATCAAACATCAGTCTCCCCATTGTCAAACAGAGCAGGTGAAAAGGAGATGCTTCATGAAGATCATCTGGAAAAGCTTAAAGAAGTGCCACCTCTGGCACCTGGATTCCTGAGCTCAGCAACTGTATAAACCAGTAGCTCATCAGACCAGGCTGGGGATCAAGAAGGATCCTTGGCCAGCATGGCTCCTGGATTGCTCAGAGAGAATGTATGTCCCACAGCAGTCTCCTCATAAAGGGGAAAACTTGGCCTTCAGTGGGCCCCAGCTACCAGCAGAGGAGTCTGCTCCAGGCATGGTGGGTTTATGCACATCCATTATTACTTCCCTAGCAATGATGAGCATGGTAAAATAAGCAATGAAACATGTTTTTGGCAATGTCTGCTGAATTCTCAGTGGCTTGCATCTGAGAACACCAAGAACCAGCCTGAAAAACATACCCAGTTGTTCACTATATATTCACCATAATCCAACCCAACATCCTCAACTGTCCTATGCTGTCATCACTTGATTGACTCCATTTTCACATACCCTCTTCAAGCCACACAATTTTCAGGAAGGTTTGACATGACATAAATTGAAAGACCTGTTTCCTCTATCAAATATTTTCAAAAAAAAAAAAAAAAAACCACAAAAAACAACAACAACAACAACAAAACCACCCTAATTCCTAATGGGCTAGTCACGGGTTAGCACGAGTGATAACTCTGGGTCTGTCACGCTTTCATGTCAGACAGCATTTTGTCAGCCTGCACCTCTTCTGCCATCTGTTGCACAGCAACAAAATGTAATGGCATACTGGCGGGAAGGTTCAACCTGTACTGCCATACCACCAACATCTGCCTCTGATATCTTGGGCTGATACAATATAATAGGAGGCATTATTTTTGGAGCAGACCTCATAATTTCCATGGAAACAAATAGGAGGCATTACTTTCAGATCAACCTACTTACATGCTGCAAGTGCACGCCAGAATCAGTAAGCAGATGTCACTCCTCAAAAATCACAAAAAGCATCATTAGGAAAAACAATCACACACCTTTGGTGCTTTAAAGAGCAGGTAATTCTCTTAGCACCAGTGGTCTTTTATTTAATCTATTTATCATTGTTATACTATTGCTGTTATTAATTTATTGGCTTAATTAAAGTTCAGGATTGACCTTCTCTGACACTGTAGGAATAAGAAAGAATACATTCCTCTATTTTCATGCTAACTTTTATTTTCATGCACATTATGCATTTCCATGAATAATGAGCATCACATCCTTTGTTATGTATATGCTAAAGTGCTTTGCCAGAGTAGGACCTGCAAGAAAGGAATTCACAGTACTCTTTTTAGTCTGAGTGGCCATTTCTTTTTTCATTCTATTTAATTTTTTAATGCAGTCTCACATATTGGCCTTCAAATATAAACAGAAGGAATATGATTCACTATATACAAATGTATGTCTGAAACTCAGACATCTCCTTGAAATCCGTAATGTTATCCAGTTGCAATCACTTGAAATGACACATTTCCTCACCTGTTTTTACAACTGTTTTGTGCTTCATGTGTTTCTGTGCATAAATGTAATCAGCAGTCTCTAAAAAAGGTACCAAAAAAAAAAAAAAATGTTGCATGCAATTGATGAAACTCCTTATTGCTTTAAAGTAGTTCACATGGTCATCTAAACATTTCTACCTTACAGCAAATATTTATGAGAATTTAAACCTGCATATATATGTTTGCATACATGAAGTGAAACCGTGTGCTCCAGCAAAGCTCTCACACTTGATTGCTCCTCTGCTTATTCTGTACTCTCAACCATTGCTATGAGTGGCACCATGATAAACACATAGGTTCATCTGCTTTATAGCATTGCTTGATAGTTGGGTGAGTAATAAAGGCCACAACACAGCCAACAGACAACCCCAAAAACTTCCAATGGTATTGGACTCGATGACTTTTAAGGTCCTTTTCAACCTGAGCAATTCTATGATTCTATGATTACCGCTTTGCTGTTTATCATTTACCCTAGGGTGTACAGTTCAAGACAAGGAAAAACACGGTTTCAGTGCACAGATACAAAGCAGTGTTTTAACTGCAGAGGGCATGAAAGAGCTACTGAACAGCCTGGTGTTTTTCTTACAGGGTATCATTATTTGCAGTATGATTTTCTGCAGTTAGTTTGATCTACGCTGAATAATTATCACACTGCATTTTAGTCTTGAAAGATCCTCTAATGATCCATCTAGCACAATTCTTGTTTCTCAGGGAAGAACTCAAACCTAAAGAACATGCATCATCAGATTCATTGTCCAGGATACCTTTTTATGATAATCAAGGACTGCAGTTCATTCTTTCATGCTCACTGAGTCTAATGCCCATCACTTCTTACTGAGATTATATTTCCCATTTTACCTCTTGCTTAAAATCTTTATATATTTTTTTTTAATTGCATACAAAGCTGCTATTGTAGTGTGGGCTGACAGTTATCAGTTTCCCATTTAATTATAGTTTAAAAATCCCCAATTTCTTTTAGCCATTCACTAACACTCACTGGGGTCACTGGCCATATCCAACACAGTGCAGGACATCTAGTCTTTAAAGCTAGCCAGAATTGGTCCATTTAGGCTGTATTTTAGGGTTCCCCTGAAACGGGAAACAAATGATACTGAAGGTGTGCTTTAAGAGGAATGAGAAACCACCATGAGCTCCCAGGTATCTAGCCTAAGGTAGGCGCCTGTTGGCAGGAGTAGTCCCAGCAAATAAGAAGTGTTTTGCCATCCTCCACCCATGCAATCTGATTAGCATGATTCCCCATTTCCATTAGCCCACACTCCAAGTATGTTATCCAGCCTCCCGTTTAAGCTAGCTGCATCTTATTCTCTCGGTAGTCATTGGGGCTCATGTAGGGCCAGTGGCTGCACCATTCTGTGTACGGGAATCAGTGAAGATGGAAAGCAGAACACCGGCTCTCCCTCTACTAGATGCTTGTCTCTTCACTGAAAGGATTCTTGTTACAATATCTATGGTCACCACCAGAGGGTGCATTGCTGCCGCTGTAATCCTTATTCTTACACTAAGTTATGGTGCTACTACGAAGCTTTGGACAAATCCTGTACCTCGCACTGACGTGGAGTTGCCTACACAAAAGGTGTACAGTGGAAGGCAGGATTAAATACAGAATACAGTTGCTTTAAAGAAAAAAAATTTAAAAAAAATAGTGAACGATTCTATGAATTCTGTGCTGAGCACTCAAGGCATTTTGCAGCTTTTCTTGAAATATTCTTTCCTCTTTGGTCTGCAGCTAGCAGCCACTCCCAGAAAGGGTGAGAGACACTTTGTTTTCTTCCTTCCTGCTTGTTTCCTTCCTTCCTGGTCTTACCCTGACCTACCCTTGTGGAATGCAGTTCATCTCTGAGCATTTTCAGATGTATCATATGCTTGCAGAGAGGCTTGCGGCTTGCATGTCACAGTACACAGCCACTTCCCCACTTACAAAGTCTACAAATGACTGTCAAACAGAGGAGCCAGACATGGTACCTGAACCTCTTGTACTTCACCTGCCTACATGCCCTTGTTGAAGAAGGGGCATAACAATGACAGAACAACAAATATTCACTTTGCTCTGAACACAGGGAGGACCTGAGACTGCAAAATTAAGAAACCAGTGTCCCAGGGATGCAGCTCAAGGTTTGTGCTGAGCTGTGCCTGCATGGCTGTGCTGTGTGCGCCTGGCCCAACGCTTCCCAAAAGGACTCACAACATCCCTCCTACCCCAAATCCATTCCACCTCACAACTCTGAGGAAAGCTATTCACTTCTCACACAGATATTTCCTGCCATAAAACACTTAGTTTTTCATCTTTCTCTACCAATCTGCTGTACAGAAGCACAAACTTCAATGCTAGTGAGCAGAAAGAGGGACAAAACATTGTCCAGAAGATGCTAGGACCAACCTTTCAGGCTTATTGTGCTGTTTCTGGGCTCAGAATGAGTCCTTAAAAAGAGATTTTAAACTCTGAAATACTGTTTAGAAGTGCCCATCACCCACTAAACTACAGGCCTGCGAATGCTTAGGTTGGAGGTTGCAACTAAACTCCAAAACGTATTTGTGATTAAACAAGACCATAATGATCCCCCACCAAATGCTCAGAGAGTTCAGCACAGCATAAATACACACTTCAAACTGCAGCACAATAAAAATAATAATAAAGAAGAAACGAGCATAACCAGCATGGTTATGTGTGAAGTTAGGAGGAGATGGCCAGAGGGAGCAGATGCCACACATTCTTGGAAGCACTGGGAGGAACTTACAGTCCCACTGACTTCAATGGGTTTTCAGTCCGGCTGTGTTTTTGCTGTGGAAAGGAGCTGCTTAACACAGCATTGTGGGGTGCCTTGTTTTTTTGTCTCTGAGCAACTCCTGGCAAAGCCACTGCTTAGTAAGTGAAAACATACTTTTTCCAGTCACCAGGACGTCAAACTGTACCTGAACTTGGCTTCTTTTCTTTCACTTTTTGCTGTTGCTGAGATTCTGATAGATTTGCAAATCTGGCTCCTTAACTTGGTGCTGACTTTACAAATCCAAGAGGGGCTCCCTGAGCCAGCGGGGGCTCTGACCTTGGAGCAGATCATTTCCCCTTTAAGTGGAACAGGGCTGCTTGCAGCTTGACACTGGTTAATGAGTGGCATTGGGTGTCAGCCCAGCAGCTGCCATGCAGGAGGTCTGTCCCCACGGGCAGCTGCTGCTCATCTGCCTGCAACTGGCAGCGGAAGTGACATCTGTTCTTGGTCCCAGCTGTGAGCAACACAGAGGTGCCAAAGCCCCAGTGCCTCAGTTCTTGATCCAGGAGTGAGGAAGGGTTTCTGATGCCAGACCACGGCCTAGCTTTCAGGAGAAGGGAGGGGGATCATCTCCTTCAACGATGGTGGGCTGGGAGGAATGGAAAGGGAGTGACAAATAGAGAGAGCAAGAACAAGTAACAGAAGTAGGGGAAAGGATGGGAGAACGGCATGGGAGAAGACAGGAGAACGGACTAAATGAAAAGGAAACGTGAAATTTGAAGTGACAGGGCTAGTCTGAAGCAAGAAAATAAAAGGAAAGAGGCAGTGTAATGAAAAAGATGCAGAGCTAGCAACAAATGAGAATGAGAACCCATGAGAAGCAATTGTCTGAAATGACTGCTGAATAGGAAAGCACATTATTAAGCTCCAATCCCAGGCACTACCAAGCCTGGGAGACTTTCCTGTCCACAGTCGTTCATGTTTTGTGCCACTCAAGGGTCTCCCCTGCAGATTTTGCCATCTGGAGGTGCTTTGGTATATTCTCTCTTCCCACTTCGCTTCTACATCTTACATAAAATCATGTTACCATTTATTTGTCCAAATCTTTTCTCTCATCTATCTTTGTAACTGTGTTACAACCCAGTGTTGTGGGATTTTATTGAGTTACAATTTCAGTTAAAGAGTGCAGGAAGTTCTACTTCAGTCTAAAGAGTGAAAAACATACTTAAATTAATATGTAGGTAAACATATTAAGAAATGTCACTTTCCTTCTTAGGTTGGTGTAGGCAAGCCAAGTATATTCTATCATAAAAAGTATTTTCACAGCTGGGACTCTTTCCTCAACACAGGCACTGAAATTGTGTTTTTCTGATCTCAAAATCAATTGCGTATTCGTGGAAGAAATAACCAAGGAAAATGTATATTAGACAAGTGTTTTTAAGACCTGTCAATTAAAACCAACTCACATTGGGAAAAAATGTGGTTTTAGTGATTGTTTTTTTTCCAGGTTAAAGCCAGAAACACAAGACAAATTGAATTGTGATAAACAAGTGGGTTGAGAAATAGGACAAGGAAGGTAAACACCATAAAAACTTACCAATCTAAAGATGAAGGGGCGGGCACTGTGGGCACAAAGATTGGAAATCGTTTGGATGCTTTGTGTAGGCATACTGAGGCATACAGAGAAGGGCATTAGTCATCTAACTGGGTGCAATTACAAATTATTATAAACCAGGTGCAAAAGATCAGATTGACTGAATGATTTGGACAGGAACAATGAAAGCAGAGTCACATTTTTTCTTTCACATTTCTTAGAATTCAACTCTTCAAGATTGCCGTTGAATAATATATTTGTATTTGAGCATTCTATATTAAAGTTATATATTTATATGTTAAAGATTAGACAGATTTTTATATCTTAGTGTTTCATAACTGATTTTCACAATGAGAGACCGTAAATATATTATTATTATTTCTTTTTTTTTTTTTTTTTTTTTTTTACAAGTCTCAGCATATCTCCCCTTTTCAGTGATAATCAGATGTGGTTTTAATAATCTTTGGGGGAAAAAAAGAGGAAATTCCTCTCAGTACTATTTTTCATTATTGACAAGAAGAGAAAAATCTACTGTTCAGCAAACCACACATCTGAATTCAGTCTAATAACTTAAATAGTTTGGGTGTTGGGGTTTTTTGTTTTGTTTTGTTTTGTTTGTTTTTGTTTTTTTTCCAGCCATACAGGATTAAGGGTAGAGCACCTATTATGTGGAGCAGAGAGAATGATCAGAAATCTTTCAAAATATAAGGCCAAAATACTATTAATACTCTGAAGGGCTACATACATCCCATAACTCTGCCTTCACAACTACAGACATTTATTATGGCCCAGCCATCAGCTGGAGAGTAGCTCTAGCCCAGATTTCAGACTCCTACAGGAACACTTAACAAGAGCCATTCCTGAATCCTACAACCTTCCTTAACAGGAACGAGGGGAAAGCGGGGAAAGCAGAGATGGCAGAGATGAAATGTGAATGGGGCACCACAGTTACCTTGTCCCTACAAATGGCTGCATGGACATGCTTTACCTGACATCCCGGTGGTAACTTGGTAAGATGAACCATCAGTTCTCAAAGTTATGGACGAAGAGGAAGGAGAAATGAGACAACAAATGCTTTCATGTATCTGCAGATAAACGCGCTTTTCTTCTGAAATAAAACCTGAACAGAAAGCCATGACTCATATAATAGGTGCCCAAAATTGAGGGAATAGAATCACAGAATCAGAAGGTTGAAAAAGACAAGATCATCCAGTCCAACCAACCACCAATCACCAATAGTTCTCACTAAACCATATCCCTCAACACAACATCCAAACGTTCCTTGAACACCTCCAGGGTCGGGTGACTCCACCACCTCCCTGGGCATCAGAGAAAACAAATTATGACCCTTCTAGTTTTCAGGGACCTACAGACAGGAAAAGTTGCCATATCACTGGAAAGTGCTAAGCAGTAATTGAGAACCAGACATTTCTTTGGAGGCTTCTGTTTGGAGGGCACCTAGAACAGTACTGCAGAGATGAGGAGACAACGGTGTCATGGACAAATGAAAATCTGAATGCACTGGAGGCTTTAAGGCTTCCAGACATGCTTTTGTTCTGCAGCCTGTGTTAGTTAGTTACCAAGACAAACAGAAGTCCTTGTATTCTGAAGTCAACTAGATTTATGCCACTGATTAGAATAGGGTCACATTCCACTTCATTTCTTTATGCTGTTGTTTTTTTTAATTCAACTGTATTCAATCCTCTTCATTGTTTCAGCAGCTTTCACAGAACCATCAGACCATCTTTTCAAGCTAGGTAACCTGGAACACTAAAGAAAAACAGATTGTAGCTAGAAACTCTTCCATCAACTGATGTAAGACAAATGAAGTAATATAATGTCAGACACTGCTTGAAGTGAGTTACTTTCAATATACAAATCTAATTCACTCAACTTCACAACTATGAAAAACATTCTTAGGGCCAGATTCCGTATTCTCTTTCCTGGTGAACACTTTATTGACGGAATATTAATTAGAGTGTTTGTGGAATAAGGTAAGCAAGGATGGCAGGGTCTGAGCTTTTATTTACTCCGTGTTATCTCTGTTCAAATGTTCAAAGCAATATGGGTGGTGACTGATTCACTAGCTAAATTCAAAACAGCATGTGTGTACAAAAGGCTGCCAAGTTTCTTGTGTGTATAGCTATTTGTCAGAGGCTATGCGCAGACAAAAACCAATCAGTTTCTTAATTTCATTTTATATCTTTATTCCTATTGTAAGTATTAGCAATCATCCAAGACAGCACTTAACTTTGGTTTGGATATACAATAGCACTACTCACAGTCCAGTTTCTTTTTTTTTTTTTACTGCTGCTCTACTATTTTGTGATGTGTTCTAGTTGTTCTGCGGGTAGTGTTTGGCTTCCTGCAGATTGGATTTTTCAGTGATTGTAGATCATTTAAAATGACAGTTAAATTTAAAAAAAAATAAATCTGTAATGTGATGATTAACAATACATTAATGAATCTTTCAATGAGTTTAGTACTAAATATGTTCAAGGACCTGATATACACTTCTTAATGGGCATCATTTGTTCTCTTTTCACAAGAAGTTCATAAACAATCACGATATCATTTTTCTTTGCAGCAGTTCATTGCAATGACATTTTAAATTGGATTTAAATCCTTTTAAGATAATGAGTTAAGTAAAACAATACAAAAAAAAAAAAGGTTCTGTTCAAGCAAATGACAATTTGCACAAAATCCAGATAAGACTTTATCTCAATGCATATATTAGAGTGGATGGAAAACATAAAGGGTTTTTTAAATTTACCTGCTTATTATAATGTGGGGAAAATACATCATAGATCGTAGTTAAGTCTTAAGCAAAAAATAAAAAAAAATATGGTCAAAGAAACATCTTCTATCACATCTTTAAGAAGCCTGTGAAACAAATTCCTTCATAAAATTCATTACCATAAAAGTGAATTCAGAAAACTTATTTTTGAAAGTTGTCCTGTTAAATTATGGATACCAATAATAAAATATTCCCTGACTACTCTGCATATGAACAGGCATGAATTTATATATGAATAAAACATGTCTTATTGTATGGCCACAAACTGAACTTATATAATGCCCACATTGTACGTCAGAAAAGGACAAATTACTAATCAAATTAGATAGGAGAAAATCAAAGAAGAAAGTAGATGATAAGAACTGTGTTAGCAGAAGAAAATGTATGCTTTGAATACAGAACAGTCAGCAACTACTATAACAAAGAAAGTTTTGGATCAACATCAGCTTCTAAAAGTAATTTAAGATGGAGGTGTCTCAGCAGATACTACTAAACCATTTTTAGGCAGTTATTTAGAGATCTGGGAAAAAGGGGAGGGACAGAGTTCAAATCTGGATCATTCTATCCTCACAGTTTTGACTGTACACCAGAGGGACTGCAACCTGGTGGGAGTGCTGGGATCCCTGTCAGTGCTGGCAGTAGCAATCCCTGTTGTTGAACAACAGTCAGAGCTTTTCTTCCTCTATCCTCTTGAATAGCTGAGCTACAGGAAAGAACTTTCCACACCCACTGCTGGATAATGGAGAGGCAAATTCCTGAGTTGAAAGCAGAAGACTTATTTGAGATGGATTTTCAAAGGTTTACTTAACATGGGAAGGATCAATCCTGAATGCCACCCAGATTGACACTCTCCACTTTACTTGACCTACCCATTTCCTGGCTAAATTATGTTCTACATTTAGGATCCACGAGGATATTGCAAATTCTTTGCAGTTTCCTTATGCCTAGATATAGGAGACTGTACTCATGAAAGCACAACAGTAAGCAGGTAGCTGATCTATCTGATGTCAGACGGAAACTGGATGGATTCAGGACAGACGGACACTTCTAGTGTGGATAATACTGTATTCAGAAAAGCTATTGGAACTAGTTCTGAATGATGGCACATGGGTACTGGAAGTAGTACTAGTACTAAGGAGTGCTGCAGCCAGAGAACACCTGATCTAGAAAACCGGGCTATAGCACCTCAATGTTCCCGTGCACATCTTTTTTTGTGTGTGTCAAGGTTACCCTTTATTTCATGGAGGACAAGGAGCTGACCTAACAAACACTTTTTGTAACGTGCATATCTGATGTTAGTAAGGCCATACGGTATATTAAATATTCATTAATACATATAGCAACAAATGTTAAATAATTTCATCTAAAGAACAAAAGCTGTGCTTTAGGATTAATTCATTAATGCAAAATAACACACGTGCATGGGTTAAAGACAGTTCTACACAAAGACTGAATATTTTGGTGTCCTTTGTGAACCTTTTTAAACGAGTAGTACCTCAGAAAAAGTGTTTCGGTATCTTTCTTCAAAGCACATATCCAGTGTATCTCAGAATTACTTTCATTTTACACTTTCTACATAATATCAGACTTGCATATTAGGTATCAAAAATACATTGTTAGGAGATCTTAATAGTAAATGTCATAAATCCAGAGTTTTCATCAAAAATTAAATGATTCAAGACCTTTGGTGAATGAATGATGACAAAGAAACATTTCCAAAAGCTACAAATGATTTATGGCCTTATGCTACCAAAAGCTGGCCTGTCAGCTCAGGGTTCCTGTCCTTTATTAGTGCCATGGTAAGAGCAGCAGCAGAATTTACTGTCTCCTGAAGTGGGAAATAGTCCTGGAAAAAAAAAAGAAAAATAAGAAGGCAGCAGGGAAAGCAATACATTAAAAGAAGTGGAGAAAGTAAATATTAAACAACAATTTACAAGTATGCAATTAAAAAAAAAAAAATCAAAACATTTATTTGCACTTATTAGTTGAAAAACTTTTATAACTTCTTTTTCTAAGGAAACACAATTACGTAACAATACCGATTTTGCAAACTCTACAATGATTTAAAAAGTGAAAATAATTTTAGAAAGGAATATATTGCAATTGTTGGAATTAATACAAAATATCCAGAGAAAAGGAAAATAGAAGCTTGATTCTATCACTTCCTTTGTAACTGATTTTTAAGACCTAAAACGTAGTCAACATTTTGGCTCAAAAGCACTGAAACACAATGCATGATTTAATTAAGCAACACAGTTAAAGACCCATATTTTCAGTACACAATGAATCTCACCTCAATTTTACAACCTACTTATAACTCACAGATTCAAAGCACTGGGACTTCAGTAGCTTACACTGAACTTCGTATCCCATAACCTTAATAAGTAGCCTGGTTTTGATAGGCAAGTGAACAGATTAACACAGAAAGAAAAAATAAAATGCCACTTTGATTATAGGCTTCCAATTGAGCACTCCAGCTGACATTTCAGAAAAGTCCTTTGTCTAATTGGCACGTTTTCTTAATTGTACTGACAACAATAGGTTGGCCTCTTGCAACCAGTATCATTTTTCATTTGCACACTGGGAAAATACTGATAGGTGTAGTCAGGCACAGACACATTCTTGGATAGAAAAAAAGCAGGGAACAATTAGTGTGCAGCAACAGACAAAAAGAAAGGTCTACAAAACTCTAGGGAAAATCTAGAAGAGTTTCAAATACAGAAAGTGAACCACAAAGAAAAAACAAGAGCTGTTCTCCATATCCACAGTGGATAATACTGGAAGCATCAGGCTTAGGGGAACTTGAACTGGGATATAAATTAGAAGTCAGGAGGGGAATACAAAGGAACAGATTACTGGTCAGAGCAAGAAACTCCATCACCGGGGTCTTGTAAAACAACTTAGATACATATAAAGTGGGTACAGATGGAACAGTTTGATTCCAAATGTTTCCACCACTACTTCTCTAAGATGCTGTATCAAGGAAGAAATTGCAGTTGACATTTTGAAGAAATTTGGTTTAATAGAGAAAGAATAAATGTCTTCAACAATTTATACAAAAAAACATAATGTCAATCACTGCTTTTTAAGGAATAAGGCTGATGCTGGAAGGACCTACTCTATCAGCTAATACAAAGGGGAGCAGCAGTCTCAGAAGTTGGGGCTGAAGGCAAAACTGATGGAAGAAAGATATCTCTGAAACACTACATATTACACAGAATTATATACTGTAATACTGTCATTAACTTTGTACTTTATGTAAAAGCCAATAAGTATGACAAAGAGGTAAATGGATATACTGAGAAAAAATATTTGTATTTGACCAGATTTGTATCCTAAAAATCATCAAATAAGTGGTTACAATTTGTACCGTTGCCCCTCCAAAGATTACACTTTTCACAAATTCATGTTATATATTCCAATATGCAATAAAATTAATTACTAGTGGTCTAAAAATTGTCTACTGAGTAGTGCTTCCCCTCCATGCTATGCAATGCAGGGGAATTCAGTGAAGCAAGGAGTGCAGAAGTGTACCTGCTTCCTCAGGACCTACTGTCATGGACTGAAGATACAGAAAGGAACTCTGAATCCACTATTCATGTTTGGTAGGGGTTTTCCTGTCCTCTTTTCCCAGGGATACATGTTGTTATATTACGTACAAGGAGAGTGGAAACCATGTGCGTACACCCATTCAGACCACAAACACTGCAGTCACTGTCAAGATCTAGCAGCATATTTCTCACCGTCCAGCAGTTCTAGCCTCTTTGCATCCCTCATCACCTTTTGTTCAGTTTGTGTTGAGAAGAAGTGCACAACTACACACTCTCTGCTTTCCAAATGGGCTTTCAGCCATCTCTGAAGTTGGCGGGAGGTGTGTACCTTTCTTCCCATTTCACAAAAAAAGAAAAAAAATGCACCTGGCCAGGAATGCTCTTAATGTTTCTCCCAGTAAATCTTTCCACATCCTCTGTTGGTTACTGGATTCAGTACACATTCCTTTGCAGCAATAAATTATTTAAGTTCTTGAACATAAAAGGAAGCAAGAGAGAAATTTAGCTTCCACGAGAGAGATTGAAAATGACACTACAAGATTATTTTAAACTGAAAAAAAAAAAGCTTTTTATAAATCTAAACCTAAAACTAAGGCTTTACTGCTAACTTCTGTGTTCTGAAGGAAAGACACGTGAAGAATTCTGAATAGCATTTGTAACCCATGCAATACAGAACAGCAATGGGTACAATAACACCATTTGATAGAGCAAACTCCACAAATCACTGTTTTTCAGCATAGGCACCACCATGATATCTATGTTTTCAACAGAGATGAACAAGAGCCTGCACGCCACACTCATAGAAATCTATACCAGTGGAGATGACCTACTGTTTCACAGCTGCTATGAGGGCATCATTGTTAGGAAAATGCTGCCCACACAGTTCATCTTTCACTGTGCCCACACATCCACTGTTTGGTCTCTACAAACTTTCAGCAAGTGTTGATGAATGTCAGTGGGTGCCATTTTTCCTGCACAGAGGAATTCAATTCTACACCTTTGCTATATATGCACTTCTATGTCAGATGGTGGTGGTGAGGTACTGGAACAGTTGTCTAGAGATGCAGTGGATGCCCCTTCCCAGGAGACTTTCAAGGAAAGGCAGGCAATGTGATCTAGCTGTGAACGTCCTTGTTCACTGCAGGGGATTTGGACTGGATGAACTTTAAAGGTCCTTTCTAAGTCTAAGGATTCTATGATTCCATGCTATTCTGTCAGACTGCCCCTCTGCTACTATATGTCACACAGCAACAAAACGTAAAGGAATATCGTCAGGAAGGTTCAACCTTCATTGCCATACCACCAATATCTGCCTCCAATGTCACAGGCCAACAAAACAGAAAAAAAAGAAAGAAAAAAAAAAAAAAGGTGGCATTACTTTTGGAGTAACCCTCATATCATCCAATTTAAGACAACAAACGTAAGAGGAAACATATCCTTAACTCTTTACAGTCACAACTGATGGTTAAATTTTATAACATATGATGTACTGATGCTTTCAGAAAGGCAAGAAATCATCAGGTGGGTTACTACCATTTACACTGTTGCCCCTTCCTGATAACACAGTCCCACACAGGCCAGTATAAGCTTTTTCCTCCTGAGAATCAAAATTTGCTCTCATACTAGAAATCACTGTGGTAGTGTCTGTCATGGTCTGTGCAGTATTATTTAACTTTGGATGACCATTTCTATTCTGTACAATCCATCAGAAAGGAAACAGGAAAAGAAATTTTAGCAACTGAAAGAGAACACATTGTTCAAAGTAAAAGGGAAAGACTTCCTGAGGCAATAGTTAAGTTGCATCTTCACTATTCTTTCCTCTCCTCTAAATCCTACAAAGAATTTATTTCATTTTTAGACCCTTACTGTGCATTTAAACACATTTTCAATGAGATTTCATTTTTTCCTAAGTAGTTAGAGATAATTTGGAAGCCAGCAGCGTTTATAAAGAATACAAAAAGCCTTTAGATAACAGGATTAAACAACACAGGAAAGAAAAAGAATGTTGTGAATCTTTATTAATCTACACTTAAACAAATATATGAATACTTCAAGTCTCCTGGCTATACCCTTAAAACACCCATGTTTTTGACACTGCAGTGTTATTTCTGGCAATGGTACTGATTACACCTGATGGTGCCTACAGGGAGGCTTCAATAATGATGCCAGGACAAATCTAATCTACCACACCTAACTCCATTGCGCATATAGGAATCCAAGCCTCTTTTATATTCAATGGGATAGCACTAAATCTTTCAAAAACCTCACTATTAGTTGCAGGAAGTCAAATAATCAAGCAGAACCAAGTCCTCACACGTCTAATTGCCTGACATGTTCAGATGTACTGTAACCACGATAAAAAGCAGGATGTAAGAAAAGAAGAAGCAATACAAATGCTCATGTAGCCTACAAGAGCGCTCACATTATTGCCCACCCACTGCTCAGTTTGGTGAACTCCAAGCAGAGAACATACTTCAGTGCACTACTCAGCATGTGCATATCCATGCATGCACTGGATGGATCAAACACAAATAGTTCTTTCACTCATCAACAAAATCTTTAAAAAAAGACTATGGCCTTTAAATAAGACTCAGAGGCAGAAACAATTTTGATAACTGAAGTTCCACATGATCTACTAATGTGCTATGATCCCCCTTAAACCATTGTGATATTCATTGTCTATTCATTTCATCCATTTGACTTAAATGAGTCTCTCGTAAAAAAGGAAAACCAAAAACCCCTAACGTTTCTTGGCCATTAATAAATAGAATTTTTTAATTGTTTAAACAGATGATTAACTACATTTATAAGCTAAAAACAAAACTTTTACCACTTTATATTTATGTACTTTGGAATAGAAAGTACTCAGAAACACTGCCAACCTTATAAACCATAAATCCACATAACAGCACAGCACTTTGATTCCAAAATAAAATATCCACTTTGTCTGTTATTAAATAGTAAAAGTATTCCAACATAACCATATTGTATGATGGTTGTAACTCACATTCAGAATTTATTTGATGTACAGTAGGGGTTTTCTGGTCGGCAGAATAAGACTGGAAATGGATACAGGGACAGAGTTAAAGTTGTGTTTGAGCACGCAACGTGATACTTTACAAATGTGCATTTATTTAAGAAACTGTGAGGGTATCTGCGTATTTATTGACATTCTCCTCACGATTCATTTCCTTGCTTCAATCTGTTCAGGATTTTTTTTTCCAGCTGTAACTTCATATGCACACATTCCCATTTACATATGTACTAGTTCAATTTAAGCATAGCTCAGAAAACACACAGCCCCATTTTTAGCTCCAAAAATATCTCTGTAGGTATTACCTCTGCCTTTTACTGTACCGCTCCAAAAGAATAAAACAGCTGTATTCCATTACTTGCACTCCGTTTTGCTGTACAGTTGTTTGACTTCACCATTAAAACAGTTTCTACAAATGAATAGGACTGCAGTATTAGCCCTGATCACTCAGCTGATAGGAAACCTGAAAACATGATTTAAAGATTGGGTTAAACTTAGGGCACATCAGTGTGAATAAAGCTGCATCTGCACTGGGAGAGGCAAGGGGCCAGAGCATTGCTGGCGCTGGCATGCCCTCGCCCTTGCTGTTCCATTGTGAGACAGCTCCCTGGCACAGTTTTGGCTCCCGCCTGCTAGCATGTTCCCAGACAATGGCTGGGCATGGTTCAGGGGACAGCACAGGCCAGGAACTGCTCCCACGAGGCAAGCTGAATGAGGCCACCCTCTTTTGGGAAAAAGAGAGCTTCTCCATATGGGCATGAGACATGCTGTGTCTCTTAGCCCTAGGACACGACAACCATCCCTGGCCTGCCATTACAAATGTGTCCTGGGCAGCACTGTAAAGCAACAGCTGTGCCTTTCTCTCTCAACCCAAATGCATCAAGAATACATAGACCGACAAAGAAATCTACCCCCAGAACACAGTACAAACACCACCTAGCTACCAGATAAACACACTCATTTAAATTTATAAACAACAACGAACAAACAAAAAACATGAACTGCTCTGCAGAAATCTTTCCCTCTCAACAACTTCAGCATGACAAAGGGAAAGAGAGAGACAAACCACACTGCAAGACAGCACTCGTGCTGTATCTCACATTCCTGCCACTGCATGGAAAATACTGGAATCCAGCAGAGGACAGCTTGATGAAGAACGCCCACTTCTCCCCTTCACAGAGTAGGCCTGTGTGTACAGCAGGCACACCACAGGGCATATGTAGAAAAGAAAATAGCTGAAAGGGCCTGTGTTCTGGTAAGTGCATTGCAATACCCACTCTGGCAGCACAAGAGCTGCTGGTAGTGTAAATCTCTACTCAGTGCTGCAAGTTACACTTCTACCAAATCAGGAGCATCCAAAAACTTGCCTCATGACCTAGACCAATATTGTTTTATCTGCACAGAAACCAAGAAGAAAGACCAGCCTCAAAAGCCTCGTTATTTGACATTTTCTTCTTCTTTTCTTTTAATCTAAAATATGATATGGGAGGACTTATGTCATTTTTCACAATATAAAATGATTTGGTGTTCATTCAAATTTCAACAGAGATTCATGAGGAAACTTTTTTTTTTTTTCTACTCAAGATACGTAGTGGCATGTATCCCAAATTAAGGCAATTTCCATTTGTGTAACAGTACAAATTAATCCCCTTCTTTTTCAAATGCTCCCACATCAGATTTTTTAGTCCATGTGCCAAAGGATCTATTGATAAGTGCACTCATACATAATATCAGTGCAACAATTTACCTCAATAAGCAGACAGCTATGCAGATCATCCTAAAAGATAAGAAAACTATTTCTCTGAATATTTTTAGCTTTCCTTTCAAGTAACACATAAATAGCTAGCATTTGAGTTCAGATAGGTAGCTGAGTTCAAACATACTGCAACAGGTCCAGAACTCAATCTTCGCATCTACAGGCTTGCTTCTTTAATCAAGTAAAAAAATGCAATGGATTCTTCACCATCATTGGGTAGAAAAAGAAAATCCAAGTGCACTGCATGCAGTGGAGAACTGAGAAGTGGGTAGCACTAGAAAAACCAAGCTGTGTGATAATGGAGCCAAGTTAATAATGAACCTAACAGTATAAACTCTGATACATCTGAGTTAGTTCACTGCAGTTAAACAGTTGCAAATGCATACTACAGTTCAACCAAATCCAGACAAATTGTACATAGATATGCAGTACTGCACTGTATCTCCCAGTCTGTCCTGCACTACTCATTAACCATGCCTCCTATATTTTACCACAAGAAAACAGAAAGCCATCAACGCATAAAATGACTGTATGATTACACTGATAGACAAGTGTTTTAAATCTTCTGGAGTCTGTAAGAAGTCCATCTCCAGTGTTACCACATACATCTTTTCACCTAAGATTCACAAATTTAAAATTGAAAGTAAATGACACGTTTGTTTAGAACAAAGAAACAAACAAAAGCACAACATGGACAAAACAAATTAATTACTTTCTCAAGAATGAACAGAATACACAGAATTCTCCTAAACGGGCAGTTTTAAAACATCTCCATTATTGTGTTCTGCAACACGTAGGTGACAATGGTTTGGTTCAGTTTCCTTCTTTGTCTGATTAGTCCATCGCCCGCCTCTCACACTTCTGGTGGGCTGAGGCTAAAATTCCTGTGGAGAGAGACCCATCTGAGGTAGATAATGTATGTTTCAAAAGAAAGATGACAAAATTCCACTCCAGATGCCAGTCCAGGTGCCTGAGGGGCAACTGCAAGCTGCTTTCTGTAACCCTTGCTTGGTTTTATTCTTTTCATATAAAAACGAGGATCAGCCTTGGAGCGGACACAAGCCAGGTGCCTGTGCCTCTGTCATTTGTCTACCTAGGCACTATATTTCCTTGCTCTCGCCCTCTCCAAGGACTTTTTTTTTCCTGTATGAAAATTTTTTAGCAGGATCATACAAAATAATTCATAACATTCCTGGACCAAAAATTCTCTGAAAAGGTCGCTGTGAAGAGCAGTTTCAGAATATTCAGTCCCTGCAGCTTGAGCAAGTTTTCATTCAGCACTTATCACTATCTGATCTGAGCTGTTGGCAATGGCGAGCGTGCCAGCAGTGATAGCACAGCCAGCTAACAACCACCTTCCCTCTACACTGTTCAGAAAGCTACCTGATGCTTGAACTAGCAGCCAATTCTGCCATCTGTATGTGACTGGGAGAGAAATAAGTCATCTAGCACATGTGGTTGTCTGAAAATTTGGAAGTATATCACGTGTCTGAGGTTACTTAGAGGTGGTCTTTTAACACAGTATGACACCAAATAAGATTATAGTATGAAATGTATTAATGTTAATGAATGTTACTCTCCTACCTAACAGATCCTGTGAGATATCACTCTGGTAACCTCGTAAAACACACCATAAGAGTTTTTAGGAGGAAGGGACCATTACTTCTTACTATCATCACAGGAAAAATGAAATATTCCTAGTGCACAGAAAACTGACATTCTCCTCTGACAACCCCCATTGTAAGCTGCTGAAAAGCTGAGTGACATTGACTAGCCAAGTCTTTCCTCTGGTTTCCAGTAAGCTCTGGAACAATCCAATAGCACTGACAAATCAATGTGAGAGTGGGATGCAAGTCTTCTTCCTCACAGCAGCAGCAACATATGACAGCCTTTCTTTCTGTGTACGTGGCGGATCTTCTGCTGCCTGTTGCACTGCGAGAGTCTGTAAATATATATTTTGATAGGCTGTGGCGATGAGTCCTGCCACAGGAATACATAGTAGACACACCACACATGCATACAGAGAAACGGATTGAGTAGTGCCAGCCTTCTGCAAACTCTAACACTCTAGTCATGCAAATCACCTGCAGGCTGTTGGAGTGCACCAGCCACCAACCAAGAGTGGAGTAACTGCATCATGTATGAATGCATTTGACAGATGGGGTAGTAGCAGAGCAAAAGCAGAGTTTAAGCAGACTTTAAGCCATTTTTATCCTATTATAAGCTGAGAAATACAGCACTTCTACACTCAGTGTCACTTGATGAGCAGCCTTAGGGAAGCTACAGGAAATCAGCATTGTGTAGGAAGGCAAAAATGTAGGTGTAGAAAAAGCTGAGAGAAGTGGTGAGGAACAAGCTAGGAGAGAAAAGGGAGAAGAAACAGCAGAGCTGAAAGCAAGTGTCTGACACTTCATTCTTTGGAGAGCTTTTCCTTTAAGTTGAGCAATGCTTATATTTTGATACTTCAGGAGTCCACATTAAAATATTTTTCCCTTTCTTCCTAACTAACCTAACGCAACTCCATGGAAAGTTCTTCCTTTCCTATGTACTTCTGAAGGCACAGAATGATATTATGTTACTTGAATTAAAATACAAAAATGTTTCAGACGTTTTCTAATGCGTGATTCATTTTCATACTCATCATCCTTTACCTTTTTCTCAGTAATTATGCTACCACTGAGAGAAAAGAAACATACTATTACAGGAATAACACAGTAATAAGTACATCATAATACCAGAATAAAACAAAATACCTCTAGATAAATTGCAATTTCAGATAATTTACAATTTAGTAGGTCAATGGACACCCCTGACTTTTCTTCTTGACCTTATGTTAGGATAACCCAGTACATTTCATCCAAAGTCTGTTTAGCAGTTCCTTTATATTAAGTACACAACTATTTCAGACCTTAAAAGATACTCCTTTGCTAAAGATCAGGAGATATTACTATCAATGCCAGAGGCTCTACCTGATCGGAAAATTGTGTCATATACAGCACAAAAGAAAAAAAAAGTATTCAAAGAACCTAGTAGCACATTTCTAGCCAGTGAGATCTGAGATCATCAGCGTAATCATAAAATTATAATCACAGAATCATAGACTCGTATCAGTTGGAAGGGACATTTAAAGATCATCTAGTTCAACTCCCCTGCAATGAAAAGGGACACCTACAGCTAGATTAGGTTGCCCAGAGCCCAGTCTAGCCTGACCTTGAATGTCTCCAGGGACAGGGCATCCCATAAGTAAACATCACATATCTGAACGCTTCCCTTTATTGTTAGAGGACTATGCCATCCCTACTGACAAAAAATACCTAATAGGGATAAAGAAAGCAACACAACACTTCTTCATATTAATTTCTAATAAGAGCAAAAAGTACATATTTCATGGCAAATTTAACACAGTACATTTCAAATTTATAGGCTTTTCCTTTCTACCCCATGTAATATTGAAAACATAGATTCTTTGTACCTTATTTCAAGAAAAAAATAATGAATGCAGTAGTTTGCAAACATCTAAGTTGCTAATATGCAGCACAACACAGTAAACGCTTTAGCTATCACAGATAATAAACTTCTGCCTACAAATATGCAGAATGGGGGTTTACATAATTTGTAACATACTGTTTGACATACATTTGTGACTGTGGTTAACAGATATAAAGAAAGACTGGGCAACTTTTAATTGCTGTAACTGTAACAAAATGGAAAGGTCCTCAGAAAGAATAAGTGATGCAGCTGAATCCCTGGAGAGTGCTGAAAATCAGCACAGAGGAAATCTAAGCATTTTTCCCATTCACTCAGTTGAAAGCACATTTTTCCTCCTCCTCTAGGTGCTAAATTCATACAGAAAATTATGCATAATAAATATCCTGCCTCCAAAAGAAACAGAGGAATGATTAAAACCATTTCAGTGTAAGTGTTCAGTTCAGTCATTAAAATCTTCATTCTACAACTCCTACAGTGTGAATAATCTGAAATGCAAGCTCATGGCTGCGGTAACTATTGATTGGAAACATTTCTCTTGATTACAGATAATTAATTTGAGATGATTCAGAAGAAAAAAACTCTATAGCCTATTAAAAAACAAAGTTAAAACTTCTCCTCAGGGGAAGAAACAAAAACCAAGAGATTCTGAGGGTCAAAGTATGTGTACACATGTGCTATGCTATTGTTCGCATCCCAGCCTTGCGGCTTCCAAACTTCTCAGATGATAACATCAGTTCAGTGGGGGTAAAGGCCACATTCCATTTTTTGGTTACAGAAAAATAAACCAAAGGAACTACACTGCTAGCAGCCCAGGGACTTTACAGAGACTGAAACTCAACTTTAGACTTCACGTTTTGCTCTAGAAAACCTAATATGTAATTGCTTCTGAAATTCTGAGAGATCAGTTTAAAAGCAGCTTTACAGTAACTCAAATGACAGCATTTATTAGTGAGACACAGTGAGAAGGATGGCTGTCCAGAAGTTCACTGATAGCAGATTTCCCTCATGTGATGTTCTTCACTGAATCTAGCAAGTTGCTTGCAAGAGATTCTCAAGCTGCATCCTCTCATCATTATTTGAGGAACTTAAAAAACTTCAGTACTGTGTCCAGGTCTGGAGTCCCCAGTACAAGAAAGACAGAGAGCTGTTGGAGAGGTTCCAGAAGAGAGCATCACAAAGATGATCAGAGAACTGGAGCACCTCCCCTACGAAGACAGGCTGAGGGAGCTGGGCTTGTTCAGCCTGGAGAAAAGGCGGCTGCGGAGTGACCTCATTGCAGCAGTTCAGTACCTAAAGGGAGCCTACAAACAGGAGGGGAGTCAACTCTTTGAAAGCGTTGACAGTAGCAGGACAAGGGGAAATGGTTTTAAGTTGAAGGAGGGTAGATTTAGGTTGGATGCCAGGGGGAAATCCTTTACTGTGAGAGTGGTAAGATGCTGGAACAGGCTGCCCAGAGAGGCTGTGGATGCCCCGTCCCTGGAGGTACTCAAGGCCAGGCCGGATGGGGCCCTGGGCAACCTGATCTAGTATTAAATGGGGAAGTTGGTGGCAGGGGGGTGGTGGTTTGAGATTCATGATCCTTGAAGTCCCTTCCAACCTGGGCCGTTCTGTGATTCACCTCTATGTACTCTTCCTGGCTACTGCTGAGGTGTAGGGATATGAACTGAATCCCAATATGGAATGTATAAGAACATAACAATAATTCTAAAATACATTACCTGCTCTAAACTCTCAGGTTCTCCATTCTCTAGTTCTTTGTCTGTCTTCCATAGCTCATAGCCTAAAGCCAGTAAATAAAAAGCACTTGTCTGTGTTAAAGTGTTCAGCTAAGCAATGTGGCAAGCACACAAATTTTGAAAAAATAATCCTAACGTAAAGATTGTATTTGAAGTATGGCGTGAACAGAAGCACTGCGCTCAAGAAGCAGCTGCAAATATCCAACATGAAATCTAGCAGATAGATTACAGAAGAATCATAAAAGCACACTGGGAAACCACTGTGGCAAAAGTGCTCCTGCATGCTGGGAAGACTGAAGAGCCCAGGACACAGGGTATCTTCGTGGAATAATGAACAATAAATAAAGATGGGCAGGGCTTAGGGAAACACCATGACTCTTAACGATACAACTAGAGAGTCCTCAAGTCAGTTAACTTACTGCAAGTTTGACTGGAACAGCACAAAATGTCAACACGTCGACCACGTGCACTTCTTCACTTTTCTCATGTGGTTTCTGTGGTCCATAGGTAGCCCATGCTATGATGGCCCCAACCTGATCACATCTCCATAGCTCGAATGGCACGGATGGATCCCTCCTGTCCATGGCTGCTGATTAAACTGTCACACAGCTGGAGGGGCTAATAGCCAAGTTCTAGAAGAAACTTTCTCTTGAGTATAAGCCCAGTAACAGGAAGGCAGAAGAGGGCCCACAACATGCCTTGTAGATTAAACACAGTAAATAGATAATGCAATTACTACCATTCCTTAGGGTTTACAAAAAAATATATAATTTTAAAGGGCTTACTTTATGCTTGTTTCCTTTTAGGCTATGAGAGTCAAGCTACACCAAAAATAAAAATCTTACAGATGTTCTCTTACATAAATTCACAGTATGCCAAGACAGGCTTCTCTTTCTTTTTTCCTGGTAACAGAAGCTCAAAGCATGTAACACAATAGCCTCCCTATACATAAATAAAGACACTCAAAATGAAACTATATCCAGGTGATAAAAGTCTTGTGAAGTAACAAAAATTTGGTTTTGTGTTTTTAGGGAGAGGAAAAGCTATTTTAAAACTAGTCTCGCAATTCCTTATCTCCTGCTTAAAGACATAAAGGAACACAACCTGTGTTGCTTTAGCATAAGGATTAATGGTACTCCATAACTAAAATGCTTTATTAAAAATTAAAGAGATGAAATATTTTGGTAGTTATGAATACATCTCTTTTTATGAGATAAGCACTCAAGGTTGTCCTTCAGGTATCTGGCACCCTGAGTTGCATTACAGAACAGTCTGCTTTACCTCCTTCAAGACTTTCAATTAAACTATTACCAAAGCTTCCTTTCAAAACATCCTAAGACCATCTTGTGCATACTTGCAACTTCAAATATGTCTTTGACTGTCTGTAAAGATAAGTTCAGATCTCTCTCATACTTTCTTACGATAGGCATTTGATTAAGGAACTTTATTAAAGTTTGTATGGGCATGACTAAACATGATGTTACCACATCACTCACATTACTTACTCCTCACTTTAAAATCTGGATCATCTGTGCTGCTTCCATGGTGAAGGACATTCATCTTCCTCATAAAAAAAGCTGACTGCCATTCTTCAAGACCGAACACTAAAAGAGGCAATATCAGTGCCTCGTAGACTGCCTGCATGTGGAGTGTTTTTATTTTTTTACATTCCTTAGAAGATAGATATTCAGCTAACTAATAATCTAAATAAATAAGCTAAATAATACTAAATAATATAAATAACATAATACTAAATAATAAAACTAAATAATACTATAGTCATTGTTTACAAATCATGCAAGAACACATACAGGACATTAAATAAATATCTGTATAACTGACCTGCAGGATCTCCAAAGCATTGTTAAAATATGAGCTGCTAATAATATTAAAAACAGTCTTAGGAATAGTTCAGAGAGCTCAACAAAGTTTTTGAACTTTTTTCTAAATATGACTGTCAAAAATGAAAGCAAAGTAGAATCACCATTTTCATCCTGATAGCAATTTTGACTGCAGTTAATCATTACAGATCTTGGATGTAAGTTTCAAGACTACAGAGGATTTTTAAATTGGTTTTTAAAAGTCAGCGCTTTCATAAAAAAAAAAGTATTGTAATAACATTTATGTTTAAGGGAGACATAGTAGTTTAATTTCATTAGGTTCTTGTATTGTTATTTGTATCCTCAGAAGAAATAACTCTCATGAAATGGTAGAGTTGCTCAAATGAGTACACTGAATGGCACAGATAGCTTCCCCAGTATGATTCTGAACAAGCACTGTATGAGCGCAGCTCTTGTAGGCTATAGAACTGCAACGATACAGCTTTGTCTTCTTAAAGGGAAAAGGAATGCAGCTTTCTTTAAGCCTTATCCGTATTTAAAAACTAGCTTAGCTGCTCAAGTAAATAAGGCATTTGGTAAGAACAAACTTTTGGGTGCTTCAGCTAGAAAGCAAAATTTTTACTTTTTCTCTTTTCCTCATTTTTTTCCTTCCAGCTTCAGCATTTGCTTCCACTTTCACAGTTGCATTTTTAACTTCGTGTATCTTTATACACAAGCAATTATTTCACATTGTTCATCTCCTCAGCCTGTACTGATCAGATGAACATGTGGTTTGGCTCTTTGTGGCCATGCTTTAAAAGTTTCCTCTGAACAAAAGAAGCAATCTCAAACTCCATTTCCACTAATTCCTTTTTTTACTCAATATCTCTTTTATCTTCAACGAACTGAATCCCCTTCTGTCTACTTGGCCTCAGCTTTTACCCTGTATGCTCTAGTTCCATAAACCCACTATTCAGTAAGCAGAACTGTGTTACAGCACCATGTACATGCCACAGCCTTGTCTCTTAACACTCCCAGTGTCCTCAGTCACAACGCCTCCTTCACATTAACTACAAAGGTTAACTTCCTATTATTGTCTAGAAGTTTACCCTTTAGGAACTTCTGTGAGAACTCTTGCTACTGAGTTCCCTTTCAAAGGCTCAAACACCGTTCCAGTCCAACAAATGTAAGAGAGTTATGCATTCTCTTCAAGGTTCATTAACAAAACACAAGTTGTCTTTTACATGAGACCAGCTTCAGTCCAATGATGGGACTTAAAAACCCACATTCTCTCAGTTACTGCTTTTTGATTATTTCCCACTGGTTTCCATATATCCTTTCCTTTAAGCAAATCTGACACTAGCAGAAAAGATTTCCTGATTTTTTTTAAACCTAATCTTCATGTGATAAAGTATTCTTGTCTTCAAGCCTCAGTTATTTCCTTTGTCTTATAATCTTGATGCTGCAGCAAATACTTTTACGTAAACTGTAATATAAACATATGCTAGAAAAAAAAACAACTTTTTTTCTGGGGCTGTTCAGCCTGGAAAAGAGAAGGCTCTGGGGAGATCTGGTAGTGGCCTTTCAGTATCTAAAGAGGGCAGTAAGAAAGAAGGGGACAGACTTTTTCACAAGAGAGATTTAGATTGGATATAAGGAAGAAGTATTTTACAATGATAGTGGTGAGGCACTGGAACAGACTGCCCAGAGAAGTGGTGGATGCCCCATCCCTGGAGACTTTCAAGGTCAGGCTGGACAGGGCCCTGGGCAACCTGATCTAGCTGTAGGTGTTCCTGTTCACTGTAGGGGAGTTGGACTAGATGGCCTTTAAATGTCCGTTCCAACTCAAATGATTCTATGACTAAATAAGATCAACATTCACTAGAATTTGTTAAAATAAACTCAAAAGAATAAACATGGTTGTATAAAACAGTAGAAAAAAATTGTGGTTTCCATTCATATATCATAAATATCAATAAATATTAATAATTTTGCATTAGCACTTACCATTAATCAGGAAGTCTTTTACTTTAAAAATTCAAATCAATTATTGGAAAGAACATATTTTAAAATGCAGACTGATTCATGAGAAAAAAATGTAATTAGGCCAAAATCATCCATCCAAAAACATTTCTAGATCACTCTGTGTAATTAGAATTCATTTAGGGAAGTAAAGAATTTAAAGAGCTTTGTATAAGAATCCTTATTTCTTTAGCTGTTGAAGTAAATGTATCGAGTAAATACATGCAGTGGCCAAAACAGCTGTGTAATTCATGATCTGCCATCAGTAAATACCAGGAGCTCTAAAGCCAAGTTAGTCAAGCAATCCTTTAATATGTTTAATTGATAACGTTCTGAGAAAGTTGCCATGGATCATATGATTTTCTAAGCCCAAGAGTGAACCACTGTAATGTTACTTTCTACTGCAACTTCAGTATGCATTTAAAGGAACCAATACTGTATTTACACAATAGATAATACATAAACTTTAATAGGTTATGACAAGCATTGTATTTCAAGACAATTAAAAATTGCCTCTAGTAGGCATGAGACTAAATACCTACTGAGTTTTACCACACAAGAAGTATTGTTTTGAACAGAAATGCCTGGATTATATTACGGATATAAAATAAAAAATAAGCTCAGAAATAAAGAAAACAAGGCCACATATTTATTTGTGAATGATCTCATTGCACACCAACTCCAGCACACTAGTTTTATCGGGAATGCTGAAGCTATGTGTAATGGCAATTGCTATCAGTTTGCTTTCAATTTCTTAACATATCAGACAAAAAAAACACAGTTCAGATAAAAACAGCTATTAATCTCATAATCATTAAAAGCAAAAATGCTGCATAATTATGAGATTCTGCCAGCACCCACAATTTATATATCATGCATCCATATGGTCTCTATTATATTTGAAAATAACATTTCAGAAAGTTCAAAATTACAAAACAGTACTAATTCGTGATCAAAAGATCAAAATCCAAGATGTGTATTCACATGGATTCAGTTAAAAGCCAGGCTCTGAATCTTTAAATCTAAAGAAGATTTTGCTAGGTACTACAAAATGTTGCTCTGAAAGTAATGCCTCCTATTTATTTCCATGGAAACTAGAACAGATACAAACAACACAATAACACCATTTGATAGATAGCAAATCCTCAGCTACAGAACACTCTTTTTTGACACAGTCACCACCATGAGCTCTGCATTCTTGCCAGCAAGAGCCTGCATGCTGCACTCATATAAATCTGCACCAGCAAAGGTGACCCACTGTTTCACAGCAGCTACGATGGCATCACCGCTAGGAAAATGTTGTCCATGCAGTCCACCTTTCACTATGCTCACATCCAGTGTTTGGTCTCCTTAAGCGCTCAACTGTTGATGAATGTCAGTGAGTACAAATTTTTCCACATTAAGGATTTCAATTGCACACCTTTCCTTCATACACACTTCCACGTCAGACACCATTTTGTCAGACTGCCCCTCAGCTGCCATCTGTCACATCGCAACAAAACATAAAGGAATACTGTGGGAATGTTCAAACTCTACTTCCACACCACTAACATCTGCTTCTGACAGTATGGGCTGACACAATAAAATGGAAACATTACTTTTGGAGCAGAGCTCATTGTTTGCTATTCTTTTTAATGTTTGTTTTGTTTTTCTCCAAAAACCTCTAATTGCATAGGCTACTTTAATTGTGTAATTGAAACACTCAAGCTAAACATTCAACAGAGTGAATCAGCTTTATGTTAATAAGTGTCTGGCGCTAGCCATAGAAAAATATAGATATTTACAGAGAGACATAACTAAGTTTTTGCTATTTCTGCTTGCCTTCTAACAATCTGGCTCACTGAACTATAAAGCCCAGCAATCACTTGCTGCTTTTGGCTTGAATGTTTTCTGAACACCTCAGGATTATATTAGCTTTTAAATTCTCTTCTCCCATCACTAAGACAAAGCAGAATTTCAAGAAAGCGGTAGCATACCTGTAATCCCACTCACCCCACAGCACATAAGTTGCTTCATTTACTATATGGATTACCTTCTATAAAGAAGGTATAAAGAACACAAATTCTTCTATAAAGAACACAAATTCTTACCTCTGGCACAGAGCTCACAGGCATCCTGTGTGTGGGATAAGCAAAATCACAAAGACTAAGTGCAATGCAAAGTAAAAAAAGAAAAGATAAGCTAAGAATTAACAAAATTAATTAATCTTTCATTTTGCCTTCAATTTATCTTACAACTGGGTACTTCCATGTATGCCAGCAGGCAACAATGCTTCTGGAACACAAATGTCAAACAAGAGGTCAGAGCTCTTTGCTATTGAGTCAGAAGTGAATAAATTGCAAAAAAATGATACTTCAGGTAACTCCCAGGTTCTAAGAAAATCCCAACCTGAGCAGAAAATTAACAGGTGATTTTGATTCCCTTCTCATGTAAGACCAAGCAGAAAATGATATTGTATGGCATACTTTTGTCATTTCGGCTTTGAGGTTCTGAGTTTTAACTACAGGCAATGAGAGCCAGTGAACCTTCTTTCTGAATAAATGATTGGGAATGAGCGAAAACAGAGCAATGGGAGCGCAAGCCTTCTTGGCTACCGACCACGTTCTCTCAGCATCCAGCTGCACATTTCTTCAGCTTTCAGCTTTCCTTTCCCGATGTTTATTTGTCTCTGTTCTAACACAGATGGCTTTTTGAGGCTAATTCAATTAAGTACTTTTGAATAAAGGCTAACTTCTATCTGATTGTGTTATGAAAGATGAAAAGCATCCTCAGTTTTTCTATCACAAGCTGCATACAGAGAAATGCACATTCTGTTATGAACTAAAACATGGAAAACCAGATTGACACAACCCACAGGAAATGAAGAATTGCAAGGCCAAGCAATGAGAGAACAGTTCTTTATGTACGTACAAAAATTCACCCTTAAATCAGATGACAGGTTCCAAAAACAGCTGAGATTTGGACAATTGTAGAAGGGCTTTGATTTTCATTCAATCTTGAAAAGAAAAATAGTGCCCCAGTCAACAAGCATAACTTTCCACATTCAAAGACACCAACAAGTGGTGCATGCATTTCTTACGTCATAGCCCTCAGATATTCTAGTTAGGCACCAGACTGCTAAAAAGTAGAATCTCTAGGCCAAAAACCTGCTAAATCTCTTTGTGTGCTTTCTCTAAGCTATCTGGCTTACTCCAACCTAACAATACATGCAAAAACTGTTAACGAAATCAGGATTTCTGTTTCTCCTTCACTCCCTTTACAGTCATAAAGGAATCTCTTCTTTCCTATGAAATGATTTAAGATCAGGAGCCAACAACTTGTTTGAGCATTATAGTTGGATGCCCCAATCAGGCATATGTAGCATGGAAAGGAATGTGTTTTGTTTCATTTCACATTCCATACAGCATTTTGCATCTGCTGCAGATGCAAAATAATTTACCTGAGAAAAATTCCTGTGTGGGAGACATTTAAAAGAAAAAGGCATTTTAAAAAATCTCCTCTAAAGGAGAAAATAACTTGATGTGATACATAAGCAGAAAGACACTAAATGAAGACTCATGGATTTTTATTTTTCATAAATCGCCACCTAATCTGATTTTGGTAATGAAAGATAATTTGTGAAATTATTACTTAAATTGTCATTGAAACAATGTATTACAAAAAAATATTGTTCTATTAATAAACTACGTAACTCTGTACTTGCACTGGCTGTCTCCCCATGCACTGAGAATTACAATATAACTTGATAGATTTAAATTGTTACAAATTACACCTAAAAAGAGGGTTTTTTATTTTACCTCTGAAGAATTATGACAGCTTCTCACAGAAGGAAGTTTATCTTCCTCCACTCACTTCACGTCTTGCAGGTTTGTTTTCAATTTACTTTTACTTAGTGTCTTTACTTATTTAGGGCAAAAGTGATAAAAGTAAGTAACATTTTTTTAAAGACTTTTCCTACAGTCGTCAATTGTCTTCAATTTAATTTTTACATTCTGAAATTTTGTATATTGTGCAAATGTAAGGAAACACTGTATACCAGTCTACCTACTTTCAAGGGCATTTCGTTGTCACAAGAAAAGTCCCGCAAAACAAAGTGATAAATTTAAATATACAGTGGTTTGTTATATCCAAAAAAGAGCATTCTTAGAGAAAATTTTGTATTTTTACAATGACATTCTGTTCTGTTATAGTTGCAAAATCTATAGACTAAAAATATGCAGAAATTTTTTAAACTCTGACATTTCATATCAAGCACCGTCCTACTTGTTTAAATTGAGGCACATATGTTATTTAAACATGATATGTTCAGTCTAAATCATTGGAAATACAGTACGTCAGTGAACAATCACCTTTGGTAATCTCATTCTATAATACCACACAAAGATGTTAATGTTGCCCCAATTAGTTTTTTCTATCTGTGATCATGTAAACATAATATATTCCCAATAATGTTCTTTCAGATGCTGTTGGGGTAAAGCAATAAGCGCCAAAGGTTTTGGAGCTAGCAGCTCCCTCTGTAAGCTGGCATTCAACACAAAATAGCATTTTAGCTTTCCTGAAATAGTTGGCAGTGTGCTTAATCTGGGCACAAGAATACTTTGTAAGGTATTTGCACACAACATTGTGGTAGTAACTTAATATTCCAGAAATAAATCTTGTTCTGGCTAGATTTAAAACTAGTATTATACCACTGTTATACAGTTTTCAATTGATCATAGATTGCTGAAGGTATGGGATCAAGCTCAAGGTCCCAAGGTTGTCTTACTATTTGATGCATTTTAAAACTCTGAGCAGTGCTCTCTAAACAACAGCACACATAATGTTCAACTTCGCTAGTAAAGTTAAGGTAGACATTGACAAACTTACTACACCCTTGACTATGGAGTGCAGTCCCCATTATAATGAAGTTTTAGCTATATTTTCAGTGTGACAGACTGAAACTCAAAGTTTAGGAGGCTCTTATGGAGATGCTGTTTAACAAATGCCTGATATTGACAGATGAGGCTTATAAATGCTCATTAAACTAGAAAGACAACAATCACCTCGTATATACTGTGAGATAGGTATTTAAAATTTTTAAAAAAAGCATTTAACGACATCTGATTATTAGAGTCAAAAACACTGTATAAAGCTATTCAAAATTGCTGCCCTCCTGTCCTAGCAACCATACCATAGATACCCAAAAGACAGCTTCAATCTGTCCTGGCTGCTTTGCTCAGTGTACAAGAATATGAGCAATGCTGAAACAGCCCCCAGCTCTGCTCTGGATTGCACTACTCCTGGGTACACTGTAGAATGTCTCCAGGTACCACATGTACACAGTGGAGAGCACTTAGTGCGCTTTGGGAAATGTCAGGAAGTATTTCTAATTATCAATATTTGAGCAATGCTACCTGTTCAGGCCAGCCTGCTCAGAATTTAGCACTCCTGATATTTTCTTTTGATGAAGGACATGAACAAAATAACATCTGGAGATACTTAACAGTTCCCTTCGCCTCCTAATAAATGAATGCCTGAGTTGATGATTCACTGCTGCAAATTTTCTAGTAACTGGTAACTTTCTGTTGCCAATTATTTAAATACCAAATAATATATTTGCCCGAAGCAACGAAAGAAAAGAAGAAACAAAAGAAGAGCTGGCAGTTATTTCTTACATTATAAAAAGCTTGATTCAAACAGTTCATCCAATTAGCAAAATAGTAAATTAGCCAAAAGATATGCTATGCAAAGTGTTTAATCCTGTTTTCTTTTACAGTGTGTTTTGCTTTCCATTCCAAAATAACTACTAGCAAGAGAGAGAAGGATCCATTTCACAAATCCTTCCATCTGGCACAGCGTCCCTTGGAAGAGTAACTGTTTGAACACCAAATGCTTTCAAGGGAGAGAGACTACATCTGTTAGGGGCATGGAGGGCAAAAGAACTAACAGATGCCGAGTTTACTGGTGAAGCACTGGAACAGGTTGCCCAGAGAAGCTGTGGATGCCCCATCCCTGAAGGTGCTCAAGGTACTCAAAGCCAGGACTGGATAGGGCCCTGGGCAGACTGACCTAGTAGGTAGCAACCTTGTCCACAGCAGGGGAGTTGGACCTGGATGATCTTTAAGGTCCCTTCCAACAGAAGCCATTCTAAAATTTGATGATTTTTAATGGACTGGAAGACGTCTTCTCCCAGGAGCAACCTCTGTACCTCTGTACTAGCAGGATCAAAGCTTTTTAGGTTTCACTTATCTAAACACAACTCATTCCAGCTCCCCTCTACTCAGTACCAGTAGCCCAGAGGCATAGCAGTTCAGCAGGAATTTCTGAGTATGAGATGGAAAAGAAAATGAATATAATTAGGATGTAAATAATAGAAGGTGGTTCCACTGCTGAATGGATCAATGGAAAGGGTCCATCCGCCTATCAGAAGGACAATGCTGCTGCTTTTCAAGGCAGGAGAGCCCATGAGTGCATGAAGCTCACGTGTACATGAAGCCCATGTACCAGAAGACTTGGATTGATATTTTGACAGAAAAAGAATACCTCTTGCAGCTGCCTAAAGCCATATTTTTTTCACTAAGTAGGTCACCACAACAGGAACAGGTCAATAGAACAATGCATTTGCTGCTGAGGATCCTGCAGTCACACACTGCACATTATGGGAATTATAATTCAAACCACTTCAAATCTGAGCCCCAGATCAAGCACTATTACTTCAGCAGTTCAGAGGAAAGCTATCTCACAAATCTTTGATTTCCAGACAGCAGGTATTTCACCCGGATACTCTCAGAGGAACCACATCACCCTCTTCTCTGTCACATACAATAATGCTAGGCAGTGACATGCGTTTCCTTTATAGGCCTTGTATTTGGAGTCAAAGCCTTATTTTTGTTTCTCTTCCTACTTCTGCTCTGCATCTTTCTGTCTTTGCTTGCATAGAAGTGCCACCACGATACTTTCGGGAGCCTCCTCTCACAGGCTCTTTGCAATACTGTTTTGCCAATGACAAACATGGAAGGAATTGCAGTGCTACTTCTCCAGCTGTGGTTGTTACCCCATGAGGATATCACTCCAGATGAACTGACTTCAGTCTTCTTGGAGGCACTTCAGCCTGGGGAGGAAGAAATATGTAATACAACTTCTAGCAGTCTCTACCAGCACTTCTGCTTTGTCTCTAGATTAACATCATTTGGAGGTGCCAGAAATACCTTTGGACATGAAATGGCAGATATGGTGTGCACAGAACTTTTGAGGCAGAGAGACACAGTCACAGCCTTCCGCCATGATCTTGCTTCATGACATCGCCATACTATGATATACCATTATGACTGACCCTCTGTGATATACCCATACTAGTTATCTTGTTCAAAACTAGAAGTTTGCAGTAAAAAATGACTAGCGAATTCCTACAGGAATATGTGCTGCTTATACTTTTCAGCAAATCTACACATTTAGTTCAATGCAGTTGGAGTTTTATAATCTTCACAATTTTAAAGGAGAGAATAGTTCCATCATTGATTTATTTCATTTTTATAATCTTGCAAAATGTTAATGTTAATAACGGACTCTCTACTGTCTTCCAAATTAAGAGATTACTTCGCTAATCTCATTTTTGCAGCATTATCAACCTGTGTTCAAAAGCACGGGAAGTTTTCCTTTTGAAGAGAATATATCAGCATCACTGCAGAATTTTGTTAATTGACACTGAATTTTTTTCCCTTAGCATCTCAGATAATAATTAGGTCTCCACTGAACTTCTTTATCAGTAACTGAGAAACATTTTTTAACATGCATACTCTGTGAAGTACGATGAGCAGTCTGGCACAATCATTTTCATAATTGAGTAGCTGTTAGGAATTCATTTTCTTCAACAGAAACATACAACTAGAGAAAATCTCCATGGTCCTCTAGTCCAAACTCTTGCTGCTGAAAGAACAGATATGACAATGCTCACTGCCATTCACAAATTGACAACGCTTTCAAAATATTAATGAAATGAAATTAGTGAAAATGAAACCACAGGTTGCTTTGTTACCTTTCATCTTTGTTTTAGCATAGCACTTAATTTAGACATTTTAAGTTGCTCTTTCTCCTCAGTTACTCACACAATTCTTTTCAAAACTCATTACTTTTGCTCTAAAGTTTTATTTCTTTCTCACTAAATGAATCAAACTCCTTAAAATAAGCTCTACCACAGCACAGCTTTACTAGAGCTATGCACAGACAAGCTTCTTGAAATACTAAAGTACAATTACTACAGCAATATGGACCTTAACACTGACTAAACACACTGCTTCTTCCAGCCATACACAGAGACAAACCCTTCACTCTCCTATGTTCCAAGCTCCTACCCAGTCTAATTTAATTTAGCTTTCTTCCACATAATTAACCAAAAGTCACATGGTTTACATACACTCATACATACTAGTACAAAGTACCAAAATCAATTCTGAAATACTGCACAATTACTCTGCATGCTATGGAAGAGAATACATTTTCAAATAAATGTTATCTTTAAAGACTATGATTGCAATATATCAAAATTATGCAATATATCTAACTAATACATTTAAAACAAACAAGAAAACCTTTAAAAACAAACTTCTCAGCCTAAAGATTCAGCACGATATAGAACATTTCCTCTATTTCAAGCTCAAGATGAATTCCCCACCACATTTTTTTTTTTTCCAAATCTGATCATTTGTGTTCACTCCTCCCATATCTTTTAACAAAAGGTAATAGAGGCCAAGATCTGTATCTTCAGATCTGGCCAGACACAGCATTCCCCCACACAGAGCAAAGCTTCAGTGGTCCTGTCATCAATCACCGATGCAGAGAAAGGAATATGAATACTTTCTAAACCTAATAGCTTGATGATACTTGAAAAGAAATAAATCACTCTACGACTAACTCATAAATATCATTCACTTGCAATGAAAGCAATAACAATTCCAATAGTGTATATAAAAAGCTAAATAGAAGAAATATCTATCACAGATTATGGGCAGAATAAAAACATAGAATAAACAGTTAAAAACCTCTGAGAATAACAAAATTAGTAGATAGGCAAAATAAACTTAAAGGCTATAAAACACTGTTGGAGAAAAATGCAGAATCACACTAAGATCTTGTGAATTAAAGCTGAGAATCTGTATGCATTTCACTCCTGCAGACACTTGCCCTAGGCTACTATATTTCTGAGAGAGCGTCTGTGTAAAGACTTACAAATTAACTTTACTTGAGTTTCGAGAACTGTTACTCATCATTGCATTTTGTTTTCAATGAGGACAGTCAAAAAACTTTAAATGCTTCAGCTGAAGACTCTAAATATTTGCTAACTTGACACTAATTTTGATTCCAGGGTGGAGAAAAGACCAAAAATTAAGGAGCATGGTAGGCCAATTCCATGAGAATTCTGAAGAGAAAACTATTTTTTCTGACTTTAAAACTCCTTTCTGCCACTTGAATTTTTTTAGAGCTCTTTCTGTCTATTTGGTTGTACTAAAAATATTGCATCCTAGTTTCTTTTCTAGTGAATGATGCTGATAATCTCCAGCTAGTGGGAAAAAAATAGCACAACTAGAACATAACCTGCATCACTGCTACTCCTATTTATACCTGACAGTTGCAGCAAAATAGAACAGCTTCCTAGTTGCTTCCACTTTACCTTTCAATATGTCATAACGAACAGACACCACTAACAATAATTAAATATTCAATCCAGCTAGGAAATAGCCATAGCTGAAAGGTGAGAAGCTTGATGAATTTAACAAGTACTCTGAACACATGGTGTTTCCTCGATCCTGTATGCATTTCTAGCTCTTGGAAGGCCCTGAGCGTGCCTGCACGCACGAGCATGCGTAGGAATGTCTTGTTTCAAAATAAACATTAGAAACTTGGGTAGTAAATATATAATTATGATCTGGATAAAATCAGATGCCTAAAATTCTATTGCCTCTGAGTATAATTACATTAATAAAAATATTGCTGACTGATGAAAAAATGTACTATTTATGCTGCAGGGACTGCAAATCAACACTTTTTTTTTTTTTTATACCCAGCCACTTAAAAAAATGCTGTCTTCATTACAAAACTTCACTGATATATAAAGCAATTTATCTCTTCTGGCTTTCTTCTTTCTGTGTTATCTTTCTTCCATGATTTATACTATTGCCATGATAATAAATTCATCAGTTCAACATAGTATTTGATGTTTACTGGATAAAATATGTTTACATAAAATGCACGTCCATTGTCCTAAATCATATTTTCTTAAAATATATTTTATATGTACTAAAATACTATCTCAGTAGATTAAAGCAAATATTTCTAAGCATGTCTACAAAGCACAGCTCTCAGAATTGTCCTATCTTATTTTAAAATCACATCTTTAATCTTATTTTGCTCGTAAATCCCTGGAGTGAATATTAAAAAGATCATCTATTTTACAATTGCCAAGTGGAGATACATCATCTGAACTGCATACTTAAATTTAAATGCTTTAGATCTTCCAGAAAAATTAAAATGCTACTAGTGTTTTCATCTATATTTATGAAGTACTTACTGATAAAGTTTCCAAGTTCTCTCAGTAGGGGTAGAAGTGCCCCTGTCACATTCAGAGATTGTGTGGATATTGCAGTATCTTTTCTATTCTCATTGGAAAAGTTTCAGGCACTAGTCTATATTTGATTGAGCCACCTCATGATTACTTTTACATTACATCACTTATCAAGAAAAGCGGATGAAATCTGCTGTGTGCTGTATGAATTTTCTACGATAAAATCCAAAGACTTCATTGAAGTGGCAGAACTCCAGCAATTAAGGACAAGTGATTTCATACGACTGATGACTCACTTTTTCACTCCCGCAGGACCCACTGGGGAGAGCAGAGCATTGACAAATTAGATTGCTTACCTAGTGCTGAAGGCTACTGGGGCTAGTAAAATGACTGTGGACTCCATAAGCTATTCCACACTCATAAAAAGTTACATTCATTGCTGCTCTTCTTCTTTCAGTTTTGTGTTACCTGCAACTCCCAGTCCTGCCTTGCCTTTATTCTCCATCTTCCAATAAAAAATATGTTTAATCCTAAGTAAGTAAGTACAACAGAATGCATATATAAATGCATCACATGGCTAAAACTGGATTCATTTGCAGGAAAAGATTCCCTTACATCACTTGGCTCGTGACCCGCTGCCAGGCTGCAGTTTACTTTCAATATTAAGAAGAAAAAGGGAGGAAAAGATTTTAAAATAAAGTTTTCTGCATTTACTGAATCTCCGAATCCATTTCCAAGGTCATGGGTCAAACGGGAGGGCATGGACTCTATTAAAGATCCCCATGAAAGGCCAGAAGTTAGGAAGCTGGGATACTTGAGAGTAGCTGCAAAAGTGGCAGTGATGATCTAACACACAAGAAACAATAATCACAATAAATGTAAAAACAGGATTTTGGTCATTTTCCATTAAACACAGTGTTAGGAAAGTTTACAAGCATTTGCTAAGTCAGCGAACAAACCACACAGCTGAAAACATTCCATATTTTAAATTTACTTTCATCTCCCATGAGAACCATGCAAATAAGAATATTCCTTTCCTAATTAGAGAACTATCATTATGCTTAGCTTGAGTACTTTTCCAAAAGGAAAGTTTATCAGTCTGTTTTGGACAGTTCCTATTTTAGTAAGATGCTGTTGGGAACCTCAAGGGTTTACTAAGTAGACACAATATTTTCACAGTCTCAGAATTTCCCTGAAAAAAACAGAAATGGTCACGCTGATGCCTCCTTCTATCATTCTGAAATGAACTGTAACTAGGAAAGCACACAAACAGAATAAGCACTGATATCAGTAGCAAAATCTTTATGGTTCAGGTAAAGTGCCTGTTGAGAATGAGGCAGCAGGGTTGGAGTTCAAAGAACAGCTCTCTAACCAAAAAGCCACCAAAGTAAGTCAGGAAAAAGTGCTGAATACAGTGTAGGACTTCAGTCTTTCTCCTCAAAACTTAGGTAATCAACTTCACTTTGAAGTGCATACCTGAAGCTGATTATCTTTTGCATCTGTGAGCCCTATGAATTTCTCCTAAATTTTTAAATATATATACTTTTTTTTTTTTTCTGTCAAAAAGAATTCATTGGTTTCAGTTGGAGTGAGACAAATGCAAATTCAAATCTGATTTAGAAGAGAAATTTTTGTTCATGTACACAAAGGTGGTATTTGTCTACATTTTTTCTTCAGCTAGAAAGCAACTTCAGAAAACATACCTATCAAGGCTACTTTCTGCCTCCTATTTCACGAAGCTTTTGGAGCATAACTGCTGCTGTTGGTATAGATCATCAAAGACAGGTAATAGAGCCATGACAATTACATAACACTGCATATTTCTTGTAGATAGGGAATTCTTGTTCACAAGTCTGACAGAATTATTTTACAATAGGACTACATCCAATCAAAAAATTACTTTAGATAAAGCAGATGAAGTTTTACAGAAAAGAAAAAAAAAGAAAAAGAAAATATCAGGAAAAGTCAAATAAATTTATTACTAAGCCTAAGAGATCAATAATGAACTAATGAGAAGTTAGGTCTTTGAACTAACAAGTAACAAGGTACTTATTTCTTCGAGCTCAAGGATGCATCTCAACAGTCTCACCAATGAGATGCCCAATAGTGTAGTTTAGAAAATCCATAATGCAGTACTAATTACCTTTGTTCCAATTAGTCACCTAGCTCATTCACACCTATAGTCCATTTTGCACATTAAAAAAGAGGTGGTTATTTTGACCTAAAGGAGTTTTCCCTAATCTTACCCAACATGACCATTCTATATTTAAGTGAGAGCGTTGGTCAATTTTACAAGTATCTTGTACTTAGTTTAGTTACCAAATGAAGCTGAAAGATAGAGATGACATAAACTGAAACTAAACACAACATATAAGGACATCAACTTGCTTACAGATCACCCTAAAGCTTACAGAAATAATAAACATGCTACTACCAATGATAAAATCATAGTAAAAAAAAAAAAAAAGAGCATATTGGATCAACATCATAGGACTGTACTAGTCAAGACTAATTAACACCAAAGTAGTCAATGATAAAGCTTATGCTATAAATTAGCACCCTCAAAGTTATTTTTCCAACATTCCTATCCCCAAGTGAATCTGATCTTTCACATCCCTTATGCTGGCAAGTACTATCTTAAACACAGCTATTCTTCTAGAAAACAGTTCATACTTGCAACTCTTACATATCTACACAGCATGTGGGCTACAGCTGTGGTTATACCACTTCGATGGATTCATCAGTATTACTATACATGTTTAGGAAAAACACTATTTTAAAATAAATGTCCTCTTCATTCTTTTCCTGGAAATAAAAAACTGTCTTAAGTGTGCTACATTGCAGCAGTTTAGCCTGTGATGGACTTTGACCTGAAGCAAGTGAGAGTGTCATTTTCAAAATATGAAGAAAGATCTTGACTTATGAAACAACATGTAATTGTACAGTAGTGTGATTCAGGCAGGCAACTGCAGGAAAAATAACAGGTTGCTTTTTAATAAAAACCCTGAACATTTCAGTGTATCTCAGTCTGTATTTGAAAAAATACTGCTCATGTCTCTATTAAGTGAAAATGCGTAGGCAATAATTAGGCACTGAGCCACTCAGCCTCCAAGCAGTTTATCTTAACTTTGTAATGTGAATTAGTACGGAACATATGCACTTGCTGAATAGAAGGGGAGAATGGCCTAGTTTGTAGCAGAAGGAGTTAGATGAGGAAAAATATCCAGAGTTAATTACATAATGTTTCTTCGCCAAAGAAAAAAAATCAGAAATAGATCGGTACACCAAAAAATGTGTGTTTTGGATGAGCTGTATCTTGTCACTTATGCAAGATGGACAAGAGTACTAAAATCAACACAGAAGGAGGGCAAAGATAAGAATGTTCACTTAAACTCATAATCCTGCATGTGGAGTGTGGATGACAAATCACATTTTTTCTCACTCTAATTTCTGAAGTTCTGTATATGTTAGCACTAAAATATCAAATCAAGCCCTTTTAGAACAGACCACTTCCAACCTCTCATAGACAGAGCAACAAGGAGCTGTTGGCACATAAAATCATACCTGCTCTTCTACTATATATACAAGCCCTACTAACAAAATAAGTACCACATACAGAACTAATAACTAGCCAGAATAGGCACACCTCTGCTATTTCTGTTTCTACCACAACCTGTGAAAAGCTGTTAGAATAACGTTAGAATTTTCAGCAGCTACTTTCCTGTATTCACTGAATTTTATCCCCTTTCTCATTCTTGCAATCAACCATTTCAGCAAAGAGATGATATTGGCTGGTAAAATGGCTTTATGCATGTGACAGAAAGATGTGCTTTTTTCAATTTGTGCCTACTGTTTACTGTCGTAAATCTGCTAAATGTTAATTCTCAGTTCAAAACTAAGCAATTATCAGTTACAGACTACAACTTTCTGAACACGTCCACGAATTACAAATTGGTGATTTTCACAGAAACTTCATCTTTATTCTCTAAAAGAGCTTCTGAATTGCATGTCTATCACAGTATCAAAGTAATCACAGATGATCTACTTATTTCATGCACACAGGAAAAGGCATAGTTTCTATCAGGTCAAACTTTCCCTGCCAAACATAAGTATAGAAACTTAGAAGTGACCTACAGCCTCCCACAGTGACTGACCTAAAACCATGCTCTGCTTAGAGTCACATTTAGTTCAGGCTCTCCTGTGGGATTAAATATATAAGTACAAATTTACCAGAATATACATATCACATTAATAATCTGTTTTATCTAACTTTGCATTATTTAAAATGTGCACACAATAAATTAGCATCAGGTACACTCAATTTCTCCTAAAAATGTGCTTTCAAGTCAGCATAACAAAACAAACCAGTAGTTTGGGAGAAGATGCGCAACAAAATTCTTGCCTAAATGCATCTCCACTCTTAGACCTCTATTCCATAATAGAATTCCAACAACAGTAAGGGTCTTTCCTGTGGGATGATGTAATTCTCACTCACATAAGGAATGCTTAAATAATGTTTTCACCATAAAATATTTCATCTGGGAGAAATACACTATGCCAATGTAACTATAAAGTAGTCTGAATTCAGACTTTTCACTGGAACCTTTTTCCATTCAAATTTTCAGATAATTAATCCCTTAACACCAATTACTATTGAACAGATTTTGAAATAACAAAATCAGCAAGGTTTATTTGTAGTTGTATGCATTTATTTGAACCTCAATAATTCAGTCTCTTCGAATCAATGTAATTATTTTACACCATAATCACTGCAATATGCCAACTATTTTTTCAGGAAGGAAAATAAGAGTTAAATTCCTGCCTAATGAAAGCATCTGGAGCATTTTATGGATGGCTTTGAAAATTCAAGAAATGAACGCACACTCTGAAATGTCACACGCTTCAAATTTTCTTCTGCCCAAACACCAAGTACAAATGGCAAACTCCTCTGCATTCTATCATCTCAGAAACAGATTCAGGAAATTTCATCTCTAACTCTGGGCTACTACATCATGTTTTGTCCAGTTATCCCATGTCTTACATAACACCTCATGTCTTAAAGCTCCAAGAGTTATATTACTATGCAACACATACAATTGGTAGAGGAGGGGAAACCTTTCCATTAAAATTTCTAATGAACAGAAGTAGAACAAAGTGCCCAAGAACAGTACCTTCACTGCTAATTTGACAGGGTGCAACAATTTTAATTCACAAACTCCATGAGCTTCTAAAGACAGTCAATGACACAATTCCACAGACTAATCTTTGTGCTTTAAACACTGCAAGCACAAAGCACACTTTGAGGAGAAAAATCAAAAACTGAACTATGGCACTAGAACGTGACTCAGCTCTAATGTCAGTTTATCTCATTTTGGATAATGAAAGATCTTGCAGAACAGGAACAAGCTTCTAAGACTGCACAACTTGGGGACATAAAAGTTTTAGTGCAATCAGGCTTAAAAAGCGTACTTCAATTTACTGCTTTTTATGTAGGGATCATACATTATTTCTCTCTCAGATGTTTTGCTAAAAATTTTGCCTACATAATTCAACACCTGGACTGATAAGTATAAGCTGAACACTGGAATTAACTACACAAGTCAGAGATACTTAGCATGTGTCACCCTTGGAATGGAAAAACTGAGTCAGTGACAAAGTTGAAGCAGAGGGTCTGCTAAAAGTAAGCATTCACGCTGCTGCCAGCACCACACAGGTCAAATTAAACTCAAACGTAAACAGTCATATTTTTTAAAAGATTCTGCTTGGTGGAACCTTCAGAGATCAAAACAGTTATAAATCAAGCAGATTTATTGAGTACACTGTGAAGTAATGGGCCTCCACCTCTCAAAAGAAAATAGGACTTAGTTCTGAGCTGGCTGGCACTTGTAAGGTTTAGAATATAGTTAAAACATTATTTAGAAGGATGAATAAAAATTAGCTCAGGAAAATAACAGTTCAAAGACTGTTTTAAAACCGAATTTAATTAGCTCAGACTGCAAATGCTGGAGATTATAATATAATGGTGACATTTTCCACCTCTTTTTAGTCCAGGAAAATGATAGGAAAATGATAGGAAAATAAGTTCCAGAAAATACTTTGCAAAAAAAAACTGAAATGAAAATTAATATCCATAGATATTTTCCTATGATCTGTCTTTCTCTGAACAACAGGGAATTTTAATGAGATACATCAAGATCTCATTCTACTTCTGCTAACTCTACCAAAATTTCTGCACCTCCATGTTTTTAACAGAATTTTTACAGTAGAGTTTAATCTAATTTCAATTGCTATGCATCTTAGGCTGTCTTGAGATATGAACATATCTCCATGCCCAGATGTTTCAAAACCTACTTAGATGAAAGCCCTAAATGTCTGGAGACATCCCACATTAGTGAGATGAAGATGCCACAAGATTTGGTTCTGCTATCTCTAAATGTTAAAAAGTAAACAGCTCACAGCAATCAGAAGCAGAATGCTCTCAGAGCTGGTTTGGCCTTACTCTTGGGTGAAGAGAGACAACACATTTATTGGCTGTAAGGGATTGTTTTTGCTCGTCTCTTGGTGGCTGGTTGGTTTAGATGCTGCTTGCAAAGTCTGTAAGCTGCGTAGTATGAATGTGGATAAAATATTTGCACACTGTAAGACTGTTGACTGAATAGACAACATAATGTAAGCAAGAATCCATGGCCAACAAGGGCATGTGGGTACTAGGAGCCACTCACTGACAGCAAGGGAGCTTCCATTAGATTTTCCTCTGCCATTTCTCCATAAACATAGAAATATGTAGAAGAGAAAAACAATAATCATGTAGCAAAAAGAAATGCATACAGATCCATGTTGTGCTAGAAATCTCAGAAAGAAATCTCAGGATATGAGATTGATGAAAGTCAAAAAATCCTGTCCAAACAAGACAAAATTTTCAAATATCTACTGAAAAAACAGCCCAGGGTGACAGGCCACAAGGGAATCACAATGATGTAGAGAGTACAAAAAAAGACAGAACAGAGAAAGAAAGAAAAAGAAAGGTAATAGAAGTGAAATAATTGATGTCAGAAACATACTGAGATCTTCAACTCTTTCAACAAAATACCTTGCCAAATATTTTTATGAAAACTGAGATATCACAATAAAAGACAGAAGCCCTGACATGGATATAAGCTTAAAATACAGAATAGAGAGGACAGGAGTAAGTTATATTCTCAGAACAGTATCCACATAGAACAGGTGGGATCTACCACAGGATCTACATTGTTCAACACATCCACAAATGAACTGTAAAAATGAGTAAGCAATAACATGAGTTTGTTGGTGACGCAAAGTTTGTTAAGGTACAGCTGACAAATTAAATGAAGAAACGTCTCAAAAAAAGTTATGGTTTTATTTGATGACAATACAAAATAGGTGGTGGGAAAGATCTAAAAAGTAGCGTAAGGAGTTTTAGCATTTTCTATTGTTTTTATCAAAAACTCCGAGTAACTTACTTAAACTAAGCTATAGAAGTTACTGATTTCCTGATAATTTTATCCCAAAATCTTGATATATATTACTTCTATTTTCCCAAACAATGTTAAAAATTAAAAAGTTCATCAATACCTGAAGGCTGTGCACAGGGAGTAAAGTGCATTTTTCATTCTTTAATTTATCGGGCTTTTGCCATCAAGATTATTACTATCACACATCATTTTTTACACACTTCAGTACCCAATAAGTTCCATAATGGATGATTTTCATACGATCAATCTGATTTAATCAAAAAAAACATGACCTGCGGCTTAGTAACTCAAACACGAATAGAAATCTCAAGTGCTGATTCCAACCATTGTAAAGAAATACCCAAAATTCAGACTGGGACTAGATTTCTTGATTCCTGCTTATAAGTAGAGGGAAAGGGTGAAAGAGGAAATTAACACTCTGATATAGACTTGATGGCCATTGCCTCCACTGTACAAATTTTAAGAGCTACCACACTTTGACAATTGCAGCAAAAGACACAGAGTGGCTTTAGTTACTAACAATGTACAGCTTGATGGGAATTTCTTTTGGGGTTTAAATGGCTGAAGAACTTCAAAAGCTTTCCTGGTCAAATATAGTAACAAAAATCCTTATGCTACAGACTGTGTTGTGGGTTAATCCCTGGAAAGCAGACAAGCATCACACAGGTGTTCACTTTTCACTTGCTCTCCTCCAGGACCCAACCCTATGGGACACGGGAAGAGGAAAAAAAGAGTAAAAGCAAAAAAAAAAAAAAGAAAAGAAAAAAGAAAAAAAAAAAGCTGTGGTTTGAGATAAAAATTGCTTAATAAGCAAAAGAGAAGTGAAAGAAAAGAGAAGGATATGACACAAAGGCAATTACTCACCATCTCTCATGGGTAGACAGCTGTACAGCCAGTTCCCAAGAGAAAGACGGCTAACCTCCTCATACTCCTTTCTCTCCCTTTTTATTGCTAAGCATGAGATTATGTGGCATGCAATACCTCTTGGGTTAGCTGGGGTCAGCTGTCCTGACCGTGCTACTTCCCAGATTCCTGCATCCCCCCTGAGCCTACTTGCTGGTGGGACACTATGCAAACACTGTTCAGCAGTAACTAGAACACGGGTGTGTTATCAGCGTTTTTTTGTCACAAATCTAAAACACAACTATGTGAGCTGCTCTGAAGAAACTTAACTCCATCCCAGCCAGACCAGCTACACCGAGGAAGTTATATACCGGAAGTTCACATAGCACAATAAAAAAATTCTGAAGCATAACGTATATCTTTGCCAGGGTACAAGTAAACAAAGGGAGTAAAAATTACTGATCTTTGCCTGTAGAAAATGTGGAATTGTTAGTCATCTTTGCCACATGATAAAATACAAAATTTGGAAGAGAACATATCTGTCACAAAGATGACTGCAGTAAAATACTGAAACACTATCAACATTAGTAGTTGAGCTAGCATTAACTCCATAAAATCCTATTTGTTTTATACTTCAGCTATAAAAATTAAACTTTGCATTGATACAATAAAGTCTCTGGGGAACAATATAGCGACCTTCCAATAAAGATGAAAAATCTCTTTATCAGGGAATGTAGAGATAGGACTTTCAGAGAACGGTGAGATCAGGTTGCCCAGAGAAGCTGTGGATGCCCCATCCCTGAAGGCATTCAATGCCCAGTTGGATGGGGCCCTGGGCAGTCTGATTTAGTAGGTGACAGCCCTGACCACAGAAGGGGGTTAAAATGAGATGATCTTTAAGGTCCCTTCTAAACCAAGTCATTCTACAAAATTAGAGAAAAAAAAATATATACATATATATGAAAAATTTCTGCCATACTTTTTCCTTAGAGAAGTACATACAAATACAAAAAAAAAAATGAGGAAATGAACACAATAACAAGCTTGCAACATTTTAAAAATGCCTATTAAGCATACCTAGCAATTTTAATAAGCTTCTTTTTTTGTTTTGCTCTTCAATTTATTCAGAGCTAAAGCCAAAAAAAGCAGATGTATACATCTCTATAGGCGAGTATTTTGGGTACCTGTTAAATGATGCCTTTGGGGGACAGCATGTAAGAAAGGTGAGAAGAATAATTTTTGATGCTCTTGGTCTGATGCCCAACTTATTCCGGGAGTAAAAAATATAAGCACTGTTTTTAAGCCAGGAATTGCAGCACAGTTCGCAAACAAATACAATGGACGTCACATGTTTATATTAAGCAAGTTAGCAGTGGAAAAAAAAAGTTAAAAAGCAGTTTGTTTGCAAACAAAGCTTTATGTCAATATTCTTTCTTTTTAAATGTTTATATGTTTCCAATAAGAGATAGTAGGTCAACATCAAAGTTTTCTTAATATGGAAAAAATGTCAGATAACAGATAACTAATAACAGATTTAAAGATCAAACTCAGATTTAATACTCATAATATTTGTTTTTGCAAATGGTTCCAATTCAGTGTTTATTCCCTATCTCACTGAAGTATCTGATATAATTAAACCGTACAAACTAGCAAGTTAGATAAGTGTGTATCTCCCTTCCCCAAGAGAACTTACCATTTCCCCTTTCAAACCCATTTGTTCACCGAAATTTTACTCTGTGCTTTTAAACTATTCTAGAACAGTATTATTTTATACAATTAAAATATCCATAAAAAGAAATAATCTAGAGCCATTACTGATTAAAATTCCCAGAATGGTAGAACCGAGCTATGCAATCAAGTAAGTTTAAAGACCAATTTTACAAAGGCCAGATTTTTAAGGATAAGTTTAAGTGCCTTTGGCTGACATGGTGATGTCCAATTAAAAGCTCAGGAGTGAAATGAGTCTAAAAGGGTCATGTGTAAAAGGCATAAAACACTGATCTTGTCACATCCTGTGCAGCTTGTCAAAATCCTTGAAGCTGTAAGAGCAGAGACAAATTAAGCAAGATTCCAATCTTTCCCTGATAAAAACCCCAGACAATTATTTAATGAAAACCCAAAAGGTTATCATTTATTTTTCTAAAAAAACTCTTCTTCTTCACACTGGGAATTTAGTACCACACTGCAAAGTTAGCTTGCGGAAATGCTTTGAGTGCCTTTAATAGAGTTGCACAGTTGTACTAAATCCATTAATTTATTACCTATTTTTGCTAGGGGAGGATGAAGACTCTAGGGGAAACAAGGAAAAGAAAATGAGAGAAATGACAAAGAAAGGTAGTAAGAGAAGCTGAGCAAACAAGTATAAGAGCACCTATGCACAAATTCAAGGTGGATAGACTTATTAATATCCCAAAAATTACAATGACAATTTGTTGACCAATATGATCATGCACCAGGCTTTGAGTACCCACTAAAATTAGCAGCATGCAGTTCTGGTTCCTGCAATAGTACACACAAGAACATTTAAAGCAAAAGTAAGACTTCCAGGCTTTGTGTTAAATAATTTAACATGTGTTTATATTCTTTCCTGACTCAAAGTATTTATTTGGAACTATTCAACCTTCTGTTTTGCAAGCATTAAATTTGGAACTCATTTTCTGTAAATAAATAATACAAATATTTCACTGACAGAAACAAATTTTCATCTCATGTAAAAAACTATAGAAATGTGATAATACGCAGCTGTTACAAATAGTAAGTCTACATTTTAATACCGTGCTATTTCTGGGAATTCTTTTAAATGTGTTTTTATGTGAGAAAGCCTGACAGACAAAATATTCTGATGATAAATCAACAAAACTGACTAATGTTTCCAGTCATATACTTTCTGAACAAAGTCCACTCAGATTTACACACATTCACACCGCCAAATATAAGAATGTATGCTGATTCTGGAGAAAAAAAAATAAACAAAGAAAATCATCAAGCTGGGTCTGAAAGTCATCTGTAATTTTTCGTGTCTGTAAAAGTACTGATGGAGTGCAATGATTCTCCACCATGCATGATTTTTTTCATCAAAGCAAATGAATCCTTTTCAAAAACTCTCCACTGAACTAAAAATTCTGATTTGAAGTTAAACATTACAGATGTTAACTATTTCTGTGTGAGCCATTCCCAAGGTAAATGGGTACTTCTATGTATCACCTTAATACATAGTTCTGTATCTTTCATTCAAGGAAATTTCCTTCAAGAATTACCTATAGTTTTATTTAAAAGTCTGCTTGCAAACCTTTCAATCATATCAGTTCTACCTATTGCAAAATATGGAGTTATGCCTTATCTCAGACTATAGTACATAATAATTAATTATGAAGGATCAAATAGCGTCTCGTGTCCATAAATATCAATCAGTATTGGTGAATGACTTGCTTGGCCTTTGTGTTAATAAGCTTATAAATTTCAGTGAGGTTATTCACATAGACAGTTTCAAGCTGGATTTGGTTCCACACACTTAACAACCCAGATCACTCTGGCACTTTTAATTCATCACTCACTTGCCCCATTTTCCTCGATGAAAGAATGAATAGTCTGCAACATCATGCTACTTAAGAGCTCAGTTTCTGACTCTTGAAAATAAGACTTCTATGAATAGATTTAAGTTTTTCTATCCATTACAACATATTATGTCATTACAGCTGATAAGTAGAAACATAAAAAGCACTATCACAAAAAGAGGGAGATTTCCAGGCAGCACCCCAATTGTTCTAATTAGATTGCAATCATCTGATCAAATTCTGTATTGATTGTGAAATGAAATAAGAAGCATACAGGGGCCACATAGGACATGGTTCAGCAAGTTATCAGCAACTTCCTGATAGATAACTGATTTTGACTTCATTTGCCCTTCAGGTACATTACTTAACTTCCAGTTGCCAAAGCATCTTCTTCTATGACATTTGGATGGTCTCATTTGTGTTTGTGCTTCTTTTTTTGGGAACCACAGCCTTAATGCCTACATATGTTTTTAAGGGATCTTTTTTGCCTTTTCAGTTTTACCAAAAGGAACACACACACACACACACACACAAAAAAAAAAAAAAAAAAAAAAAAAATTTGCACACAAAGTGCTTCCTCAGTTACCAACCACGCTGTAACTTGGACCTCTCGTGTTCAGAAGTCTTCATCAAATACTTCAAAGACTACAGCAAACGTGCGTTATGTTTGCAAAAGAAATACTCACACTTCAGCTTATTTTGGTTTCAAACAACTTCATAACAACTATTCTATCACACCATTTGTCTCTTTGTAGGGTGTGGACTGTGAATTCTCTGACTATCTCAGTGAATAGTTTGTTTGCCTTAATCAAACAGCTATTTCAGAGACAAAAGTACTTGAGGTCACCTTGCCCAGCCCAAGCATTTCTTAGCATGTATTCACCATACTAACAAGATATTCTGTCAGTGCCTCTCTGAAGTAAGATTACTTAAAATTAACACAGTAGTATAATCAACTTGTACATTTACTTCAACAAATCTACTTTTCTAATGTAGAACTTAAGCAGTGCCCTTATATTCTTTTATTTCTCTCATATCAACATGTCATCACACCTATTTATATATATACCTTACAAGTGTAAAATAATTTCACCTCAATATTTCAATAGTAATGTGTCTCAATAAATTATTTGTCCATTATATTTTACTCATATTTAAGAACTAGTAAAAGTGCATATCAACAGTGCACGTTGTGATGATACAGTGATGAAATAACCTGTCAGCTAAAGGGAAGCTCCATGAAGAAATCTGTCATCAATCTTCTTCCAAAATAATTCATACTTTTCAGAGACTTCCAGATAGTGGATACTGACAGAAATTGCAACTACAGCCCAAGCACCCTGCATTACAGCAGCTGGCGCTTTTTGTGGTTCCACTTCCTATGGACTCTCCCTCATGCCAATATTAAATTCACTGTTCCATTCTCAAGCGTGCAACTCCTGTAAGTGTGACAGCATACACTCAAGCTAGCAAGCAGTGAACAGATACCATATCTAAAAGGATAGATATTTGTGATTACAAGGTTGCTGGAGAGTCAAATTCTTATCAAAATGTGATACTCATGAAAGTTCGCTTCAGTGAAAAAATTGAGGACTGACCTATTACCTAATGGTTTCCACTTGAAGTAAAATACCTTGGTGACTTCTCAAATCATGCTCGGAAGTATGATTTGAAGTCTTTGCGAGCAGGACGCATTTTAAAGCAGGCATGTCCAACCTCCAGCCCCCAGGCAACATGTGGCCCTGGAGAGCTAGTAATGTGACCACATAAGATCATTAACTTTCAACATTTATAGTGATTTTTAGTGATATTTTTCATGACTCAACTGCATGTAGCTGAAGCCCAGACTGCATAGGTGAATACAGAATGCTGTGTAGAGGAGGGCAAAGTGACGTGCTAACACTGCCTCTCACAATTGCCACACATACTCAGTTGAATTAAAACTCACATGTATTGCACATTACATGTGCTTTTGCTCTTTGGCAAGTAAAATGCAGTGATTGCCAATAATGATACTTCAGCCTACTTACACATGTGCATGCCTGTGAAGACACATGCTATTTTATTAAATAGACACGTAAGTTTTCTTATTTAATTATTAAACAAGTACCTGTATTATTTAATAAAGTAATATAAGAAATTAACACAATTAACAGAATTAACACAGAAGAAATAGTCTGAATGTGATGCTTACAAATTTTGTAATTTTCAACTTCTCAAAAAGCTTAAAAATGTATACAATAATTTTTGATATGTCTTTTTGGTGGACTTGACTGCTCATTTAAATGAGTTAAACATGTATCTGGGTGGCCTGGTCTAGTGGGTGGCAACCCTGTCCATAGCAGGGATCATCTTCATAGTCCCTTCCAAACTAAGTCATTCTACAATTCTATGATTATAAAAGATCTTCCATTCAATCAGCTTTATTAACTGCTGTTATGAGCTTATATGCATTTGGTTCATCTGCATACAAAACATAATACACTCCATTTAAGAGGAAACAAATATATTTACACTCAAGTCATGTTTTTAATGTTAAATTATGACCATGATAAAGGGTTTTTTGACCACTTAAAGCTACTTTTCAACAGTTATTCAAGTGACTTTTGTCATAGGAAGACAGAATTCACCCTGGAAAAACTGAATTTTGAGAGCACCAGAAAGAAGTCTGAAAATAGATGTATGTTCTTTAATGTTAAACAAACAAGAAAGGAATTACTATCATGTAATAACATCAGTCCCATACAAAATATTTATGTTAGCACCATAAGTCTGTAAAAGCATAAATTAATAGATATTGATACACATATCTCTTAATAAAGCCAATAGAATTTGGGGGAAAATCTTGTTAGATATATTTTTGTCAGGTATACCTATAGAGAGTTTTCATCAATTACATACAAAATCAAAACACTTCTCAATTAAAAAAATATCAGGTAAGACTACATTTATCCTTCTATACTAAAATTTCCATTGAACATCTGACTTCTTTCCTTGTTTGTTGTTGACTAAGTTGTAAAAATCTCTACATAAGCAGCAAAAAACATTTCCACACTGGATGCAAGGCAGTCTCTACCTTTCTGGTTGGCAGAATGCATTTCTCGGTCTAAATGGTTTACTTCAAATAGTTTCTATGAGTACAAAAGATGTTGGAGTGCCATTTCTTTTTCCCTGCACTTGAAGCAGGCTGTTAGTGGCAACATGGATAGTGTTTGTTTCACCACCTCTTTGTTGTGCCCTTATTGTCACCTGAATTCCAAACACTGTCTTGATGGGGAGAGTAAAATTCATCAGAATCACTGATTAAAAATGCTTTCACTACTTTTTATAGGCTTCAAAGCAGAAAAGGAAAAAGAAAAAAAAGCTGTGACTTTTTCACGTGTTTTTAAAAAGTGTTTGCCATTTGTTCTTCTCTAACCAAAATGCAAACATTTCTGCCTATAACTGCAGGTCCTTCTCAATTTTGATCAAGAACAGGCAAGAATCTTTCCTATAAATCTTTCCATGTCCTAATCAATCCCTTTTGAATTTGTTTTAGATGAAGATTCTATCATTAATCATAAAAATCACAAAAATAGATACTTTGCAGGAAGAAAAAGAATTACATACCTTATATTGGATAAGAAGACCATAAACCAAAATATTTTTCCTTTTCACTTCCCTTGCAAGTTTCTTCATTCCAGTTAGTTCTTCCAAATCAATGCTAAAAGAAGTATTTTCCGAAGTATTCAAGTAAACCTGCAAAAGAACAAATTTGAAAAAAAAATACACTTTTTCAAATTGTTATTTTAGACTAGCTGTTTTTAATATCTCATACCATTGTTACACACACATACAAGAACACAGGCAAGCCAAGGTTTCTCTTAGGTTCTATTCAGGTTGAGTCCCATCACTCACATATTTAGTGACAAGTATTTCAAAGAACTGTGAAATCAGTACACCAGAACAAAGCAGAACACAATGTTATAATTAAATAATAACTAAATTAGAAAACAAACATTATTTTCTAAGTTCTAATCTATCTATCACAGATTTTTACTTATCAGGATAACGGAGAAATAAAGCTGTTTTTATCAAGCATCGTAAAGCTTTTCCAAATGGAATTCCATTCTTCTAAGGTTTATTCCAAATTTACTAACTTCTCAGTGTAGCAAATTTGTTGCCTAAATTGGTTTTGCTTCAATAAAACACCTCATGCTTAAAAAACAGAAACTACTTCAAAATAAAATATGACTATCCTGAACTCCTGGGCAGGAAAAGGCAGGTCTCACACCCAGTGAGGATGCTGCACAAACAACGTGCGTCTTACAAAACCCAAGCTGGGAGGTAAGAACTAACTAGCTTAGGGCTCTCTCAACCATTTTCCAAGATTTAAGCATTCCCACAGCTTAATCAGTTTACTTCACAAAGTTCCTGTTAACTACAGAAATCAAAATTAAGGATGATAATTTGTACATGTAAAATTTACGCACCTCTTAGCAGTAGAAACCTTTTCCATTAAAATAAGAAAATATATTTTCTGGCTGAATAGTTTAGTCCACATAGAATTTATCATTAAGTAATACAAAGAGGAAGAAACAGAGGTAGCTTGAAAGAGCTGTGATTGCAAAACATATTTCAAGTTCCCTCTGTACCTTATGTTCAATTTATAGTGACAGATAATATGTATTTACTCATTTTCTCTTCCTACATTTTTTAAAAAGCTGTTTATTATGCGCATACTCACAAGTAACAAAGCTGTCCTCTTCAAATACACAGGCAGAGATTAATTTCCAAACACTCATAATTTTGTTAAGGTTACTTTTGACAAAAAAGCAAAGCTTAGTATTGCTCCTCTATGGATATTTACAAGAAAATTTTGAGACCACATGACCTAACTCATCAAGATTTACTTTTATACCGAAGTGCAAATGCTAGCAACTAAAAGCTGAAGTACTAGAATTCCTTTATTTCTGCACTACCAAAACCAGAATAAGGTCACATCTATTACATACTTGCATCCACAAACGTGAGCATAAATATCAGTTTAAGAATGCTATTATTATGGGTATAGCAGGGTTGGATTGAATATTGGTTTGATGCAAACAAGAAGGTGAAATAACTGCATGAAATTTATCACTGCACTTCCTATTTCTTCTATGACCAGATACAATACTCCAGTTGTTGTTCCAGCTTACAGATGCTGCAAAAAGCTCCCTTAAGAACCAGTACAAAGGACAGACTTTGCAATCAGTGCAAAGGAGGGAATACAGATCGAAGTCATTATTATGTCCAGTGCAAGATCGTCCTTATACTAGGATCATTCTTCCCAAGCTGGTTAAACAGATCATTTAACACAATAGTAACACCTGTCATTTTTACATCCAAAAAGGTAAACACAAGAAGGAAACTGGTTCTCAATTATCAGAATGTTACAAAAAAGTTACAAGTATTCTGAAATCAAAAACAGACAAGAACTTTCTGATTATGGAAAATTCTAAACTGTTGTTCAGGCTGAAAACAAAATGTTACTGATTACAAGAATAGAATGGAAGCAGTTAGCTGCTTTCTTTGTTTATCTTTTCAATTCTTCACAAAAAGGAACCGTTTTACTTTTGAGTAGCTTCCAGTACAGACAGTACCTAAACAATACGCGTATAAATGTCATTATATTGCTTAAACTTCTGAGTCATCTTGTCTGAGAAATATTTATTTGCCCTTCTACAACAAAAGAGAAGTGACCCATAAGTCACTAACAGTACATTCAGGTTCTATAGTAAATTAAGTATGTGACAAAAAATAAAGCTGAGATTCCCTCTTATAAGCCTTATTGAAGAGGACACTTAACATTAATTAAAGACTGCTGAAAGAAGTTTCTATCTCCCAGCCATAACATCTATAACAAGTTTTAGGGATCGGAAGTTTAAAGGACTTAAATAGTTCCCAGTGATTAATATGAGAGAATGATTTGTTTAGCTAATGTCTTAGTTATTTAAAACATACTTTCCAGTCCACCTGCAACCTTTTCCTTCAAAAAGATAGCACATAATTGCACAAAATGGGAAAGTGTAGCACAAAATGTCTCTTTATAGTTATGATACTTTGTTGTTTAGAGCTTATATTTACAAATACATGTATCCATGTTTTAAATGCTACCAACTGCTTCCACCTAGTTGTAAGACTTTTCTCCCCCTGCCTAGTTTTGGGAAATTTCAAGTACTTGTTAGGAACAATTGAAGAATTATATGGTCTGGACAACAGCAAAGGAACTAAACATACCATTTCCTCTCGTAGAATCATAGAATTGTTAAGGTTGGAAAAGACTACTAAGATCACCTAGTCCAACCATCAATCCATCACCACCTTGTCCTTAAGTCTACACTTTTCTTGAACACCTCCAGGGATGGTGACTTGAGGTTATCCTAAAAGGTTCACTGAAGTAAGTTGTGCATGCAGCAGACTGCTCAAACAAGTACACTTTCATTTAAAATGGTGCTGGATACTACAATGACTTTGAGATCTACTACATTAGGGATAAAACCTGCGGTTCATAGTGAGTGTGGTACCATTATTTGCATCCATATCTACTTCTCATGAAATATTACGTCGAGAATATTATACTTGCAATCATTTAAACAAAGTCCCAACATTCCACATTTCACAGGAGTTAGATAATTTTAAGGTCCCTTCGAGGCCAAACCAACCTATGATTCTATCATTCTAATTGATTAACAATTCTAACTTTAACTGCACACTCTCAAATTTTAACAAAGAGAAATGTTTGTTGACATGCTTGATGACGGGCTAATGAAAACATTCTCAGTTCAGTACATTCTGCACATCTACTAGTGCTGTAAATGGGCAAAATAATTGAAGGCGTGTCACTGAAAATTCAGTAAAATTAAAGATCCATCCTGAACTTCCTCAGAAAAAAGGTCAGGAAAAAAAGAAAGAAGTATAGAAATAAAGTTCTGAATTTTAATGCCCATGGAATCACAGTATTTCAGTACATAAGATAACACAGTCAATGATACCAGTTTTTTCATTTGGAAAATACTTGATCTTCATTATTTCTCATTTATTTATTGGCCCAGTAATAAAATTTCAGAAAAAAAAAAAAAAAATCAGAAGTAAACTCTCAGTTTTGGCTCCAAATCACTAAACTATGCACTTCGGAAACGATTAAGGCTCCATGTAAAATTATTTGCCTGCTTTTCAAGGTTACTGCATAAGGAATTAGACTATAAAACCATAACAGATTATTATACATTGTTGTTGGATAATGTAATATAGTCTAGAGGCATATTCCTTGGTGAGATATAGCATTAATGATGCTCATTCAACCCAATGCTTCTTATCTCTATTTATTAAGCCAGAAAATATAATGACAGAATTGTAACTAGTTAGAGTGCAGAGACTTTCAAATCTCCATTTTAACAGACTAAGTAAAATAAAAGTCACATACACCTTCAGTTGTTGTCTATATGAAACGTTAGAAGTATTCTGGCAACAATATTCAAAGAATTTCAGCCAATATACTTCAAAACTTTTGCCAAATATCAGAATATATGCTTCAATCTTACAGTATTTTGATAAGTATGTTAATTAAACTCCTATGTACTTCACAGTTCATTTGTAATACTTGATACAGAAAAGCAATACTAATTTTTAAAATTTTTAAGAAACTAAATAACAGAAACACAAAGCCATTCAATTTTCTTTCTATCTAGCAGATGACATCATTTGCGGCACCCCCAGAAGAGATGGAGCACAACAGAACAGCAAAAGTTAGCAAGTCAATATGAACAGCCATAACAGATCTTATACAGAACTATATCATAATTTACCTTTTGCTTGTGTTGGTTTATTTTCTGTCAGAATGCACTACTTTTGCTGAAATGCAAATGACACTCTTCACAGCTTAATTTACAGTTCAAATTTCAAATTTTATTCAGACATAGCAGTATCTCTCAAAATAGTCTAAGCAGAGAATAACTGTTAAAAAACACTTCATTAGACACTTTCTACAGGAAATTACAGGAGTTACGTACTGAAATAAGAACAACTGGATGTAAGAGAGGAATATTTGATTCTTCTAATATATCCACTAGCTGCTGGATTTCTTCAGTGGCATACTTTTTATCCTAAATGAACAAAAATGATCAGAATTACTGAAAACATCAAAGAATTATTACATTCAAAAGGAATTCAAAGGTCCATTATTTACCAAAAAAGTTTTTTGTTTGTTTTATATATTTTAATGCTTTTGTCAGATAAATTATGATTGTTTGAAAAAATTGGAGACCAAGAATAATACCTTTAAGAAATATATACAACAAACTTAAGGATCTGGATGGATCTCAGATATATTTCAGCTAAAACACTTCTGTACTCATACAAGGGCCCTTATTTTGGCCACGCTGGCAATGCACAGTTAGATGACTACACCCAAGATATTCTTCTTAAGACACTTCACTATAATCTCTACAAAAGGAAATTTTAAATCACTTTCAGTTGCACCCCTCTTGTTTACAGATGGTTTAGGAATATACGAAAGGCAGTACAAAACCAGGAGAGAAAGAATGTAACAGTAGGTCAACAGTTGATTTTGACGTATATTAGAAAAAACAAATGTCAGTACAGATAAATCAAGGGGTTAGGAATTATTCAGATATGTAATTCTTACTTGCTATTACTAGTAAGCTTTAGTGCAAACGATAAAAGCATACATCCTTCCTACTTACATTTATGCAAAGAAAATTGTAGCACTGTCCTGAAAAGATGTTCTGTAGATGGTTATCTTGTTTGCTTAGAGATATTGATATAGTTTCAACCTGATTAAAAAAATACATATTGTTACTTCATGAATTAGACTTATATCTGTGAAAGCTTCTACAATCATCCAAGAGATTGTTAATTAAAGTGGCATAAAACTGGCAAATATTATTTCCAATATAAGAATTAAATACTGCTCAAACTTTTAGGTAACTCAACAGTGCAGCACAGAGTCCAACAGGCTGCAGAGGTTTTTGAAAATTTTTCCTGAAATGTGCTGCTAGAGGGAACCACTCCAAAATCACCCCTAAAAGTATCATATACACTAGAGCTATTGCCTGGATTAGGGTGTTCAACTGTTACCAGAGATGAAAGGCTGGTAATACAGTAAGACAACCAAATTATTTCAGTTCTCTGATTCTGAGCAAATCTTTATGAAGTTCAACAAATACATATATATTGTCTTCATAAAAAAATAAAATAAATGATAAAGTATATATGAAGGAACTATTGCACAGGTATACTGAAATTTTGTTCACAAGAATCATTTAGAATTTCTCCTGAAAAGAGAACATTTATTTTGTAACACCATCTACGAAATTGAACTTCTGCTGAAGTAAAATCAGAAATTCCAGATGTATTCACAATCTTCTACTTAATGAAATGAACATAAGCATACTCTGCAAGACTTTTCAGAAGGTAAATGGAACGTGACCCAGAGAAGTAGTCCTACTTTTTCCCTAACACACCAGAACACGCAATGCTTAAGCATTCCAGAACATTCAAAAATAATTAAGTGTATCATTTTTCATTTAACTTGAACAATTTGATAACTTAGTACAGCAAGCTTTTGTTTTACAGCTATATTATTCAGGAAAAATAAACAGAGAGAAATCAGATTCCTCTCTTGGAAAAGTAAGCATAGCTAGGACTACATTCTGTAAGGGGTGGAATCACAAAATGGTACCAAGACAAACATATATGAGCGGTATATGCATATGCACACATCTTCTGATGAACACTGGTGGGTTGTTCAACTAAAGAGCTTCTCAAATCTTCGTAAACGTACAATGCCTATTAGCGTCTAAAAAAACCCTTCCCACACATGAGATGCCAAATTCTGTCCCTTTCCTTGTATGATTTCATTGAAACTATGCATGTGTTCTCAAATGAGCACAGGCTCACGCAGCACACATACTCCTCTAGTAACATGCAAACAAGAACATGAGTAGCTCTATTCATGTTTTTTGCATATCACTTCACACATGAAATTTTTCTGGTAAACTAAGCGAATTCCAAACTAGTAAAGTCAGTTTGAATTCTATGAACCAAACAACGAATGCCTCTTTATATCACCATTTTTTACTTCATTCGATTAGAATACTAGGAAAAAAAATAATTGAACGTGCCATTCTGCAAACAAATAATAATAATAAAAAAATTCTTAAACAAGAATTTTTACACTCAATTCAAAAGAAACACATTAAAAAAAAAGAAGGAAGAAAGCATGTCTCTGGAAAGGCTTAGTGGAGTTACATATTGATTTAGCTGTTAAAAAGCAGACTCTAGAACAGCTGAGATTGTGTTACAGCGTCTTTCCAAAGTTCTGAAAAGTTCTGAAAAATAAAATGATCATAACATGTATGCTACTATTTTTATTTCTCAGATCACTGGCCAGCACGGGCATGATTTTTCTTTTTCCAATGATGTGTAGAATCAGTATTTTTCATGCAGTGTTTTTAAAGATTCACAGATCATTTCTGTCTTTTCTAGTTTTATCCCAAGGTTTCTTGTTTAATGTTTTCAAGTTACAGAAGACATATTATCAATAATGATAACCCATGCTTTTATTCATCTCATTCAAATAATATCATAAATATCATTAAGCAATGACCTGATCCCTGATAAAATGGTTCTCCAAACTGGTGTCCAAGGCAGCTTTTCAGCCACTCTGCCCCTGATCTCTAGTGAGGGAATGGAGTTTCTGTAACAAATATGCAGGACTCAGCACTAGGTGTTGTTAAAAGTCATACAGCTAGATTGAGCCCATTGATCCAGCCTATCCAGATCTCTCTGCAGGGCCTTCATGCCCTCAGGCAGATCAACACTTTCACTTCATCTGCAAACTTAGTGAGGGTACACTTAATCCCCTCATCCAGATAGTCCATAAGGATATTAAACAAAGTCACCCCCAGTACTAACCCCTGAGGAATCCCACTAGTAACTGGTCGCCAGTTGAATTTAACTTCATTCACCACCACTCTTTGGGCCCAGCCCTCCAGACAGTTCTTAACAAAGACTATACATGTTCAAGCCAGGGGCTGCCAGGAGAACACTGTGGGAGACAGTATCAAAGGCTTTGCTAAAGTCTGGGTAGATTACATCCATAGCCTTTCCCTCATCCACTAGGCAGGTCATCTGGTCATAAAAGGCGATTAGGTTGGTCAAGCAAGATCTGCCTTTCATGAACACATACTGGCTAGACCTGATTCCGATTGTTCCATGCATGCTACATTGTTGTAGTCAAGATGATTGAGGGGAGTTTATTCTGCTCCCCACCCCCAGACTTCCAGCTCAGGGGGCTGAGTAACCTGATGAAAACTGGCCTGACTATTAAAGACAGAAGCAAAGAAGGCACTGAGAACCTCAGTCTTTTCCTTGTCCTCAGTGATAATGTTCCCCACTGCAAGGCAGGAGATTCTCCCTCCTCTTGTTCTTAATTTATCTGTAAAAACATTTATTATCTTAAACAACTGTGGCTAGATTAAGTCCTTGCTGGGCTTTTGTCTTTCTAATCTTTCCCCTGCATACCCTATTGATATCTTTATACTCTTCTCAAGTTGCCTGATCCTTCTTCCGAAGACTATAAACTCTCTTTTTTTCCCCCCCAAAGTCTCAGCAAAAGCTCCCTGTTTAGCCAGGCCTGTCTTCTTCCCTGCCAGCTCATCTTCCAACACAGGGAGCAGCCTGTTGCCTACTCCCAAGCCTTCAATATTTCCTTCTTGAGCAACATCCAGCTTTCCTAGACTCCTATGCCCTTCTGGACTGACTCCCAAGGGATTCTCTCAACCAACCATCTAAACAGTCCAAAGTCTGTCCTGTAGAAGTTCAGAGTAGCAGTTTTGTTGACCCCATTCCAGACTTCACCGAGGAAAGAAAACTCAATCATTTCATGGTCATTATGACCAAGACAACTTCCAATCTCCCTGACCATTCCTTCTCTGTTCGTAAACACCAGACCCAATGAGATGCTTACCCTGGTAGGCTCCCTTACCAGTTACGTCAGGAAGTTATCTTTCACACACTCCAGGAATCTCCTAGACTGCCTCCTCTCAGTTGTACCAGCAGACATCAGGTAAGCTGAAGTTCCCGCCAGAAGAACCAGGGCTACTGACCAAGTGAACTCAGCCATCTGCCTATAGAACACTTGGTCTGTTTCTTCATCCTGGTTGAGCAGTCTACAACAGACTCTCAACAGGATGTTAGCCTCACTGGCCTTCCCCGTGATCCTCTCCAATAACAATTCAATGTTAGAATTCCCAGTATTGAGCTCTACAGAGTCAAAAAACTCTCCCTAACACAGAACCACCCCGCCACCTATCCTTCCTTGTCTATTCTTTCTAAAGTGCTAGACATCATCATTTAGACTGATTTAATAGAGTCATCAAAAAAGATTCAGTCTCATATCAGTAGGAATCCTTTCACTTCATTCTTTCATTACCTTGTTGTGGTAATTTTATGTATGGTTTATTCAAATGCCCCATAGGATCAGATGCTTGACCCACCCAACAACTAGTAGTTTCTACAATGAAAAGATCCAAAGATGTTGCAGATTTTAATTAATTCTGACACAAATGTGACTTGAAGTTATTAAATTTGGCTTCATAAAGGTGATTGTTCAAACAAGTTATTTCCTTTTTCTTACTGGCTTTGAAATGCTTCTTATGACATTTTTGTGTTTAAAAGCAAAAGACAGAGATGCATAAAAGTGTGTTTGCTTAAGTCGATGTTTAAAGATTGGACTTTTTTTCTAAACATGGGAAAGTGATGTCTTCCTACCAATTGCAGAACAGTTCAAAGAGAGAAAAAAAGGAAAACTAGTAATGGATATAGTATCAGTGAAGTGGAAAAAGACTTCTGCCCCATCACACAACTACCCAGACAAGAAAAAAAAAATCTTATTCAACTCTACTAATGTTTTACATTTTAAAATGTGGATATGCAATTGATAAAAACAATGATGTTCCCTAATAAATACAACTGTTTCCAAATAAAAGCTGAAAGTACAATGTTGAGTTTCATTTCAAAATGTAGATCAGCCAGTTCAGTATACAATAACATTCCATATTACCTGAGCACAAAAAGTAGATCAACAGACACAAACAAAATACATTATAAAACCACAATTACACAAATTGGGAAACCTACACTCTTGAACAGCTATTCCTGCTCTGTTTCTCTGCGTAAAAGAAAAATATGATCCCATCACATAATACATAATTAAGAATTAATCTATTATCAGTCAAGATATCTCTAATTACCAAAAGTTAATCATATTTGGAAAATGAAAATATGTGATAGCTCCATTAGTGGGAATAATGAACAAGGAAAAGATAGTTAAATGTCAGTGGAAAAGTCCATCAATATTCAGCAATGCTTCAATAAGCATTCACTGTGAGAGAAATACACCTCCTTATCTCTCTGCCAAAAGGCTGAACCTTACATTCACATTTATTCAGGAACACAGCTCGTTCCTTAATTGGTTGACTTTAATTCAGACTTCAAAGTAACAGAAGCATATATTCTGTAACGTATTTGTAACAATTTGGGCTCACTGAATTCATAAAATCTAAAGAACGTGGCCTCTCTGCAGTCTGGATCCAATTTCTCCTCTAATCTAATAAATATATTTTTAAAAGCATCAGTAAGATCCCTCTCTACAGCATAATTAGCCAGGAGATGATTCTTGGTAACTTCCACAACTGGTGTTAATCCTTTCTATTAAATACTCAAGTGATGCAGGAGGTCTCAGACTCTGAATTCAGAATTTAGATAATTTGTTATGAGTTGCGAGAACAAGAAATTATACTTACTTTTATTTGGCTTCTTAGTGATTCATGAAGGAGAAAACCTACTTGAACAACAGCTTCCTTCACATCAGAAATAATACAAATCTGTTGTGATAAGCTGTCTGCAACCAAGAAAAGAAAAAACACATTTATTTCATGCAAAAAATAAATAAATTACTTATCTGTTAAACATTACCTTCAATGCATATACTGCTGTCTCCTGGTAGAATTTTTTCATCAGCTGTACATTTAATTTTAAGACCTCTTTCAACGTACAATTAACATAAACACACAATTAATATAGATCTGAAACTTAAAATTCATTTTACATTTTGTGATTTCTTTTACCATTTGAAAATATCATTTAAATAATGGGTATCTGTGAAAGGATATTTGCTCAGATCCACATTACTGCCATTAGATGACCATCAAGAAAACAACTTCTTGAAATATTTATGCTGCTTATCAATTCAATACCACTGAATGTAGTATTAGCACCTTTGCAAAGAAGTTGCTATTAGAAAATAACCAAAAAAGTCCAGTAGACATCAGACAGAATAAATCTTTGTCTGGGATAGTCATTCTGTAATTAGCTACAAATTTAATATCTGTGATTGAAGTTTAATTATATTTAAAGCAGGCTTCAGTAAGACTTCATGGACAAACAAACACTGAATATCTCCACAAAATTAACTAGTAGTGAAAGATGTAAAAGAAATTATGAAACTACAGCCTTAGGAACAAGCCTCCTTAAAATTCAATTAAATACATTTAAGATTATTTAAGCAAAACTCTCACATTTTATTGTAAACTCAAAGACCTTAAAAAAAAAAAAAAAAAAAAAAAAAAAGAGAAACAGATATATAGGCCTAAAAATTAATTTTAAAATGGATGCAGAGTTAGCATTATTGGAAAATGATTGTGCTTTTTAAATGATTATCATGAGCAGAAACAGTGAATTAACCACTAAGGATCTCAAAAGATAACTAGAATGATTCTGTTAATCATGGACACTTATTATAGCCAATATTTATAAAATATTTACAAAAATAATGGTAGCAATTCTCATGTATTATGTAAGCAAGAATGGGGCAGGAAGGAAAAGGAAAAACAGAAAAAAAAATAAACATCTGCGTATAAACCACCACAACCAGATGAAAGTGAGAAAACAAAAATACATGATCAGCTCTCACAGAACAGAAGATCACAGGATGCCACAACTGTGGGAGAAAGCTTTCCACAGATTCGGTGGGCAAAAAAATATACTGAAGATAAATCAGAGTTGGCTTCTATTTAATACAGAATAACTGTCTAAAATATGGGTTAGCAGGAACACCATATTGAATTAATTTCTTATCAGTAGAAAGCAATAAGTGGGTAGATTGAAATCAAAGAGCAAGAGCCACCTGAATTTAGTACTGGACATGGAATGCAGATAAAAGATGGATGTACATAATAAAACAGAGTGGCATTTCAGATTTCTGAAACTCAGATTCTTTGGAGCTAATTTAATAAAGAAAGTAAGATTGGAGCTACTACAAAAATCCACATGTGGAAGAAGGCTGTGGAATCCAGAAAGGCACCACAACTAAGACTAACGTCCTTTTATAAAAGAAATCGGCTATCAACAAGCAGTGTCAAATGTATCCAGCAAGATGCTGCTGAATGTCTGCAACTACAAAAGCCCATCTCACTCCCATCCCCCCTAAACCTCTAACTTCCTGTAACATACATGAGAAAGAAGACGAGCACTAAAAGGGTAAGAAAGAGCAGCAGCTTGTATTTAATAAAGAAGAAAACACAATGAAGGATGAAAACATATTTTTAAATTGGAGGAGGAATGCAATGCTGGAGTATGAAAAAATGAAAGCAATGAAAATGTACACATTAGAAAAATACTGAACGCTTTTAAAAGATCAAGAGGAACATGAAAGAAGTCTGGGAAATCTTTTTTTGTTTACAAAAATCAGTCTAGCAAAGCAGCAGCTCTTTAAGCTGAAGTTTAAAAGTCGCTTTCAATTTAAACATCAACTCTATCAAGTAGTCAAAAAAAATTCTGTATGACAACTTAAATGGTCTGCACCTTTGCTGCATTATGGGAAAAAAGGCTGAGCACAGTCTTTCCCTTCAAGACTGCCTGTGTGCCAGCTCTGATAAGCTGATCCATCTAGCTGTTGCACAGCATTACCACAGTGAGCGCAGGAAGGCAGCAGGAGCGCTGGCTACAGCTCCCTCTGACTTCAGGAAGTCTGCTGGCTGAGGACAAACTAACTACATGCAGTATTTCACTGCTGGTTTTTAGAAGTCTGTCTAGGTGAATTAAATTATTTTGTTCTGGAGAGCCATGTTAAAGCCATGTCATCCATAATAGTAACATTCAGCTAACAAAATTTTGTATCTCATCAGACTGTTAGGGACCTCAGTCGATCTCCGTTACAAACTTCTGCTCAAAGCCTATGAGGACAGTCACTTAACCCCATGGATCTTGAAATCCTCTGAGGACAGAGCCTGCACAACCTCTCCATGGAACCTACTCACTGCTTCACTGTCTTCATCTTCCTTTTATTGAATTGGAATTCCCTTGTTCTATTTTTTTTCCTTTTACCTCTCATCTACACACTGATAATTCATCTTCTCAATCTCCCCCCTCACTATTACATTACCTATAAAATGCCTATTACTTTGGCTTCTTCCTCTATTATTTTAAACTTATTGCCCTGGAAACCTTCTCTTCCCAACACCTGTCTCCCACTGTCCACTAACTTCTTCCCAGCTGTACCTGATTATGGAGTAACCCTCCCAGCACTACCACACATTTAATATATATTTGGAGCATATTATGGCATAAAGTTAAAAATAGTTAAACTCTTTCACACTGCCAAATTCTGAACAGTTAATTATATGTCTCCGGGAAGAAAGTAGGAGGCTTTTTTTTTCCTTTTTTTTTTTTTTTTTTTTTCCATTAAAGAGAAATCTGATACAGGATTTCAGAATTTATTCCATTTAAACTGCTTTCTCTCTACAGTAGACTCCTTCATGTTGCATCAGGCAACAAAGCAAAGATTCCCCAGTGGGATTTTACTTTCCCTACTTCAGGCAACTCTGGTGCAGACACACAGATCACCTTGTGCAGGCAATAAAGAGGCATTTTTAGGAAGCAATTTATCTGGCACATTTCAGTTGTTCACTTTCAAATAAGATCAACTGCTCCCAAGACGACACTGACTAGATCACCACCAGCTGTAATAGTAGGTACCAGATACTAGCTTAAGATATTAATACTTGATGTCAAAAATATGTACATTCCGTTACAGGAGTCCCAACTTCACAAACTTTTCACTTATTATTTTCTTCCTGCAGGCTTTGGGTAGTTACCTCCCAATTTTACCATTCATTATCCTTTACACTGAGCACCTCCTATACATGTTCTCTCCCCCATTACTGGTACATGTTAATTTCTTCCATAAACAGTTTTATTTTTGTAATTTTATTAGACAGAGCATTCCTGATAAAAGTAAAGATTTCCTCACATTAGCTTCTAGTGACATAACATTGAAACATTACAATTAACCTGTACAGATTTGTAAAGGAATTCAATTTGGTGGTCATAATTTCAGGAACATTATTATTCCCCGGCAACAACTGTTAGTTGAATTCCCACATTCTACCAAAGTTCATGACAGTAAAATAAAGAATACATATGCAGACAACTGTAATTATGTAGTGACATTAAATATTTAAATTTCATACTCAATACACTAATACATAATGAAATTACAGGCACATATATTAAAAATTCCCCTTTCCTAACAGCCCTGCAAAAATGCCATTAATAGATTATGCATTAATTAGGAGTTTTGCTTGTATTACCTAAATATTTGGCTGAAATACAGGCCTCCTGGTTTCTCTGCCACAGTTACACCAATATTAAGAAAATCTATAGTAGAAAACTATTTAATACATTGTTCAGAGAAGCTGTGGCTTTCCCATCCCTGGAGGTGTCCAGGCTGGATGGGGCTCTGGGCATCCTGATGTAGGACCTGCTATAGTGGTTGGCAGCCCTGTTCAAAGCAGAGAATTGGAGCTCAACAACCTTAAAGGTTTCATTCAACCCAAGCCACTCTATGATTATTCCAGTACAATGAGTGCAGATAGATTCCACCAGACTCATTTTTGAAGTGTCACAAAAAAGATCAGTGTAACCTATTTTTGCTATGAGCAAAGCAGTAAGCAACATAACTTGAAAAAGAGTTCTCTAAAATCTTCGGAAAAGTATAAGAGAATTTCAGCTAGGAAATGTAAATATTTTAAGCTTTTGGAAAATAAAATGGAGAAAACATGCCTTAGCTTAAATGTATAGTTTAATTTTAAGGACAAAATTCTCTTAAACCAGAAACAAGCTAGATTAAATATGAAATCTAATTTTAAATTATTCTATGCCTTGTTTTGTCTGTTGAAAATACTAAATACAATACTGTTTTAGGTCACATTATTATTCAGTAACAACTGTTACAGTCTTTGTCCTAAGATCTCACTCAAAATTATAAATTAAAAGATATATATGTTTAAGGAATTACCTTAGTTTCATAATGTATTAAGTTTACTCTAACAAATTACTGAGTTTACTCTAGAAAGCATGCCACAAACAAAGAGTAATTATAACACCACCGTTCGAATACAGATCATAAATATCATATTCTACTGATTTAATAGCATAAGAATAAAAATGCATCTGAATGGCATATAGGTTTCAGCCTAGAGACAATTTTTTTTCTTCTAATTGCACATACTTGTATAATACATATGCTTCTTTTTGTAAGCATATTTACATATCATTCCTATTCTTGGTCTGTCACTATAATTCCCATTGCTTTGGAAGTATACCCTGTTCACCAAATAGTTTTAAATTTTGCAGTTCATTTGCAGTGCATTTCATAATAACAAACCAGTTTATCAGAACTCAATTTTCACTTTCTACACAAAAATGGCTTGAAACTCTGAAAGTTCTCCCTGGCATCTCCAGTCTGTCATAACAGATTTATATCTACCACTGTAAACACTAGAAAAAGGAATTAAGTATTGCCAGTTATCTAGTTTATTCATATTTATCATGAGTTGAAACTGTTGCTTGTATAACACAGGTAACCAAAAATATCTAATAATTTTTGTTTACCCATTCCACATTTCTTTGTAGCCACAAAAACCAAAAGCAAACTTGATACTGCACCTACCAATATTAACATACAAAAAGGAGAGGAATATTCAGTGATAGAAGACGAGGAAGAGGGTTATTTTCATCCAGCAATAATTATTCTGAGAAATACTTCTTCACCTGGTATTCTATTTCTTTGCTGCACTGTGAACAGCCACTGGCTAATGGGCATTACTACACGTACTCATAGGAGTGCAGTCTTTAGGATGATCTTTTCTTTGACAAAACAACAACAACAACAACAAAAACTTGTCTTTTTTAACCATGCAGATTCTTCATATAACACAAAACATTGTAAGTAGCTATAATAGTTATAAAAAGTTCAAATGTATGAGCGCTGCTCTGAAAGTAATATCTCCTATTTTATAATGCTGGCCTGCAATGTCAGAGGCAGATATTGGTAGTATGACACTAGAGGTTGAACCTTCCCACCAATATTCCTTTACATCATGTTGCCGTGTGACAGATGGCAGCAGAGGGGCAGTCCAACCAAGTGGCACGTGACATGGAAGTGCATTTGAAGCAAAGGTTTGTCATTGAATTCCTCCATGTAGGAAAAATGGCACCCACTGACATTTACTGAAGCTTGCTGAATGTTTATGGAGATGAAATGGTGGATGTGAGCACAGTGAAATTTTGTCTGCATGGGCAACATTTTCCTAGCAATGATGCCATCACAGCAGCTGTGAAACAGTGAGCCACCTTCTCTGGTATGGATTTTTCCAAGCACAGTATGCAGGCTCTTGTTCAGTGCTGGCAAAAATGCATAGTTTTTGTTGGTGACTATGTTGAAAAATAGTGTTTTGTAGCTGCAAATTTGCACTGTGAAATAGTGTTATTGTTCTTTTTATATCTGTTGTATTTTCCACAGAAATAAAGAAGCAGCACTACTTGCAGAGTGACTTATTTTTCTTCCGACTTGCAAAATTTAATTGTGTATACATCCATGGAAGCAGATACTCATGCAGCCAAATAAGAAGGCAAAGTATACAATCTGCAAGTGAACATCTGTTGAAAAGTCACTCCAGAATAAGGGCCCTTAAGAAAAACAAGGAGGAGAGGGAAAGAGTCAAACTCTAAATTGCTTTTCAGTTTTACTGAGAAGAAATATTTAAAGTTTACATGTTGGAACCAGAGTTCAAAGATACTTGCCCTGAGGGCAGTAGTCGTAATGGAAATATTTTTAGGATGTTTTGTATTACCCTGATCTTAACTGCATTTCTCGATGAGTCACCCTTATTGTAAGATGATGTTTTCTTACTTCAAGACTATTAAAAGTAGGCATGTGCCACCTTGTCTGTATACTCTACAAGTTCATACCTGCTTAATTAAGAAGAGCACTAAGTTAATGTTTTAAAAAATTGTTAGGACTCTGAGATTTTCATAAAGTGGTTGTTTAAAAGAAACTAGAGGAAATAAGCAAATTACTAATACATTTTATGAAAACAGTCTCAAAAGATAAATAACAGTCCATTTACATTACTGAAGTATTTCACTTATTACCTTGAATGAAAATGACATATTTACTTATAAATCTAAATCTGTAAAGTACATTTTCCTTACTTCTACTTGAGTCAAGTTTAACAAGCTGAAATTTGTCCATTATTACATCTAATTAGGCTAGCAGTTAAAAACCTGGCTGTGCTTCTGCAAAACGCTTGGGACTTGCTACTTTTTGTAATACGTCTGACTAAAAAAGCAGTCTCATAATTACAGACACATGATTAATTGTATCTTTTTTCAGACATTTAATTGCCAGGTACTTGTTACCATAATCATTTTTCTTGTATTGGGTTAATTAAAGAATTATATTTTAATATATGGACAAAGAAATGCAAAGTACCGCAAAGGAAAAAGAATAGCAAGTAGTAGTTCAAACTGAACCACAAATAACATATTCCTTAGCAAAACTGTCCACAGGCACAAGTATAACCTTAATACTCTAGCATAAAAACTTAAACATTTGAAGACCAATTGATCTAAGCTTAAAATTCAAAAACAAGTCACGCTATTTAAAACCAGAAAGTGAACAGTTGGCTGAAAAATTCTCAAACAAGTACTTTAAATACAGCTTAAAAGGATTTTCTAAATAAAACAATCACATTAACAAAAAAGATAAAGCTTCTCTGAAGTTGAAGGAAATAGTAGTTTCAAGTCACTATTAAGTATAAATGTAAGTGATATGAAATTTGGTGCACTGATACCAAAGTTACATGTGTATACACACACTCTTCATCACTCCTAAATTCCTCCTGTGACAAAATATACATCTAGCAAAGTAAATTAGATCACTTATCACTAAAGAAATGAGCTGTGAAGACTCCCCAGCAGTGGGAAGCCAGTGTGAGGCCAGTGCACTTAGTGCCCTCCATCCCACCAGCCCACACGTTTAGGTTTAGGGACTCTACCAGAAGAGCCTAACATCATGCTATGTGGCACGTTCAGATCTAATACTTTGCAACCCAGCCTGACAGCATCATACAGAATTGTGCCTTCAGGCATTCTACTCAGTCTGAACCTGGAGCCTGAATCCACCCAAGTATGTGGTACAGGACCACATCCTGATCAAAAACTCAACTCAAAGAACCACCATCATGTAGATCACCATCCCACATGTAACAAGGACATCCTAGTAATACAGTGCTTCTGAGGCTTACCAAACCAAACACAAAGGTTCTGCCAGCTATGCTCAGCAAGGTTACAGACAAAACAGAAGCCAATTTCAAGCAAAAGCTTTTAGCAAGGCAAAAAATAATAAAGAGAAGATAGGTTTTTCTGCTGTAAATATTCTTTCAGGAAGTTGCTATTATCATCCCAAAGACAGAAAAAGAAAGAAAAAGAAGAGGAATGTTTCCAAAAAAACCCATCTGTGAGGATGTCTCTAAGGAGTATGTGGAAACTCACAAGCATGTGGGCCTCTTGCTAGCACTGGTGACTTCTACTAGCCAAATTTAGATCTCTACGCAGACTGGAGTCAGCAGAAGGCCTTTTCTCTCCCCAGGGACTGCTTCTGAAACTCTCAGAAGAAAGACTGCATAGCAACTGTTCCTTTCTTGCAGCGGTCACTTTCACATCAGTCTCCATGACACCTACATGACTCTTACAGTTCCCTAACACAGAAGCTCATAAATAGGGGTGAGTTGCTACCACACAGCAGAAGGCTACCTAAGTCATGGGAGAAAACACAAAAGGATAATGACAAGTAGGAACACTTCATACTGAGCTGAGTAGAGAGTTCTGCAGTCATGAGAAAATCAGTCAGTGTAATATACCCAGCTATCCAGCTAGTAGTAGTAGAAAGGGTCTCACAAACCTCCTTGGCTTGCAGGATGGCTGCCTTTATGGAAGGTGACCTCTCCTTGAAGGTCTCCCACAGGTGAAACACAACAGAGCAAAATACAGCTAATAATATTTCTTGTGTAAAACTAAAGTTTCTTTATTAAACTCATTATTGTTGTAACGATGTGACATGATGCAAAACACGGGAACAACAAGGTAATGCTCACTAAGTCTAAAACTAAAATCTTCCCTTAAATATATTTTCACTTTATTGTTGCTTGAACTATGAATAAAATGCTTACCTAATTTTTATCTACATGGCTCAATTCTCTGCTACAAAACTAAGTCTTATTATAACAGCTGAAGATTATTTGAAGATTCAAAGCATTTTCAAGGGCACAGAAAAGATAAGGTACAGCTTTCAAAATGCAGATGTGGGCACTAACAGCATCTGCTCAAAACTTCATTAAATATATTTAATTACATAAGATAAATCCATTTTAGAGTGTCCTCATTAGCTAAGGGCTCTTATTTGCATAAAAAGAACATGAGGTTTCCCCTTCCTTAACTCCTGCAACACTGTGAAAGCAAATCTAAATTTTAAGGAACTTAGTTTTTTCCATACAGACCAGGCACAATAAAAGACTATTGCGGTTGCTGAAGCAAATATATTAAATAGTGCCACAGTAACAAAACATATCAGTGAAGAATCAAGAAAGAGATTAACCTGATTTACCACTGTGCAGGTCTTTATTTCTACTTAAAACCACATAAATCTTTTATCATAACTAACAGCTGAAAAAGATTGTACCACCTTTTGTGAAAGTAAAAGATGTGATAACATGATGAAATACACATGTAAAATATATATCTATGAACGGTATGAAAAAAAATGAGCAGTCATTTACAGCATTCTTGCCCCAATTATAAATGCATAGGTCCCACCAAAAGTAACACCTCCTGTTTATTTCTATGGAAACTACAACAGATGAACATAGTTCTACTTGATCCAGTAATGACTGAGTCTCGGTATTCAACAGCAAAGTAAATATGAAAGATACGTAGGAAAAGGAGAATGAGATCAAAATTAACACAGAAATACGAGTTTGCTGAGATTTACTCCAAGTTGAAGACTGAACTTTTGCCAAGATACGATCAACATTTTACATGCATTCAGTTGACTTATTACTTGCATCATTTTATGCTGACATGATTGGCTTCAAAAGGCCTGAATTACAAAAAGCACAATTCTTGATAAATATTTTCAAATATTGTAATCAAACAATAAATTCAAGCAACTGTACCAGACTCTAATTTCCTTACTAATATTACAATTAGAAAGAATTTTATTTTAAAGTCTCTACTTTATAGATAATTTTTTAAGAATATAGATAATACTTCAAATTTTAAAAGAATCTTTACTGTAAATGCATGCATAAACTATCTATCATAGTATCCTATGAGTAGGAATTCATTGAGAATTCTCATGCAGGTATATACAAATTAGTATATCGCTAGATAAAATGAACTGGATGCTGCTGGTAAAAATAGGGTCTCAGAAGTTTTATTTAATACTTCACTACTATTCTAGATTAGTACTAATGACAAAAACTAATGATTTAACTGAAGTTAAGTCAATGGAACAAATCAGATCATTAGTTAGTTTTGGACAAGCATAATGACTGGTGGAATAGGATCTATAGTTAGACTGGAAAAAAAGAAGTCTTTTTTAAATATAATTACTTTTGCAATTATCAAAGACTGGAGACTTCCGTCTGTTCCACTGAACCATTATTAAAGTATTACTTCTAATTCCCACTCATCAATGAGATAAAAATCATTTATTGATTCTATATCATACTACACCATGAAATTCCTGTTTTCCACATTGATTTGTCCTATTAACTGTTTTTTTTTCTTGCAACTCATTTCACTTATGTGACAGGCATAGCAACTGTATGCAAGCTTTCAAAATTTATAATCAAGCTAAGCTGTCTTATCGAGGAAAGATCAAATAAAATTAAGTGAAAACTACTACACAGTATTCCAAGAGCACACTGATTCGGAACATTAAAACATGCTTTGATAATCACTAAGTCAAGCTAAGAACTTCTATATTTTATTTGCAAAAATTTCTTACTGGCAGAAATAATTCTGATTGGAAAATATTTGTAAATACCCAATACCATCTGTAGATATATATACATATATAAAAGTGGGACAAATTGCAAAAAAAAGCATGTTTTGAGAACATTTTCTATTTTAAGTCAGACCACACCCCCATATTTCAAAGCTTCCAATAAGTTAAAAATACTGCTTGGAAAATATTAAGTAATTTATCTAACACAATAAGAACTGATGATCTGAACAGGCCGGATTTCTGGGCTGAGGCCAATGGGATGGAGTTCAACAAGAACAAGTGCCAGGTCCTGCACTTTGGCCACAACAACCCCAGTCAATACTATAGGCCCAGGGCAGACTGGCTGGAAGACTGTGTGGAAGAAACTGATTTGGGAGTGTTGATCAATGCTCAGCTAAACATGAGCCAGCAGTGTGCTCAGGTAGCCAAGAAGGCCAATTGTATCAGAAACAGTATTGTGAGCAGGACTAGGGAGGTAACTGTCCTTCTGTGCTCAGCTCTGGTGAGGTTGCATCTCAAGTACTGTGTTCGGTTTTGGTCCCCTCACTACAAGAAAGACATCAAGGCTCTGGAGTGTGTCCAGACAAGGACAATGATGCTAGTGAGAAGTCTAAAGCACTAGTCTAATGAGGAGCGGCTGAGGGAACTGGGATTGTTTATTCTGGTAGAGGCTCAGGGGAGACCATATTGCTCTCAACAATGACCTGAACGGAGGTTATGGTGAGGTGGGAATTGGCCTCTTCTCTTGTATAACTGGCACTAGGACAAGAGAGAATGCCTTCATGTTGCTTCAAGGGAGGTTGAGGTTGGATATTAGAAAAAACTTATTCTCTAAAGGAGTGGTTATGTGCTGGAATGGACTGTCCAGGGAAGTTGTTGAGTCACTGCCCTGGGAGGTGTTCAAGAAATATTCAGATGTACTAAGGGACATGGTCTAGTGGGGAAATATTGGTGGTAGACAGACAGCTGGATTGGATAAAGTTCTCCCTTGGAGGTCTTTTCCAAACTTGGTGATTATATGATTCTATAAAAATGACATTTAAAAGTTCTGGATTCCAAGAGAAGCATATTAACAGTCTCCTAGTTTCATCATAAAAAATCTGAGAATCCTAAAAATTCCCAGGCATTCTAATGTTTAACAACATTGCCTGTTGTCTTTTTGCTGAACACAGAGGAAGAGTCTGGCTCCACCTTCTTTACCTCACCTCCGTTAGGTATTACATACACAGATATGATTCCCTGAGTCTTCTGTTCTCCAGGCTGAACAGTTCAAGTGCTCTCAGCTTCTCCTTATGAAATATGCTCAACTATCTTCATTGCCTTCATAGCCTTGTTCCAGTACGTTCATGTATGTCCTGCACCGAGGGGCTCAAAACTGGACCTAGCACTTCACATGTCTCACCAGGGCTGAGTACAGAGGAAAAATCACCTCCTTCAACTTGCTGGAAGTACTCTACCCAAATGCAGCCCAGGGGGCTGTCAGACCTTCCTTGCTGAAAGGGTGCATTGCTGGCTCATGCTCAACTGGTTTTTCCACACGGAACTACAGGTCATTTTCTGCAAAGCTGCTTTCCAGCAGATCAGGCTCTAGATTGTACTGCTGTGTGAGACTATCTATTGCTTCTCTTGTTTGTGAGTTTACATTACTGAATTTCATTAAGTTGCTGTTCACCAAATTCTCCAGCCTGTCAATATCATTCTGAAATGGCAGCACAATTGTCTGGTTTATTAATCACTCCTCTCAATTTTATACCATCTGCAGTTTTCCTGAGGGTGTTCTCTATCATATCATCTGGATCATTACTGAAGTTAACCAGTATTGACCCCTGAGGTAGAACATTATAGTGTTCTACTTGTAAGAAGGGCCCACTAGCCAGACCTCACTCTTTGATCCTGGCAGTTCATACAGTTATCAGTCCTCTACACTGCCTACTTTATTAATCTGTACTTGATTCGTTTTTTAATGAAGATGTTATGGGGCACAGTATCAAAAGCCTTCCTGAAATCAAAATAAGCAATAGCCACTGTCCTCCTCTCAGCCACAAAATTAATCTTCTACAGCAAAATGACCATCACCATGGTCAGCTATAATTTTCCCTTTGAAAACTCATGCTGACTACTCCCAGTCACATTCTCAGCTTTAATATGCTTAGAAATCATAAATTTGAAAGCTAGAGGAGTCTGGTACTTCTAGGAATCCTACTCAAAACAAGATCTTCAAGAATTCAAAGCTACCAGCTGTGGAGACAAGAGCCAAGTCCTTGCCAAAAAGAGAACTGAGGTTTCCAGGATTCTATCTCCATGATGTGTTCCTCAAAAATTCAATAACTTAGTTTCAGCAATGCATATATTAAAATTCAAGGAGGTATAGAGAAGCAGTGTGCAGAATGGCTGATACCACAGAAACATCTGAGTTATGTTTAAGCTTTCTAGCTTGTTTGCACTGGTAGAGCTGTGCTCAGCATGTACTGTTTTACTAAGCCAGTAGCTAAACTTACACCAGTTATTTTAACACCACTCAGTCCATCAAAGTGACTCACCATAATCCTTTCTCTGGAAAGACATTTTTTAACCTGAAGTCCCCTTTTCTTTATTAGTTTCTGGGTATTTATTTCTCAGTTCTCAACAAAAAGTCAAGCAAGAGTCACCTGAATCAGTGTCTCTCAGTTTAAAATAACTGCTGTGTTCACAGTGAAGTACTTACAACTTCTTCCTTTCTAGAGCGTGTTAAATCTAGATTTTAGGCTGCTATTAAACCACTGTATCAGCACAGGAAAAAGTTAAAATCCAGTCAAAGTGTGCATATAGATACATATGTGCATATATATACACACATACACGCTTTTTAAAAATATGTATTTATTGTAAGTAAATACATACATGATGTATCTACCGCAGAAATATATATTTATATAATGTAAATATATCTACTTACTGGAATATCTCAAGATCATATAGTTGCTATGAGAAAACAGTAAAAAGACCTGAAGAGTTAACGGATGTTTCAGTCTACTACTTAGAAAGATGGAGCATATTCAGAATTGAACTAGAATTAGAAAACAAATATTTGTTTAATGTTTATAAAGTCTTTCAAAATTAATCTCTATTTGCTATTTTTGCTTTTTTGTAAGATTCTCTGTTCTAAGAGTAGTAAATAATAAAGTTAAAAAATGCATAATTTAAAATATCCCAGAAAACTAGGTAAAACAAGTTGCCTAAGCACATTTTACTCATCTTAAAACTTTTCTTAAAGACATTTAAAACAACAGTGTACAAAAAAAAACCCACTAGAATAGACCCAGGAATATGCAAACTGGCAGTGATAAGGACAAATACATACCCTTAATAATTGATTCAGCTGCATACAGATCCCGCTTGTAGGTCACCTAAAGGACAGACAAACGTCATTAGATTTAACACAGCAAGAAGGAATGCAAAACCAATAAAACAATGCCTTGAAGGCAATTCTTTACATTTGAAATACCAAATGTAAAGAAATGATATTGTCAATTTCTTAATTATGATAAAATATCACCGGCAAGTCATGAGAACAGAAGTTGCAGATACTATTGGAGACCTGAAACATTTTTTAAAATACTCAGCCCTAATTAGAAATCATTTGAAAATACACCTACTTTTAATCCTTTAACAAATTGTTAAACTATGATATTGCACCAATTTTCATACATTCTTCATAATTCCTTAAAAAAATTTCTAATCTGCAATTTCATCATGAAATAGATTCATGTTGAAAGGACTTGTGAAGATTAAAAACCAGCCAGGTTGAAGCCTAGTTATTTCTTTTACTGATATAAGTGAATTTTTTCAGCACTGTAAAATTATTACTACTAATGAGAGTCTTGATTCTTGTTTCCATATCCATGGCTGACACAAGGTATTTTTGTCCACAATAAAAGCTTGCTAGCTACTGTTAACCCTAAAGCACTTTCAAAGTTTCTGTCTTCCTAGAACAATTCTAGAGGTGTGGCCTAAGGTTTGGGGTTTTTTTGTGTGTGTTTTTGTATTTGGCTGAAATGAAATGCATGCCTTTTGCTTACATTAGTTTACCAAATAATTCTTAGTTTACTTTTCATACTTTGTTTGCTTCTGATCAATTATTTTTTACTTGTAACTCCATAAAACAATGTGTCCTTTGCAAAAAAAATTTATAGGTAAAAATGTATCAGATCAATATTAGGGAGTACAACAGCTTCTGCATGTGGCGAAAACAGTTATCTAATTTTTAATCTATTTAATGACTAAAATAGTTATAGTCATCTTTTATCTTTAATTAAGATGCCATGTAGCAGAAGTGAAATTGCTGCCAACGAAGTACTACATCAACACTAACATCTTATGAGCCAAGACTATAATCTTGTAAAACAGGCTCGGAGTCAATTTCACAAAATAAATACATTCCATGTTGGTTATATTAATTACATTTGTCCACTAACTCTTTGATAATCAAATTCTGCCTTATATACTCCTTATACTGCTGATCAACATCAAATTTACATACTTTAAGTACTCAGATATTACATTTTCATGTGACAACATTAATTTTCATGTAGTCCACTCAAACATCCAGCATTTCAAGACATTTTTATGCATTTGTTGTAAAACAAAATTGCTATATAAATATTAACTCAAATAACTTACCAGTGCAGAATATTAAACCAACACCTGTTTATTCCCCAAAGGCAGACTAGGCTTAATTAGTAAACACCTCTCTACCATTTTGTATTATAAACAAACTATTGTATCTATTTTATGAAGTCCATTAATATATGCTATATTTGAAAAACCTCTGAATTGTTGGAGAGGTGTTTGTTTGTTTTTTGATTCTGTGATATTAATAATTCTACCAGAATACTGTCATTTCAAGAAAGTAATAAATACACACAGAAACAAACTTCTACAACAGCTCTGACTTATTTAGTGCTACAGTTTGTGCAGCTAATACATGAAGGCTGATCCAAAAGTAGTGCTCCTATTTTATTATGTTGGCCCATGACTTACAGCAGCAGAGGTTGTACCTTCCTGCCAATACTCCATTATATTTTGTCTCCGCGCAACAGATGGCAGCACAGGGGCAGTCTGACAAAATAGCACCTGAGATGGACATGCATATCAAGCAAAGCTGCATCACTGAATTCCTCCATGAGAAAAAATACACCCACTGATATTCACTGACATTTGCTGAACATTTATGGAAACAGTGAATGTGAGCACAGTGAGGTAGTGGGGTGATGTGTTTCAGCAGTGGGAAAAAGATGTGAAAGACCAGCCATATTCCAGACAGCCATACACAGCTGTCGTATCATTAAATAAAGAGCATTTCAATCAGCTCATCTTTGAGAATCAGCAGATTACAGCCAAAGAACCATGTACAGAGATGAATATTGGCTTCAATGCACTGAAAACAATGGCGGCAATGTTGGAATATCACAATGTTTGCATCAGATGGGTCCCATGATGCTCGCACAGGAACAGAAGATCATATACAAGTTTGTCAGAACCAACTGAAAACAAGGCTGAAGGTGACAGTTTCCTGAGCTGAATCCTTACCAGTGATGAGACATGGTGTCATCGCTATGAGCCAGAGTCCAAACAGCAGTTCATGGAGTGATTCTTCTGACAAACCATCAAATCTGACCACTACATTGCAACACTGACTGAACTGAAGGCTCAAACTTCCAGTGTCAGAACAGAGAAGGCAACAGCCTCTCTCTTGCAACGCAGTACTGTCAGGCCCCATACCAGTCTGAAGACTGTGGAACACACTGACAATCTTGGATGGTCAGTCCTAGCACACCCCCTGTATAATCTGGATTTGGAGCCTTCTGACTTCCTCTATTTGGACCAATGAAAGATGGACTGTGTGGACAACATTTTCCTAGCAATGACACCATCATAGGAGGTGTGAGATGATGGATCAAACAGAAATAAATAGGAAGCATTACTTTCAGAATGACCTTCGTACAAACAGAATTCTTATAAATACCATATGTGTACTTTAAAGATGCAAGGTCCACACAGAATGAAAATTTTTATAATGCTTGGAATACACAAACTCTTCTCTACCTGTTAACTGACTGCAGTTCTCCTGTTACACATACTCTGAAACCTCAAAAGATCTTTGAGGTATTACTACTTCAGTTCTCATCTATCTGGATGGAATATCCTTTTTCCTCTCTGAAAAAAAGACAACCGGGCCATCGGAACAACATCAGTTCTTGGCATATATAATACTGTGCATCTCAGTATTGAAAATCTTCATAGAAAACAAACAACGACACATTATAAATCATGTAGTTATAAAAGCTATGGAAAGACAATCTTGCTTCTGAAAGATGGTCAGTAATAAACAGCTCCTAACTATTTCATTGGTAGAAATAAATTGAGAAAACTGGCAGTCTTCTGAATTTCATCAAACTTTACAAACTGAGAAGTGGTCCCCTTTTTAATCGAACTGCCTCAAGTCACCTGCCAAACACTGGCATAGAATGGCTAAACACCATGATATAGAGTGACAAACACAAGTGTACTATTCAAACAGGAAAGAGCTATATGCCTCTGTAGCTTCTAAAATTTGCTGCAGAAAATTTATTTTACAAATCTCATCATTTTTCTGACTTGAATGCTCTGACAAGCTTTACAAATGTCACTGACTCTTCAATACAAAGGTAGGGAACAGAATGTTAGTATGTATAAGTACTTTAAAGATATGGCACCAGTATACTTACATATACTATGTAAAACAGATTGACTGCTGTGCACCATGTGCAACACAGAATTTACACATAAATGGGTGCAACTGTCACTACACACTTCTGTCAACACTGAAATTCTTTTTAATCCAGTCCACAATATTTTCATCTTTTTGGGCAGAATCTTCTTCTCCATGATATTCTCAGGTATATCACTAGCTAACAAACTTCTCCGTCCAAAATCTGTGTGGAGTATACTGAGGAGTCCAATCAACTGTAATAAAGTAGATAGAACATAAATGAAGTAATTATCTCCCTGTACTTGGCAGACACCTGAGTGCTGTTTCCAGTTTTGAACGCTTCAGTATCAAGCACTGGCAAAGTGGAGTAAGTCCAGAAGAGGGCCCATTGAACAGAAGGCTAAATATAGGAATGGGTCATGTTACTGGTTATATAGTAAACTAAGCTTTTCTTGCAGGCTTTTCCTGTTCTCCTCTCATCCCTTCCCACTGCAAAAGGCAGCAAAGGAAATGCTGATCAAATCTTACGAAAATACAAGTCTGTATGTAAGGATGTATAAACACGAGAATTGTTTTTCCAGAGATTACATGAAATTTCTATTCTTGGATAGACTGAAAATTCACAGGGAAAAGCTCTCCCTTGCACAGGCAGATTAATCTAACTAACTGGGCCCCTAGATGACATCCAGTTACTACTTTCAATCTTAATTATTCCATAAGTCTAGTTCATAAGACTGCATGCTATTTACTGGACACTAAAGGCATCTACAGATAATAAAGAATCATAGAATCATAGAATGGCCTGGGTTGAAAAGGACCTTAACAATCATCTAGTTTCAACCGCTCTGCTGTGGGCAGGGAATCATAACATTACAAAGAATGAACTGAACATTATGGATCTATTTTGTTATCATTCACATAAGCATTATGATACTGCATGTCAGAATCTGTCCTTTAGAAGGCCGAAAAGGAAAGCAGACAATCTGTTTCAGAAAGATTATCTCCACAGAAAAAATCCCAAAAGAAGTTACTGTAGGCAACCAGTGTGTAAGTAAATTTTGCTGCTAAATGGCACAGGAAATTTGCAGTGCAGATTCAAGAAATTACCTTTCTGTTTAAGATTTATGTTCATATTATTAGAAATCATGTCCCAGTGGAGAAAATTTACTGTCAGAGACAGATGGAGTGATTTGAGCTGCTTCCAGATCCCTCAACATGGTAACGAGAAAAAAAAAAAGAAAAAAAAGGAACACTTACTAATTGCATGACACAGCAGCTACTGACAAAGAATAATGTTTTACAATTCAAAACAATTAAATGATAGATTTACTTAAAAACTACAGGGACATATTGTTTGGCACCTGAATACACAACTGTTTAGTCAGTTGTTAGGAACCCACAGACTGTCAGACCTTGATATTTACAAAATATATATATATAAATATATATAACAGCTTGTTTGAAGAGGTCTTAAACTCTCCAGGGTTTTTGAAATGTAATGAACTGTTCAAAAATCAAACTGTTTCTAGCCAAGTATTTGACATCAGAGAACAAGAAATGTTTTCATAGAAAAAGCAGAGGAAAATAGGAAAAGTATTTAGAGGAAGCAGGGGAAAGTTAATTTCATAAAACAATATTCTTAATTTCATAGATACACATACATAGTTCTACAGATTCTCAAACCATTCAAGTGCCTAGCTTGTTTTCCTAGTTCCAGATACATGTTGTCTGCATTAATTATCTCAGATAACATCTGCCCAAGTCTGTCTACAGTGATGAGCACAAAACAGCTCATGATAATCCAAAACCAAAACGAACTTAGTAGGAATCTCAAAGTTATTATTAGCACAATCTGTGGTATATGAAAACAGCCTTGAGAGGCAAGACAACGTGAATCAATAACTGATATTTTATTGACAATTATTAAAATTTCTGATAATATTAATAGCTAATAATACATTGTTTCATGAATATAATTTTTCAATAAAATCCCAGTATAATTTATCCTCAGTAGTGATTATTTTATGGATAAAGAAATGATAGCAAGTTACATAGGCAAACCACCCAACCGAATCTACCCAACAGGTAACGCCAGAGGCAATAACATAATCCAGCTCAAGGTCAGAAGACTAAGTAAAAGCAACAGAGTTCTTTCAACTCTATATTTTGTAAAACTAGCTTTATTTCTTTCCAGAAGCTAGAATGTGATATCAGAGTTTGGGACAGATGCTCTTCTTTTTGCATCCTGAAACTCAAGTAAGCACGTGAAAGCTGCTACCAGAAACTTCATCCATGATTTTAGGAGTTTAGTCTTGTGATGAGGCCTTCAACCGCATAGATGGATTTAAAAGAATATTAACTCCATAGTCATTACCAGCTACTGGCTGAATTAAAAAAATTCATTAAAAAAATCCACTGTTCTCTCAATATATTAAATTTCAGAATAACCTCCATATTTCTACTTGAAAATAGCTCTCCAAAGAGTAGCTATTACTCTTTTCATTACAACAACATGAAAGTTGAGTTTAAAATACTGGGAGCAGTCAAAAGTAACTCAACTGTAACCAGAACTCTTCAAAGTATCTTGCAAATCTAGTTTCCCTTCCCCACTTCTGAAAAATTATCATAGACTATTATATTTCTTATTACCTGGTTTAGCACTGAATGTTGCAAAGGTTGAGAATCTCCATCATCAATGCTCTGATATTTTTAAATTGGTTTCTAAAATTCAAGACAGTAAGACTACTACCAATCTGTACGAAGAATGCTTATCAAAGGTAAATGTATGAGGAACCTTTACTTTCACAAGCTTTTGAAAGTGTTTTATTTATTTGAATATTCATAAAAAGAAAATTGACCTCTTAATTGCCAGAGAACATTCTTTTATTTTCAAAATTCTGAAATTTAGGAGAAAAAAGCATAACTATTACACTTCATACACATTTGCATTTTCATGGTTATAGGAAATCTATCTGATATGTTGCCTTCATTAATTTCAACAAATGTATAAGAAAATAGAAATGTTTACACTCTTTACCTTCCAAAGGTCAGCTGTTCCTTCAATGAGCTTAGCATTTGTTTTACAGTATTTCAGAGCCAGATGCAAACATTCTGTTCCATAATCCAGATCATAGTCTGTACACTGTTATAATTTAAAAGAACATTTTATTAGTCTTAAAGAAATTGTGCTTTTTTAATGTAATAAAAGTAATAAAACATTTTTCTCAGCAGTCCAGTCCATTTATCGAATCCCTTCTCAGTCTTCTTTTCCCCAAGCTGAACAGACCCAGGTTACTCAGCCTTTCCTCTCATGTGAGATGCTCCAGGCCCTTTAAGTAGTACCACTACTTTTCCAAATTATTTATGAATAAAATGAACGCCACAGGGCCCAGCACAACTTCTCAAAAATTCAGTGGCTATTTCTTGCTACAAAACTTGGTCATGTACTCCTTCTTGTTTCTTATCTTAAGAAATTATTTATTGAAATAAATCCTTCCCTCTTATTTCACATACATTCAGCTTCATTATCAAGCCCTTGGTAAAACATCTTAATACATAAGCACCATCAACAACTCAGTGTCCTCCAGGATTCCAAGTTTTTAAGAATGAAATGGTATAAGTGAGTTAAAGAAGACTGAAATAAGAGTGTGATAAATACAACTCACCTCTTCTTTTTAAATTTGCTGAATATGTTTTTAATAAAAAAGAAAGACAAAAAAATTAGTTTCTATTCTTGTTTTATAACATATTAGTGAAATTCAAGGAATTAATCAACATCATACATCCAAATTTTCTTATTATCATTATGCAAAGAAGTCTTAGAAAAATCACAGTTGTCACTTCTGCATTATTTAAATTAGTAATTTCTGTCATTTTAGATCACTGTCATGACTGCAATCAAATGAGGATCCTTTTATACAATAAATTTTGAAAGAAAAGTAGTTTAGCAGTTATAATCCTCTACTGAGATTTTTAAGAGATTTCAGTACCAAATAAAACTTTAAAAATGAAGTAATTTTGAAAAGTAAGGAAACTTATTTTAGAACAGTGAAGGAAAAAGTATAGCAAAAAGAAGATTTCTAAATTATGCAGAAATTATCTGTATTCTTTAAATACTCAAGGGTTTTTTTGTGTTTGTTTGATTGATTTTTAAGGAAAATTTTAAGGTAAAATGCAAAATATTTTCTACTGAAGTGAATAACATAAATTAAAGAGTGTTTTTCCTTTGCCTTATAATTGAAGAAAGTTACAGAAAAGCTATTTATCTTTGAAATAAATTGTTTATTTTAATTAAGTTATATTTTTTTAAATATATGAATTACCAGGACCAGGCTAAGCAATTCCAACTTATTTGCGAAGTATTAATTACACATAATTAGTTGGGAGTGGAAAATTTCCATAAATGAGATTAAGCATCGTGAGGATATTGCTGACTTCAAGGAAAGAAATATGGCACAAAGCAAAGTAATAATTAAAAACATATTTCACTAACACTTGTACATCGTGACATTTACCACTCTAATTATCAGTAATCGTTTAAACCTAAACATATTGCTATAGTGTACTCTCCTGCAAGTTAATATACTGATGTAAGTGGAAAACAACTAAGTACAACTATCAACTCAAGACCAGCTTAATTTATATTTTATCCATACATGTGTTCTCCACACATGAGATTTAAACCCATATTTAAGATGCACAACTTGAAAGTTTCTATACTGCTCTAAGAAATTCAGTTACTGAATTTAAGCGTTGTCAGGGAGTGCATGTACTAAAGAATGGTAGAATATCTAAGAGGAAAATTTTTACTGACTCAGGCGTGCAAAAATTAGCAAACTAAATCTTCTGTTTTTATTTCATTGTACATCCAGAGCTAACTTACATTGCAATCACCTCTTTGAAAATATTACTATTCCTAAACTGTCGTTTTAACTGAAAAACTTTGTTAAAAAGTTAGACACGGTGCAGTTAACCATACTTGTTATGTACACATAACTCTGTGAAACAATGGACACAGTTTAAGCTTCAGACCACAAATTCGAAATGGTGAAAACAGCTGGAAATATTGGCACCAATCATATACACAAAGGAAAAAAAACAGATTAACTGAGCTCTGTAAATGACACAAAATGAAATATATTATTTAAAAACTCTTTTGATCTGTTGAATATTCAAAGGCATTCTAATAGGTAGTTTGGGGGACAGACTTTTTTGTGGGTGCTTTTTTTCCAAGGGACAATTGAGACTGAGATATAGATCTCCACATTACATCAATTTTTCCTACCTCCAGTCCCCACAGTGGTTCCAAAATATTTTGATAAATAATATGACTTCCTAAGAATGAAGCTACACTGTGGTTTCTGACCGTAAAACACAGAACATAACCTTAGAGGAAAGAGCAGCAACGTAGACAGTACCTCCCTGGGAGGCACTGAAAGTCCACAACCTAACTTGTTTCCAGTATGAGACTTTGAACAGTTAAAATCATAAAGAAACAGTATTTACAATAAAAAAATATTTAACTGTTTAAATTATGATTATTTTACTGAGTACTTAACTGTTGAAAGACTCTGGATACATAAGATCTGATAACCATAAAGCAGAACTAAAACAGATGCAATACAATTTTTCATTAGTCTTGTCATTTCCTTACTATTTCGTAATTCTTGAGTTGTTAAATGCTTGCAAAATAAGGGAACAAAATTAATAATCTTCATGTATTAACTGAAAGAAAATCTTCAGACTTGTTCCTTTACATACATGCCTTTAAAGTGTGTACAAAATTGGCCTGACTTCTGTAAGTGGTGGCTGTATCATCTTAGGTACTTTTTCCCTTTTCAGCAGCAGTTAGCATCCCTACATTATCAACTGACTGCTATTTAATGTCAAGCACGTTTAGTAAGTTTACACACTTGTGGAATCTGAACTTCTGTTTCTTTTTTTAATCACACTTCCCATGTTCACTACCTTGGAATGCAGAAATTGCTGAATTTAAACAGTCAACTGCATATACTATACACAAGAACAAGAATGAAAGCAGCAAACATAAGGAAACAGGTGAATAGGAAAAGTGCAATTAAGTGCACTAAAAGCGTGCAATAAAATTGAAGTTCATTCCTGAAAGATTTCCTACTCAAGTTAATCATTAGAATTGCTGCTCCACACATCCAGAAGAATCAGTGGCTCACAGTGACAAGAAAAACAATACAGTAATATACTCCAGTACAGAATTATGCAAACCTCTGTTAGTACAGATCTGCAATCTACATCCCAGTGCTTCTCACTGCAGGAACTGCAAGTACCCTTTCCAAACATGTCATGATTTCCAAACAGAAATCATGCTCAAGGGCGCTAGCTGAAGTACATTTGCAGTGACAGCAGTCAGGACTCTAGGCATACTTTGGAGGCTTGTATCTAGCGGTGTTCCCCAGGGGTTGGTGCTGGGTCCGGTCTTGCTCAACATCTTTATCAGTGACCCTAACGAGAGGATAGTTTCCACTCTCAGCACGTTTGCTGATGATACAAAGCTGGGAGGAACGACACACCAGAAGGCTGTGCTGCCATTCAGTGAAACCTGGACAGGCTGGAGAGTTGGGTGAGGAACCAGATGAGGTTTAACAAAAGCAAGTGTAGTTACAGATTATTTAGGTTACTCTAAGAAAATGTAAAGACATGATGATTCTGAGTCTCACAATTAAGAAATTTTTAAATAGATACCAAATTCTAAAATTAAGTAAGCAACAACAGAATTTGATCAGGCTTAAAAACCAAAGTGAGTCAAACTCCAACTAAGATAAAGTACATCCTTTATTATAAAATAACTGGAACAGAGAAGAATATTCAGTCTTAAAATAATTTACTTAGAGAATTACATCTTGAAGTTATGCATGATAATAAATAGCCCTTTCCCTTGCCTTCGGATACACTAAATTGTCAGTAGCTGAGATGAAAAGTTCTAACATCACTACACTGTATTCTTCTTAGCTTTCTGAAGAGTAGATCACAATTCCGATGGGTGGTCTGCTGTCTGCTGGATACAGTGATTCTTGTTCAGTGTTCGGCATTTTCTGAGTCTGTGCCAAATGGATGATTCTTACAGATACAGTATATTTATCAGGGCAAATACGATAACACTTTAAACAACACTCATGATCCAGCTTAATTTCCAATTTTAATAATGGCTATATGTCTTCACCAAGTTATATCTTTCACTACTACTAAGACGCCAGATTTCACCTACGCTGTGGCAGCTTTGCACTGCTGCAAAGTTCTGAGAGCTTTGAGATTCTAAAGGATGAGGAGTGCCACAAAATGGAAGCAATTATCCCATTAGCAACTTTATTATTTTTTTTTTTTTTAAGCAAGGCATTAGAATTTCTCTAAGCATTCCTGTGGCAGAAATTAATTAGGGCAAGGTGGGGATTCATACAACATCCTGGCTCTATCATTATGCCAAAGAAGTAATCAAGTACAGAGCTATCTAAGCTAGCATGGTTTTCTCAACAGACCACCAATCTAGCTGCAGGTTTTGAATAGATGAATGCTCTGTTGAACAAAATTCATGAAGTACATTTAACCTGAAAATAACTGAGTGGGTTTTATGGATAGGAAAATGGGAAAAAAGAAAATACTTCCTATAAATCTCATGACCAAGATGTTGGGATAAGACGATGCTAGATGAAGTAACAGTAAAATCTCCATGGAAAACATCTTAAATATATAATCTAAAGACTGTACAAATTTCTAAATTCATTTATGTGAGGTTGACAACCATGTATTTAAGTGATAGTCTGCATCAGCCTGAATTTGAATAGAGAAAAGCAAATTAAACTTTTTTTTTTTTAACAAAGATTACAAATTACATTATTTCATTCATTTTCAATGTAAATTCATTGCAAATTAGTTCCATTAAAACTCTGCATTAAAACTAAAAAAATACCAATTCTCATCAGGAATTAAATGGAACAGAACTAAGATACTACTGAAGCAGCCTTTTTTGGTTTTTGTGTGTTTTTTTTTTTTTTTTTTTTTTTTTTTTTTTTTTTTAAATGGGACTAAAACCAGGCATTAAATCCAAGCAGAAATGGACTACAGCAATGAAAAGGATGTTAAACTAAAAACTTCTTATGTAAGGAGAAACGACATTTTACATCATTTAGGGGATACACAGACTTCCTTGTCAAATAATTAAATCTACAACCCTAACGATCTACAGGCAAATCAGTAGAAAGACTTCCTTTGTTATTTCATAAGCTTAAACTGAAAACTGAAAAACTTAGATATTCTCCATCTTTATAATATTATACAGCTAATTAAAATCTATATTACCATTAAAGAAATTAAGAGTTGGAATTTTAACAAGCTGAAATAATCCATGCTACTTCAGACAAGTACACTGCTTAGGACCAATTAAGTAGGTGACAATATTAAAAGTATAATTATCTATTGCATTTTATAGGCAGATGGAAGTATATCTTTATGACTCCATATGAATAAAGGATCTGGCCTGCAGTACTGTCCTAATACAATTTACAAAGGTAGCAGATTACTATTGTTTGTTTTAGCTAGGTCATCTAAATCACATATCACATTTTGCTTCAGTATTTCAAAATACAGTTGATGGGAAGGAAGAAAACCTTCAGACAATGAAAGATGGAAGTAGAAAAAATGCAATAATATAACAATACATGTCATATATTTAGAAGACCTGAACATAAAATGTAGCTAAGCAATGGAGGTAAGCAAAGGTGAAGAATGAGGTGAACTTATTTTCACAACAAACACACTTAATGAAAGATGTCTGGCTTTTTTAGAAAAAGATGAAGGCCAAGACACAATCCTTTAGAGGTTATGATAGAATCTACACATCTTACCTACTTACTGCCATTTGTTTTTAACAATTGTGATCTATTTTTCAGTGTCTTTCTACTACAAAAGCAAAACAATTCTAACCCGTATCACCAATTCATCACTGACTGGTAAAGATTTCACAGCAGGTAAAGATTTATATACCTTTTTTCCTCTGAGTGGGCAACAACTTCAACGCCTTGGTAAACACAATGTTTAATATCTGCTCAATGTTAAGAAAGTTCTGATGCCCTGAAGATTCAGGTATCTTTAGTCTTAGGAGAGAGGTGTTATTTGTTTTGTGGTGTTTTTTTGTTGTTGTTGTTTTTGTTTTTTTAAGGATTTCAGTGTTCTACTGAAATGGCTAAGTTCTGTCTCACTTGCATTTTTGACCTTTTAGTCCTTCTGAGTCTGACCCTTTCTCTCAAAGTTACCAAGGCTTTAGTTAACAATTTGTCTGCTAATGTTCATTTAATCGTATGTTGCTTCTGGCAATGTTAATTTGAATGACACTGATTTCTTTAACAAAAAATGAACCCACAGGAAAATCCCCAAATCAGTCTAGACATTTTGCCTCGAAGGACTCGTCTGACCTATGCCAAAATATTACTAAACTGCTACAGCTGACTCCGCTTCCCCTCTACAGAGAACACTGAAACATTTCACACATGTTTGAAGAAGAATCCCAGTGATCTTGTACTCTTTCAAAAAGCACTTGAGAAGTTTACAAAATCCACATGGAATACACTCCCTGTTATTTACATACAGAGAAGACAATGCTTTGAGCAAATACTTCTACAATGGGCCTAACAATAGCCAGCTTCCTTTCTTATTCTGACAAAGTGCTCCTTGAACATTCTCAGAAGTTTGTTAGACAAGAAAAATTTCATGACTTCTGAAAAAAATGAAATCTTTCACTTCTACTGAAGATTTGTTTGGACAGTTTGCAGAATCTGTCTTCTTACAATAGTCCCATCTTGAAATGATTTTTTGGGAGTGGAAGAACATCTGCCTCCCAGAATTTAGCATCAAAGTATTTCCATGCTTCTCCCTGACACACTATTATTTTGTATCTTGACATTACTATGCTTATACATAGCAGTTCTCTCCTATGCAGGCAGATGCATAAGCATACACAACTCCCCTCATAAGCATATGTGACTGCTTATTATCCAAGGAGTGGGTAAAGCTGGCTACAAACAGATGTATTAATGCAGCATCATCCCAAAAAGTACTATACTCTACCTAGTCTCTGCAGAATTTAGATAGAAACTCTAAGGTTTGCAACTTCCTTGTGGTACTTTCTGTAAGGTACTTTAGATAAACAGAGAAAAATATCTCTAAACACCCTGAAGTTTAGCCTCTTTTAATGAATATTCCTGCTTTCTCTTCTTTTTTATTATTTCTGCTTCATTGCCTTGAGTAGCTGAATATAAACTTTATAATCTACAGGTCTACTGTCAACAGATTAATAAACTAACTACACATGCCCATCATTGATGCTAACAATTCTCTAACAATATATCAACCTCCCTATGCTTTTGGTTACATCTTCAACACAGAAGCTATTGAGGGTCCTTAGATACCCTTCTTCTGCTTCCATTTTCAATTGTTCCCCTGCAAGATCAGGAAGTTGTTCCTCCCACCTTCCTGACACTGACAAGATGCATTTAAGATACATCGTGATTTCTTGAAAACTTCAGCTATTCTACCTCATGGCTGCCTTCGTACACTAATGTGACATCACATAACAAAACGCTTTGTACTGAAGACAGAGGATACCTGTGCATTCTAAAATATGTCAGAAATAGGCATTAGAGAAATCACTCTTGGACCACGCTGACTAAAGAAAAAAAGAGGTAGTCTGCCTGACTTCCTGATACTCTAATTCCTCATACGATACTGCTCCAGGGAAACACTTGACTTCTAGTAAGTCTTCCCCTCACCCTACTCCTCCTTCCAGGCTTACAAGATCCAACTCTGCATTTGCTAATATTTGATACAAAAAGATGAACAGAAACATGAAACTACATTAAGCAAAAAAAAAAAAAAAAAAAAGTCTGGTGTAAGGAATTCAGCCTTTATTTGCTTTATTTGGAAAGGGTGGATTTTCAACTAACACTTAAACTATACTGATATCCTCAGGGGCTAATAAGAATAGGTTAAAATGTTTCCAAAGAAGAGGAATTTAATTCTTGGTAGTTCAAAAAAAAAAAAAAAAAAAAAAGAGAGAGAGAGAGAGAAAAAAACTGGCTGGTTTTCGTACTGGGTAGCTAGGTGTGATTTTACAACCTTTCCACAAGTTTCATTAGTTATTAGGGACTCGTATCTTTTTATTCAGAATACTTCAACTAATTCTCTAGTAACATTTGCTGAAGGTTAGCAATACAGTTCATTACATCTTACAAGAAAGAAGAAATCACAAATCAAGAACAAATACCAGAACTAGGACAAAACAGCATGTTAAATTTGTTCCCTTAACATATGTATATGGCCTTTTACCCAACATTATAGGCAAAAACCCTGATGAAGGTAAAGCATCATATTACTGCCTGTGTGGTATCACATACATTATAAAGTTCTTACTCCTCTAGCAATTCTTTGCATCTGACACTTGTCCACCTTTTGCCTAACACACATTATACCCCATAAAAACTGACATAACCTTAAGAGAACACAAGTAGTGCAGTACTTCATAAGGATATGACCTGAGGAAGCATATACATGATAAATAACATCATAAGCATATGTAATTCATCAATCTCTCTCTTCAGAAACATTTCAAAGCCAAAATCTGAAGTCCTATTACAATGCAAAGGCATCAGAATACTCCAATGTACCAGAAGTAAAAAGCCATTTTCCAGTGATTCATGCAACCAACAGAACAGAGACTTGCAAAAGAAAGTGTTAAGCAGCATTAAATATAACAATAGGTGCCTCTGTCTGTCAAAATCCCATTATATCCATTTTATTATAACTAAGTGCTCGATCCAATGACACAAAAGTCACAGTAGAATCACAGAATCATAGTCACCTTAATGAGGTCTTTTAAGATCAAGACACTATTTTAGCTCTACTGTTCAATACTAGTTTTAAATGTTTTTTAGTGCACCACTTACACGTCAGACATGCAACTGATGAAGAAGGCACGTTCCAATAAGCTCTCAGTCATTAAAAATGGAAGTGCATGCAACTTCCGTGCAGTTAAATTTAAAATGTTCCAAAAGCACTAGCATAAGGTGCAAAGTTACTATTTATAGTGTCAAAAGTCTTGACCATTGTCAGAGTTAGATTAGAAAGCAGCATATACCTGGGCACAAAAGACCTCTTTGGAATTGGTATATTTTTTAGGCTACACAAAAGATGTAAAACAGTGAAAAATAAGCTGAGATTCAGCATATAATAATGAGATGCAACACACACAAAAAATACACATACAAATAACCTGGCTGAATGTCTTTAAAAACCTGTGTTCATTTTTTGGCACCACAGGTAGAGGAAATTCACTGTAATATATATATAATGTATAACAATATATGTAATATATATATAAAATATTATATATATAAATATTTTGTATATATAAATTTTTTAAGAAATACTGAAATAAATCTTTGGCACCTGTTATATCTATTTCAATTAACATTATGTACGAGGTACGTATTTCTTCCCAAATCACTGCCTTTTCAATCAAGCAAGAAATGGAAAAAATATTCCCGAGTTGTGATTTTTGATTTTAAAAAAATAAGAACATACAAAAGTAAAAAAGTATACCAGTCTGCTCTGACCTGTGCCAAACAAAAAAATCAAAAAGGACTGTAAATGGGAAGCCTCTAAAGGTGAGAGAACTGACATTTAATTGAATGTTGTAGCTTAGTGGTTAAGATTCCCAGAGATCTTAAATTCATGCAAAAGAACAAATCTGGAAGCAAATTCTCTAAATCTACTTATTCATACTGAATGTTGTATTTAAATAGAAAGAATTTAAAACTGGTATTCCATATCACCCTCAATGCAGTGTTACTTGAAGAAAAAATTGAAATGGATGTCTTTCTAAGGAATGTGTGTTTGACTGCTGCTTTTTTCCCACTGCTGTTGCATAAAGGTCACATCTGTATAAAATGCATGGGATCGTGGTCACAAATTAAATGAGCCAAACTGAATTATTCCGTTCCCAGCTATGAGGAGCTGTGAGTCCTGTGAGGGACTTCCAATATGGATAGCAACATACATATAGCAACATAGCATAGCATATATATGCGCTATATATAGCATATATATAGCAACAAAATATACTTTTTATTCATCTATACAACTACTTTACTATGTCACCGTGGGAAGTAATTATGGATATACTTGGATACTATGGATATACTATGGATAATATCTATGAAGCACCATAATTTGCACCCGTTCCTATAGAAATCTGTCCTACAGTAGCTTTAATAAGTTCTTAAGGACAGTGATTATCTTTTTTTTTTTGTTTGTAGCAGAACAATAAGGTTTTAATCCTTGAGTTGGACAGCTAGGCACCATTGAAACATAAATAATTAGCAAACAATATGAGTTGAGAGGTTTAGCAAAGTGTTATCCTTTCCAGAGCTCCAAGGCACAGAGCATTTTAATGACCAGAATTTAGCCAATGCAAAGGGAACCGAGGACAAGGAACCATAGCCTTGGTTGCTTGCTAACAACTTTGGTGGCTTGTCCTTGAAAGAGCAAGGATACAAAAAAGAGAACTGATGGAATGAATATATGAGAAGACAGCACTATTCAGAGGAGCATAGGGATTGCAAATATAGTTGCCTTTTGATTAAGGCATTGAGAAGCAAAAGCTTCTTATGTATTTGCCAGCTCTACTGTATCTGCAAACTAAGAGCAAACGCTGTAGGAAAAAATAGAGGGGCTTGCTTTTCTTTTTTTTTTTTTTTTTTTTAGAAAAGACAAACAAGAAAGTAATAGTTGTATAACCAGCATTCACTGTTGTCTCTTGATACGTGTTCTATTTATGTATGACACTGCTCGCTACTTTCAAGCTGGAGATTTTCATTTAGAATCCATGTACGCCAAGAACATCTCCCTGCCTCACATGAGAAGCAAAACAGCTGGAGGTAGTCCAATCATTTGAGCAGTTCTTCATCTTGGACAACACTCCATCTTCAGCACCTAAGAATAGCTTCAGGTGTCACACAAAAAGGGTATGACACGGAAGTTCTGCAAATATTTCAAAGTATTCTTCATTGCTCGTCCATGTATTCATTCTGTTCTTGGTGACTTCAAAGCTGTGTACTCTGTGAAGGTGACTATCAATAATTTGGTCATGTTTACTCTAAAAATGAAAGACTGATGGGAAGCATAACTGTCAGCATTAGCGGAGTGAAAAATAATTCCTTCCAAGAGACAAATGAAGAAATGCTCTGCTTCCAGTCAATCTGGAAAATACCTGGAGGACAGGCAATTTCCACAAGGTGATGAATGAAAAGGAAGTAGAATGCTGAGACGAAAGCCTGGAGTGTTTCCAGTAAACTGTGAATGCAGGGTGTGGCAAATGAAAGCACTCTTCAAGAGGAATAAAGGCAAAAAAGCCAGGGTTTATTTTTCTTAAGTGAAGATGAAGTTAACACACTGTATCAGAAAAATAATGAATAATTACAACAATGTAAAATATTATTTTCACTAATTTAAGTATGTACAATATGATCATTTATTATAATATAAGCAATACAAAACACTTCAAACATTTACCTGGGTATACAAAGGTAATATTATCCAAAATATTTTAAAATAGCTTGGATCTTATCATATTCTTACCTAACGCCATCACTACACCATGTATACAGAAATCTATTTGAAACTCTTTCAACAAAACATACCTAAGAAATACCCAACTTTAAGCACATTAGCCTCCTCATTTAAGTAATCAAACGTGCAACAAAAATCTAATCAGCCTTTCTGGTAGTTTAGACCCTTCACCTACCACCTTGTAGCTGTCAGTTTGATACTGCAAAACGCTTCAATAGGATAAAGCACTGTCATCAGAATACCACAAATAAACAATACAAATACAATTTAATGCAATCCAAAATAGATGCTGAATTGCTTTTTTTATAGGTTTGTTTTTAAACACTAAAATAAAGGCAAAATGTCTAATACGAAAACTCAAAATCTTACCTGTTGGTATGCTTGATAGATTATGTCAAATAAAAAAGCCTGAGGCATTTCACTTGCTCTGTACTTGGCACGTTCCAATGAGTGGTCTAAACATCCATCTGCAGCAGAAGCAATAACAGTAGAAACTAGAGGACGAATTGCTCCTGCTGCCTACAGAACAAAACACAAAAAAAACTAACTGTTAACACTAACGCATATCAGATAGTCACTGTCAAAGGAAAAAAAAAAATCAGAGTTTTAAAGGAAGTTCTCTACTTACATTTCTCATAATATTTAAGTCATACTATTTATTCTGTAAGAGACTTTTCACATCAATACAGCCATGGAGGACTGTACTCATTACATAATGAGGGCCAATGTAGAAACACACGCACACAAAAAAAATATACACATCCTCATAAACATCTATTGCAAGCATGTGCAGATCTGAGATGTCCTTTTTTCAGACCTACTTCTACATACATATCAGGTGGTTTCTGTGAGCACGCACCTAATCTGATTCAGATTTAAAACACCAGGAGATGCACACAGAAGGCCTTAATCCACAACACCTACTGCTTTAACAGGTTTTAACTGCTCAGATATAAGCTACAAGAAAAAATTCAGAAGATTGAGCTCATTCCTCTACATTGAATTATTACCTCCCCATTTCAGTTGCTGGGCATTTGGATTAAGTTATTTTGCTCTGCCATCATGTTTTAATTGGTCACACACAAAAAAAGTTATAAAATTAGAAGGTCATGGGAAAAGAGACATAGCAGCATGCTAGCCACAGCTTTTCTGTAATTAGTTACGTCTTCTTTTTTTTTCCTGAAACAGTTACCATGACAGAAAACCATTTAGAAAAAGGATTTCTTAGGCTGATCCAATATTTTATTACTGTTTTTAACAATCATGTCATGTTGCATTTTAAGCAAAAAACCAGCCAACAGAATACAATGTGACTTGCATAACTAAATCTCACAAGTGAAACATGCACTCTGAGGAACAAAAAACCAAACTGCTATTCTAAATAAAATTGAAATACTCAGAACGATATTCTTAAAAGAACTCTGAAATGTATTGTTTTCTTGACATCTGGTTTATTGCACAATAAAAATTCATCAATGTCTCTATCTTTGTGACAACAATGAACCACATCTCCTGCTTTGCTTAGGCCTACCTCTTCCAGAAGATTCAGGAAGATCTCATTTCTAATAAATCCAAACATGTCATTTTTTAAAGCCCCCAATTAACTTTCAAATACTTGAGATGCTTTACAGCACTTAAGTTTTAACAAATGGAATTTCTTAACAATTGCAATTTTGGTTTATGTTACCCCAGAACTGAATCCCATGTGTCAGCGTGAGGGTTTCTCAGCTGCCTTCCATTTGTTCTCTTCCACAGCTCTTCTCAAACTATCCCTGACACTGACTGAAAACATGAAGTTTAATACAAAGAATAAGATTTATGACTAACTGTTTTCCTTAGTACTGGCTCACCTACTTGCAGGTCCTTCCTCTTCCTCAGCACAAATGCACGTGGTCCCTCAACCAGACACTGTGACCCTACACTGCTGAGTTTATAATTTCAGTGACACATACACTGTAGTTGTTCATAAGGCCATTTTCGTAATGGGAGAAAAAAGAGCAAAGCAAGGGAAAATCTGGCTTATGTATGCCTCACATTATTTTCGTATGGGACAAGAGAGTTGAGTCCCTAGCACAGGAAGTCCTGCATCTGGAATACTTCTGGCAACATTCACCAGTTGGCATATGCTGACACAGCTGCCAAACCCACACTGGCTTACACAGAACTCAACACACACATTTCAGGTTCCAAAATTGGCTCTTAGGTATCTTCATTCATGGTGTAAACATAATATTTAGCACTACAAACAGCAGAATTATGAATTTTGTTCTCATACACAGGCCAAAGAGGAACAAAAATTAAAATATATGCAGTATTTTCTTCTCATCAAATCAAGGGTCCTCCCTATTCAGCACAAAGCCTTTTCTGAATTGTACTCCTAGCAGTCCTTCAGTGAATGGAACAGGGAATTTAGGTACTTAGAAAAGGTCTGTAGATAACATTTTTCAGTTCAGAAATCTGAACATTAGAATATATCATAGCCAAGTATTTTTGTACTTGAAGGACCTTTTGCCCTTTATAACTGTGGGATGCAAGTGAAGCACAATCATCCAGAAGCCTACATCCACTCAGTTACAACACCAAATATTTTATTCTGAGGACTTTCCATGCTGATTTTTCAGTTATAAATCCCTAACAGCAGAATATATACCCTGAATATGAATTCTATTTGTTCTCATTTGAGAGGCTTTGACTTGCTATTTACGTCAGAAATGTACAGGTACTTGGTGCAGCTCTCAGATAAGGGGTTCAGACACGAATTTAAAAAAAAAAAAATTAAAAATCCCAAACATAACCCAAAACATCTGGCCTTGTTTAAAATTATAAATACTTAATATGGCATGATAGTTTTCCATATCTTTTTTAAACTCAGAATTAGCCTACCATGAAATCCTCTGAATCTGAAGGAAGCGTCTGAGTCTTAACACTAACATTACCTTATGCAGAGATCCCATCTTCCAGTTTCTAATCATTTTGACCCAGACCTCAAGTGGATCATACGTAAAATGCATCATACACAGTTCCTAAACATGAAGTGGGCAGTTAATGGACAACTAAACAATGTCTTCAAACATCCACTTTACAGCCTTTGAGCCACTCCACTTCAAAGGCAAGTCAAGCACTAGATCTGCCATGAACAGGAGATGCATATGCTTCTTCCTTCCTTCATACATTTTGTTATATAGATTTGTTAAAGTATCAAAATATCTGAGTAAGCTCCCAAAGTATCCTTTTGAGCATAAGAGACATTGAAACAAATACTGAGATGCTGAAACAAATACTGCTGATGGTTAATTTTCCTGAAGACAAAATACAGGGAGGAAAAAAAAAAAAAAACAACAAATCCACATCCATTTAAACTCAATTATTTCTTTAAAACTACTTTAAAATGTCACAACATACAAATCTAGCAACTTCAGTAGAGGTGGATGAAGCAGTTTCTCTCAGCTCTTTCATGCAGCTGCTGAAAACTGAACTCATCTTCAGATAGTTTTAGAAACAGGAGACGTCTCTTATAACTTATTTTAAACAGCACAAATGAAAAACGTTTATGAACAAGTTCTCCATTTGTATCCAGCTTTTTGCTTAACTACATACAGCATAACTACATATCACCACAAATTCTTTAAATCTTGACTGTATTTTATAATACCTTATATATTATATATATATTATAATACCTTATACCTTGTAAAAAAGGTATAGAATGAGGGGCATAACACATCAACTATTTTCAGTAGATTCAAAGCATAGTAGTCCATCCTTGCACTCTGCAGCAGCACTGTATCCTTCCCATTTTTTAATCATACTTTTATTCTGAACAGAAATGGTTTAGATGGATGCAACCAGTGAGTACTTACCCAGTGAGATTAGGGATCAGACAATTAAAGGACAGAAAAATCCAAGCAGTACTCATGACACCCCTTATTACAAAATAAATGATGAATGTTCAGGCCACAGAAGCCTACACACACAGTCGTAACTTGGCTAATACAAAACAACTTCTTATTGAATAATCATAAAAACTGACAATACTCATGCCACCTAAAAAAAAATAAATCAGAACCCACTAAAATTTCAAGAAGGCCTGTCTGGGATGGTGCAGGTGAAGCTTATATGATATGCAAGAAATTGTCCAAGTTACAAATATTCCTGATTTACTGCATTCAATAAAAGAGTAACACTCCACATCCAGAAGACAGCTTGCCAAGAATAAGTTATCAGAGTCAGAAGCTCCAAAACAGCATGGAAAGCAACACACTCACACCAGTGTTCTATTCCATTTCAGTAATAAGAAACAAAATAGAACAAGACAAAATAATTCCAAAACTCATTAAGTTAATTATGTGAACTAGAAAACTGGAAAAACAGAAACAACCTAGTGGCACAAAATCCTTACAAAAAAAAAATACCACAACAACAATTAATTTTCTTTTACAGCAGTGGGGCAACAAAGTCAGACCACAGGTACTACAGGCTGACATACTCAAAAGAAGAATGCTATGCCTTTGCACACTCCTATCCCCAACTGACCCCAAACATTAATGCAGACCCACAGAGTTCACTTGCACAGCCAATTTTACCCTAAACTTTAAGTGAGAAGGAATCACAGCCTTAAACCTTCAGAAGTTAGTCCAAAATTGTCAGACTCTCCCAATCCTCCAGTATGATTCCCTTCTACTTTTGAATTACTCTACCACGACTTCTCCATTCATAGCTTCTCTCTCTACTGTAGTTCATTTTTATCTATGCTTTCCACCTCCCCAACTGCCTAGTAGTATAAAAGAAATGTACATCCCAGATAGCATTAGATTTAATGCTTTAAAATTGCTTACAAATATACCTGGTATCATATACCTACAAAGCTTACAAGTGCCATCTTTAGAAGAGTATCCCATTCTGATGTTTTTCCAGTTTCTCAATGCCCATATTTCTTAAGTTTAATTCTTTAATCAAAGTTGTCATGGCAAACAAAATGGCACTGAACTAAGACTAAATCAAAGGACTTAATCACACTGCCTTATTAAAAATAAACGTGTCTTGTGTATATACACTGGACTTAGAAATATGTTTTCATCATTTCAAGGTAGCTGATTTCTTTGAAACTATACGCTGCAGATTGCGGGGTTAGTCACACTTCGTAAGACAAATACATGCATTCCAGAACTTCATTAAAGTCAATTTTGTAAACGTGAATTTGGTAAGCACATAATTCTATCTTACTCTTCCATAAAGACAAAGTTAGGATAAAAACGCTGTTCAACTACACGATAACAACAATAAATAACAATCTATGCAAACTTGTAAAGCTAGGCATCTAATAGTTTGAAAATACATCCTGGAGTGTTCCTTATTCAGTGAAAGATTATTTATGTGTTACCAAACACGACCATCTCCTCATGAATTCCAGTCTAAATTACATCTGGCTATGAACCAGCAAAAGAAGCTCAGAACAACTATGATTAATTTCCTCTCACTTTCTTCCATCAAACCATTTCCACATGTTACTACAGAGCTAGTATTCTTATACACAAATCTAATTACTTGCCATGAAGCACATTCACAGCCATCTACAGTATGAAAAATCAGAAATAAACAGTATCTGTGATACATGAAACAGGTAGAAACATGCACTTCAGACATCTGCAGTCAAGCTAACTGTACCTGTCATAATGGACATCCTTCAGCCATCTTCAGTAACTGCCATTTAAGTTAGCAGAGTTGTCTTAACTAAAAAAATTACCACTTCAAATTTATCAAACAAAACCTTCAAAGAAAAATAAAAACTCAGTTATAAGACTAAAATATTTCACATATTTAAGTTGTCCTTCTTTTCACGTTTTTTATATTGTAAACAGAAGTGGGGAATATCTAATAAAACAAAGTCATAGAACTATCTAAGGTTTTTTCCAATGTCCATTCAAACTAGTTGACAGAAATAAAACACCACAGTATTTTTTTTTCCTTCTCTATATTTTATATCCAGCTGTCGTCTAGAGCTACACTTCATCTTCTCTATTACCAAAAGTTGTAATCTATAAAAAACCTTTTGAGTCCACAGCAGAGATGGAAGACAGAATATTTCTTCATATCCACTCCACTTATCCTACCTGACACAAAAGCTACCAGTCCTATCTGGAAGAACAGCTGCAAACTACGGTTTAGCTATACCTATACAGGTCTTGAAAACTTGAACAAGTTTTGTAAAACATGTTCAAGCCCAAACCAACCAAACTTCCAAACAAGTCTGCACCCAGTACCCAGAGTTCTGAGCCTCATTCTGCACCCAGAACCCACCTACTTGCTGCAGAGCAAGACAAGGCAGCAGTCTGGGTGCATGAATTCAATCAAAACACACACACACACACACCTGTTAACACCACATTCGAACGATCTCCATAGAACAGTACCTCAGCTGCACACTCTTTCCTTAAGTGCAAGATGTGGCATGTAGACAGGACTATAGTACATCCAAGATGACTGAGTAAAGAATATGAGGCCACAAAAAACACAGAAGTACTCATTATCACTAGGAAACACAGGTTTAGGGTCTATCACACTTACATACACACTCAGACTTCACTATGTAACACAAACAATTTGCGTGGCAGTTCTGCAGCTGGGACAGGAATTCTATCAACTAGCACAATTCATAATTCTGGTTGCACACCCATTAGAGACCAAGGCTTGCTGGGTTATTAAAGAGCAAGAGTAAATCTTAATTACTTGATTTAGAATTTTATTGAAAAAAAAAAATTAAAACTGAAGTTCCCATGATCATACCATCTCTTTGATTCTCCTTAAGGAGAGGTACCCTGAAGTTCCTTCAGTGCAGATAGTATCACCAAACAGACCAATTCCAGTTGCCTCAATGTTTGTACTGACAGATTTTAATTGCCTAAGGATAGCACTGGTTGAAATGTTAAACAAGCCTGGTGTAACACAAATACTAAACTTAATCATCAGCCAGACAAAAAGAAAGCTAATTTGAACATGTGTGTTAAACACTATGAAAAGGGCTCATATGCTAAACTTCACTTAATTTCCTTAAAGTCTGTTTATCCAGCTGGCTAGGAATAACAGCAGAACTCACTAAATTTGGAGACGTTAATCTTAAATCAACACTAGGAAGGAAGAAGTTATAATTGTGTTTATTCCTAGCTGCAAAAGACGGGATGTTTAATTGGAAATTTAATATATACTTTGAACCAATGTTAATGAGCTGACACTATATTGTACATTGAACTGACTTCAAAGAGACAGGATTCCTCAAACAAATGTAATGTATATTTATGACCCTCCTTACGAAAAAGAAAACATTTCTCCTAATGAGGTCACCTTTATCAGTACATATTATCTGAGCAACTGGGGATAGTACGTGTTTATCAGGACATGTCAGAGCCACAATTAGCTTTAAAAAAAAAAAAGATTACTGGTAGCTGAAAGTGTTCCTCAGAAATTAAGATTGCACATGTTAATTTCCATTCTTTCATATTTAAAGCATTTATTTTTACAAATGTCAGTAAATATTGCTTTTATCTAATCAACAACACACTAAATCCCAAACATTATTCTGTGGGAAAACAAGATTTCTGAAAGAAAATCAAAGAGATTCCCTTCAAAAAGACAGAACAAGGGGAATATCCTACTGAAATTACACCATTTCTTGGAAACAGAAGGATAACAACAGAACTAGTCCAGGAAACTGTAAAAGTACATGAAACAGGTCATCTTGACTTTCAGAAACTTTGTTTAATACACGGGGCAGATACTGCCCTTGTATCAACCATCCAGATATTGAACATGGACAAAAACGCAGCTGGCGACACTTCTGGACAAAAACCTCAATATTTGGTGAAAAACAAAATTCTGGAGAGGTGTGCATGCCTAAACCTTATCAGGAGAAATATGGCTGAGAATCTCTTTCAGATTCTGGCACATGTAAATACCCAGAATGATCTTTTTAAAGTGCTTATTTTTATGATAAAAAGAGGAAAATTACATATCATTTAGGCAAGACAGACTCCAAAACACTGATAAATTGATACACTGATAAAACAAAAGCTCCAATCAGAATCCTTCCTAGCAGACAATTCCCAGAACCATCATAAAATAAATACCTGACATTTCCTACCCATTAATCTAGCTTACGCAGAATGAAAGATAAAAGTGATTTAGAATACTGATTTTATTATTAATTAAATCAACAGAAACACTTCAAACAGTAGCATCATTATTTAATTACATCATATAACCATTTGGCTAGTTTTACACTAAATTTGGTATTTCCTTTTGCTAATCATGATGCTTGGACTAGATGATCTTAGTGGTCTTTTTCAACCTTAATGATTCTACAATATGGCAACTATAAATTTAAACAATTCTGCCACAACATATGCTCAAATTCTTCATTTTCAGCACTGGTGAGTGCAATTTACATATACATATTATTCATATGCTTGTATATGAAATACATAAATAAATAAATCTTTAAAATATAGAAAGAGATGTCCTGCGCTGTTTTAGTGAAAAAATGAATATTTACACATTTATGGTAAAGTAAAATTATCTTAAATAACCTAGACAGCTTTGTGAAGACATCTTACATTTAAAATGGGCCTATGGATGAATCTATACTTAATGGAATTATTTCTTCCATTAAACACACATTCAAAGATTCTATATGAAAGGATTAGATCAGTTTTCTATTTACTATTGTTCTATTACATTTTTAATCTTATGTGAATTTCTTAAATGAAATAGTTGTGGAAGTGAATGAGTTGACTTCTTTTTCTTACTAAAAATTACACTAATGGATTAAGAAGCCATAATTTTCATCTTGTATCTGAATGGCAACCCCCTAGTATAAGATTTCACTATACAAACCTCTAGATGTCAGATTATTCCATCTATAATAAGACTCCAGTCTCCTCAAGGAATAAGGTAAAACAATCAATTCAAATGATCATAGATGATAAGCAAGAATACAGAGCAATGATTATTACGTTTTTACTTTATGCTCTTCCATTTACTCTTATATATATCTTTTGCAATCTCACTATACAGGGATTAAGTGTGCCCCTTCTGAAGAAAAAAAAAAAAAGTGTATATTCCACCTTCTACTCTGTTCAGTTTTACAGAAACTCATTTTGCATGTTAAAGTGGGCCATGAAAGGGTTCTAAGTTGTAACTGTAATTCACCACTAGCAGACTTTTTTTTGTTAACACTGCAGTCAACTGAACAGAATTATAAGCGCTACTATAAAAAGCAAACAGTTCATCTACAGCAAATTATAATGAACAGTTATTATACCATATGCTCCAATCTTCGTTTTTTTTTCAGCAGCCGCAAAACATCCATACTCTCTTCATAAATAGCAGCTCACTAACCAAACATCCAAGCCTGTTTTTGTGCTAAGCTCTTGGCATATGCTCTGCTACGGAAGAGAAATTCAGAGGCCTTAATTCAGCTCCTCATGCATAACTGACCAGTTGAGATTCCCCTGCTCAGACTCTATAGACACCTGAGATCCATTTCCCTGTCAGTTCTTCATTAGTCTCAGATAATAACAGTGGCACATAGACAGTATCTCTAAATAGGTAGACATTAAAGATGTCATGTGACCATGATCTCAGCAACCATTCTAGTAGAGAAAGTTACACTTGAAATTTATTTGCAGGGTAACTTAATCCTACCTAAAAGAAAGGTAAAAATTACTATAGTCTTCCAGAAGCTAAAAATTGTGAGATTAAATCACCTTTTTAAAAAAGATTAAATATTAGGCACAGTTATTCTGGCTCTGTTAGTACAATGCAAAAGGGTAACAAAGAAAGGGAGGTTGCAATTTATGTTCCTGACTATGATTCATGTATTTCAGTTCGTTCAGTCGCACTTTTCCTAATGAACGCAATGACTCATCTAAGCCATTGAAATTGCAACTGGGAAATGACAGTTGTTTCTCTCCTTACCAGTGCTTTCCCACTGCCAAACACTACAGTCTGCTAGGACAAAGACTTCAAGTAATTTGCTAACAATACATTAGTCTCCATTCAACAGAGAAACAAAGGCTTTACTGAGAAGGTTCTAACTTCCTATGGGGCCAATAACGCCAAAAGCAATGGAAACATTAGTTGCTTCTGATAGTTATCCATTACTACAGACTTGGAAAAAGAAGAATACGTTATAGAACTATTTTCCATACAGCAGCAAAACCACACTAAGACTAGCTAGGGAAAAAAAATCCAAATGACATAAACATAAGCATAAACACTGTATCATCATTTCAAACCTCATATTAACCTTGTGAGGCTGTCGTGATTCCATAACGACTACCTGTAAGCTTGTGGCTCCCCAACATCGTATCACTTACATGTAGGAGTCTGGAATTCAAGCATTCTGCCTTTTAACAAAGGTAAATTTATATCACCTGCACCTTTGCTGAGGGCACACTTAACTTCAAGGAGCAACAAAAAGCCCTGCCCCTGAGGAGGAACAAACCCACAAACCAGGGCATGCAAGAGCCACTCAGTTGGAAAGCAGCTTTGCAGAAGAGGACCAAGTTGGTCACCAGGTTGAATGCAAGCTAGGAACGTGCCCTGGTAGCAAAGAAGACCAACAGTATCTCAGGATGTATTGAGAGTACTGCCAGCAGGTCAAAAGGTGATCCTTCCCCTCTACTGAGGACTGATTAGCCCACACCTGAAGTACTGTGTTAGTTCTGGGCTCTCTAGCACAAGAGAGAAATGGGCATACTGGAGAGGGTTCAGAGAAGAGATTATTAAGGTACTGAAGCATCTTTCCTATACAGAAAAGCTAAGAAAGCTGGGACTGCCTGAGGAAGGGAAGGCTCAAGGATGATCTCATCAATTTATATAAATACATGAATAGAGGATGTACAGAAGACAGAGCCAGGCTTTCTTCAGTGGTGCCAGTGCCAGAACAAGAGGCAACAGGCAGATACTGGAACACAGGAGGTTCTCTCTGAACACTAGGAAGCATAACTGTACCATGCAGGTGCCTCAGCACTGGTACAGGGTACCTAAAGATGTTGTGAAGTTCTTCCTCCTTAAAGATCTTTGTACAGTTGGAAAAGTAGCACGGTTATGATGGTACTTAACAGGTGGTATACGTGGAAAGATTATCATGGTGAAAAAGAAACAATCAAGGAAGAAATGCTTATCCATAACCGAGGATCTAGGCTCACAGTAGAAAAACCTCCAAAAAGGAGGGATCTCCAGAAGGAGATCCTTCCCTGGTGGCAGTCAGCCCTTAAATGGGGCAGCCAGGCTCCATTCCTTCCGGTCACACAGCTGAATTCCCTTCACCTGTGCTGCCACAGCTGACCCAGTCCTTGCCTCAGGTGATCAATTGGTGGTTCAGGCCGTGACCCAGCAGTTCCCATACAATCTTCAATAGCTCTATGTGTGCAGTATGTGTAAACCCCAAACTAAAAATATGCCACTTTCTCTCAGAAACACTTCTGACTATTAGTACTCATCCCTTTAAATGGTGAGAAATAATTCATTCTCATTTTCCATTAGTTCCTGAAAAACAGCTTCCCAAATCTAAATATTTGTTGATAAAATAGATATATACACTCCAAAGGACCTCCTTTATATTTTTGTACAATAAAGGAGGATTCATGCACACAGATGCAGTAGCAAGTTCATACTTAAGAGTCTTACATCTGGAAATAGCAAATTATTCCATAATCAAATCATAATTCTTCAACTGCTAAGAATTCACTTATTTTAACCATATTGATTATATCCATTCACATGTCCATCTTTCATCAGGAAAGCTCTCCTTGAATAAAGAGACCTGGACATATTAAAGAAAGCTGTTACATATTTGATTTAGCCTAAAAGAACCATTTCAAGTCTTTTGAAAACATATAACCAATAAATAAAAGTATATTTAAGTAACTTCTCAAATAATAAACTGTATCTTCTAATAACTTACACAAATGACACGGCAGAAAATTACATCTTTACAGTCAGTGTTTGTCTCACCATATCCTCATATTTCTTAAAAGATTTTGACAGTTAAGGAATAGGCTTGTTCCTTTTTTCTACCTGCGAAGAGGGATCAGATTCCAATACCAGTTTCTAGAAAACAGAATGTGTAACTATGTCCTGCAAAAACATGGAACTCACAGAATACTGGAGATTGGAAGGGACCTCTGGTGGTCATCTGGTCCAACTCCCTTGCTCAAGCAGGGTTTCTACAGCCTGGGAGTTTATCCAGATGGCTTCTGAATATCTCCAAGGAGGAAAACAAACTCAGAAAGCTGCTCTCAATCACTAACTAAACCAAACAGGAAAAGAAAAAACACGTATTGAAAACAATAATACACAGCATAAAAATATCCTGAAAATTAAGCAATATTTTGGATTGTCTGGGATGGAAGAATTGTATGAGGGATAAGATACAAGGCCATCTGTAGACAAGACAGGATATAAGTCCTTTATTGCACTACGTATACACAGACAGCTAATTCATGATTCTCAAATATGAAAAAAGTCACAATGCCCTGCTCTAAGGGGTTTCCAAAGCTCACTGACTTGAGGGAAATAAAGGCAACTGAATCTGTCAAACCCAGTAACTTTACAAGTGCCAGCAGACTATGCCTTGATTTTTTGTACATTCAGAAAAGTTTTAGGGCTACTGAACATATTTTGGTCTTCATAATAGCCAAACTTTTCACAAGATGTTTTCTTCTAAAATTTTTATAGAACATATCTAATATTCATTAGTACACATTTTTGCACTGGCATAAGTCAGAGGTTCCTAAACTATAGAACTCACTCCACCAATGGAATATAAACCACATCAAAATGTTAACATGATGTCATCAGTTCTTGACTCTCCTTTTGCACAAGTGCCTGACAGGACAGGAGATTCCAAAGTACAAAGAAAATGAAATAACACCAATAGACAATGACTTCAGATGCCGTAGCATGTAAACATGATTCAAACGCAGTACATCAGATACTGATGCAGCCTTTAGAGGTGGATAAAACTAGTCTTTGATTACAAAATGGACAAATAAAGTAAAATATTTCATGTGTGATGAAAACTGGGTAGATGTCAAGAAAACAAAAAGGTGATTGCTTTCAAAAGAACAAAGAAAGAACAGAGTAGAACTGCTCCAACAGTGCTCTACTGACGTAAGTATACTAGACTAGATCAGCCTTATTACTTATTCACATGCTCCTATATTTTTGGTGGAGAAAAAGCTGGTTTTTTGGTTTGCCTCTCACCATACTCTGCTAATGCAAATTTTATTATGCTGTCTAACTGGGTGAAAGACAAGCATGTATATTTTCTACCCCAGTCTTCCAATACATCAAGACTGATAACCATAGCACTCACTGTGAGTAAACTCAGAGGCAAGAATCTGAGAATAATGACATTTAACAGTTTCCAGAATCCACCTTTTAAGAATGTCATATGGATTCAGTTCTTTCACTCAAAGAAGTGAGTTATGCTTCCATACTTTCAAATATAGTTTGTTAAATACATTCTTTGATTAAGTCATTTTTTAAAAAACGCTCAATAGCATGACTGACGGGTTCCTGTTAGTCTCTGCCTTCCTGGTTGTTTTTTTTTTTTCTTGTAAGCACTTTTTTTTTTAGTTAAGTTGTTTAAAACGCAATGCTGGCAATGAGATATTGCTAGAGGTTTTGGACTGATGCTTTCTGATGCTTCCACTTTTCTCAACAACTTCTACTTGCAATAAAGAATTTTTTTCTAGCAACATTTAATTTTAATTACAAAACTACCCAAAAACATAAATGGAATATAATTGGTTACAAAGTAATATTTTCAAATAATGGAGGAGTTGTTTGGGCTATTTAAGGCATAATTTATTAGTTCTGGAGAGGTTGCACATTTGAATTCCTACAGGCAAATAACAAACTGATTAGTAAGAGTAATAAAGCAATTTATTTGTCTGACAATTGGCAGCTAGAAGTGCAATAATTTACTTGATCAATTGCCATTTTCAAGAACATTAAAGCCTCTCATAATTACGTTATTTATATGGTATGCAGATGAACAACAATGCAGCATTATCCCTATTACACTGGTGATTTAATATGATGCTTCTGCCAGGTTTTGTACCTTTCTACATAAAGCAAAAGGAAGTAATTACTTTTTTGTACTGAAAGATTGAGGAATTTATCCTCTTCCAGACATGCAAAGAATTTGATTATAGAAATAATTCAAGATGCTAGCTTCCCTTCATCAACATCATTTTGATATTCAGAACAATGCATGGAAGTTTGGAGGAAGAATCTTAGCTTTCCAGTCATGTAACTCTACAAAATTCTATACTTGTCAAGCGAAGATAACCACCTCACTTTCCTGATGGGAAGCTTTGCCTTTTGTTTTTGTAATTTTTTTTTAATTTTTATTTTTTTCCATAAGATGAGTCCAGTTCTCCAAACGCCTAGCTTCACTGCATTCAGTGACTATGCCAGCACAGGAAGCCACAGGACAGCCAGTAAATACTACACACATTTCTAACACTGTACAATGGAAAAGAAGATTAAGAAAAAATGCATAAGAACACTTTCATAAGATAAGTGATGCCTCAGCAATCTGGATGAAGAAATATTTATTAGTCAGAAGTTCAGATGTACTAAAATATACTGCCTTGAGAATGTCAATTGAGATTGCCCTGATTCCCTATTGTTTTATTAAAAATATACCCAATTAAGAAGAAAAACAGGAAAAAATATTACATTAAAATTACAAGTTCAAGAAAAATCAAACAAATATATTTTTATAGTTTCCACTAAGAAGTTTAAAAAAACACAATGCTTAACGGGATACCACATACCATACATGCATGTAGGCACCTAAACACACACGCACACACGCACAAAAAACAGTTATTCTCATTTCAACTCATCATCAGTAAAATTAACCCCATTCTTCTACTACTCAAGAATCTCGCTTAAAACAGATTTACAAAGGGGATCTATGTATTATATAGTCTTTGGCAGATAATTCTGGAAAGCTATTCTGTGCTAAACGAGAAAGGTCAAAAACCTTGTTAAGATTCTACCAGAATTAAAATTTTAATGACTGGAAACTTACACTCTATGTCACTGAAAACTCTTCTATTTTTATTTACATTTCTAACGAAGCCAACTTCAAAAGTACAAAACAACTGCAAACAAAATATATTTAGATTTCTAACAATGTTCTGTGAGACCTCACATAATTTAATTCTCATAATAAATATTTTAACAAGTGGTATATTCCCTTTTTACACTGTGAACTTTCAAAAAAAACTGTACTGCCAATGTTGCAAATCATCTGTCAACTTCTATTTCATCTCATTTTCTGAAAGAGACTAGCAGTGGTAGATTTTCATACCTTTCTAATACTCAAGCACTTTTACCTCGTTTATTTATTATAAATCTTTTCAGTTCTAAAGGACATTTAAAGGTCATCTAGTCCAACTTGTCTGCAACACACAGGGGCACCTACAGCTAGATTAGGTTGCTCAATGAACTGTTGAGCCTGACCTTGAACATCTCCATGGACGGAGCTTCCACTACCTCTGAGCAACCTGTTCCAGTGCCTCAAACACACTTACTGTAAAAAACTTCTTCCTTACATACAATCTAAATCTCCCATTTTAGTTTGAAATCATTTCCCTTTGTCCTATCACAGCTGCCCTTGTGAAAGAGTCTGCCTCCTTCTTTCTCATAGCCCTCCTTTAGATACTGAAAGGTCATGATCAGGTCTCCCTGAAGCTTTCTCTTCTCCAGGCTGAAAAGCCCCAGCTCTCTCAGCCTGTCTTTGTAGGAGAGTTGTTCCATCCCTTGGATCATTTTTGTGGCCCTCCTTTGGATGCACTCCAACAGGTCCTCCCCTCTACCAAGGGCTCTACATTTGGCCACAATACTCTAGGTGAGATCTCACCAGTGCAGGGTAGAGGGACAGGATCACCTCCCTCGACCTGCTGGCCACGCTTCTTTTGATGCATCTCAGAATATGATCAGCTTTTTTTGCTGCAAGGACACATTGCTGGCTCACATTCAGTTGACCATCCACCAGTACTTCTACCTCCTTCTTGACAGAGCTGTGCTGTATCCTTTTGTCCCCCAGCTAGTATCGATAGTAGGGTGTTGCCACAACCCAGCTGTAAGACATAGGTTTTGTTGAACTTCATGAGGTTCTCTGCTCAAGCCTTTTGTAACATGAAAGTGCAGCAATGACAGCAGAGTAGCAAGGTCCTAGGCTGCAGCAAGTGAAAGTTTGCTCAAATGCAACAGCTGCGGACACAGAAGTAAATGAAAGAAGCTACTTACCTTCGGAAGGCCAGAGGCATGCAGGACTCTCCAGCAAGATACCCTTGCCCCCACTGCCAACTCTTAAGTGAGGTCTGGGAAGAAGTGGATCCTGGCTCCACCCCTTCCAGTCACTCAAGTGCACTGCATGCACCTGAGCTCCCCTGGGCTGGTCCTGCCTTCCTACCAGGTGCTCAATCACAGTTCAGGTCATGACTTAGCATTCTGCTACACCTTTCTAGGTCTCTCAGAATGGCATCCTGTCCTTCAGGCACATCATCTGCACCACACAGCTTGGTGTTACACACAAAAGCTTCCTGAGGGGGCACTCAATTCCACTATCAATGTCACTGATGGAGATATTAAAGAGCACTGGTCCCAGTACAGACCTCTCATCTCTATTCAGACATTGATCCATTGACCATTCACTCTCTGGGTGACCCAGGTGAAAGATCTTGCATTTGGATTTGTTGAACATCATGAGTTTTACTTAGGCCCACTGCTCGAGCCTGTCTAGTTCCCTCTGAATGGCATCCCATCCCTCTGGTGTCAACTGCACCCCACAGCTTGGCGTCATCAGCAAACTTGCTGAGGGCGCTCACCCCGCTGTCAATATCATTGATGAAGATATTCAAGAGTATTGGCACCCATATCAACTATCGGGGAACACCACTCATCGCTGATCTCCAATCAAACACTGAACCATTGACCACCACTCTCTGGACTCAATCCTGCAGCCAGTTGATAACATGTTGTATAAATAATGCTGTGGCTAAGTCATGAGTTATATCTATCTGTTCTCATCAGCCAGTTAATTCACTAGGTCCTCTTGCTGGTAATGCCTTTAACAATTTTTCCATTCTACTTGCATAACAACTTCTACAAATTACTGATTAATTCAGTATCCTACTGATAGTCTCTATGACAATAATTATTTTTCCATGACAGGTAACCTTTGAGGCATTTAAAAATGTCACCCCCTTCCCATCTCATTTCTCTGCATAACAAGGATTCTGAATCTAGAATGTATACTACATAATACACTAATGCAATTCCAAGAGAAATCCTTATTTTACTATCATGAGTTTATGCTGTATATTACATAAGAGCCTCACAGAGTTTCTTTGCTGTATAGTACATACCCCATGTTCTTTAGCAGCCATCACCACTTTTAGAAGAATGTCTTCTTCAACAAATGGTCTCACAGCATCATGGATAATCACTACCTCTGGTTTCTGGAGCAGATGGTTCGAAAATTCATTCTCTGAAAATAATTTCAGTCCATTGAAAATTGATCGGTGACGAGTTATTCCTCCTTCTGTAACCGTAACTCTTTTGTGGCCATATTTTTCAATGATAGACTTCATTGTTTCAATATTTTCAGGAGAGACCACCACAATAATGTCAGATATCCAGCTCACCCTAGAAGAAACAGTATAAAAACAGAGAGAATTAATGACTGAAGACATCTCCATGAGATAAAGATATTCATATTGAAAGAAATTGAAACTGGCTAAATAATCTCTCAATATTCTCAAGTACATATTTATTCATGTATTAGCATACAACCCCTAAAGAGAGAGCAGAGCTACATGAGAGGATCTCTACTGATACATGGATGTCAACCAAAGTGGAATTCTGGGGAGGACTTCCTTTCAACAAGCAGTTTGCAGAAATAAAAACTTGAGACAACTCTTTGAAAAGACTTCAAAAAAGCTCTTATTCAAGCCTCACTCCTAGCTTCAAGTTTTACTTCTAAATCAATCACCTATGGTCTATTATTTTAGTTCCCTGTAAAATATAGTCTCGGGTCAATTGGTACATCCTGGGATTTGAAATATTCTGAGTTCTAATGTTGAGTACATATGTACAATTGAATAAGAGAAAGGAAGCAAGAGGTTCAAGAAAAACTCCGAAACAAAGGTCACTATAAAGACAGGAATGACCAAGAATAGATAGATTGCAAATAATCAAAATTATAACACCTGAGTATTGACACAAAGCACACTGATAGTTTGAGAATATGTATATGGGCAAAGGTTTCCACTCTACAAAGCTACCAAAATATGAAAACAGTCATGGTAGATGCCACTACCATAACATAGAAGCATGTTTTCAAAATCAAGCTCCTAATGATAGCATCAGCCTAGCCTTTAAACACATGTGGGGAGCGAAGAATCCACAAGATTAAAATCAATCATAACTGAAGTTAGGCTGAAATCATACTTGTGTCAGAGTACCTAAGAATACAAAGTAAAGTCACATGCATCGTATCATACATCAAAATACTGCAAACATCACCATTCAAATGCAGCTATTTGATTCTTTTATATACTAAATAATATGTAGAAGGCATCAAAAAAAAGGATTTCAAATTATTTCTTTCTCCACAGAGAACAGTGTAAGTTTTTGTTCAGTTTTCTTTTTTCTTTTTTATTATGACTGCCAAGAAATTCATCAGGTGAACAATGATTTCAAAAACAATTCACTATCTACAATACTTATGGGGAGCCTACACATTCAGCTCTGAAGGTGGAGAAACAGTTATGATAAATTCTTACAAGTAAAACTAGTAAAGCTATTGAGATTAATTTTACAGACACAAGATGAACTAAAGCACTAAATACTTGCAGCATTTAACAGTAGTGAGAAATGTACTGTTCTTTAGGAATACAAATGCTGAATCCATTGTTTTCTGCAATAAAGCCTAAGAGGGCAATACCTAGGAACTACCTTTATTCCAAAAGCAAAGTCATCTGTGATACAAAGCACTTTCCTGGAATTAGTGAAACAACACAGCATCTTCAATCTTTTGTACATTTTGTGGGGGTTTTTGGGGGAATAATAGAACTCCATGAAAAATTATTTTAATGAATTTTAAAATAAGTACTAAAAATAAAATAAACTGCAGTGTTGTTAGACTTTTTTAAAAGAAAAGTATTTATTCTTACGTTCATTTTATTATAACAAAGGCAGAAAATACACCCAAACCAAAATATTCTCAGCATTTCTTAAGTACTGAAGTTGTGTAAATGTAAAACACAAAGTCATATGGTTTCAAGTTTCATTTCAACTTGTCACTCACCACAGGTTCATCAAAAGGCTTGCAACTCTCTGAAACGAATACTGGCACAGTCCTACAGTGAGCCACAAAATTTAACGCTTCTGCATTACTTCAACTCCAAACTAGGGCAGACTAATTGAATTCATCTCAGTTTATCTTTTGAATATAGAGAGTCAGGAATTTAAATACAGCAAGCTCAAGAAGAGCTGTTTCACACTAACCAGAAATCAGAGCTGTGCACTCCTCTTTGCAGAACAGCCATAGAACAGCAGAGTAGAATAGGCATTCTGTACATTCACCAGTGATTGCTGAAGGACACCAACATTTCCATTCTGGACTCAAATAAAACAGATTGTAATGCAACTGAGCAGTACATAGCATCTTCTGAGAGCTACAAAGGCAAGCCTGTGATAGATATATCTGTGCACAGAGGGGCTTGTATGACTCAAGGCCTTCAGTAGTACAGTACACTGGGAACTGACAGGATGCGGTCAGAGCTCCACCCTGTGTCTGTATAAACACATTTATAAACCCAAGTCTGTCCTCAAATTCATTCTGGACTAATGTCCTATCATTAGATCTAGGATTTAGAGATGCAACATATTCCTCTACAAGTACACAGGAATCCTCTGGAGTGATTAGACGGAAAAACAGTTTGTGCTTTGAAGCCTAAAGTGTCCCATCAAAACTGACTTACGAAATTCATGAAACATACTAATACAGTAAGACATGCTAGAAATTTAACATGCATGATTACTGTGTATCACACCAAGATGTTTACACCTGTCAAGATATGCCTATGGAAATGCTGTAAAGTGATCTAATGAAGGAGAAAGACATCAGTCCAGAGCCAATCTGACAGCAAAAAGATCTTTCTTCCCATTAATTTCACACCATTCTCTTCAGAAAGATTTCATACTAAAATAACAAGCTCAAAACCCACTGAAAAGATTAAAAATAGCAAATGCCTTTTCTGTCTTATAACTGTAATATAAAAGCATGAAAAAATCTGCAGCCTGATAAAATAAGCTTTAAAGACAATCAGTACAAGGCATGCAAGATCAAAATAAGGTATCCGTTAACAAACAACAAATACAGGACTGTAATGCTTCCACACAGCATAAGCTGTACTTTTAAAGTGGAAAACTGCATGTCATCAAATGAAACAAAAGCAACAACTTCAAATGTAACCACTTTACAACTGTCTCGAGAGGATCTCAATATTACCACAAGGAAAAAAAACGGAAGCAAAAAAGGACTTATGTTTGTCTCCTGAGCCTATCCTTCTGGTCATCACCTACTCAAGTCTAAAAATCAGTCACGCCAGCTACTTAGGGGAAAAGTGTATTGCTTCAGTAAATTACAAATGACGTGCATTCATACTAGCTGATCTAGAATTCAAAACTAAAGTAGCTCCTTAACTCAGCAACAGTTGGAGCTATTACACGGTTTTACAACAGTCCACAGAGTTACTCTATAAGCAGCAGGCTCAGGTACAAATGTGACTTTGAGGTTTAACCCTTTGTTAATTTACTCAGATATAAACCAGTGCTGAGAGCCTTAAATCATCAACCTTACTGAAACTCCAGACAGCAGCAACTCACTTCACACCAAACTTCATGAGATGGGCAGCTGTGTCAGAGAAACAAGGCCGGAGCCAGGCAGTCACTGCTGAGATGGTTCTAGGACTTAGAATACAATCTTTCACTACAATAAAAACTCTTCAGATGCAGAAGACAACTATTATGTTACATCTGCTGATCTTACTATTTAAACATCAAATGAGAAAAAGAACTTTCAAGAACAAAACACATATGGAGAATGAAAGCACTTTTTTTTTTTTTTTTTTTTTGCTCTCACCCTTTTTTCCCCAAAGCTCCATTAATTTTATTATAACTTTACTCATAGAGGAAAAATATATGCATTTTTACAGTCCATAATGGAAGCAGGAAGAACTTTAAAGCATGAGAAGTTTCATGGACACAAGAAAATTTTAAGCATCTTGTATGAAGTTGATACCCATTTTTTTCCTGAAGGACTAAACCAGCATTCCTTATTGCCCAGGAAAGATAAAGACATGTTTTCAAAGAGCTTAAATAACTGGACTATTTGCTATCATTATTTTTTTTTATATCATAAGCAATTTCAAGAGTAACTTGAACAAACAGTTATATCAAGCTAAATATATTTAACAAAAAATGCAGTTGTGTGACCTGGAGAGACAGGGAGCGTACACCAGCCAAGCAGAAAAAAAAATACTTGGCAAACAAACTATAGAAGACACTTCGGAAGAGGTGATTATTTTGAAGCTTCCCTTAGGTGATTTTTTTTTTTTTTTTTTTTTTTTGACATAAAGCCACCTGCTTTATGAGACTACACTGCAACAAACAAAGCTGTCTGAAACCCTTACGGAAAATTTTTATTCTGCCAGTAAATATGTTAACTCTGCTTTCCTCTTTCATAATTTCTCACTGTACTTCCAGTGACTGGTGAATTATGAGCACAGGAAGAATAACAGCAGCTTACTTGTCCCACAGTTTTTTATCAACCTTTACCCCACTCTTTTTTTCTTCTCTGTAGCTTTAGTAAAATTCCTCAGTAGTGCACACACAGAGCTGAGATTCCTCCCTGCATTAGGAAAGGAGTTGGGAATGTTCTACTCCAAAAAAAAATCCACAACAAAATTAAAACAAAGAAAGAATATATATAGAAGCAGAAAGGAGACTACAGTCCTGTTGAACTGTACCAGGCTTTTGCATGAAGTCCAACAGAAGCAGAAACAAATTCAATAGGAAAAAAAAAAAAGACATTTCCCTAATACACTTAATCTTTTTATCCCCAGGGTAGGACCTTACCTTCCTACCAATGCCACTGCATAGTTAATAAAAAACAATCCTTCCTCCTTACACAGTTTTTTTCTCATCTCCTCTTCCTAAGGGCATTATCTTTGATTATTACTGGCAAGCCAACCTTTTACATTCCATGATTCTATACAACAGGAAGCAATACTTCGTTATTCACTCATGTATGCTCTTGTCAGACAGGTTTTCTACATCAATAATGAAGACACTTTCTCCTTTTAGCTGTGCAAAAATCTTTTTTCTCATAATTTTTAAAAAGGGCATGACTCTTGGTTTGCTCATGTATTTCTGCCTGTACGTTGTTGTTTAAATGCTTAAAAATAGCTATAGTAGCTGAGACAACCAGAAGTTCAAAAAACATTTATTATATGTTAATGAGTAAATGAGTTATTCAATTACAGCAGGTAAACAATACACAGCAGGAGATAGCATCAAACTAAACACAGAAAATCTGCTTCTTCCAAGTTATGTGACAAACTGCAGTTCCTCAGTGTTACTTTTTTGTGCTTCATTCACAGAGTAAGAAAGAAGTACCTCCTTTGCAGTTTCAGAGTCAGAAACAACTGAGCAGATAATGAGTCATTCCAAGCTTTAGATTGTATCTGTTCCCAACTCCCCATACACACACATACCAGGCAACACTCTAATTCAATGCAGAGATGGCAGAAAGCTCTGCCTGAGACAGGACTGGCACCACTTACTACATACTTAAAGCCAGGAGAAACACTATTACTCACACAATCAAGTTTGGATCACGTTCCTGGTTGGACTGTACAACTTGAATTCACCCTAATTTTTTGCAGCTTTAGGACATAAATATAATACTGTTGCTCAAAGAACTGTTATTTTTCCAGAGCTTACTGGCAGAAAAAACTAAAAGTTCTTGTTTTTTTTTTAAATGAATGTTTTATCTTCCTATGAATATCATTTCCTTCCCAAACCACCACACTCTGTTCTCTTTTCCAGGTCTCCAGTACACAGGGTATTCTTCTTCTCTGTAGATTTCCATGACATTTTGGCAGAAGCTACAGCTGTGACAAGCTTTGGACTGGAAGTTTTGCTTTCTGATGTGTTTAGTTTTGTGACTGAGTGCTATTGAAAATTAAAGAAAAGAAGCAATATTTCTTTCATAAAGTAACAAGTGACCCGAGGGAAGCCTCCCTGGGTGGGAATGGAAAAAAAGTCCCAGTTTTGATGTTCCACAAGCATCCATAAGTTCATAACTTCGGGAGATGTCAGCAATACCATTTCTTTTCACCACCTTCCCCTCCTCCCTGTTTCTTCTCTCTAAAAACAAAAGGGTTGTTTTTCTACAAGTTACTGCAAAGCATCCAGAATACATCTGACACTCCACCATCTGCAGTGTTTCGAATGACTCTAGATACAACCTATGTTAACATTTAACAATATATTAACTGTCAGCCCCATACCTAGAACTCAGCTTTTTTTGTTGTTTGTTTGTTTTTTAAAGACCAGATTGCTAAGATATCCTATTGCATGAAATCTTTGCTCCAGTGTAAACAGAAAAGACACGCAGGCAGTCTCCTACTATGGGTACCAACTTCTAACCTGGTAACCATAACTGCCAAGGATGCAGTTCAGTTCCTGCTGGTCAGGACATTGCACCACAGAATGTAATGGTGTGAAATGCAGTGATACGGACTATTTATCAGTTTGCCCCACTGTGAAAAAGTGATATTTTTCAAGGCCTTTGGATTATACTGATCCCACCTGCAATTGACGAAGCAGGTGAGACCTTTCACTGAGACTCTGGAAAGCAGCGCGACTATGTCCAAGTGCCACGGTAGGTTTGTAGCTCTTCAGTACAGTTGCAGAACACAAGTGTCAAGGCTGAGTGCATTAAAGACGTTCTTCAGCAACAGAAGAACGCTGTGCAGCTTCAAGGTGATGATGCAGGGGACCATAAAACATACTGGACTTCAGTTCAAGGGCCTCACCAGGCCTGGGAAGCACACAGCTCTCCTCAGCTGAGCCCGCCCGCCGTCTGCTCAGAACAGCCCCGTGCACGCCGGCCTGGGCGCTTTCAGCCGCTCTATAATTTACGGCGCATTTTAGCAGGACGAGGAGGGAGGCAGACGCTACCGAAACGCAAAAGCAAAGCCTCCGAGGGGCAGACCTCAGCGAGACCAGCGGCCGCCCACGGCTGCCTGCAGAAGGCCGGGAGAGCCGGTGGTCAGGCCTGAAGGGAGGGGGCCGGGGGAAGGAAAGAGAAGGCCCGCAGGGCGCGGGAAGGGACGGCGCTGCGCTGCCTCGTTACCTCTCCATGGCCCGCACCGCGTAGCTGACCAGCGGCCTCCCCTGCACGGTGCAGAACTGCTTGGGGGTGGCACCGCCCAGACGCTCACCGCTCCCGCCCGCCGGCAGCACCGCCGCCACCGCCTTCACCGCGGGCCCGACCCCGCAGCCGCCGGGCTCCATCGCCGCTCCTCGCCCCCTCCGCCCGCCCCCAGCAGCGAGAGCTCGGCCGGCACGGCGCGACCGCCCGCGTCGTTTATTTGTCCGCGACGCCCGCAATCCAAAGAATCTAGCGCGCGCCCGCCCGCCTCCAGCGGCGACCAGGCCCTACTCCTCGCCCACCCCGCGTTACGCGAGGCTCCGCGGGCCCAGGCAGCCCCGCAGTGCGCGCCTCGGGCTCGGTGCGGGGAAAGTAGGACAGGCGCCCGCCCGCACCGGCGCGCTGAAAAGGTGCCAATAGCACAGGGCAGGCATAGTGGCCGTTGCCCCTTTAAATGCGCGGCGAGAGGGTAGTTCCCCGCAGCGCATGCGCGGCCGGGCTGCTCCCACCTGCGGCGGGCCCCGGTGGGCGGTGCTGGCTGCAAGGAAGGCGCCTCGCCGGCAGGCTTGGGGTGGTGCGGCGGCAAGTGGCGGGAAGCGTCTGCCCGGCCCAGTCGGGCAGCTCCGCTTCTGCTAGGGGATGGGGACAGGACACCACGCTCTTATGCTTAGACGTTACAGGAAAAAAAAAATATCGGTCGTATATGCAGATAATGCCAAAAATAGCCAGAGGCTTTAGAGTTTGTAGGTTTGTTTTGATCTAACCTTCATGTTTTTGAGGTGCTACCTTGCTGGCAGCTTTTTATGTTTCTCTGAGTTGTGCCAAGAGCAACCTAAGTAGAACATAGACTTCTGTGAGGAAAGTCAGGCTGAACAGTGTGTGGAAAAAAAGAAAAAAGAAAGAAAAGCAGCATAAACGGCAGATTGTGATAAGCCAGGTGAGCTGCTTTGCCAGAGTCACATTTGGGCTGGGGTAAAGTGATGGTATGAGATTGCAAAGGCATCGTAAGCAGGAGTCGTTCAGTGGAAATGAAGTGATGCCTGTCGGCAAGAGCAGAATTCCATGTCGTTTTTGGTACCTACAGTAGTAGGAGGGTCATGAAAAATTGTACAGTGCAATGGAAACAACACGCTTTGCATGCAGAGGTGTTTTGACAGTTAAGACTGTGAACAGAAATCACATCAGCTAGCACCATGCAATGGGACTGATGGCGAACAAAGGAAATAGACATATAAAAGAAAGGAAGGAATGTGCATGGGGAAGAACTTCTGGAATAGGGACCCCTGCATCACTGAAAACGTTAACTGAAAGCTGAACTGACAACTGCTGGTCTCGTCTTCAGGACTGTTACTCTTGGGGGATTTTAGAAAATCCTTAGCTGAGGAACTGTAATCACCTGTTGCTTTTCATTTTTGGTGGGTCTCATATTTTATCATCTTTGAAAGTGTCTTTCTCTACAGCTAATTCTGAAGTGATTACATTTGTTTGTATGTTTTCTCTTTACAGAACTTTGGAATTTGTTTTGACTCTTCTCCTCTGTGCAGATTGCCGTGCATTCAGCATCACTTCTTTGTTATCAGATAGCCCAAATGAAATTTTCTTCTTGAGGTAGGCTCGTCCAGTATTTACGCTCATCACATAGATACGTTATTATGAGTTCTTCTCTTGCAGCCATTCTATGCAAACACATTTATGGCAGGTTTTTATGCAACATTCCCACTTTTCTCTTTTTTTTTTTTTTATAGCAGACATTCTGAATTCCTGACCCATGTCTTCATACTTCAGTTTATGAAGAGCACAGTTGTTACTCTAGGCATGTGTAGCTTATCTGGCAGATTTTTTTCCTGTTTGTATTGCTGTCATCAGCAAAGTAAGCTCATGACTCCTCCCACTGTACATTAGGTCTGAAGAGTAAGTAAGTAGGGCTTTCCCTAACAAAGAATCCCTTCAGAATTATCTTCCCCTTCTTGAAATTCTGATTTTGAACTTCTTCCTCTATTCCAACAGTTTATCTTGTCTTGCCCAGGTAGTTTTCCCCCATTTTGTTTCTTTCGTGTATATTAATTTATTCTGTCAAAGTTAAAGAGACAATAGAAATTCAGGATAGAAGACCACATGGAAAAGTTGGTTCTATTCTTGTTCTGAAGCCCATTTTCCTTATTATGTTGGGTGGATGAGGCTTGATCTGTCCTGAAGAAATTGTCTCTTGTGCAGGGCAAGAGTTCATATGTTCATTTTCTAACATGTATTTTTTAACTTTTCTAGGTAGCTTGGTACCTTGGTACCTAGCTAGGTACCTCTGCTTCTACCTTTCAAACCTTTACACAATTGAGCTATTCTAGTAGTGAAAAAAACTTCTCCTCATCCTTGTCTCAGGAATAGTTGTGACAAAGACCGTGTTCCTTAGATGTAATGTCAAAATTGTAGGAGACAGAAATGCTAAATAAGTTAGTGCTTTGGATGCTGGCTTTAACATTCTGGTCTGAGAGGTACCTCAGATTTTTTTGTAATCAGGAATTAGTACTTTAGATCTGGATTGACAGCGCAATCCAGAACAATTTCTTCAGTAAATCCTTCAGTACATAGATTCCCAATGGTCTTGGTTAGACAAAGCATTTTACTGCTATTTCTCCTTGAATTTTCTTAGACAATGACTAAGAAGGAAGAGTTTATTTGTTATCCTTATTAACTGATACTGCCTTAGCAAAAGTTAAGAAAATTTAGATTTTATTTTTATGTGTTTTGAATACTCATTTGATAGTAACATGCAATGAAACACAATAGTATTTTGTGATTACATAGTTTGCTTGAATGCCATTCCATTTTACATTTTTATTAATTTAATCATATGGTTACTGTGTCCAATGCAGGCTCATATATAAGTATTTGAAGTGGGATAGAAGGTGAATTGGTGGATATTGAGAGAACAACTTTATACCTTTTTTTTTTTTTTTCAATAAAGAGAAATGAAGGCAGTCTTTTTGACTTACAGCCAATAAAGAGCAATTTAATCCATCGTTTCTGTGCAGGGATATAACAGCTGAAACCACAATGCTAGTTTGCAATTATGCGGTATATTTGCCATATATTTGAAAAGGCTTTTTTTCCTTTTCTATTGAAGAAAGAAAATACGTGCAAATTGAAATGAAATGACAGAGGAGAAATTAGTTTGAAAATGTGAAAATGTTTCTGTGACTGAAACTCATCATAGTGTTTATGGGGGATGTTAAGTGAGAATTAAGTTATTGGACTGATAGAATGATTTTTTTTATAAGAATGATGTTAAAAACCTGCAATTGAGTACTCTGTAGGTGTGACATAAATTAACTGAGAAATTGTCTCTCCCTTTTTTAAAGTCATTTCTAAGCTCTTAAAGCATTTTGTTTTTAATGCAGTCCAAGTTGGATGATTTTACCTTTTCTTCACCAGCAGCAAGGTTCACAACTGTGTGTTTCAGTGGAAGTGCATGCAGTAGGGGAACATTTGGCAAATTAAAGTGAATTGTGATAGCAAAATTAGGAAAATCCCACACCATTATAAAAAAAAAGAAGCTACTAGTATAGAAGTGCAAGATTATAAAGGACATCATAAAACTAAAAATACTTGAATACTTGAGACCCACTCTTGCAGCAAGTTTTATATCTGAAGCTTGCTCAGCAGTGAGCAGTGTAGGATCTTAGCCAGAACTTTGTGTTTGCCCAATTGTTTTTCACTGATTTTGTACAGATATATGGCAGTTATTAATTTTATGGTGGCTTGCCATAAAATACAAGTTGAGTACTGTAAGTAAGCAAGTTCTCTCTAGAGAGCTCTTCCATTTAAGTGGAATAGCAATTTTAGGCTTCTTAAGTCACTAGTCACTGTCTGCAATTGTTGGAGCCACTGTTCACAAAGAAAAGACATGGGTTTTTTTGCATATTTGAAGAGATTAGAACAACATTAGAAAGAAATGGCAGTATTTCTGGGCTTACCTTGTATGTCTATTGCTATCTGTAGCTCTTCACACCAGATCTCTAAGAGTTACAGTTTCATCATCCTTTCTATATCTGTATAGTTTGTATATGGAAAAAAAAAGAGAGAGAGAAAATATGGCGTCTGGGCAGGCATTTTGTTTCCAGATATTTCATTTCAGTTCTATTTGATCACTATAAAAATAATCATGTAAAAGTTGTCTTTTATGTCCTTCACAATCTTCCGCTTGCTGCCTGCAACTGAGGCCTAATCAGCCCTCAAGTTTATCCTTTTGAACTGACTTGCTACTTCACTGTTTCAGTCCTAGTTGCTTAAGAGCTGTCTCATAGTGTTTCTTCCAGGGTGACAGTGCTTCCCAAGTTACAGTGTCACAGAGAGCATTGCTTGGGGCAACGCAACAGTGAGGGAAACGTTGAAAAAGGCAAAACAATTTTCCCTCCAAATCATAATTAGCAAGTTGGAATTTTTATCTTATTCATATTGGCATATTTCTACATGTGTATTTTTACAAATACCATTGCAAAGAGTTATTTCTTGGTCTTCGATTCTTTGGTGAAAGATGCTACAGATACGCAGAATATTTGTGTATACTTTATGCTATTTAATTCCTTCTATTGCTATGTAAAGTCAAGATCAAAACAACATCTATTCAGCAAGGGAGTTACACACGTACATGAATGATGTAAATAGTTGGCTGTCAAATATCAAAGAGTGCTTATATGCCTAATATACAGTGTACATAGATCTGATCTGTGAAGGAAATTTTAAGTGCTATTGCCTTCAGATCTGTGAAGGGAATTTTATGTGCTATTGCCTTCATGCGCAAGTCTACGAAGTGTTATTGACATATGGTTTGATCTTTCACAAAATGGTATAAATCATAGAATGGCCTGGGTTGAAAAGGGCCACAATGATCATCTAGTTTCAACCCTCCAACCACCAGACCAGGCTGCCCAGGGCCCCATCCAGCGTGGCCTTGAATGCCTCCAGGGATGGGGCATCCACAACCTGCTTGGGCAACCTGTTCCAGTGCGTCACCACCTTCTGTGTGAAAAACTTCCTCCTAATATCTAACCTAAACCTCCCCTGTCTCAGTTTAAAACCATTCCCCCTTGTCCTACCACTATCCACACTCGTAAGCAGGGTTATTGGCATAATGAGCTGCAAGTTTTAGTTGATGAGGTAAAAGTGCTCCATGATTTTTAGATAGTTAATCGTTGAAACATTTGTAGAGAATATGACAGTTATGAATGTAAAGAAAATGTGGTTTCTGCACACAGTGGAGTGTTTCCATACTTGCACTTAGTTGCATTTTATTGTTGAAAAGCGTATTTTGATTTTAACCTGCTGTATTATGTGTGTTTTATGTCACACTTTTGGCATTGTTTTACATGATTCTGGTAGATACGTTTCTTCTAGAGCCTATGCATAGTTGATGCAGAGAAAAAGCATAAAAGCATGTTCTGAGCAAGTGCTAGAGAAAAAAAAAAATAGAAGGGATTTAATTTGATGTTAGACACAACTTTTAAAGCTTCAGCGTAAGATAGTATATTTCCAGTGGCGTGTTTATCCCTTCTCTACTGAATAATCCTTTAGGCTATATCTTTGGATATGGAAAGTTAATTCAAGAGCTAAGCTCAAATACATTGTGTATGCAAAGTAAAAGAATTTAAACAGAAGAGAATTACTCTGTAGTATCTCATCCAGTAATTCGCGAGAGTGAGACTGCAATAGCTTTTGTGAAATTCAGAACGATTAAAGGACTTCAAGAAAGTCTTC
>JAOWBP010002978.1:23528632-23560347 GCA_028571105.1 Tragopan temminckii
GTGGGTGGGTTGGGCTGTGTGTGTGTCTGTGTGTCTGCTTGGATTTCTTTCATTTTAAGGAGGCGGGCAGGGAAGGGAACAGAAAGCAGAATGTTTCCAGATCCCCATGTATCTAACATACAGACCTAAAACTCACCGGGAAAGGACCCGATACAAAAAGGCAAGTTAAAGCAGAGCTCATAGGTAAATGATGAGCTGATTTGTTTACTTTTGCTGGAGGTGTTAAGCAGTGAGTGCTACAGCAGGAAGTAAGACTAAACGGCGGGAACAAAAATCAGTTTTTTATTGCATTTGAGAAGTAGCCCAGACACCTCCCCTGCCCACAGCGGGAGGGCGAGTTAGAAAAGCGAGCGCTTTGGAAGTGCCTCCCGCTCCTTTCCCTTTATCTCTCTTCCCTGCCGGATAACCCACCAAACCTGGCTGAACTTCCCTCAGGAAGCAACCTGCCCGAGAGAGCCGGTCCTACAGGACTTGCCGGGGCCGGCGTGCTCGGGGGCGAGACGGAGCAGAGCCGCCGGCAGCAGCATCTTCCCTCGGCCCGCTGCCCGGGGCGCTGCGCTCGGAGGGCTCCGGGCCGGGGACCAAAGGCCGCGGTGGAGGGGCCGCCGGTGGGATACTCACTGTGACGGTCGGAGCCCGTGCCGGCGTAGTGCCTTCCTCCGTTCCTGGCTTGATTCAACGTGCTGTTGCTGCTCGGGCTCGCGGGGGCAGGTTTAACGACGTGGGAATAAAGTATCTCCGTGGCATCGTTCTTGAAAGCCGAGTAGCTTCTCGTGAAGGTGCAAGCTAGGAGTAAGCCGTAGAAGTGAATGGCGGGGAGAAGCATGGCTGGTTCGGTCTCTGTCTGACGGAGCCGGATGAACTGTTTTTCTTCTGCTTGTTCTCGGTAACTCTGAAATTGCTCTTCAAAGTTTCCTTTATATATTCAGAAAGGCTTGGCATTCATTCAGGTGTAAAGTTGTGGATAGCTTCAGAATGAAAACCCACAAAAGGGGTGGGATCCCCACATGAGCCTGGAAGACCTTTTACCAATGGGAGAGAAGCTTGCAGTAAAGGAGGAGTTAGATGCGCTAATTGCAGGATTCCTGCTTGGGGCTTTTGAGGGTATCGGGAAGCTGTCGCGAACCGCACGGCAACGCTGGGTCTGGGACCGAGAGGCTCTGCCCCGCCGTCCCGTGTCGCCCTGCATGCGCAGCATCGCTGTGCGATGTGACTAACACGAAGTGGCAGAATGGGTCCCTTCGGCTACTGTTGTGCAAAGTGACTTCCCCTCTTTTCGAATGCGCCTTTCAGAAAACTCGCCGGTTCTGTAAGGATGCCAAAGTTTACAGAAGTTACAGGAAACTGCTGGTAACCCAAAAGCTGTCTGCTGTATACCAAGATCACTCACAAAAAATGTATTGTGAATAATTTAAAGTTGCCTCTAGCTGCTTTAAATTATGCGGCTTTGATCAACAAGGAGCACTGCTAGAGAAACTTCTTGTTTTAGGGGAATATTCTTTCCCTGGTGTGCACAGTTGCAAGTATGTAGTTCTGTATCACCACACATAAAAAGCATCTCCTCTAGGCTCTAGTGCAAACATATCCATATTCATAGCCTCACGCTATGCTCATTCACCAAACTCATCTTTTTTTCGTTTTGTACATTGCCTAGAGCATTGTTGTATTTTAAATGTGTTATTTCATGTAAAAAAGGAAAACAAAGAGGAAAGAATAGTCCTTATTTTGACATATGATTTTACTATGTCACACACTTATTTGATTTTCAATGAAATTTCATGGCCCAAATCCAAACACTGGTGTAAGCTGAGATGCTGTCAGTAGGCCAATGCTTGTTTGCTTGTTTGCATCAGTGGTGAATGCTCTATAGATTTTCATTATAAATAAAACAACTGTGATCAGCACTGAAAGCTGTAGTGTTCTAAATAAATGGAAACTTTTTTCTTTGCAAAAAGCACGACTGTGCAAGAGTCAACATCATGTAAAGATTAGCATCTAATCTCACTGCTATCTATAGAGTCATCCTGTGTTTTATTAGCTGTAATGAAAGCAGAACTGGAACACAGATCAGTTACCTCTACTGCCAGGATCAAAACCCTAGAAATTCAAAGACAAGTTTGTTTCCTCCTAGTCACAAGCAAACATTCATCTGTATCAGCACCACGTTCCTCTTGCATCACTACAGAAGTTACCATGGCTTTCATCAGGAGTAAGGACAGATCTAGTCAGTACCAAATTGATAGCTTTTGCTTAGAAGACACAAGAAAAACAGGAGTGTTGCATGGTGAAGTGAGTTTTACTGGTGGAGCTGTGTGTGGGGAAGTGAGTTGATTGCCTGCATCTATTATGACTAGCCCAACCCAGTTCTGGAATAACAAGAATGTTGCAAGGCAGAGATCCTTCAGCAGGGCAGTGTGTGGAGGAATGGGATCAGTGCTAACCCCCAACAAAGCGCTGGTCTCGTGGAACATCTTATTTAGCCACCAAAGTGAAGGTATAAATGTTACCTTCCCTCTAAATTAAGTAGAAAATGAAAGATTCCTTAAACAAATTGTCAAAGTATTACATTACAGGACCATTAATATTTGATCATTATTTATCTTCAGCAGCAGCTAACCAAACATCTGCTATGTTTATGTTCACATTCTACTTCATTTTTTCTCGTGTTCACAGAGCTTCACATATCTCACCTTCTCTGTAGGATAGTCTCTGTGCTGAACTGACACAATATAACTAAAAACATGGAACTCATTTTCCAGTTTTTGCAGTACCTGTGGATACCAGCCAGGGGACCTCTTCCCGGTTAGAAAGCTTTTCCCACGTTACACAGGACTTGGGAAAGTCAGAAGTTTCCTTGATAGTTGTGTTCTTTGAAATAAGGCATATAATCTTCTTCCAGAAAAAAAGTATGGGAACTTGGATTGCTCGTAGGACTGCATCTGCAAGGAGCTTGCTACAGCTTAACATTTTTAGCTTTCTCTGAAAGCTAAAATTCATCCTTTCTGATTTGGGTTATATACAAGCATAAAGTTTGTCACATGCTTCTCTTGCCCTTATTACTTCAAGAAGGAAGACCTCGAGACAGCCTTTGTAAAAAGCATTTTTCTGCGCACAAGTTGGCTGCAGATATTATTTTAATTTCTTCTGTATTTTCCACTTAATACAAATACTCTACAAAATCTCATGATTTCACTGCCCACATCGGTACTGTTAGTCTGCCTCTTTGAGAGGTGAGCAGGCTACTGAGGAGTTTGTCAGTTCACTGACTTTGTACATTGTGTTGTCAAACCTTGAGTTTGAAGTCCTTCATTTTGTCTGTTTTCCTGAAAGAGATCAGAAGTTGCATGAGGGGAAGAAATGCTGGACTATCAAATTGTAATGCTCTTCCTTAGTGAAACCCATGATCAAAAGGTGTTTCTTAATGCTCATCTGACGAACGTTTCCTAGACTTGCAGCAATTTTTTCTGTCTTTATTTAGATAATTGTGATGAGGTGAAGGCTCTAAGTTACCTATGCCTTTGTAGCCTCCAAAAAAAAAAAAAAAAAAAAAAAAAAAAAAGGACTAATACAATGCATAGTCTGTCCTTATTCCAGTCAGATTCATGTAGAACATTGCTGTGTGCTTAATCTGTAATATTGGCCATGAGGAATATATTACACAAGGCCTTTGAAGTCTGTACTGGCTTCCTTTTTGCCTCTGGGCATAACTCAGGATGTTCTTATTGATCTATAAAACCCTATATGCTTTGAGTCCTAGGCAATAAATTCTCTCTTCTTTATCTGCCATTATGACACTTAAGATCAGCCAGGGCACAGTGGCTGTATCTGCATCAGGAGAGGTGAATGCTCAGGGTGAAGGGCACAGAAGGCTGGATTTCACAGCTCTTAAAGATCCGTGAAAGCTCCCTTGTGCTGCTTGGCGTGGAATAAAGCCCTGTGTTTACTCAGATCCTGGAAAGGTGGCTGTGGGAAAGGCTTCCCACCTGCTAACTGGATTAATGTAAATGTTTGTACATGTACCAGGGATAAAGAGGTACGTCTTAACTATGTGGGTTTGTTTTTTTCTACCTAACTGCTTCTTGTATCTTAACAGCCTTGCTTCTAATGGATCTGAATATAGCGGTAAAACCATTCATCGCTCTTACAGAGAATGATATCCAGAGTTATTCACATCTTAAATCTTGAGTTTGTCATTTTCTGTGACGGAAAAACACATACTTCTCTCTGCTTATGTAGAATACATGACACACAATACATGTGTTCTGCTAACGTACCCAAAGAGAATTCCCTTCTGCATAGATGATTCCATGGTCATTTGTAAGCCTGACAGGGTGCTATCCTCCACGTCTCTTAGGCACTGTAACAATGTCCGAAGGGCAAAGTTTTGTGCAGAGCGCACACACCTGTCTGGCAGCATAGAAGAGCCACAGGGAATAGCAGGGGATGCACTGACATGACAAACGATTACCAGAGAGCCTTGTCTTTGCAGCCCGTGCAATCAATGAACATGCACAAAAGAAGGAATTCACAAATTTTCAATAATTTAAACCTGCCTTATGCTAACAGTGGCATGGAATGGCAAGGATTAGAATGAAGGCTGCATGGGAAAAAGGAATAAAATTCATTTTTGCATTTTTATCATTAAACCCACAGAGAAGACAATTAGAGCATTGCAATTCTGACTTGTTTCCAAAATACAGGCTCAAAAAACAGACTGACATTTATTATTTTGCACCTTAAAACAGAGATGGCTGTCAGGCTATTTTCTGTTAAGCAATAAGCATATTAGTAACAGACTTCAAAGCAGCGTAAAATGTGATTTGGAGCATGATAAGAGAGCTTGTCTGAAAGTGAGGTAAAATTGTAATAAATGTAACTGTTGAGAACTTGTAAGCTGTTGTGAAACAAGTTAGCATACTTTTAAAGCTCACGCAGAAAACATGTTAGAGGAGGAGGAGAACCCCCGCAAATTCCCAAACCAAAGATTTTTTGAATACTTTTTTTTCAGAATTAAATGGCTCTTTTTAATTTTCTCAGTAAATTACATTTGAGAGATTCAACAGAAAGCGCAACATATATTTTCATTAATGAGAGTGGTTAATTAGTTCTGATTTATGTCTTTTTCCGCTCCCTAAGATTTTGCATTTCAGTTTTATTTATTTCCACTTTCTCTTATACATAATGTAGACAGAATAATTTAGGTCAGGCTTTGGCTTCAAAGGAAGCAATTCATCACTTCCATCAAAAAAAGATGTTAAATATAGACTGGAAAAGGGGAAATATTTGAGTTTATTTGGAAATTATCAGAAAATGTAAAGTAGATTTTAATACCAGACTGAAGACGGTGTGGCTTACTGTTCCCCAAAGCACGTTTTGTGATTTTCTGCCTACACTGAGAAGGAAATAAAAACAAAAGAGGGTTTTACAAGTTGTAAAGCTATGAGAGCAACAACTTGTTTATTTGGGGTAACACTGGGGCAACTCAGGTGGCATTGAAATGTTGTATGCTTTTTTTTTTCTTTTTTTTTTTTAAGATATTTGAGGCAGTAAGGCGGTATTTTTTGATATACATAGACCTTGAAGTAAACTGGACTTTGGTGTCTACATACTTTCTAAAATGTTGCCCTAAGGAGTAAAAGTCCTATAGGTTTTCACTGAGCCAGTCACTTAAATGCTTTTGAAAATTTTACCCTCGGGTTAAAATTCTAAACTCCTACTCAGTGTTAAGCAGGCAAAGTCCCATCAACATGCCCCAGTTGCAAATAAAATAGCAACTGCGTAAAGGTTTTGAAGTTTATCCTGTTTCTTTACATGTAATTAACTGAACTCTTAATATATCACTATGTTTCAGTAAACTGCTTTGTGTTTCTAATTACGTGGTCTGAAATGATTACAGTGTATTTTAAAAATGCACACTCTACAACAAACCAGCAAAGAAAACCTGGCATAGTTTCAGCATTTGCTAAGCAAACACTTGCCAAACCTGTTGTTAGATCCAAAGCTGTAATTTAAAAACAAGCCTACAAGGGATCTGGAAGAAGATCCCTCTTTCCTTCCTTCTGCTCCATCTCCCACTCCCTTACAAGGAAATCACTTTACCTTATCAAAACAGAGCAGCTACTGACATTTGTCTCTTGGTTGGAATCCTATCCCTGCTGTATTCAGATTTTAGGTTTGGCTAGAGCATATTCTTGTGAAAGAATAAAAGAATGTTAATGTCCAAATTCTTCAATCAGATAAATATGCACGACTCCTCCTGAAATTAAGGAAGTTCCTGAGGGCAAAACCTGGCCCCAAATTAGAATTTTAATAATTGTAATACTGTGTAATCTGTTCCCTGCCAAGAGACAGAAATGGCCTATCCTACACAACACATCCACAGACTTACCACGCATGTGGTAACAGGGTTTCGCTCATAACACACAAATCAGAAAATAATTGAACAGAGTATATGCAGCTTATTTTATTAAAATGAGCCCATCCATTATCCCAGTGCATTTGTACAGTACTGAAAATCTCTATTTGTTGCACTTGTAGGAACTTCCATAATCTGGAGAACGTTTCCCCATTTTCACCCCAAGCACTTTTTAAACACTGGGAACCTGAGGTAAACTGTGTTTAACTGAGGTTTCACTTTGTCTCTCTCTCAAAGAATAAGAATATATATATAAGTCTATAAGAATGTCATTTCAGCAAGTTGGTTTTTTTTTTATTCTCTTTTATTGACATGTCCATCCCACCTGATCTTGGTTTCACTTACCTCATTAAGTCCCAAACTGTTCCATCCAATAAATGAGTGGGTCAGGCTGAATGAAATGAAGACACAGAACTAAGTATCCCTTGTCTACACAGACACTACAACCCATTCCAGATTTCCTTTCCAGCAATTTTAAGGGCCCTGAGTTCACAAGCAAAAGAAAATCTAGCAGGAAAAAAAAGCTAATAGAACCCTGCCAGTAGAAGATCTGTTATCTGAAATGCTCTAGTATCTGTCTTAAATGAAAGTACATTTTTACTGACGTGTGACTGCAGCGCAGCCCTAGCTAACGAGGTGGCAGAATCCACACCAAGAGTCAAGACTGCAAAATCTTGAGCTAAAACTTAACAGTTTCTAAGCTTTTTTATGGTGAGAACATATTGTAGTTGCTGTTAACTCACATACACAAATAAAATGTACAGAAACACATACGCACTCAGTTTGGTTAGGAGTGTTGAAAATGCTATTGCCATGAAGTTGAGAGCTGGGAATGAATATTCAGTACAGTCCACCCATTCTCTACGTTGAACATAAAACCTAATACCAGGACTCTTCAGGGAAGGACAAAGCATGGAAATTCTCTGCAACAGTAGGTGATGAGATTTCAAAATTTTTTTTTTTCCAACCCAAGTCAGAAAAAAACCAAAACACTCTATCTTTCTCAGCCTCCTTACAGAAGAAATTCCACAGATAAAAAGAAAATCTTACCAGATGTTACTGCTCAGTGGTGATTTTTTCCCTTGATTAATCTTGACTTTTTGAATTTAATATAATGGCAGTTTAACAGCAGCAAGATAATCCCTGCCTTAAGCATGACATTAGGTTTTAAAGGATTATTTATCTTATCTTATCTAAGCCTGGAAGTCTCTCAGTATATCTTTATGGTAATAAACAGATATTAGCTGTACTTGCCTAATCACAGAGTTTTAAGCAAAACCATCCTCTAGCCTGAAGTGCAGTGGGTTATTCGGTCTTCTTCTTATTTATCTGTATGATCACAATAGATTAGCATTTAGAATTAAAGTGTCGTTAAAGCAATATAGTTGCAAAACAACAATGAGGTCCCTGTCAGCAGAGATAATCAGCAGTGATGAATTTAAAATGGCTGCTTCTCCAAAGATTAAGCTTTGTCCATGCTGACCATACCAGCAGTTCTTGTCACTATTATTGCACATGACATCAACAATAAGAAGGCAAATAGGCTCCATAACATGTGTTACCCCCATTTAAAGCTTTGCCACTGTTTATGCCTGTAATCTTAAGGCGATTAAGACATTAACTTTCCAAAGCAAGACGTGGTTGTCGTGAGGGAGATTTGTTTGGGGATTTCAGTCTTCATTTGACATTACAAGCTGGTTAATATATTAACATTGTTCAAAAAAGGAAATTTCAGAACATTCTGTTTGTTCACTTGGCCTCTCTGCAATTCCTCAAAGCTTTTCGCAGGGTTCCTTTTCTAAAATGTATTCTCTCATGGAAACACTGTACAAATAAAGCCTTCATAACTGTCAACATCTGAATTTGTTTTCCAGGAGAGATATTTCCAGTAAATTTTCACTCAGAAAAAGAACAGAATAGTGTCCTCCCTTCTGGTAGTTTTCATTTAAAACATAGCTCTGATTTCACACACTCATGCCCGCCTGATAGGAACAACACAATCATTTTTGCTGTAGATGAAAAATCCTGCAAGTGAAAAATCCCCAGGCATGATTCTTCCCTGGTGGGTGCCAGAGTTGCCTCCTACAAGTCCAGGGGATGCATGTGTTCTTCTTAAATCCGGATGTAACATCCAGCTTTGTATCTAACATCCAGTATTAGATGGTGTTTTGGTATCTGCTTCTGACTTGAATAATTTTTGTTTTTTCTCTTGCCCTGCTAACTCTTGTAGCTGGCTGGGTGGACAGCATCATATAATCCTGCCTTCCAGGTTCCCTTCAGAGTTTTGCATCACAGATGCTCATCTCCATCCACATGTTGTGGATGTCACATACTGACTCCATCCTCTCTCCATTGCAGGCTATTGGAATGTAAGAGGTGTGATGACTGCTGGGCATTTCCATGTCTGCCTGCTGGGCTGCTCTGCACAGGAAGCACCTTTAGCAATGAACAGTATTGTGAGGGCATCTCTCCTGAGATTATTTTTTTTATTATTATTTTAATTTTTTTTTGTACAGTCAGCATTATTATGAGGTCTGTTAAAAAGACACAAAAATGGAACTACTGGAAATAATGTAATAATAAGACTTTCTGTTCTTACGCGAAGTGAGGAAAGAGGTTATTTTATTACCATTCATTTAGTCAACAAGTATAAAAAAATGAATGGATATGATGGATATGATGGGCAGTATTATATATGGCCATGAAATACTTCTTTTCATGATATATTCTAGTTAAGTTGCTGTCAAGAACTGTTTGACAATACGCTGTTAAGATAGATCTTTCATATAAATAAATAATTAAGAGGAAGAACAATGCATGCTTTTCCTACAGCATTTACTTATGGTCAAATTCAAACCTCATTGAAGTCAGTGGAAATTTTTCAGTTCTCTAAAAGGGAATTGGATTTTGAGTCTCCATGCAGTAAAACAATCACAGTGACTTCCTGGCAGTGTGCCTATAATCTCTGTTCACAGTGTGCACATTAAATTAACTTAAAACATCTGTCCAGTAGGTGGCATATGAGATCTCATAGTCAGGAACGTAATAAAGCAATGGCATGTCACCACCAACCCAGGAAAATGATATTTCATCAGTTACATCCAAAGGACCAATATGAACTTCAAGAGTCTATATGCAGAAACCAATGTGGTCTTTTTATTAGTTTTTATTTAATTTGTGTTATTAGATTCACATTTCCATGTTAGAAAGAACTTGTCACATTTATGAATAGCAGTTATAAAATATTTGATTTACCCATCTAGTTAGAAATAGTTCACATTTTTCAATTTCTCCATTACTTAATGTTTATTACTAATGTCAGCACGCTTATGTTCATAATATGGTAGCAGTCCTTCCCAAATCTTTGTTCCAAATGCATAATGGAGGACTGGAACAGGCTCCCCAGCAGTGGTTGTAGCTCCAAGCCTGCCAGAGTTCAAGCAGTGTTTGGACAACGTTCTCAGACACAAGGGTTGAATGAGTGGCCCTGTGCAGAGCCAGGATTTGGACTCCATGATTCTTGTGGGTCCCTTCCAGCTCGAGGTATCCTATCCTATCCTATCCTATCCTATCCTATCCTATCCTATCCTATCCTATCCTATCCTATCCTGACTTTTTCTCATTCCTCCTGACAAAAAGGTTAGTCTGCTTAGATGTCATTTGTGAATGCAGTCCCTTTTTTCCTAAAAGCACCTTTCCTCTTCAAGATGCACTGCTTCCTATGGACATTCAGCACCAAGACTGATTTTAATCTCATGCTATACAGTAATGCCAGTGTAAGAAATCTGAGGGTTTCCTTGAAAAGGAGACTTGGGAATCCTCCAGTCCCATTTGATTCCTTTTTGTATCATTAACCATTCTTTATTTTGATACAATAGGTAATGTAACAGTGACTTGATACCACAGCACCACATAAGACTTAACACTACTTTGTGAAACTACCATACCTGAAAGAACTTCAAAATATCTTAATTATCCCACACACAAAGATTAAAGGAAGGAAGATAGTCCCAGAAATACAGAGGCTGCTTAATGTAATCATACTTCAGGATTATTCTTGGTTATTAAGGTCTTTTTTGGCTAGTGATTTTGCAGAGGATTGAAGTCACTCATAGTTTGCTTTATTACCTTCAGCAAAACATCTGAGAAGAAGGAGCACTGAGTTTGTCCTTCAAATTCAGCTTTCAGCTTTGTGGTGCACATAATCTTTGCATGGTAAAAGTTCAGGCCATATCCCAAACCTTAATTGGTTTGGGCCCCAGCATCAAATGTTGGTGGTGTGCTTGAAAATATCTCATTAATCTAATCTTGTGACTTTGGGGCCATTATGATGGTTTTTATGTCTACGATTTGCATTTTTACTGTCAAGCATGTGTGGATCTCAGAATATTCTCAAGACCTAACTCTCCCATAATTCACACCACAAACCCTTAAACTAATAGCAAAGCATTATTTTAGCATAAGTGCCAGAAGGTGGAAAAACACTTACAATACTCAGAAACACTGATTACACTCAGTGGTTCTGTGTGGGCCAGACTTTTGTTCAGGCAAGCTGCCTGGACTTCACCCAGGCAAAATCAATCATAATAATGGTTCATCAGTTAGTATTGGGAGGTTGTTTTTCCTTATAGAGTGTAGATTATTTAAAACCAGGCTGTGAGTGGGCTACATACAAATGTACAGATGGAAAATTTGTGGGACCTGTGGCTGAGTGTGCGCATGTCTACAGTCAAACCCGCTTTTCAGTTTGTAGTCTAGACATGGCCTTATGGCTTGGATTTGGAAACACTGAACCTCACAGAGATGAAAGTAGGGTTTGATACCCTAAGGCAGATGAGCTGGAATGTGGAGAAAGCCTAATAATGCAGGTTACTTTAAAGTCTAAAGTATGACTGTGGTCAATCCTGCTCTTTTGAATGGAGAGGGGGGAGTTTCATCTCATCAAAATTTGGCAGGTACAATTCAAGATAAATAGTTTGAATCTCTAGTGACTGTGGTTTGGAAACAAAATTAAACTTGCAATAAATTTCTTTCTGAATATTCTGCTTAACACAACTTCTCTCTTGGAGGCAGCTGTAATAATACAATATTTTATATTTATAAAGTGCTTTTCATCCTGAAAAATCCCAACAGGCTTTGCAGTCTGCATTCATTCACCATCACCTAAATGTGACTGAATTGCATGGGGAACAACAGCCAGACATGGAGGTACATTGCACACAATGGGCTATGGAAGTTTTGGCTGAAAACACTGTACTAAAATCTCATCACTGTTGAAAGGCCTATATATTTTTATCTGCATGAAATGTGCAGGACCCTGAATTTTTCAAATCATCCAGCTGACTGTAACTTCACCGGTCCATTAAGTACTTGGGAAGGTAAAAGCATATAAGTGATTTGGTTGGACTGGAATAATTACAGATGGGATGTCTTAAAAATATTGCATTTGGCTTTCCTTGTTGGATATCTCTGGATATTTGTTCCAGCTCTTTACGTTGCTGCATGCAGACATGCAGATGAGTTAGTTTTCAGGTACAAAACTGTAGTGAGGCTGCAGACAAACAAAAACACTTCCCTGTAAGAGGGTGACAGACTGAATGTTATCAGCAATTATTTCCCAGACTGGCAGGCTTCTTTAAAAACAGAGAACACTACACATAGCAGTAATTTAGAAAGAAAAGAACTGCATGCAAGCAAGTAAGGCAAGTAATATGTTAGGTGAATGTTTACATTAAGAACGTGGGCTTTTTCATTACAGTGGAAACAAAATGGAGGATATAGTGAATGCTCATTTTGTTAGCTTACAAAACTGTCATATAGCGTTATGTTTTGGCATCTAGCATGTTGAAAGGTCCAAAAATGCTCAATACAAGTTAGAACTCAAATGTCTACTTTTTTAAAAGAAAGCGCTCAACTGGAGTTCAACAGAAATTTGCCTTTGTGAGGCAGGATCTAGCTTGTTGAAGAGTAGCTGCGTCATTCACTAAAATGCAGTTATTAAAGACTGGAAAAAGAATGGATTTAGTATGTAGCATTACAAATATTAAATCAAATTGAAACTGCACTTACTACACTGAGAAAGAAGTCTCAACAAATAAAAATTTGCTTCACCAGAAGAAATAGATTACAGATTCTTGTTTTAAGTTATCCGTACTACTTCATTCTTGCCAAATGGTCAATTCTTGTCCAAGTATTTTAATTGAATTATCAATAGAACATTTGTATACAAAGTATAGCTCATATGGTACAGATAAGTTATATATATAAACAATATAAAATATTTTAAATATACATTTGTCTTTTTTTCTTTCTAATAGTTGACTATAATCTACAGTCTTTCCATTTCTTGTGTATGAGGTTTTAGAAGCAGTCTCTTAAAATAGGACTATTTTAATTTTTAAAAAGTCATTATAACAATTGATGTTGCTTCCTGGGGTCTGTTGTTCATACAAATCTTTTTGTTTCTCTTCCACACAAAGTCTACTGGCCAAGCTGTGTGTTCTCTGCCACAGGCTATAAAATCTTTTATATAGAATTTCTTTGTTTCAAAGATATCTGTTTAGAAAAACAGAAGGAAAGCACTCTGTTTCTTTTTCTGTGGAAGGAATGCAAACTTTTCTTGTTCCTTGAATTGTGTTGGAGGAGAAGCATGAATGAAAAGAAAAACTGATTTTTGCTACAGTTTTTAAAAGAGACAAAATATTAGTTGTCTTCTCCATCTGGCTCACCAGGATGGTTTATTTTCTATCAGCCTTACACTTGTATAAAATGACAGCCGCTACATCAAGACATTATTTTTAGTTAGATCCCAATAATCTGAGGCTATGGAAGCCCCACAAAAATATGCACACATTTGGAAGCTCAGATGAGGCAAAATTACATACATGATAAAAGTATTTAAAACATTATTCATTACGCTTTTTAAATGGAATAATTACCAGAGCATAGATCCAATTTTATTGCATTTCCCAAGGATTTTTTAAATACTGAAAGGCCAGAGGAGATTGTTAGACCATTATGTGCAATATGTTAAGGTAATTATGTGCAACACATCCAGGTACTTTTCCATGGAACTTCCTAAACATGTAATTGATGAGCATTTGTTTCATTGTGGCACTGAAATTTGAAAGACTTCAGCAAATCCAAAATCCATCTCTTCTGTTCATTTAGACATTTACTCCTGCCATTAAGTATGTGTATCTCACTTACATTCAGAAGGTTTAAGCTTTCATCTTTTGGCCCATACAATATTTTGCCTTGTAAATGTACAGGCATTCTAGATTTCAGTACTCTGTAAGTCTTCTTTTACTTCTCTCTTCTTTATCACCGTTCAGTCTCTCAAAGAGTTCCCAAGCTACTCAGCTGAACACAAAGGAATTATTTTTGTCTCTAAGAATATGGTAGAAGGCCTACTGTGTATACAGAGCACAAAACATCAAGGTATTCATGACAAAAATCTAATTTAAGAACAATGCTGTCAACTTCTCAGCAGTATCAAAGTGAATCATTGCTCAATAATCACAGTTATATGTACCCACAGCTTTTACAAGCATTGCTTTATCATGCAGATAGATTCTGATGGAAAATTACTTACTTGATTAAGGTGGAACCCAACCTCCATTGCCCTTGTTTTTGAAAGTTACCTATAATAAAGTTTATATAACAAGAAATGTGCCCTTTTCAGGCTGGTTGATGGATTGGATACTGGATGCTCATGTCTGCTCAATCCAATTATGCATTCTCTCTAGAAACATCTTACAGCAGAAATTCCAGAGTCTTTACATTGGTTTTGTTGAAATGTACTGGTTTATGAATAAATAATACAGATGTTGTCTTTGATTCTTAGGAGACTTTGAAAAAAAAAAGAGTCTAAAGCTATACATAAATCAGGAGGCTGGTTCTTTCATGGACATGTAACTGATGTGTTCCTTGAACTTATGGGTTGAAGGCTAGTGACATTTAATATGAACTGAGGTTAAATGTTTGGGTGAGTTCAGGATTACAGACCAAAATTTCCATTCCCTAGAGGTATGTTCCTTATGTATTCCATCAGGGCAAACCCTTGTATTTGAAGAAGGCCTTAAAAATTATGTGGATACTCCACATTGCAGTGGAGTGCTACAGCCCAGGTGAATACCACAGAATAAAAGTAGTAAAATGTTGACATTTTAGGCTACCTAGGGGTACATGTATTTCTAATTTTATGGCTTTCCATTTCTTTTAGTTTGTCACGTTTCCTTTCCCTATTGTTACTACAGACTCCACGGGATACCATAAGTGAAAATTCACCAAAATTCTCCATTGTAAGATCTTTCTTTTGTGCTGACTTTTGTCCTGGCAGGATATAAAGCATCTCTTTCAGTTTGTCTGGGACACAGATGGGTATGGGCAAATTTTTTCAACAACAGAGTCATTAATCAAAACAACTTTTTCTACTTTCTAATGGTCTCCATCTAACAAAATTTTGATACTTTGTAGATGGTTGAATATTTTCTATTTTTATGTGTGCCCAACCTTTGCCCAAACCAGCCCAAATAGGTTAGTTTAGTGTCAGTATTCTCTAAATCATGTAGTTTTCCCATACTTTCAATAAAATACGGATACTTAACAGCTTTCTGCCTCTGTGACTCATTGAAAGATAAAAATGCTCAAAATGTACTGTAACATTAAAGAATGATTTTTTACAGATATGGCATTTGGGTAAAATTTAACATTTGCCCTCGAACATTCAAGCACTGAAAAATATTACTGAGTTCCACAAATGTATTGGTGGTAACTGTGAACCATTCATCATTATTTCATGCAGCTCCTTAACGTTATGTTGTGGGACACCATCTGGTGGATAAATGTAGCTAAAGCAAATATAGTTGCAAATAAGTTGATTTTTTGGTTCTATGAAGTTCATATTTTCTCAGATACCTTGCAATTTCCTTAGCCTTATCCAATCTCATAATAAAGGGAGGTTAAAGAACTATTCAGATGCAAATCCTTCACCAGCATGGTGTCTTCAAAAAGCAACCACGAATGAACTTTGTGCTTTAAGTACTGAATTACGACACATTTTGAATGTTGAGATACCCATGGGTGCATTTTGGCATCAGCATCATAGCATGTACTTCTGGAGTTATTTACTGTGCTTTTATTCACATCAAGGAGCATTCCCAAAGCAGAGAAACTAGATTCCTTTAGTATGAGATTAAAATAGAAGATATGCTCCAAAGGTACACTTAATACATTCCAGCCACAGGACCAGGCCTTTTTGTGATGTGGATGTTGGACTCTCAGCACAAACTCTTTCACGCCACAGATCCTTCCTTATTAGCCTACACTATTTGCTAATGCAGATGTTGTTCACATGACTCACCGGGACCTACCCACAGAACAGAGCCTATATAGATGGGCTTTGTGGATCTGACTAGAAACTTCAGTCCATCACAAAATGAACTTCAAAATGGAGATGGGGCAAGCTTCTATATGCTTGAAGATTCATAACATGGCTCTAAGGCATGTAATTTAGTAGCTGAGCAAAATGTCCCAGATCAAACCTTTCCTCCTTAGTCAAAAAGAGTCCAAAGAATTCATTTTATAACATGCTTTTTTTTTTTTTTTTTTTCTTTTTTTTTTTTTGTGATGCAATAGGATGAATTTGTTGAGAGATTTCCTTTGAATCCAGGGTTATTTTACTGAATTTCTTATTATTTGGAAGACAACATTCTGATAGATGTTACATATTCACTTGAAAAAAACGCTTTTTATAACTTTATATTGTTATATGTTTTTTAACATTTCTCATGAAGCGACCGAATTAAAAGATAGGGTGCCTTTTCTAAGAGTAGAAATGGTAGAGGAAGAAAGAGAAAGAATCACGTATGTGAATTATGATGGCTAATGTGCTAAAAATGTACTGATCTTTTTTAAGTTCATCTCAGCAAAACCTCACACAATCACCCCATTTTTATGCCAAAAATCCACATATTTTATAGCCTGGACTTTTCTACAACATAAATATAAAAATAAAATAATGTCTTATTGATGGTAAATATTATTTGCACCAACTACATTTCTGAGGAGCTGTAATAAATGTATGCTAGTTACTAGGTTAAAGCTGGCTGTAAATTTGTAAGTGCATGTAACCATGTAGTATTTCACTTTGTGTGATATAATATTGAACCTTAAAATCTACAAGCCATATATTTAAAATGAAGTAAGCACAAATTCTTAAAATTAAGAAATCAGCAGTATTCCTGTAAAGGGATAGTTTTACTAGGCATACCCAGCTGTGACATTTATGAGGCCAAGATAAGTAACACTGAATTATTAAGAAGGTTACTTTAAGAACAAATTTAAATATGCAAGCTTTACATTCACTTTTAGGATTAGCAATGCCTATCAGATTTGTGCATGCATTGCAATTTAGTTCTTAATTTTATATTAAGAATGTAAGAAAGACTTGACTGGGTTAGTCCAATGGTCTAGCCAGCTCAGTTTTCAGTCTTCAGTACTAAATATAGGAGAGTTTATTCACAGGGAATAACAAGCCCCGTGATTTTCAGTCATCTGTTCCTCATCACTTTCCACTATTATGTTAGGGACACAAGATGTACATCCCCACCTTATGGCAATGCCCATTTATTTGTATTTTGAACCTGCTGTTACAGTTTGACTCTTCAATCTCATATGATAGCAAGTTGCAGAAGCCCACTAACTAATGTTTAAAAGAAATGCTTCATTTTATCTTCTAAACTCCCTTTTATTATTTTCATCAAATTTTCCTATTACAGGATGCAGTAAACAAAAGTTCTGCTTTCACCTTATCTTCTATTTCCATCACTTTTCTCCCCAGCCGCCTTCTTTCCCTGCTGAGTCCCAAATTTTTTAGTCTTCCTCAGAAGATAGCAGCTCAATTCCACATTCATTTCAGCTGTCTTTAGAGCTGTACAGTGTTATGCAGAATGCCAACACTTTTCAAATATTTTTGAGAACTTTTCAGAATATTTTGGGATCCTATTGTTATATTGTTGAAAAAAATAGTGGTAATTTCTATATTATCAATGTGATATTTGCTTTATCACAACTTTAGAAGTTACTTTTCTTTATTGCTTGTCCATAAGGGTTGACTTGAGTTTATACTGAGGAGTATAGTTTGATTCTCTACTATTTTCAAGCTACTATTTTATATTCAATGCTATTTATTAACTTCAAATTTAAAATTTTGAGGAGTACCTTATTGTTGCTGTAGCAAACTAATATATTTTGCTGTGATTCAGTAACATGCTTTCCTCTTACATGCTATTTGGTTATTCCTTTAAAGTATTTATGTTTCTAAAGCACTTTCAATTATGTTAGGCTTTTCTGGAATGTCTTTAAAGTTTTCCTCAAAGACTGTGAATCTGCCTTTTCTGATACTCAGTATCTCTCCTGCTCTAACAAATTATGCTGAACACTAGTTTTGAAATGTTTCATTTTCCCTTTCATTAGAGCGGTGCTTCTTGAATGTAAGGAGTTACTTCTGCGTATTATCTAAAAGTGCAGAAGCTTCTGGCCTCAGATCGCTACCTTCTTTTCTCCCAGCAGAAAAATACAAGCATTGTGTTGACTGTTTTTGATTTATAGAATACAGAGACCTCATTCATTCTGATTTCAAGGTCATGACTATGTGATCTTCTCGACAAGTTTGAACATCTTGCAGATAAGCATCAAGAAGTCCTCATGAATAACAATGACTAAACTGTCAAGATAGTAGTAGTATGATAGAAAGGAGCATCCTCTAAATGCAATACATAGTAAGGAATGTGGAGAAAACTTCTAAGCCTTACTGCTGTGATAAAATGGCATGTGCCATTTTTAATGTAATGGTGAACTGGATTACTGACTGCCATCAAGAGTAAATGAACTGGCCTATTTAGCCAAGAAGAGAGGGATTTTTACAATTTTGTATTAAGCAGAATGATGTGTAAAAAGCTCAGAGAATATGACAAGGCCTTTGATATGGTCTTCAACCACATCTTTATCTCTAAATTGGAGAGATGAGGATTTGAAAGGTGAACTATTCAGTGGATGAAAAATTGGTTGGATAGTCACAGCCAGAGAGTTGTGGTCAATGGATCTTTGTCCAGTCAGAGGCTAGTGATGAGTGGTGTCCACCAGGGATCTGTCTTGGAACCAGTGCTCTTCAACATTTTTATCAATGACACAGACAATGGGATTGAATGCACACTCAGCAAATTCGCAGATGACACCAGGCTGAGTAGTGCAGTTGATACAATAGAAGGAAGGGATGCCATCTTGCCAGGCTTGAAAAGTGGGCCCATGTAAATGTAATGAGGTTCAACAAGGCCAAGTGCCAGGTGTTGCACTTGGTTTGAGGCAATCTCAGATATGTGTACAGACTGGGAGAAGAACTCACTGAGACCAACCCTGTGGAGAAGGGCTTGGGGGTCATGTTAGATGAAAAGCTTGATGTAAGCCAACAGTGTTTGTTTGCAACTCGGAAAGCCAACAGTATCCTGGGCCGCATGAAAAGGAAGGTGGCCTGCAGGATGAGAGTAGTGATTGTTCCCCTCCACTGAATGTTTACGTGGTCTGATAATGATATGACAAGGGGCAATGGTTTTCAAGTAAAAGAGAGGAGACTTAGATTAGATGTTAGAAGGAAAATTTTCACTCAGAGGGTGGTGAGGCACTGAACAGGGTGCACAGAGAAGCTGCAGATATTTAATCTCTGGAGGTGTTCAAGGCCAGATTGGATGGGGCCCTGGGCAGACTGATGTAATGGGTGGCAACCTTGCCCACAGCAGAGGGATTGGAAGGGTCTTAAAGGTTTCCTCCAACCCAAGCCATTCTATAATTATATAAGTCTGTGATTTTATGATATCTTTCTCTGACTCTGTTTGTCTTCTATGGGAGGCCATTTTACAGCATTCAAGAAAATTCCTTAATGCTGCAGAGTTCCATATGAGGAGACTGACAGGATGCAGAGTTTGGCACACTTGTCTTCTTTCTGTTCAAGACTGCAAATACCAGTGGTGGCAAAGATCCAAACTGACCTACGCTGACAAAATAATTCAAGTAATTCTCCAGGGAATTTGAACACATTTAGTCCTTTTCTTTCATATGGAATTCAAAGCACTGCAAAAACCCTGTTGTATGCTGGTTTTATGGTTTTAATTTTACAAATGGTTTTACGGTTTTCGTCGATATTCCGCATCATAGCACCATGCAGTGCACTGGGAGTTAAAGAGTTAATGCTGCAGTTCCATAGACATTTGATACTTCCAGTCTCTTGGTCTCAAAAGAGAAGTATGAACTACAGCTCCCAGACTTCATTTTTCCATTTCTGTTTTCCATTTTGAGGAAAAGATAAAAGTGACTGGAAGTCATGAGTCTTTCCTCTTTTGCTCCCTGGTCATTTCACCTACAGCACTAGAGTAAGGACGTCAGTTTTGGAAACTCTCTTTCACATTTTATTTGATTTATTAGCTTCAATTACAATCATATTGTATTATATTGTATCATCTCACATTACACTGCTATATTTAGTAAATTAAGTTTTTCCCTTAGCTCGTTGCCACTGTTTTCCTCGTCTAGGCCCATCGCCCTACCTTTTTTTCATCTCTGCTCCCTAACCACCCCAGGACATGGATCCATGGGTCCCTTCTCTCCTTTGTCATAGAACCAGGCCAAACCAGGCTTAACTGTGACAACCTTGCGGTTGTGAATTCTGTGCTACACGCATTCATTAACATCTTGGTGCGGTACTACATGAGTCTGACACAAGGAGATACATCCAACAAGGTCCTAAAGAGTGATAAATAAACTGGGTACATTAAATTCCTAGATAAATTTCATAGAAGTAGGACATGTGAAAATTGAGTGGTTAAGATTCCCATGCCTAGTGTGATTAGGGATGCCATATATGTTAATTAAGCAAACAGAAACAAGAAAATAGTTTGTATGTATTTTGAGGTGCATACAATTCACAGTATAACAGGTTTATAGTCTCAGTGCCAGATTAACCTAGCCAGAAAGGATAATTGATTGGTTTTATGCATCATTGCACAGTGTCTAAAGGCACTCATAATCTATGGTTGACTGCATTTTGAGTATTGCCAAAATGAATACAATCCTTTCACTGTTGAGTAAGATCATAATATTTATATTGACAGTAGAGAACTTTGAATAATACACAATTCAATTATGTCTTTTCTATAAAGTTAAGATTCTTTTATGTCCAAAATCAAAAGCAGATTGTACAACCCAAATAGGATCTTGTTGGCATTTTTCAAATAAAATTGCTTATTTGTCTAGGTCTTTATCATATAGATATGAAAATATATTCTTACAGTATGGACTTGGATTTAATTCAACTTCCTGTCTTTTTTGTATATGTCCTCTCAAAATAAGATACAAAGGATATAAAGGAAATTGTCTTTTTAGTTTACGAGGCTGAGAAAATGCACCAATGTTCCCATTCAAAACTTGTTTTGAAAGGTAGTAATAAACATGCAGACATCTATCAAGAATGACCGGGTTCACTCTGACCAACAACAGGCTGAATCTCAGAATCCTAGAATGAGAGGCGTTGGAAGGCATCTCTACAGATCATTAAGTCCAACCCCCTGCTAAAGCAGGTTCCTTACAGCAGTTTGCACAGATAGGCACCTGGATGAGCCTTGAATATCTCCAGAGAAGGAGACTGCACAACCTCCCTGGGCAGCCCATTCCGGTGACAGTAAAGAAGTTCTTTCTTGTGTTAATATGGAACTATTTCTCTGTCTGAAAACTGGAGAGACAAAATTTGGAATAAAAAGGTATTTAAATTTTTTTGATAGAACATGTGAGTGTCTCTGTCAAGCAAGAATGTAGGAGAACTTTTAATAGACTAATTTTCAGAGACTGAATATTTTTCTTCAAAAAATTCTGCTCAAGCTTCATTGGTTGCATTTTAAAAATTTATAAAAGCACATTATTAAGACTTCTCTAAATCATTTGTTTTTTTCTTTCTAATTGCAAGGAGTCCTGTTATTTTAGCATAGACTTGAGAGTCAGTAGTTGTTAATTTTATTTCTATCACTGCCATTTTGTGCTTTTAGAATTTTGTGCTTTGAATTCTCCATTAGAAAAACAAGGATAAAAATAACTTCCTTTGTATAAAGCTTCAGGATTTATTGATGAAACCATCTTTCTGAACAAAGCATGAGATTAATTTGGTTGCTGGGCTTATAGGAATCTTTAAGGCACCTAAGTACCCTAGAACAGCTGGGAGAAGGGAACAGTGTTGCAAGTTTTTACCTAAGTAGAATAGCCTCACCATTTCAGTGGGTAGTTACATTACACTCACTGAAGGTTTTGATTGAAATCCCTGAAGCAAATTGGGCAGCGGAATGACTGGCAGCCTTCTGCAGTCAGTGGAGTTAGGGTATAGAAAGAAGACCTTCTCAAGATGAAGTGCAGACAGAAAGAACAATGCTACTGGTGATACTGAACGGTCTCAGGGACAGAAAGAGAGCACAGTGTCCCTGGCCAGAAATTATCTCTGAATGTTCTCTTCTTCATTCCTCACAGGCAGAGGAAATGAGCACCAGGCTGGTTTGGGCATTTCACTCCCACAGTATTCACAGCTACAAACTGCATTTTTTGTTGCCTAGCTGAGTTCACACTCTGCCCTGCAAACTGATTTCAGTTAATCCCCTCCCACATCTCTGAATTTCCAAAGCTTTGTGCATAACAAACTCACTGGAAATTCTGAGCTTCTCTGAGTGAGTGTGGTTTCCAGAAGTCAGGCACAGCATTACAAAGTTTCATTACTCACATACTGCCCTTTTAAATCTAGCCTAAGGTCTTCTGCTTAGTGTTCTGAGTGTTAAATAAAAAGGACAGAATCTTTCCTGGGTGAAAAATGGCACTGAAGCAAGGCTTTCCTTTCCTCTTGCTTTCACAGAGTTTGATTGTTGAGAGTATTGCAGAGTTTGATGGGATTGTTAAGAGAGGAGCACTTATTTCTAATTATTTTTCTAAGCCTTATGTTTCTGTGAGTTCCCATCTAAAATTTTTCTTACTTCATGTCTACCATTTCTCCACTATTCTTGTGACACAAAATGACATAGGCTGCACAGCAGAAGTGACGCTGGATCACTGACACAAATGCATCTGCTGAACCACAGCATAATGAAAAGCTGCATCATTAAGAACAACTGCAAGGTCTTGAATGTGATCAGAGCACTGAGTATATAGATATCCAGCTGTGGTGTTGTCAAGATGGCCTCAAGAGCACTTGTTCACACTGGCACTTTTTTTTCTAAGAAGAAACCAAACTAATGGGAACCTGAGGAAATATAAATACAGTAAGTGGACTGCACATTAGCATTTTTAAAGAAGCAATAGATATGTTCCATAAAATATACCTGCAGACTCTGAAAGGAATTGTCTTCTCAGGGAGCTCTTCTACCTTCTTACAGTTTGATGTACAAACACTGTTTTCATCCATAATACAGATTTCTCCTCTTCTAAATATATTTGGTAATTGTTCCAACACTGCAGTAAGCTTAACTTCTCACAGCTGCGTCTTTTCGCATTAGACAAAAAGTAGTACTTTGTAACTGGACGATTTCTGAGCGCTAGCTTAAGTATCTGCAGTACACTTACTGTATTTATATTTCCCCAGGCTCCCACTAGTTTGATTCCTTCTTAGTAAAAATTGTGCTATCTTCATTTCTCCATGCTTTACTGGAGGCTGTACTGCAGAACACGCACACCAGCATGCAAAATGGTCACAGAACAAAGTAGAATCATAAAATCATAGAATGGGTAGGAAAGGACCTTAGAGATTATCAAGTTCCAACCCAACTGCCGTGGGCAGGGTTGCCGCCTACTAGATCAGGCTTCCCAGGGAAAGAATGATGTAAAGAGTCAGTATGTTGAAATGAGTGATACATCCCGACTTTGCTGATTGAGAGGTAATCCTGAGGCAGTGTATCTGTCTGAACGCTTCTCCATGAGGTCTCTCACAATTGTGTTGGTGGTCTTTATCCTCCAGAGGAGAATTCAGATGTCATCAGGTTGAAGCTGGCTTTGAATGTACTAGTTCATGCACATCATGCAGGCTCCTGGAACTATTCTGCCTAAGCCTGCGTGTGGACTGTTTTGCTTTATTTCCTTAATATTGTGCAATACGTATCAATTTATACTGCACATAAAACTAGAAAAACAAACAAACAAAAAAATGTATTTCTTGTTTCCCAGGCAATAGTCTATCCATTCAAATTAATCACCAATTTCAAACTGAAAATAGCCTGAGAGTACTGCATTGAGTCCTCCCCCTGTCCTGGTTTCAGCCCAGATAACATTAATACCACACTGATGGTTTGACTGCTGCTGAGTGATGGCTGTGTGCCTGGCACCCTTGGCAGCAGGCAGGCTGCATTACAAGCTGTGCTGGGCCACAGGTTGGACATGCCTCCTCTAACTGGTTCATATTTGCAAAGCACTATGTCCAAATTCTATAATTTTGACAAAAAATGATCCATCCTTCTTTCTAGACTTTTGTTAAGAACTATGATAATATCTGGTTCTAAATGAGAGACATTTTTAACAAAACACTAGCTTTGTTCATTTTTCTCATTAGATAGAAATGTGTGTGATTTGTTGTTGTTGTTTTTCTTAAAGCCATAGCACTGGAGTTGAGCAATTTCATGGAAATCCCAGTCGCTGTTTGAAAAAGTAGGAGATAATTGCTGTCAGTCGGGGCAGTGGAGCAAGTCCTGAGGACACAAAACTGTCAAGAAAAGAAAGAAGGGGAAAAAAAAGCATTATGTATATTTATTTTTTCAAATGGTGAGAGTGGAATAGGGAATTTTAACAAAAGCGAGGGACAGATTCTGCACCAGGGAAGGGGCAACCTTGACTATACGCATACACTGGAGGATAAGACACAGGAGAGCAACCCTGCTGAAAGAGTTTTGGAGGTTTTGGTTGACAACAAGTTGCAAATGAATCAACAGTGTGCTGAGGCAGCCGGGAAGGCCAGGGTATCGTGGGGCACATCATGTATGGCATGGCTAGCCAGTCAAGGGAAGGTACTGTCCCACTCTACACTGCACTGGTGCAGCCTCACCTTGAGTGAATACTGTGTGTAGTTTTGGTACACAGTACACAGTGATGATGGGTGTTATTCAGCTGAATAACATAATTGTGCTTTTCAAATAAAATGCTGTACACATTCATACGCTCAGTGATGCGACACATAGCAGCTACTAGTAGTTTTTCACTCAGTAAAAAAGTGGCTTTGCGTTATATTTATTACTCCTTAGTGGTAAATAATTGCTAATAGCTTCCCCGCCAGACAGTGTTTATGGATCTGACGAGACTTCATTGCTCTTCTTCTGTTTTTCACTGTAACAAAGATCTCTCAGTTTGTACAATTTCAGGAGGTACTCCATCACATTTGGAAACTGTGCTATGCTTATTCTGCCTTTCTACACATTACTTAATTCCAGACAGTTTCCTGTATTTTAAAAATGATGAGTAATAGACTCTTAGCCTGTTCCTCACTATAAACACTTTGTTTCTTCCCAAAATAATCTGACCTTCAGTTCTTCAAGAACCAGTGTCTTGCACTCAGCACTTCTTTAAGAGTTTCCTACAAATGAATATATATTTTTTTTTTCTTGCTTTGAACATCTGAGATGTGAGATCCTCTTTGTCTTGAAACTTAACAGAGAAGTCACCTACTCAGTATAAGCTCTGGACAGCCTTCACTTTACTCACATTCATTTTAATTCCCATGACAGCCACAAATATTCCTTGTATTTTATTTCAGTGCCTTGTTACTATTAGCTGACTTTGTCTTGTGGAACTTTCCCAAGTCTATGACTGTTTATCAGCATTTGAATTATAGCAGCACCTCGACTTAATGTGGAAGAAGTGGCCACTAACATTCAGACTGGATAGCAATTGTGAGCTTATTGTCATGTATCCTTGTTCAGAATTTTAAATTGCTTAATCTTCCTGCTATTCATTTACACCTACAAAACTAGGAAGCCATGATGTTCAGTTCTTTTTTTTCCTGGCATAGGTAATCTCTTACAGTGCACTAATTTCACTTACCATGCATGTCTGGTGCAGATAATCGATAATCCAGTTTGGGAATAATCTCGTGTTCCAACCTGTTCCACTCATTAAGTGAGTGGTGGAGCCCTATTTACTTTCTTAAAGAAAGACTGCGATGTAACAAACCTAGCAGAAGCATTTAATGCATTCAAACTGGGTGGCTGAATTTCTGTACGTAGATTGCAAGCCTGCAATCAACTTTCTCTGTAATGTTTTTCACAAACTTAAAAACATGCTTTTTTTTGGACTCTCTAATCCAAATTGTTCCTTTCAATCTAATGATAATAGCATGCAGGAAAAGAAAGAATCTCTAAGGAGATGCTCAAAAAGTAAGTGCTACTTGCTTTATTTGCTAGCCATGAGTAGCAGTAAATTTTCAGTTCTGAAAAAAGGACAGAATTCACAGAGCTCTGAAGGCGCAAGGAGGAAGTGTCAAGAAAACAGCTGGTGAAAACTGACTGTGAAACCCTTTATAAAGAAATATGGCAACTGAAACTTTCAGTGTGTTTAACTACAGAAAGATAAGCATTAGGTTAGTTGGCATTAGTTTATCTAAGAAGATTTGCCTTGAGTAGGATTTCAAAATCTAATACTCAATTAGTAGCTCAGATCTGAGTTGTCCCATATAAAGTAGTCAAGACAAAATAGTTTTTATTTCAGACTAACCAATCTGAAGTCTGAAGACACAGCTCAGTTGCCTAAAATCGAACTGACGTTAATGATTAGTAGCTGGAGCTTGGCAGTATGTGACGAAATTGGCCTAGACCTGATTGTATTATTATTAGAGAAACATGAGTTACATCTTCTGTTTATTGAGGCACATGCTTGCTTTATTAGCACTGTCATGACTTGCTGGTTTCTGATCGTGGAAATAAACTTATGAGTCTATTGCCTCTCCCAGGATCAGAAGAGGGAGAAAACAGCAAGGGCAGAGACAGCAATCCCAACTGCTTTGTCAATAACACAGAGACTTTTTTTAAAATTTTCTCTTAAAAGCAGACTGAGAGGTAGATGTTCACCTCCCAGCCCGCTTAAGATGTGGTCTGTCTCGTGGTGGGATTCAGCATTGGCAGCAAGTTGAGTATCAGTCAACAGTGCTTCCAGGCAGCCAGGAAGGCCAACTGCATCCTGTGGTGCATCATGGAAGGCATGGATAGGTGGCTGAGAGAAGGGATTTTACCACCCTATACTGCACTGGTACTCACCTTGAATACTGTGTGCAGTTTTGGGTACCACGGTACAAAAGGGACATAAAATTATTAGAGAGTGTCCAAAGGAAGGCTGCAAAGAAGGTAGAGGGTCTAGAGGGGAAGACATAAGAGGAGCTGCTGAGGTCCTTTGGTTTGTTCAGCCCAGAGAAGTGGATGCTGAGGAGAGACCTCATGGCAGCTACAGCTCCTCAAGAGGGGAGTGGAGGGGCAGTGCTGATCTCTGCTCTCTGGTGACAGCAACAGGCCCTGAGGAAACAGCATGGAGCTGCAATGGGGAGAGTGATGTTGGATATCAGGAAAAGGTTTTTCACTGGGGGTGGTCAGGCACTGGAATAGGCTCCCAGGGGCAATGGTCATGGTACCAAACTGCCAGAGTTCAAGAAGCATCTGGACAGTACTCTCAGACATATGGTCTGATTTTTGGGTGGTCCTATGTGGAGCTAGGAGTTGGACTCAGTGATCCTTGTGGATCCCTTCCAACCTGGGATAATACCATGTTTCTGTTAACTTTTTAAATATAGGGTCAAGTTTTTAGTGTTTATTGAAAAATAATTGTTCTCCCACGGTTCTGCTTCTGAAGTTGTTAAGGTCACTGAGATATCATCAGTGCTATCAATAAGATTAATAGTGTGATTCAAGTCACACAAATGCCTGAATGCTTTAGTGTGGAGTATCTGAAACATCTGCATGGGGCTTGCAGCTACTGGGCTTGTGGGAGACCTGTGCTTTTCTGGAGCTATAGCTGGAATGCAGGTGGGATATCCTAGCGATCTTTCCTCAGGCTTCCAGGTTTCACCTGATAAACACCGATAAAATATTTCCGGTAACAAGAAGAAAAAAGGAAATATGCATTAATCTACAATATACTGAATTTACTTCACACCTTTTCAAGTGAATTTTTTTACAACCTCAAAAGCAATTTAATTGGATTAGTCTGTGCATAGCATTGCTGTAACATGAACAATTTAAAACTTGTCCCAATTACTAAATTGCAGATAATTTTCTTATTGTTTATGGATGTTTGGTTAATATGCAGAACTGTACAAACATGGGATTGAAAGTAAATAGTAGGATCTGCTTTGACTGGGAAGTTGGGTTATATGAACTCAAGATCCCTTCCAACAAAAATTACTTGATTCTATAAAATGCAGATGCAATTTTTAAAAACATATTTTGTGAAAAAGCCATACACCATAGAACCTTTTATAATAAGTATTTAATTGTAGACAATAATAAATGAAAGAACCGTGCAAGCACTGTAATATAATGATGTGTGTTGCACTGATTTCTTTTTAAAAGTGGTGAGTGCAATCTCACTATTTTATTCTTCAGTATTTATTTTTACACTAAAATACACTGTAAAAAGGCAGCTTCATCAGGAAGATGCAATGAAACATAATTAAATCAGAGGTCAACAAGACTACAAAGATGAGACTAGCATGCAAATATATTGAATTACCTATAGAAAATGTAAATAGATTTTACTTATAAACATTCCACTACATTCTATTTAAAAATATATATATCTTGCTAGTATAATGAGTATAGGAATGTAGACCTTCACAACTGTATTTCTGTGAAATTATACAGAAATTGAAAATAAACCCTGAAAAATACGGAGCATCATCTGATAATACAGTAGGCATAAAAAAATGAATTTTGAGTATTTTATACTTTGGCAATTAAAAATGTTATTTACCAGACACTGTTTTTTGCATTTTGCATCTTTCATTCTTTCATACCTACTGAACAATACGTTAAATTACAAAGTTGCATTCTGCTCTCAGCTTTTCAATACACTATCAAAATCAGAACTTAAAAAACTGAATGGCGTAGTCCATCGTTTAGTAAGTGTCTGAGATGAATCTCATGAAGAATTAAAGCTGAAATATATGACAAGGTCATTCTAGTGACTACAGCCCATTAAAACAAAAGATTTAGGGGAAAAAAATAGGATGGCAGCATAGCTTGTTCTCTGGTGGAATAATTAAGCTCAAGCAAAGACATAAGAACCTTTTCTATAATCTATGTAATATCTATCTTTACCAAACAGTAATTGCAAAGTAGCCAGATTTAGGTAACACTTCAGCTCTACAAAACTTCAGCTCTACAAAACTTCAGCTCTACAAAACTTACATCTTGGCTATGCAAATCACACCATGAAGAAGAATGTTTAGGCTTTTGGGGACAGAAATGTTAAACAATACATAACGTAACTTAGAATGAGAGCCTGCTGTTTTATTTCTAGAAAAGACTAGTGTTTGATTCTCTCTTCGTTTGCTGTACATATTAACAATTCTCACTGGACTGTAAGTTTTACAGGGACGTAGCATAAGATCAAAAAAACCAAACAACAGCAACAAAAAAAACCATTTTTTTCAGTATATTCAACTCACAAATAGTAGGCTTTCCCTAAGAAGACATCATGCATAATTCTTGTTTTAACAGTTTTTCATCATAAAGCACGTAGTTCTGTCAGAATCCAGATAACCCCAAAACTTGAGATTTAGACAACAGCACTACATTTCTATCCACATTATGTACAGAACAGTAGCTTTTTCTTCTTGCTGAATTGAGAAGGAAAAAAAAGGTGGCTGGTGAATTTGGTAGCTGAAATAGAATTCCTAAAGAAACTTATCAAGGTCACTTGCAGAAAGCACGTTGTCTTTTCTTTATTTGGAGAATACCTGGCATACTATAGATGCAAGCAGAATTAAGTAAATGCCATGAATTGAGAAAGAAAATCAAAATACTTCCATAGTTACTGTTAAAGTGAGAGTTTGGGACCATCTCTTGCTGGCTAATTAGGCTAAGCCTTACTATGTATTACTTGCACCATCTCCAAAACCACTGAGGTTACATGACACTGGTGCATATGCTGTCAGTCAAGGGTCTCAACTGGAAATCAGACTCACTCACTAAGGCTGACCTTGGAGTACGGAGTTCCCCTCCCCACTACTGAGCTTGAAAGCAGGGCAGTGATTGTTTGCATTTGCAGGAAGGAATCACAGAATCACAGAATCGTAGGGGTTGGAAGGGACCTCCAGAGATCATCGAGTCCAACCCCCCTGCCAAAGCAGGTTCCCCACACCATGGAGGTAGTCTTGGAAACTGTCTGGGCTCTGGGAAGAACTCTTTTCCCTCCCCAGCTCCTGGGATGAATGTCCTTTATCATTTAATACTCTCCAATGCATATTCCCCGGACAAGATGGAGAATGTGGGAAACTGGATTAGGGGATGTCAAAGCCCATATGCAGGGGTGTGGCAGTATACATAGAAATGAGTTTCGTTCTACACCATGTTTAACGTGAACTTCATTATCCAAAGCAAACATGTTTCTGTATTGTGGTCTCTACAGCAATGCAATAGCAATCCCCCTTTGCCATGGCGTGGGCTTGAATCATAGTCATATTTATGTACCCAATAATGCCTCTGAGATACCTCAGGGAATATATAGTGTAACTCTGTGGGTCAGATGAACTTCAATACCTGCAGTTTGGGTGGTTCATAAAATGAACAATTTCCAGAGCTGGCCTACCACTTTGCCAGTGAAAACAAGATGTGTGCTTCCCCTCTTTTCATGTTCTGTTATCATACCCATAAGATCACATTGTCTTGTTGTGACTCCACACCTGTGTATAAGCAAATAAAGTATTTTTAGCATAGAAATATAACGGGGATTTTTTGGCAAAATGTGTATAGTAAGTCAGTCATTACTGTGAATATCCAGAAGAGTAAGTGATCATTTATTCATTTTATGCACAGCCATCCAGGAGTAAGATTAAATAGGTTATAAGTCATATGTTTTGGAAAAGGACAACATATAGGTAACAGAAAGTATGCTAATAGTTCAATCTGAATCCAAAAATTTTCCACCCAAATTTCTTTAAACTTAGTGGAGATTTTAGGTGTCAATAGGCAGAAGGAAAAATAAAAGAGGTTAACTTTAAACAACTTTATACATTTGGGCATACTTAGTTTTATACCTGTAGGTGTCCAGACTAAGTTTCAATCAGTTATTAATAATGAGAAGCATCTCAACAGAACAAATGAAAACAAACCTCAGCCAATGGATGTCACACTGGAATGCAACAAAATACCTTCTAGAGGTCCCCTTGCTCTTCATACTTAAACATGGTGTGACAAGCAAGTTCAGATCTGGCTACTCGATAAAAACAATTTTAATATTAAGGCTGACTTTTTCATTAATAACCACCTCACCTTCCAAAATCCAAAGATTCCAATGCAACGTAAGAACTACAGGTCTCTGTACAAGTTTCTACATCTCCAGTGCATTTCCTCTTCTTTTTTTGTTAACACCCTAGGGATATTTTTAGGAGTTAAAATAAGTGATTAAAGACATTTCTGTTGCCAGTTTTCTACTTTTAAGATGTCAAGCCTTTCTTATTTGAGGTTTCTACTTTTTAAATCTAACTAGCTGAAATGGAAGCCACCCACACCATTTTTCTATGAAAATGAGATATTTGCAATATAATACTTGCACTGCAGCTTCATTCCTCCATCATTCACACTCCATCGATGTCATTTCAGCGTTCTGAACAAGCAAAGGCACGCACATAATTAATTCCATAAGGGACAGCTTATTCATATACTTGCGCACGCAGCTCTTGCTCTTTGTCTATCAGTTGCACGTAATTTACAACGGCTATTTCTGCTAATTCGAGTGTTCTCTGTAAATTACGTTCTAAATAAAGCTCCAAGTTTTCAGACTTTTTAATTTTGTAGTTCAATCAAACGTTTTCCATTGTCCTACATGCACATCAGCACATACGCGCACCCTGGAAAAAGCTTTTTCTATTCTTCAGCTCGTGCTGTGCATAAGACGGTTTTAAAAATAACAACACGGCAACAATTGCTTGCACATGCGGATGTCATAAACACTGCTCCGGGCGCCCCTTCCCTCGCTCCTGTCGCCTAGGAACGCGACTCTAACATGGCGGCGGCTGCGGACGCTGCCGGCA
>JAOWBP010002978.1:23561041-23573984 GCA_028571105.1 Tragopan temminckii
GATGGGGAAAGTTCAGCTAGTGCTCTGAAGAACAGCTGCCTTCGGGCACTGCCCTTCAGCATGGCTGTTGATCTGGGGGCTCCATTTTGGAGGTAGGAGTGCTCCCATCTGCATGCTTGGCAGCTGCTCCCCTTTGCTCTCTCCGGGAACAGGCAGTGGTGTTCCGGGCACTGATGTACAGCTGCCTTCCTCCAGGTAGCTTTTCCTTTTCCATTGGCAGATTGTGTGGGCCATTTGTCCAGGACTTTCCGTGCCTGACAGCTGCAATCAGGCTGCAGCATATCAAGTTTTGGACAAATGGCCGTGTCTGGCCACCGGCTGTGCTGAGTCAGTATACACCATGGGCCCTGCTGGATCCCCTGGGAAAGTACCACAGGTTTCATGCACTTGTGTTTGCACCCAAAGCTATCTTAAGCTCCAGAACACGCTACACGGATTCATCATGCAGCTAGTACAGGCTGCTCTAATCATACCATCAGTATTGGAAGCTGTTTTGCATTTGCAAAAATATTTCATATAGTCATAGAATCACAGAATGGCTTGGGTTGGAAGGGACCTCAAAGCTCCAACCTTCTGCCATGGGCAGGGTTGCCACTTACTAGACAGGTTGCCCAGGGCCCCATCCAACCTGGCCTTGAACTCCTCTAGGGATGGGGCATCCACAACCTCGCTGGGCAGTCTGTGCCAAGGCCTTCTCACGCTCTGAGTAAAGAATTACCTCTAACCTAAATCTTCCCTCTCTTACTTCAAAGCCATTCCCCCTTGTCCTATTGCTATTAGACCGTGTAAAAAGCCACTCCCCTTCCTGATTGTAAGTTCCCCTCAAGTACTGGAAGGCTGTAAGGAGGTCTCCCAGGGACCTTCTCTTTTCCAAACTAAACAAGCTCAACAGTTTGCAATTTTGTGTTGTAAGCAAAAATGATCTTACTGATGCGGGGTGTAGTACGTCATTTACTAACCCCATGTTGTTCTGTGGAGACATCTTACTTTATTAACTGCTGTAACTGAGATCTCTAATACTCATGTTAAAAGAATTGCCTTTGCAAATTATGGCATATCACTAATATGCTCTGAACATTTCATTTACTTCTACGTTTTTCAAAGTTAAGTATACAAACAGAGTTTTCTGAATGCATACTTTTAAAAAATCATATGCATAAAATAAATCTGCAAATATATTGCAAGTTAAGCTGTTCTCCTGGTGGTCAGCTGTGCAGTTTGCCTGACATGAGCTGAGAAGCCCCTTTTTTGAACAACTATCTCATATCTATGAACTATGATTCTCAGGAAAAAAAAAAATACTAAAAAAAATCCAAAAATCTAGAGTGAGTGTAACATAATTGTTGATGTCTTTTTTTACCAACTTAAAGTAGAAACTATTCATTTCATATCTCTTTGTTCTATGTTTTGCTATAGATTGTGAGGGGCCATGATTCATGTGTTAACTTTGGCATGTGTATTAATTTAGAGTCTGAATATGTATGTGTTACAGTGTAATGACTTATGCAGGATCTTGTGCTTAAAAATGTACTGTGTACTGTCAGGCAGTAGAGAAACAGCTGAAGATCTGTGGCTTTAAGAGGAACGTGGATGTCTTGGTGTTGTATCTGGCTGGACAGTAAGTAGAATGTTTCTCTGACTTTTACTAGAAGTGGAACACTTTTACTTACATGGTAACCATAGAGCTTTCTGTAACAGTCCCTGAACATCATTTATATGTGAAATACCATCTTTATACCTACTCTGTGCATGTTGTACAAAAAGAAATGGCAAAGAAACATAGGGACGCAGGGAACAGAGCTGCATGAGCTGTGAAGCAGTTAAATGCCTTAGCCCTAGGCACACAGTCCTTCTCTAGCAACCCAGCATTGCTCGAGGGTCTGTAAGTTCACAGAGTTTTGCATGAACTTCTACCACAGGGAACAGAGACATGAAGCTTAATGGGCTGATCTCTACCTGTTCTAACTGGCTTGTAAGTCTGGGTGGAAAGAGTATCAAAACAGCAAATGAAGAAACACAGGACCTGCCCAGTCTGAGAACTGCCAAATTTCTGACCTCCCTGAAGAAATCTGTTGTTACAATAGCAAAACTCAATGGTAGCACCTTTGATATTACTTGCATCTTGGCTGTTAAGAACTGAAGGGAGGGCAGGGCAACATGAAGTGAGCACAAGAGCTGCTTGAGGCAGGCAGCACTGATCAGAGAACTGATCTCTGGGAGCTTTGTGAAGCAGTTGAAGAGATGGGGCAGGTGAGGAGAAGAAACCAAAGGGAAGGAAGGCAAAGCTTTCATGAACCTGAGGGTGATCTGGGTTGATAGAGCTGTAGGATGAACATGCTGAGAGGCTACCAGAGAGAGATGGATACATGACAGGACATACTTCCAAGTTTTTGAAAAGCATACTTTGAATTTCTGTCCAGGGCACGATTCCAAGTGTTGCATACCTGTCTGCAGCCTCACAACTCTGTCTAGAGTTTGTACTGTTGATATCATGTGTAAAGAACTAACATAGTGTAATAATTCAGGCACAAGGCCTTCAAGGTCTCTAAGTCCTATGAATGCAAAAAAAAAACAGACCAAAAAAAAAAAAAACCAAAAAAACAGGTGTTAGGGGATTTGAGGATTATTTAGTTTGCTTTTCATGGAAATTAGGTGGCCTTGGAAGTCTCAGTGTATCCCCTTAGCACGTCTCCTGATTAGCACCAAGGAGGAATTCAAAACTATGTGGAAAGAAAGTATGAAACATCTGGTTACTGTTAAATTATTATAACATTTATTTTAGAAAGAACAAAGCATAGAAAATCTTAGTAAGGAAGATACTTACATACTGAGATGGTGTGTACAGTCTTAATAAGTGTATTTTCTGATGTTAAATACTTAAAAGAATATTCTCACTGGCTTTGAAATACTCCTCGCTATGGAATAAATAAAGAATAAAAGAATAAAAAGCAACAATCAGAAGGCAGATATAGAGGTGATCTGTCTTCCCATGAAACCATTTTGAGAAAGGTGATGCAAGCTTGTTTCTTTGATGATTGAAGAGAACCAATTTTCTTTTATTCTATCCCAAATTACCTTGAACCTCAGCCAATCTCAGTATCAGAATATGCTTTCTTAAGTGTTAATTTGACATAATTTTCTACTGGCTAAAGTAGGAAGAAAGTTTAAAAAAAAAAATTAAAGTCAATCAAATTTGAGGGAATCAAATTTTACTTTTAAACCACTACTGTTAAAGGCATGTGAAAAAGTTCACATTTGGTCACTGAAAGCTGTCATCCTAGGAAAACTGATTAACTTAGCAGTAGGTAGGATAAGAAGGCTGGAGGCCAGAAAGTATCAGTTTGTAAGAGACATGCAAAGCCTGGAAGGCATACAGAAAGGGACATGCTCCTCTAAAATGTTAGAGGAATTAAGCTCTACCTGGGGCAAATTAAATGCCTTAATACTGAAAAGAAAAAAAAAACACAACAGATTAGGACTTGGAGATAGACAGCCTCATCTTGGCTGTTACAATGGAGTAAAGCCAATTAAAATGTAAACCTGTGTAGAATGGCAGTGACAGAATATCGGGAAATTCTGGCTTTGCTATCTGAAACATAATTTGGCAGTATACAGGTAAAAGTCTACTGAAAAAAAAGAAGAAAAAATAGCTCTGGAAGAGCTCTGCATTTCCTGTCAGCTCTCATGCACTTATCTTTATTACCTGCAGAAATGTATTTGCTTGTGACAACAAAATAAACACATAAATACATACTTGCAGGCTCAGTTTTTAGGGATGATTTGAGGAGACCAAATAACCAGTTAAACAGAGTAGCTACTTGGGATAAGCTCATACTCAGAAATGCATGAATTAAAATACAGCACATCAACTTTGTGGTGTTTGCTCTTGGTATTTTTTTTTCCAAATGCAAGATAGAAAAGGTGCCCACTCCCTTCTTGTATCTGGAAGAGTTCCTGGGGAAAAAAACACAAAACACATAGGAAGAGAGACTTGGTTTCACAGCTGGAACACAAGCAGAGCAGATTAGGCTGATGGTCTGAGATTAATTCCTACCAATCCGGTTAATTCTTTCTGAAATACTGGCCCTGGTCATGCAGAACGTTCAAAACTGACGTGAAAATTTTATTATATCAATTAAAATTGTAAAGGTCATCTACAATTATTTGAGAGGAAATCAAGAACATTTATTTAAAGCAGTGAAAAACAGCAACAATTAGTGAAAACTACTCATCAGCTCACCCATATTCTCTGGTTAGTAGGTAATTTGTTATTTAGAGCACACCAGCAAGCTCAGCTTCAGAGTGCAAGGTACACAATTAAACCGAAATCCCTACAAGCACATGGGAGAGAAATCCAACCTCAGTCAAGGTATTCATTTAAAACAAGACTGCTAATGAATATGAATGCTAAGTTTATACAAGAAAAATGTTGAAGAAGGGCAACATGCATTAATACAAAAGATAAGAAATTGACGGCAACGTGCTTGTTGTCTGCCTTCTCTTAGCATTTCTGGCACAATGGCCAAAGAATCCATACTGTCCTTTCACAACATTTTTCCTTTTATGTTTGTGTCCCCCAGAATGCAAAAATCCTTCTTCTGTGTTCTCAGTAGAGTTTCCACCATCTGCAAAGTAGATGAAATATTGTACTCACTGGAAAATATATGCTTTTATGGACGAAGAAATTAATGTATAACTGAGTTTGTTCCCATTTCTTTACCATTTGCTGCTTTGTTATGCTTTCACGTGTTTAGCATGCATATGCTCTCTCTCCCTTTTGTACTGTCTTTCTGCTATGTTTTCTACAGAATTGTTTCTTTTTAGTGCTTACATAATATTAGTTACCAGAAATCAAACTGTTTATGAAGTGATTAAGCACCACTTTATTTTCTTCCACTAGAGGACTAAGAAGTATTCCAAGTCTGTCACTGTTTCGTAGGTTGAGGTATTTGTGGATTAACAACAATAAGGTAATGTAATAAGGCTGTAATGTCAGCTGACAATATCCACATTAAGTTCTGCGGTATAGTCCTAAGACAATTTCACAAGCCATGTGCTGCACTTGCTCCACTTGTGCAAGTCTAGATGATCATATTTACTATGTCCTTTATGAGTTCTAAGAAAATGCTCTGTAAAAATAGCTGAACACTACAGTTTTCAACCAAGCCTAAGCATGTTGTATTTTAGAGAAAATCAGCTACTTAGCAGTAGGAGGATTGTGTGATTTAGAAATCTGCAGATATTTAGCCAACAATTACCAAGTGTCTTACTGAATCCAAACCTTAGTAAAAAGGGGAAATTTATAAAAGACACTATTTTCTAATCTGCTTTTAAATACCTTACTCTACAGTAATTTACACGACTTTCACAAAGGACATGAATTCTTAAAACATCAGAAGTGCTCGCTCAGGTCAATAAGTAGCTCTGTGAGGAGAGAAAAAAATAAATTTACATTCTATGTAATTGAGGATTATATGCGTATCTGTTGCCCCAGGCTAACATCAATTATATAGCATCTTACATCAACTTTGTTGAAAGACCTGTGGTTATCCAACTGTTCTCAAAGAAAAGCAAAACTATGGATATGCGAAGAGGTTGAACTAAAATCACAGTATAAAGCTTTCCATTTTAGTTCTAAAAGGCACTAAAGACTAAGGAGAAATAGCCTGTTGACTGTGAATGTGACAAACATGGAGAAATGCCATTCTGTATTACAGGTGTGCGTGTGTACCCACACTACAAAAGGTACAATAATCGCTGCAAAGAATGTGACTGTTTTCAGATTGCTGTTTTCACTCAACCATGTTTTTCTGAACCTTAACATAACTTTTAATTTCCAACAGGAAAACTTACTTTGTCTCTCCCTTTCAATTTTCAGAAAATACATAGAGCAAAACACATTTGTCTTAAAGTTAGTGGTATAATTCAAGATCTAAAATCATTCCTGCACTAGCAGATTACATCACAGAAATCAAAATAGTGTTGGGAATCAAATTCTATTTGTTGTCCTTGTGTTTAAACTGTAAGGATAAGCAGCTGTGCAACATTAATGCTCTCAGCTGTTTCAAGGGCCAGATTGGCACACCCTTCCAGATATTAACCTTGCATTCATATCAAGACTGCAAGATTAGAAACTTCCTATGGTAAAACAGTTTTTAAAAGACTATGTTTTCTAACGTTAAATTTAGACTGTTACATGATAGTTTCTCTAACTCCAATTTCAGATCCAAGATTTAAGTTTCTTGGAGAAAAACTACTGTTTGACTGAGCTCTACCTCAACAACAATGAACTCACAGATATATCAGGTATCAATCTTCTCTTTTCAGATTGCTGAGCTGTACTTTCTTTTTTGTGTATTGGCATTCAAATTTATAACAGTGAATGACAGCCAGTAACTTAATGATTGAAAGCTCACATATATGCATAAATGTTAATTATTTTCTTAGGGATTTGATTTGTTCCAGTGTACTTGAGTGGCAATAAACTATAAGTTCATATCAAGTTTATGCTGGTTTGAGGGCAATGAAATATCATACACTTTAATATGAGGCAATTGTAAAATATTTTGGATCCAGCATGACCATATCTTATGTTCTAAATGAATATTCAAAGTTGTTTTTCCGTCGGATGATTTGCAGTCCTCTTGCTGACCGTGCATTGCAAAAGCTGATAGAAGAATCTCCTGGGAGCCACTCATATTTACATGATGAAAAACTGTAGCGCTGATAGACTTAGCGTGAAAATGAAAGAGAATTAATTAATAAGTTGTCTCATTTCCTGTAGTTTCTTCATTATGTAGTAACACTTAGAAGTGTTTTGCAGAAAAACATTTTTATTGCAGAGTTCCATTTTTTACTTATATATCTGTATATATTTCGCTTGCTCTTGTAAATTAAGGTAGCTGTGCCATACCACTGAATTTCTGAATGAAGAGGCCAAAGCATATTAATACATTTGTGGATTTTAGATGTTTGAAATATTAATATTTTACTTTTATCAGTTCCTATAAAATATTAAAATGAGAAATTGTGTTGATTAGTTTCTGTGAAATCTTGGGGAAAAATGAATGTTTGAAAGAAAAATATTCAGGTAGAAGAGACATTACAGTAGACACTGACATAGGGGTTTAACAAAGCATGGGTGTCATTAGCAGAGAAATGTGGATGAGAAAAACTGCAGAAATTGGAAAATGAGCTGTTGAAACCAGTTGTGGTACGATGATGTGAACACATAGTCTGGGTCAGCCACAGCAGTGCTTGGAATAACTTCTTAACACATTAATAATAACTTGAAATTGAACTACTTTCTATAGGTATAATCTATGAATTGCTTGAAAGGCAAAGGCAATGTTTGGTAAGGATAAAAGGAAGTGGAGTTAAAGATTACTGGGATATAGGAGTGTATGGGAACTGTTGAGTCACGGCCTGAACCACTGATTGATCACCTGAGGCGAGGACTGAGCCAGCCATGGGAGCACAGGTGAAGGCAATTCAGCTGTGTGACTGGAAAGGGTGAAGCCTGGCTGCACCTCTCCTAGACCCCGTTTAAGGGCTGACTGCTACTGGTGAAGGTTGTCTTTCTGGAGATTGTTCCCTTTGGAGTTTTATACTGTGAATCTAAGACACTGGTGAGCATTTCATTTTTGATTGTCTTTTTCCACCATGATAATCTAACTATAAACCTGAAAAATACTGTCCTAACCCCAGCACTCTTCTAACTGTGCTTTTGTTAATTGTACAAGGAGAAAGGAAGGGATAAAGAACGGAGCTGATACAGATGTTTTGGATCAAGAATGATCAAGAGAAATGAAAAGAAGTAGGGTCAAAGTAAAAGTTACATTCAAACAGTATGACCAGGAATGCAACAGGGATATTAAAATCTCTGATATAATTTTTTTACTGTTATCGTGCAGGATGCTTTAAAAATGTAGACCTGGGTGTATAACAAGAATGTAAAATTTAGTGTGCAACATAAGAAAATAATTATCTAGATAAATGTAATGAGGTATAATGAAAATAATTATTTTTCATTTCAGGTGCTCTGAAAAACTTGCGTTCATTGCAGATTCTGTTGCTTCACAACAACCAGTTAAAACATCTTGGTGAAACAGTGAAGGAATTAAAAGGAATAATAAGCTTGCGGACCCTAAGTAATACCTTATTTTTGTTTTGCAGAACAGTGAGCAGTAGTTTTTAAAAATATCTTACCAGGATGTGTTTCTTGTCTGTTTGTGCATCACTTGCCAATAGCTTCTGTAGCTAATTATCAATTTCAACCAAATTTGACGGAAGTGACCTTTAACGCATGAGAATTCCATACAGGCTACTGCTACTAAGCTTTTGGCTGTTGGCTAGCCAGTCTTCTTCTTAAGTAACTTGGAGGCAGTCAAAGCCACGTGCTACTCCCTGTTTGTAAGGGAAAATGGGAGAGTGCCGATATTATCATAAAGGTGACAGGAGACAAGAAACTGGTGTCACTGTTCTTGAGAGTGCAAGGAAGGTTATAGGTTATAGAACACAAATTCCTGTCTTGTTAATCATATTCTTTTTAGAACTTAGAATCTGCCCAGAAAGATGCAAAAAATATAGGTTTTTAGAGTCTAAGAATAAACATACTCTGGTATAATGGTAATGTAAGTGGCATAATTTTGATATACTAGATGGAAATGAAGTTTCAAATTAAATTATACAAGATGGTGCTGGCACCACTCAGCTAGCAGCCTGCAGGAAAGTAGAATTCAATGCTATTAAGTTATTGAAAGTATGGGCAGTCTTTGTGCATGGTTCCTGAGAGAGTGTTGTCATAGGTCATGCCAATCTCTCAGTACTTTGAGAACACAGAAAACAAGTTTTCTTGTCTCACTATTGCAATCACTGAAGGTGAGCATCATCAAATCATACCTCCTTAAGCATTCAAAAATTGACTGCCTTGATCACAGGAAAGGAAAAAATGGCTTGCAAAGTACAATTTTAATTTAACTTGATGTTGGTCTGAAATTCACAAACAAACCAAGTGTTTAGGAAGACAACGTGCTGGTAAAATTATTCTTTTTTTATTATTATTATATGCAAGAATGAAAAATAGCTCACATAAAAACGCAGTTGTTTGAAGTGATTAGGCAAAGTCTGGACAGATTCAGACATCGTATGTATGAATGGTGCTGTCACTTGAATTTAATGTTACAGCTCTACCAATTAATATGAAGCTTCAGAAAGCACAGGGAGTTTGTGCTTGTTGCAGTTATCTGTGGGAAATAGAGAGAAATAGCAGATAATTACAGTGCAGCTGAGTCATTATGAGTGACATTCACAAAGACTCTGTGAAAACTGAATGAATATTGGACTGGCCACCATTATAGAAAAGCAATTATTTAAAATTTTTTTTAAAAGTCTCTTCAGGTAAAAGATATGACAGTAAATCGTTAGAAGAAATGTAATATTATGCTTTACAGTCATTCCCTGCTAACCTTTACAATCATTAAAAAAAAAAAAAACAACCCCAAACTTCAATGCCTTTATTTTAAAGAAATTTAATAGAAATGAGTTCCCAAATTACCAAGAGTCTATTAGTTTAATAAAATGGCTCCTCATATTTGAAGTAAAGGTCAGCAGTAGATGAACAAACTGCATTTTAAAAGTGATTTATATCAAATTGTATTACTATAGCATCCACTTGTCTGCTTGCAGTATTCAGAACTGGGAAGTCAGTGCAGCATTTCAGCTGTGTAACTTCAAAAAAGCGTGTGCCCATAATCCATCTTTATAAAATAAAAAATGTTTTGGAAGTGGGAAGCTTCTCACTGTTGTGAGGCAGTTTTTGTTTTTGTTTTTTTTTTTTAATTTATTGTATCACTGGAAAATTTGATTTTCAAAAAATCTTGTAAAGCATCAATAGAATTTCTGAATACATATAATAATGTTTTATTATTGTGTAGCTCCTGTGAAGTGTTACAATGAGGCAGTCTGATACACCATTATTGTTCACTTTGGGAGCGATATTCAGCTACCAAAATGTTGCATTTCTTAAGGCTCTCCTGTGATTTTTAGCCACTGCACTGCTGTGGATTTGAAGCATAACACCATTTTTCATCATGCATTTACTGAAGACAGCTTCTGAAGATTTACTGGATGGGTTGCTCACAACTGCAGACTTTTGGGAGATACAGAGGGTTTCTTTATAGGCTCATCTTGTTCTCACATCTCTTGGAATCCAGAATTTCTGTATACTCTGCACATTACCTCAACTGATTTATTGTCCTCATCCGATAACATCTTTCTGCTCAAAAAACTTGTTTTGTCTTTCACTATGTTTCTGTCACAATAATTCCGTTCTACCCCATGTAGGTTAGACACGCTCTTTTCCTATGTTCTGAATTGGGAAAACAGACAAACCTGTGGAGGAAGAAAGAATTATCCCTAATTTGTAGAAGGAAAATTACGTTATCTTGACTAGAAAGCAGAGCCAAAAAGTGATTCCAGATGTTTTGTTAAATAGGACCATCTTGATCTATATAGTGGCTGGATTTACTTTAAGATCAAGCAGCAGAAAAATTTGTATACTGCTAAAAATCAGTGCTGGTAATGAGGAACATGCTCCAAGCAGCATCTAGATTCAGAAGAACTTAGTATCAGCTCTTCCCTTTGTCTTGGAAAAATCTCTCTTTGAGTCATCATTCTAGTGCTGTTTGAAACAATGAACTGACCTGCTTTTAGAGAAGTTTCTAAGAAGTTTTTCCCTGTGAAATGCTACAGTGTATTTTCTTGACTCGCGAACATTCTCATCAGACAAATACATGATATTTCCAATTAACACTTCCTAGAAAAAATGGCTAAATAGTCTTGAGCGCAGTAAAAACACAGAACTTTCTTTTGCTGCCACCTTGTGGGCTGCTTACTACTCCTGACTATGGTAGTTTTGTTGAAAATTCATTACAACGTTAAAACATTTTCTGTTCTCTGAATACCTGAGCAGGCATTTTCATACGAGGTTCTAATCACCCACTCCAGCCTTTCTGAGCCTCCAAACGGTCAGCTGGTAGCATTGAAGCACTCTATGAAATTCAAATGTAGCCTGGTGAGCAGAATATGAAATCCTGTGGTTCACAAGCCATTGTAGATTTTTTTTTTTTCTCAATCTTCTTCATCTTTTAGTATTTCTGAAATATAAGAGCTCTTATTTGCCATTCACCTTGCCTTCCTTACCTGTTAAGATTAGATAAACCAGGAGATTTTTTGCTCTACAGGGAATATTGGCTACAGCCTCTTTCTAAACAGACCAGTGTAGACCTTGGTAGAAATTGTTGAAACTGTTAACTTTATTTTTTTGCCTGCTGTGATCTTAAGGTATCCTGATCTTTTTTTTTTTTTTTTTTTTTTCTGTACTGTTGAAGAAATACAGTATTTCTTTAAGGAGAAAAATGGCTTTATTTTGTTTTTAATTTAGAAAACAAACTTTTTTTTACTGTTTTCTGATCTGGGAATGAGCCAATTTTTACTTTAATCAACTTTAGATGTCGTTCACATGAACCAAACCAAGTCTGGTGTGTAAGTTGGGTGGATGTTCCACATTCACCAAAGCAGTAACAGAGAACTGATGCTTGTCTGTGTTGCAAAGGTTTGGTTATTTAGAGACTGTGAACCTGAGCATAATAAGTATTTCAGTCAAGTTGCTAATGGACTTCTAGAACTTAGGGCCTTAACACTTAATAAAAGTATGTGGCACTCCATTTCCAGAAGCATAGGTCCTTTTACACATTTTAATCTTCAAGTTTTTCACTTCTCAAACTCATAATCCATAGAAAAATCAGAAAATGCAGTATTTTTATTTTATATTGCATCTATGGAATAAAACCTTCTTATCAGCTCTGATAAAGCCTTAGGAGTTCTAAAGCTCATCTTTTTTTAATTAACTCTCTTCTGCTGCAAATTTTGTGTCTTATTAAGCCATCAGATAAAAAAAATAAAATAAAAAAATAATTAAAAAAAACACTGCTACAAATTAAAGTAGGCATCACCAAAAATACATAAGGAAATCAAAGGGGAGTATTTAGCGGTTTTGTCTGTATATCTTAAAAAATACAAAAAAAAACCCAAAAACTTCAAAGGCTCCAAGTGCACGATGATGCCTTTCCTCAAATCTTGCTTGTGGTATTTTTGCATGCTCTGCAATAAGCCAGTTCCTTGCAGTCTGTCTTCAGTTGAGTGATTTTGTGAGTATAAAGGAACCAAGCTTTGTTTACCTAATGTAAAAAATAATTTGAAGTTAAAAATATTTTGTACAAAATCTTTGTCTATTAGTGCTCTTTAATTTTCCTGTCTTGCTAAGTTTGTTACTTTTCTTTGTAGTTTTGGTGATGGCATTGTTTTGTGTATATTTTACAGACCTGTTTTACAACCCTCTGGCATATGATGCAGGCTATCGTCTCTATGTGATACACAGCCTCCCTTCAGTACAGCTCCTGGACAGGAAACGTAAGGATTGATTTTTCTCTTTTCACAAAGCTTTGTCTGTTGCTTTTGATTTTAATAAGTTTGGAAAAATATGTGAATTATTCTTGTCCGCTTTCTTACATACATTTGTTAATATTGGTTTGTTAGATCTTTTGCTATAAACGTTGAAAGTTTTGTTTGGCATAAACCCTTTAGTTCATCTAGCGCTGTTAATTTCTGTCTTTTTCTATTTAAATTGTGTATGGTTATCTTGTAGTTGGTCTATATATTGTTGGGTAAGAGATATAAGCCTGCATTTAGAAACATGTACCTCCATTTGGTATGATATTCTCAGATATCTATGTGTTTCTGTGCGTTTCAAGAATATATGCACATCCATGCCGACCAAGTTGTCAGATGGAAATCTTCATGAATCATCACAGAATCACAGAATGGCCGGGGTTGGAAGGGACCACAAGGATCATGAATCTCCAACCCCCCTGCCACATGCAGG
>JAOWBP010002978.1:23574084-23599890 GCA_028571105.1 Tragopan temminckii
GGGCCACCAACCTCCCCATTTAATACTAGGCTAGTTAATACTAGACCAGGCTGCCCAGGGCCCCATCCAATCTGGCCAATCAGATCTTTGACAACTTGTCATCTTAAAAAGAAAAGAATTATATTGAGAACAAATATGTAGGTATGTATCAGTAAATATACTGAAGACAAACCAATTTAATAAACAAGCCACAGTGGAGCCAGAAAATCAGCTTTGGTGATTGTGTCTTTGATGTTTGGTGAGCTATATGATACACAAAAGGATTGAACATTACTGTGAAGTGCTGAGAAAGGTATTGATTTGTACCTCACTTTATCCTTATGGGAAAACAGTGAGGAGAAACTGTCATCTTGGAAACCTGCTCTGGGCCTGTGGGAGAAACAGTACAGGAATTGAGAAGACAGCCTCAGGATGACTGTTCGACTGCAGGTTATGCAGCCCTGTCATGAAAGAGAGCTGGCAGATGGGCATGGTCCGTGTTAGGGGTTATTGAGCTGCTGGGTTGACCAAGTGGCCATCCGCCAATGGCTGTACGTTCATTTCCTATACTGGAAAGTGAAACACCTTTTCTGTGTACCTCCAGCCTCTTCAGTACTTGGTCTGGGGCACTTTCTTCAGACTGTTTTATTAACAGTCACTTTTGGCTGTCTGAAGCTAAATCTACTGGGAAATACACACTGCCTTTACAGTTCTAAAAACAATTCCACAGAACTTCATGGACTTCTGTCTTCAATACAGTTATACTGTATTCAGCTCTGGAGCAAGACTTGGAGCATTAACTTCTATCAAGCTGTACCCTGGGCGTTCTATTTAGTGAACTGTTTATTTAATGTTACAAAGACTGTAATGTAAAATTAAATATTTCCTCTTTCAATCTTGAATGGAAAACGTTCCATCTGTGGAACATTCCGACAGCTTCAGCCTGGCTGGCTTCTTTATGCAGGACACGTGCTCACACTTTGTTACCTCCAGACATGGATGCTGCAGCTCCTTTCTAATGAGTCCCCCAGATACCACAACTTAGAAACTCCCCTGAATTTGAAATGCTTCTGCCAGAGTTAGGTTCTAAACCTACAGCTCTCTTCCTTTTCCCTATCTGAAGTTTTAGATTAGCATGCAGGTCATATCGTTACTTAAAATTCCTTATTTAACTTACAGTCTCAAACTCTTTCTTAAAGATGTGAAGTTTATTTTTGAAATCAAGCACAAAACAAGAAAGTGTGAAGCTTTTCTTTTTACTGCACTCTTTCAGTTTCCTCCATAACTGAGCAATGGGAATTAAACTGACCTTGAAGTGGGATTTGTTCACACTGTTTGTAAAGAAACTTCCAAGTTTTCACTGACTTCTGCAGTAGATCTCATTTGTGTGATAACAAAGAGCTTTGTCTGGTAGTTTCTTCATTTAAAACTCCTGATCCTACTGCATCCAAAAGAAATACTTTTATTTTATTTGAGAGGGCTGCACCCCAGAGCTGTAGCAAGCATCACTCCGTGATCCTCTTCTGAATCTCTGTGAAATTATGCAGATTTACACCACTGTTGTTATAAAACTGCACAAAATGAAGTTTGCATGCAAGTAGTTAGTACCAGACTTTTTGTTGATAGAGGAAATAATTTTTTGTATCTATTTTAACAGCAGTTACACAAAGAGAAAGGGAATTGGCATTTCCTGTCTATAACTGCGAAAGGTCCAGCATTGTGGAGTCGATTGCTTTTGGAAAGAGAGTGGACACGCTGCCAGGCACTGACATCAGGCACAGCAGGGGCCCTCGGCCAGCCAGGAGTCTGATGGTGCCCCCAGGTATTCATAACCATAAGGGCAAAAGCAACCATTTGGGGGTGATTTCAATTAAAGTTCTTTTCATTCATCCAATAAAAACTTGGTGTACTAAGTAGTAAAATATCAGTGCACTGGGGACTCAACCAAACTGTTCTGCAAAGCCAGGAGCAGTGGTCAGAACAGCAAATGAATGAATCCTCAACTGTGTGCATTATGACAAATATGTTCATAGAGTCACAAAATCATGAAGGTTAGATAAGACCACTAGAATCATCTAGTCCAACTGTAGTTCTTGCTACACCCTGTAGTTAAACAAGTGTTTTAAGCTAGCTGAACAAACAGCATTTTATTTTTTTCAATATATATCATATTGTTATTTTTTAAATTTTATTTAATTAAGAGCACTTCAGTACACCATAATGCTGTTTCAGTGATCAGCATCCTTGAGTTTTGATGCCCTCTAGTGCTTTTATAAAATAATCTCTTGAAGAAAGTATTTTCACCTACTGTTATAAATTTTGCACATCTTGCCTAGTTTTGTAAGCAGATTCCTTTTTACGCTTTCCAAGCTGAGAATATTTTCATGATGTCTGATAATAGCATATAAAGTCATTTTTTAAAGAGTCCTTAAAACATTTCCTGCTGTGAGACAGCACGGTGAGTACCCATAACCTTGTGACTGCCCTGTCATGTGGCAATCCAGAGCAAACCTTGCATTTCCTCACAATGTTGTCTGCTTTTTGGATGTACATCTATGAAAAAAACCCACAAACCAATGCATGGAAAAGTTTGTCTAGGGAAAACAAACGAGTAACTGAATTAAACAATATTTTGCATGTATCAAATCTGCTGATTTTTAGCTCATTTGAACAAGTAATTTGTGTTCAGGATGGTAATCCTCGGCTCATCAAAATGCTGCATGCACATTAATGTCTTAATTTGAACTTTTTATTACAGGTTGGGAATTTGGAAATCATACAAATAAGTAAGTGTTTCTCTGGGCTTTCTGTTGTTGGTTTTGTTGTTGTTGTTTTGTGTGTGTGTGTGTGTTTCAGAAAAAAAAAAAAAACAGTAAAAATAATTTCTAGACAAATTTTCTGATGTTCTGTGTTTCACACAGTTGAAAAGTTGAAACTGTGTATCATTCTGATAAGACAGCCAACCCATTGCTGTTTTAATTCTGATATGAAAAGGTATTCCAGGTGTATAAAAATGCTATTTATTTTATAAAAGTGCTGTTTATTTTATAAGATCAAATAGCAATAACTAGAAAAAGTGTGCTTGAAGCATTAAAGCATCAGAATAGCTGTTCTGTATTGTGGTACAGACAGCATTCTGCTTGCTGACTGCTCAGAAGAATGTACTCTCTGGAAAACATTACTGAGCTATAGAACAAAATGTTTTAAGTCTGTAGTTGATGTTACCTTTATTCTGTTAAAATTCCAACATCAGAAATAAATGGAAAGGCTTATTTCTGTGACGTCTGCCTGGATGGAGGTGACATAAAGCTTGCATTTTAATGTGTTGACATTTTTAGATGCTACCTTTATAAGATATTTAAAATCTTAAGATATGAGACTTTTGAGTTTCACGTATGAAAACAGTTGCAGTATTCATTAAAGGAAATAATAAAACCCTATATGTGATGATTTCCTTTAAAAATTTGATTTTTACATAGTTATTCATTTTCAGTACAGCTCTTTACAGTCAGCTTAATTTATGTTTATAAACTATTTTCCTGTTTTCAGTGGAGTACATTCACTGATGCAATGGATGTGCAGCTTCCACTCCATCTTATTTGTGTAAATGCTTAGAGTTTGTGAGGTACCCAAGCGTTTGACAGAGTGTGTTATACTCAGTGGAGACAGTCACGTGGTTTATGTTAGTTTCCTAACATCCGTGTGTCACTACAGCTACCCCTCTATGGAATAAGTTCTTATAAATTCAGGTTTTAATATTGTATCTGAGCTTAAAGTTTTGGTTGTTGATTTGGAACTGATATTGCAAGTCTGCCACTTCTCTCTCACAAATAGCAGGACAGATGAACAACATCAACTGAGATTTCTGGATTCAGTGCCCTGGATTCTTGCATGGTCACTATTTAAAAGACTCACGCTGAAATAAATTTTGCATTTGCATTAATGGGTATCAAATCAATGCGAAATCATACAGTACACAGTTTTATGATTTCCACTGGATACTTATAAGAATCAGAACATTAAAGTGGACAACAGTGCTTTAAACACATTTTAAATAATTTACTGCATGATTTTTTCCTTAGAATCTTGAAATGCTGACCTTTTCAGGTTTTGTTTTGCTTTCTAAAATTTGGTAACAGAAGGAAGCCTTCCAAAAATTTACAATTTTCAAATCCTCACTCTTAAGTGACTTCTAACTTCATTAACTACAGGAAGCACGCTTAGTAAAATAACTCCAAAGTATTTTGAAAACATTCTGATAATTTACATTTGTTTTGTTCTTTTTGCAGAGTTTCATTTGAGAACCCAGAAGATGCTGTTTTACTACGGGCAATGACAAGATCTGTAATGGAATTTTCCTCTATTGACTGGAACAAAGTACCCACCTGTCAAGAAAGACGGCTTAAACACAAAGCAGAGGAATCCCCTGAGAAGCTGACAATCCAATTTAGATGACTTCTTTCTTCCTTAAGAAAAACACTACTCCTCTGTCTAAAGTGGATATAAGCATCTTACGTAAGTTACTATCTCTATAATGGAACTACACTAAAACATGCATCTAATTAAATGATCTTCCAGAAAAAAAAAAAAAAGTATTAGTGTAACATTCCTTTTATCATCAAATATATAATATGTAGGGTCAACAAATGAAGAAATCAAATGCTAAACAGTGGTGATGTTATAATAAAAAATGTTTGAAATGCAACTCTTACCATACTTTTTTTTTTTTATCACAAATTAAAGTGAAACTATAAGGTATTTTTTAAGAAATTAAGAATACATTATTTGATTCTTTATAGTTTCTACTGCATAATTAGACTTATGATGTTCACTACCAATAATATATCTTCCTCCTTCATGAGATAAATACCATTCTTATTTCTTAGAGAAGCTCCAATTTGGTAATTTGTGTGCTACACTAATGTGCTGGAATCTCTTAGTTTTATGACACTATTGCACTGTGTCTCACTACCCATCAAAACACAAGTAAGTGAGGGTGCTGCAGTGTGCTTCCTGTCCGTGGCTGCCTATACTCTCCATGATGCATCTCTGCTTACTGGTGCCATACAGAATGCACTGTGCCAGGACTGCTGACAGCATTGTGGCACTGCCCCTGACACTTTTGGCTTTTAAAGCCAGTTACCACTAAGGAATGTTAGCAGATCTGTACATAAATGGAAAGTAATACATTTCTTCACAACTTTCTCTCTCCATTCTGCCAAAGGCTTAGTTTCAGTCAGTGCTATTTGATATATCTAAGTCCTTCAGCAGCCTGGGGCTTGTCTTTTGAGTTCCTTCTTTTTTCTCCTGTTAGCACTGAGTCATGAAATGGTCTAGGCTGGCAGGGATTGCTGGAGTTTATCTAGTCCAACTGCTGTTGAAAGCCTGAGATAAGGTTATCCAGTGCTCTGTCAAGGCAAGTCAAATATTTCCAGTGAGGGAGAGACCACCACTTCTTGGCAACCTCCTTCATTGTTTAATTGCACTCTCCAGAGCAATTTTCTTATATCCAGATGGAATTCTGCCTGCAACAACTGGGGCCTGTTGGCTCTTGTCCTGTCACCGTGCATCTCTGTGAAGATAGCTCATCTGCTCTATAGCAACCTCTAGGTACTGTAAGTCTGTGATTAGATCTGAGCTTTTCTCTGAGCTAATGAGCTCGCTTCTTCCAACTCTCTGATCATCATGGTGGCACCTTGGCTGGAACCTCTTTTGATTTTTTTGTCTCTCTTGAGTCAGGTTGACCAAAACTAGATGCTGTATTCCAGGCATGGCCAAACAAGTGCCAAGCCAAATGAGATAATTACATCTTTGATCTGCTGATTATACTCTTGTTTTTACCTTCAGTGCTGCCAGGGCATTCCTCTGGCTCAGGGTCAACTTGCTGCCCACCAAGACTCCTGGGTCTGTTTCATCAGACCCAGACAGATCCCAGCCTGTACTGCTACTTAAGATTGTTCTATCCCAGATATGTGACTTCATCTTTGTTAAACCTTTTAATTCCTTTCACCTTTTCAAAGTTAGATCCTTTTTTTTTTTTTTTTTTTTTAATTTCAGCTTTCCTAGTTTTCTTACTTAGATTTATGCATCTTGTAAATGCCCTGAAGTCATTCTCATCAGTATAGTTTTAAGAGGGAGATCAACACCTTGGTAGGTTTCAAGATAAGCCAGATCAAATTAAACTCTGGCTTACATTTTTTCTTAAAGCAGTCCTGTCTAAGTTAAGATCCATTAAGATTCACTAAGTGTATGCAATCCCTAGTTTATCTAACTTTTTTGTGCTTTTACCTCGTGGAGGTAGTCTACGATGTAATAATCTCAGCTGAGGAAGGCTGAAGTGGAGCACTGAGACCCTCATTTAGATTGCACTTGTTCTCTTCTGAGATTCACTGCAAAAAGAAGTGTGGCATCCTCTGTTCGTGGTTCTGAAGCCTTCTGAAGTTAGAATGAGGACAAATGCAAGCACATAATCTCCACTGGGTAGCCTGTACTTCACAACTATTACAGGAAGCCCGTAGATCTCAAGTGGGAACATCACAATATGTCCTGGTAGGCATTAAAGATGCAGTAAACAGAATTGCCACTCAGCTCTCATGTTTGAAAACCTTCCCTTTATTATTCACATTTTATTCTTCTAATCCTTGAAATGAAAACACTCTTGATCATACAAAAGGTACATTCCCTGCATTTATGCATCCTCTTAAAATTTTAAAAGTAATAAGCAAAAATGTTCAATATATTAAATAGTAAAAAATTAATAGCATTTTTCCTCTATATGGAAGGTGGTTTATTTATTCCTCTATGCTGAAGGATATTGCTGTATTCCAAACGCATTATTCATCCAACAACTGGAGAATATAAAATTCTACCATCTTTATGCAGCAAGTAGTATTTTAGGTAATGACATTCCCTTCTTTCATGAGAAAATGTAAAACTGAGTGAAAACAGAACAGTTAAGGGATGCTGGTTATCACGATATAGTATTTAGCTGAAAGCCAATGTGAAACATCAATAGTATCAATGAATGACATTGATACAATTTATCAATTGTAGTTTATAAATGGTTCCATTTAATTGTGATCAGGTTCAGCATGTAAAATATTAAACATCTCATATGTTTATGAAATCATTCATATACATCCCAGTGTGCTCTAAGGCATCTTTACCAGAAAGCAGAGATTTAGAAATCATTATCTGTAACATTCAAAATAGTTAAAATCCTTCTGGTCTTCCCTTCATTAAACTTTGATAAGCTTGGAATATATTTGAGCAAATAAATAATGAAATTAATCTCTTAAAACACACACATTTCACAGTCCGCCTGAGACTTATAAAACAGCTGCATCACTTAATAAAATTGCCACCAAACAGACACTATTGTTGTGCACTTACTAGTCAAAAATATTTACAGTAATTTCACAAAAATTTGAGAATTCAGATGAGTATCTTCAGAAGCTTAACTGCTACTGAATTCTTTCAAATAAAGCTTCATAAAGGGGTTCTGGCTTCCCAATGCTTTTAGCATTTTTAGTTCTGTGTACTTGCAGAAAAAAAAAAGTCTTAAAAATTATACTTAAAATAATTTTCAGGTTCTGAAACCATGAATACTCCCAAACTTAAGTGGCTGTTTGACCAGATGCTCATAGATTTTCCTATGCTTACAGTTGGTATACATACAGCTGGATCTATGTCACTCTAATTTTCATCAAATAATAAATATCTATTTTTACAATCTACAACAGAACCTGAAGACAAACCAGCCAGTATTTCATCCCAAGATGAACAAAGCTATGCTGTCATTTACAGGGAGCCTTGCAAAAGCCATGCTGTAAAGAACTCAGACATGGTCAGCATAAAAAAAAAAATTCTTTATGACTGCTAGGGTAGAGGGACTTTACCAGAACACTCAGTCCCTTCCCAGCTTTCCTATTCCTCAGAATCTTGAATTTTTTGAAGAGCAATGTCAGCTAAACCAGTCTCACTTTCCAGCAGGCTGTCAGGACGTGGGGCTCGTGCTTCTGGCTCTTTGGTAAGTTCAGTTTCTTCTGTCAGATCAGTCTGGATCCACAGATTTGGATCCGCTTCTTTGGTAGCGTCTGGGCCAGGAGCTGACTGTTCTTCGCTTATAGAACTAGCCTCTTCTAGTTGTGCTTCATCTAGAAGAAAGAGAAAACTCATCACCAGTAAACACAGAATTCATCGGCAAGTGAATCATTTTTTCCTCTGGAAGGATAATAAACACTAAGAAACTGCATCAGTTACACAAGTGATCAGCTTAAGCAAGCTTCAACAAAAAAAGACCAAAGATGTAAGAGTTCTGCTTAAGTTTCTGTAAGATTATTCTGAAACTAACCCTACACAAAGCTCTCATTAATTTCTCCACAATTTTGCCACAGTTCCTTTTAATACATAAAGGAGCAGAGTAGGACTCTATTTCAACTTCCAATTCAAATATGCTCTACTGACACTATGGTTAGCCTTTCAAAGAATGGCTGCAGGCTAATTAAATGTAGAACACAGCTGTTCTGTAAGAAAAAAAAAAAGTATTTATGTGATTACGTAAGAAGTACTTATGCACATAACAGATTGAAGAAATTCTTTGCTAATTAACAGTTGCCCACAGTGAACTTCAGCTGAAATGAGTCATTCCAGATTTTCTTACCTGACTGTACAGAAAAGAATCAGCAATTGCAACCTTATTTCTCAGGTAACTTTTTTTTAGAAAAAAAAAAAAAAAGTGTTAAATGACTTCTTGCTCTGATTCTGCTAAGTGGGGCTTGGGGTCTAGCAATTCTGGAAGGAAAGTGGCCTTGATGAAAGCCAGATATCTTCAGAAATTATTAATTTTGGTTTCTTATTTTCTCCAGTGACTGATAACCAGCTGTAAACACTGTCATAACCCGCCACAGACCTGCCCAAACCTACCATGGTCCCAACTGTCTATGGAGTTAACAACCTCCTTAGCACAGACTTCCTTAACACCCATCCTTCAAAATACACAAAACAGTTAACTTTATACTGTGATTCTGAAGAAGAAACTATTAAAGGAGAATTAATCTTTCCATTAGTCTTCACAACTGGGAGGAAAAATCTGCTGTCATATTATCCAACTTGTCCTAATATCTCCAACAAAATTGATTAGCATGAAACTTATATATTACTCTGATTAAAAATTTGGATTTTGAAACAGTGAAGTGCAATTCAGAATCTCCAAACTGAAAGAGTAGAATTCCAGCAAATGCAAGTATGTTGTTATGTCACAAGAAAAATATTTCAACTGTTACAGATTTTAAGGCTTGTTACTATTGTTCCTTTTGATACAGTTCACACCACATCAGTGTCAGCAAGGAAACTAAAAATCCTAACCTTTCTTTTGCTTTTTTTCTTGTTTTCTTTTCTCTTTGGCAGCTTCTAGTTCTTGTTTCTCATGAATTTCCTTCAAGGTCTTGCAGACTTTTTTGTGGGTAAACCAGTGTATTTTCTGGCAGTTCTGGTCACAGTACATCACCTGAAAGTTACCACAGCCATCAATTCATCATGATGTATTAGAAAAATACACAGTACTCCTAAATTTTTAGTGCAACAAATTAAATCTCTATGTATACTACTTAATGATATTTGTAAGCCATTTGTCAGGTCATACAGTGATTCCAACCTGTATAAAACTATAGAAGAACAGTTTGTTTTGCTTAACTCTGAACATACAGAAATCCTATTCTTTCTTCATCCTTAAACATACACACTTGGAAATGCAAGTACTCCCACTTGTGAACTGCAGCCATCTTTCCTAGAAGTAGGTGACATGCACATTTTCAGCGTAGGCATGTGTGAAATTCCTCATAAATCTACACAGTAAGTAGTCAAACATTCAAAATCCTCATCACCTCAATGCCATTAATTTTTGTGATCCATTATAACAATTTATGGCTCCTTACCATCTTACACACTGAACATCTTTTGTCTGCTCCCTTTTCCCCACATGTGGTACAGAATTCAGCATCCACAAAACCCACTTGGCCAGTGATAGCTTGTGTAAGCACAGAAAAAGCTGTAGGGTCAGAACCCTGAAAGAGAAGAAGGGGTAAAGAAAATAATTTTGTAAAATACAGGAAATACTACAATTAGATAGTATGTTTCAGGTAAAAAAAGAAGCACTGTCACAAAGAAGGACAATAAGAGGAAAAAAAAAAAAAAAAAGCAATTCAAGCATCCAAGTAGCCAGCTGTGGTCTCACTTAAGATGCTGTAGCAGCACAATTTAAAACTACAACATACAAGTTCAAGTAGCATGCACGGCTTTGCAAGTACACATTTATATGCATTTTGTATATAAAGTGAACTTAGTGCTTAGCTCCTGTAGAAAGAAAGATAAAAAATTTTCATTTTTTTATTCTATAAAATGAGTCCCATTTGAAGGTAACTAGCTCTCAGCTTGTGAACACGTGCTTACATTTTGAAGAATCAGTGGCTGCACAGAATGTCTCCTCATTCTGTAGCTTTGTTCTGAATCAAAACCACAAGCATAGGGCAATGAAACTAAAATCTGAAGGTGAAGATACTAGCAATTTTTAATAACTGCATATTGTGGGACTAGTCACAAAGTCCATTATGAAGAATTTACCCCTTCCTTAACTGAATGAACACTGACAGTTAAAAAAAATGATTTTGGAAGAATGCGTTGTTATTGCAGGACTAACAGCAGCACTACCTAAGACATAAGCGGTGATTCATTTAATGGGTAACAGCTAAATGATACACTAACTGCCAGTTTCAGGTACAACAGACAGAAATTTAAATGCAACAAATATAATACGATACAAAGTGCCTAAGTCTGTATATTCAAATAACTGTTATTTTCCTGGACAGACAAACTAGATAATTTAAAGTGTAAATATTCCACGCTGATGTCACTGCATTTGGGCAATAGATTTCCATTCAGTAAAGAGAATAGGCTCTACTTTTAATGCTCTGTCAAGTCCTGAAGATAATTGCGTAAGTTATAAGTCTGGATCTCCAAATTAAGCATTTAGTCACATTAAAACATGGAAACAAAGCTCAGAAGCTTTGTACCTTCTGAGGTACACAAACATATTACTGATAGATTTACTTCCCTCATATTCATCTGAAATAACACCTGAAACATGCACATTTATTTCACCTCTCACTTTCAGCTCTCACTGTTGTGCTGTCTTTGTGCCATTCTGCTATGGGAATATCCCACAGCCTTTGTTGTTGTATTTGAATGTCACTGTAATGTGCCTGTTGAGTGAATTAATGACCTGTTCTTAATACTATAATTAATGCTATTAATGAATACTCAATCTCATTCAAGAACTCAGTGGTCTTTTCAAAGTCACCCACTTGTAGATCCTACACAGCAGGTTTTTGCAAATTAGTCTCTGTGCTGGCACAGTTACATCTTTTTTAAAAAGGTTTTTTATTTAGCACTGATACACTGCTGTACTCAGAATACAGACCAAACGGTCAGAACTCGGAATTTTCAAGACAATCATTTGCATGTTATTATTTAGATATTATTTACAGTATCCTTCCCATACAACACAAGCAATAAGATTTAGTATATTTTACTAGTAAACATAAACTAAGGATTATTTTGATGTAAACAACAAAGGAACAAAACATCAGGTTGCCTTGGCTCTAAATAAATTCTTAAACAGACCAGCAGAAACACGCAGGGCTATAATGACTGCAGCAATGCTGAGATGCCCAGACTGAATCCAAGTAATTGTATGTGCTTAAGGTCAAAGGCTTCCAGGAAATTGAATCTTTATTGCATCTCCTTTCTAGTATAATGGACAGAAATACAGCTTAACTAAAGGAAGAAAGCAGAAAAGACTGCAAGCTCTTCTAAGAAGAAACAGGAAGGAAAACGTTTACTCTAAAGCAACTCTTAATGCATCATGAAAGTCTGTTTTCACACTGTGTTTATTTTTCTGGCTTAGACGAACAGGAGGGATTGCATTAAGCCTCAGGACATTTTCATTCACTGGAGCCACTTAAGATGGAGGCTATTTTTAACTCACTCAGCATAATCCAAGTATGAGACAAAACTGTGCCTTTTTCCAAGTGTTAGAACATACAATATCCTGCTCTCAGGGACTAGAGAGAACATATGTTTAAAAAAAAAAAAAAAAAAAAAAAATTCTTGTGTAAGATTTATTATAAACTAATGAAAGCTATTGAAGAGTGAGTTAGCAAAGATGAAGAGCTGAAGTTAGCTATTTTGCTTGTAATTAGGATCTCCTAATTCAGATACACATTATACAGTTGATGGCATTGTCTCGTCTCTCCCTCTGATAAGGGAGCTTCACAGAATGTTCTTCTACTACCATGTATTACTAATTTCCCCATATACACTATAAATAATTAATGTAGTAAACTAGGAAATGACTCAGCTCAGGCATTTAAGCATTCAGAATCAGCATGGGAAAAATCCTACTAGACTGAAATTAGAGAATTTTCCTGCAACACATAAAATAAAATTCCAGCTTATCAGAAAGTTCAAGGACATCCAAAACCTTTGCTTAATATAAGACACCAAAGAACCTGAGAGAAAGTAAGAAAGCTTATTTTAAGCTGAATTTACTATGCAAATTGTTAGAAAATATTATCTTGATAGAAAAAACCTACCAGTTCAACAGGAGCAATACTCCTCACAAGCTGCTGGAGCAGTGTAGCTTCACAGTAAGGAAATTTTCGGATACTTTCTCGAATTAGCTTCTCTTGATATACAGGGAAACCATCTTTATCTCTCCCTTTCAAGAGACTAAATTTTTTAAAACCAAAGCAGAATAAGAAATCACACAGTAACTGCTCAGGGACAAGGACAAACACACAGCATCCAGTACTTTGCCCTCCTCACTCTGTCCTATCCCACATATAACTAAAAGTATGCTCTAAAAAGACTACTTACAGATTCCATTACCCAGTGAAAGAGAACCAGCTATAGGTGGACAAGTAGCAAAGCTCTTTGTTGTATTTAAAAATGAACATTGTGAAAGTAAATGGTAAAGAATAGACAGCAATGCTTTAAAATAAAAATTCTGCTTTTTTTTTTTGTTTAGTAACAAGCTATAGTCCTGATGCTTCTATATGTATTTGGTTGGCTCCTGCAGTTCACTGATGAACAACTTGATTTCAGTATGTGAAAACTGACTTTATGATTTATTTTTCAGTATCACAGGGCTCTGATATGACCTTTCTACAGGTCAGGCCACTTTAAGATCAAGCAGCTAATTCTGTAACTCTGACTGTGTTCTGAGGTTCTGTCTACATGATTTAAGAGCCCAAGTCTCATCTAAAGCCAGTGGGATTTGCTGCTCTCACTTAAGTGTTTTTGAAGAGAAATCTCACTGTCTCACTGCTAGAGAGCAAAACAGGAAAGGAAGTGTTCCCAGATGATCCATACAGGACTCTGAGAAATACTTTTTTTCAAGTCTATCACTCCCCCTTTTTTTCCACCCATGGAACTCTCTGCTACTTCACAGTGTATGTGGGACTGCCAAGTTCTGGCCAGTTTTAGCACAGAGCTGAAACCCAAGGATTGTTTCCTTTGTACCCCAGGAAGGGACAATACCACTGGAAAATAAAAAAGAGTCAGTGCAATCCTGAAGTGACTGCTATTGGGATTATTTCAAAATCTACTTGGCAGAGCTTTTTCTAGAGACAGTCCAACTACTATGATTATTCCAGGTGCCTTTTTCTGGTGTCTGTAAAGTGAGTTCATACATACACCTTCAGACCTTGCTGCAGAAATACGTACCTTTTGATAAATCCATCTAGTTTATCCTCTCGCTCTTTTAAGAATGTAATGCATTTCTGGAAGATGCAACTGATGTAGTGCATTTTCATAGCAAGTACTTCATTCATATCTTTCTGCTTCATGCATTTCTCACAAATTAGATCCAAAACCCTGTAACATTTCTGCAGTGCTTCTACTTCGGCCAATAGAGGGTTCTCTTTTACCAGCAACACAATCTATGAGAAAAAATGTAATCCAATTCAGAGCTAGTATTTTTAAACTTGTTACCATTAAAGGTTACATAAATCTTTGTAGCTAAATTTCAGTGGAGTTTTTATTATTCCTCTACTGCCGTCTAATGCTGTCTTCCCATTCTTTTGTGAGTGTCATTATTTAGTATTTTGCAATTCCTATGCATGAAGTTCTCAAAATTAAGACTGGTATTAAAATATGTATCTAAGAAATAGATACCTGAAGAATTAGAAGCATTTTAAAAGAAACATTTAGAGAAACTACAATACGCTGTCCTAAAATCTATTTCCTTTTTGAAAACCTAAATAAACTGGATCTGCGTAATTTAAGCGGCTTCAAAGAACACACCATCCTCACATATACTTGGAATGCTTTAGGTAGACTAATAACACACTGAGCTAACCATTTTCAAAAGAGACCGTACATTCACTAAATTAGCTGCCAGTTTGTACATGCTGCAGATACTTGGTTGGCAACCACTGACAAATTCCCAACTTTGGACAGCAAGCCCAAGGAACTTGTCTTTGAAATTAGGTGTATTAATTTCTCTGAACTACACAGGAGGAAAAATCCTAAAAAAAAAATTTTTTTAGCAGCAAATATACTTGGAAGTAAAAATAAACATCTCTTGCACATACTGCCAGAAACAGCAACAGCTGTTGCTATGGTGAAACAGTGATTAAGGTAGAAAGATGCATGCTGGGACAAGCATGGAGAGAACACTGACAACTTGTCAAGGTAGGGAATTGTCTTATGTTTCCATTTCAAGTAAGGGTAGGGAAAAATAAATCCAGAAAAGAAAACAACTTATGTTTTTCTATGTTAAAAATAACCTCTCTGATTAATAGCATTATTTTGAGATTCTGACTTATACGAACACTCAAATTGCTTCATTTTTGAATCATGTCCAGACATTAGGGTTGATTCTATGTCATTCTCAGAAGTATCTGAGTTACAGGATAATGCTTTTCATTTTAACTGGATTCACTGAAGAACTGAGTGCCTTTTGACATAAAAATAAAACCAGTTCCCATGCCAACAAACACATTCAATTTACATATCACTCTACCTTAACAGGATGCATATTTGTAGTAGTAATAATTTTATGGAGCGGCCCAGCTAACTTTACTGGCAGTTTTGGCTCTTTATCTAAGCCTTGTGGTTTAGTATAGTAGTCCAGCCTTTCACGTGGAAAGAAGTTGTTGATGATGGTCACACAGTCATGCTGACCTAAAAGTATGTGAGGAAAAAAAATAATAATCATGTAACCATAACATGAAAGAGAAAAAAACAAGATCTGAAACCCAACCTAGTATAAGCAACACAGGTGAGCTTTACACACAAGGAAGCTAAGCATCACATTATTTGCACTGGTAACAAGCAACTTTGTTTTTCTTCTGTAAAGTGTGTGACTTTTTGGCTTCTGGAAGGAAATGATTTCATGACATTTCACTTAACGAATTCCACCCCTTCATGCATCTTTTCTCCCTGTTAAGCCAGAATTAAAATAAGTGTTTATCAAGGTCATTTACTGTATTGAGAATCAAGCCATAAGAAAAGTCAGTATTTTGACTCTGAGGTACAGCTATGCTAATAGCATCTCACAGGTGTTAAAATTTCTCAAGAGTTTTGTCCACTTTGTAGTCTGAAAAAATTGTATTGTGACTTCTTATTTCAGACAGAGAGCAGTGTATTAATCAGAAGAACAGAACATGTGGAAAATATCCTAGAAAAAAAGAAAAAAAAAACAACAAAAAGAAGACTGGGATGAAATAGGATGAGAAAAGTTACATCCTCTTCTTGTTTTCTGCATCTGACAAAATGATGGATTACTAGGCTGAAAGAAAATAGCATTTAGTTTCTGCACTTCAGGGCCACATTCTTTAAATTGATTTATCTTGGCACTAACTCCCTTTATCAGCAGCAGAAGACAACCAACCAAATTCCAGCATTTAAAATCCTTAAGTGTTTTAGAAGAGACCGTCCTAAGGTAACAGAGCACAGTGTCAAACAAATGACGGGGGAAGTATCCTCACTTCCCACACAAAGACAGATGACTTAAAGTTGACTGGATGGAGAATAAAGAAAAATGGATTCCAATGCTCAGCCTATCTCAGTATGGAAATACTTACAGAGGTGATACAATGAGTTTTTAAAGAATTCTCAAAAATTATGTTGGAGTTGTCATTACCCATTCACCAATTCAACAACACATTCAAAAACAATATCCATTCTCCAAATTCCAAGTATAATTAATAGAAGTGGACTTCTTCAGCATATTAAGTACATAGTTAAGGATTTGCTGCTTGAAACTCAAGTGTGAGTACTGGCAATCTTTTTCTCCAAAAAGGAATAAAAGCGGATATGATCTAAATTTAAACCCCAGTAACTCACTGTTACAGGATGTAAATGTAAATGTCAAGGTAAGCTTCTTCTGGAACACCTAATGGACTTCTGAGAGAGTTCTCAGACATTTAAAGAATATGAGAAGGCTGGGTTCAAATGAAAATAGACGTTCATTTTTAGTTGCTGGGGAGGTCATCTGGAAAGCAATAGTTGATTTTTGAAAAAGACACTGCTTTTTCTGGTTATATTTTATCGCACAACTTTGCTGGAAATAGATAAGAAGTACTACATTTGAGTTATATTTAGGAATATTAAGCCAGGAATCTCCCAGCACTGTGCCAAGGTTGGTAAAGAAGTAAAAAGGAGTTTAGAAAAAAAGAAAAAAAAAAAGAGCCACAACAACAGAAAGAAGCCTGGCTGCATGTTTTGCCCAGGATCACCTAACACACTGCAGTGACAACACTTTCTTTATTCCAGCCAAGTTTTGATCAATAAGTGCCAACCTATCTCAGAACAGATCCTGAGATTTCTCCCTCACACGTGCAGAGGGAGAAGAGCAGGAGGTGACTAACCACAAACGTGACCAGTTTCCTCTTACTGTCTGAAAAGTGATAACACTGCATAAACTTGCACACTTGGAGAACAGCAGCATTTGTTCTTATAGATACCATCACTTGGGTATTTATAAAACACAAACTGACTCTGTTAACAGGATGAGATGTGAAAAAGAAAATGATGAACAACCGTGTTAGTTCAAAACAGGTCATTAAACAATGTTTCTCCGATAAAAAGCACCAAAATCTGACATTTCACTTCAAGGATTTACGAAAAGATGCTACACTTTGAGCTTACCCACAAAAGCAGCCATCTGAGCTGCTGTCCTTCCCACAGAATTGACAACATCAGTCTCAGCTCCAGCCTCTAACATCATCCAGGTGATTTCTTTGTTTCCTGTATTTGGGGGGAAGAATATGGAGAATTAGGCAGGACAAACCAGAACTTGTATTTCTTCATGTAAGAGCAAAATCAAGCTTTTCAGTAAGACCTAATATGTGTAGCAGTGAGGAAAAATAATAATTTTAAGTACATTAAGAATTAACTAAGAGAAAATACACATTGCTGCCGCCTTCTTTACAGTCCCAAAGGGTTACATCAAAGTAAAAAATAAATTCACACAGGGTAAAACTCTGCCCTCTGTAATACACATTCAACTCCCTGTAGAGCTTATGGGAGTCACATGTATACAATTACACTAACAATTGGTCCCCCTGGATAGCAGCACAGAAGCAAATTCTACTAATCTCATTTGACAGTTCAACTAAACGTGTGCTATTCTAAGAATAAAAAACTCAGTACTGTTATGTAGCAGGAGCTTAGAGAAGGGAACAGATTGTTCCTTTCTCCTCAGCAGGAACTGGGTGTTCAGACTGGGCTAAATACCAAATAAAATGAAGCTAAAATTTGATGGGAAGATTATATGACATAATTGGTGCCCTTAGAGGCTATTAAGGACACTTGTCACCACTTGTGCTGGTTCTGTTTTCAAAGGTATTTTTGCTTTAACAGTTGCTGTGCACATGCTAACTGAAAAGAAAAACTGAATATGAAAAAAGAAGGGCTGGTAGACAGAAATTAATATTTCTGATTTTAAAAGAAAGGCTTTGTGTCAGTAGTGCTCATGTACCTTTTGCACTCACAGGTAACAGATCTTAAAGTCAATATTAAGAAGCATTAAAACCCAGGATGGCAGGTTAAAATCACAGCTGGGAGAAAATGGTAAAAATCCTGCAATTTCAATAAAGCTGCAGGCATTTAACAGTCTCTGACAGTTTGTTCCTATTTATTTGCTGCACTTTGAATATTGCTCAGTGCCACAAAATGCTGAAATCTTTTTACCAAAGTTTGAGCAGCCTCATGAGCCAGTTAAGGCATCAAAGCCTTTTTTTTTTTTTTTTTTCTTTTCTTCTGAATTTACAATGAAAGAAAGCAGAGTTTAAACTCTACCTGACAACAAATGTTACATCTTCCCAAAAAGGAGGTTCTAGGGAAGTAAATGGCCTAATAGAAAAGACACTTAAAGTAATATAGCATTTCCAGTTCTAATTCTTATTCTGGAAGGAACATTGTTTTTATGTAATGCCTTTTCCTCACTCGAGAAAATGATTGTTCTTTGCATCAGGAACACGAGAAAAGCAAGAGGAACATTGCAAAGCTCCACCGGAACTGGGAGAAGATATATATATATAGCTATAAGCACTCTCATGAAAAAAGAAAAGGATGAGAAAGGAAAAAAAAGTTAAAAAAAACATTTTTAAAACATATTAAATAAATTTGCATAATCTCACAACATAGTTGCAAAAATAATGTAGAAGAGAAGCGACATTTCAAAAATATTTGATTGATTGGACAAGCTTCATGTATTACTAAAAGCTACTGATACAAAGTCCTAAAGAAGGCAGTATGGTTCTTCCCAGTATAACAGAATATAATTAAACAATGTATCCTACTGTAAACTAAAATGGTCACCAGAATGAATTTAGACATGTGACCAGACAGAACTAAGTACAGATATGCTATAGGCCTCAAAAAGCTGAACAAAGAAAAATTTTGTATGAAAAAACCAGCAACTCCTCTATTTCACTGTCCTGATGATTCTCAACACGCTAACACGAGCCACGTAAATAACAGTAGGCCTGAATCACGCCAAGGTGTCAACACATTCCTTCAACTTATTAAGTCAAACTGTAAATACCAATGTCACAAAATTCAGTGAGATAAATTTCGTAATAAGTTACCTGAAAGCCCAGCAAACATCAAGGCAGTGTATCCATGTTCGTGTTCATTGCAGTTAACATCAGCTCCATGTCGCAAGAGCAACCTGCACATGTCTACTTTCCCTTTGTAGGCCGCATGCATTAGAGGAGTCATGCCATGCTAAGAAGAGGAAGGAAGAAGCACGCAAAAGAATTAGTTGTATCTCTTGTTTCTCATGCCATTGATAATTTTCACTTGCTCACACATGTTGAATGTACCTGCCAAAGCACGTGTAGCATTAGGGAGTAAGAACAAAAAAGGTCACAAAATGTCAGTGAAGAAATGTGGTTACTAACATGCAGCAGTATTTCCATTTTCCATAGTGTCACTGTTTTCTGATGATACAGTTATATATGTGAAAACAGACAAGTCTTAAAAAAAATGAAAACCATTTCCCACAAATTAAACATTAGTCTTCTTTGTAAGACATGAGCATTATAGACAACTAGTGCTTGTCATAGCAGTAGAAACTTGTTTTAGAAAATCTGTCACGCTCCTAAGCTGTTATTTTTCCCCCTGCATTAAATGATAAGTAAAATTAGAAATAGGGTCTTACTGTTTTTGCCATTAGAAAAATTTGTCATTTCTAAAACGCACCTTGTCTAGTCATGCTTATTGGTAATTGTACTGTCCTGACTCACACTTACCTTCATGGTAGCACTGTGTTTGTAGTCCTACATCAGCCAGAGCCCTAAATGCCTTTTATAAAGCTGTATCTAACTCTAACTAGACCTTAACAGCCACACAGCCTCAATTCTTGCCTTTTGATAAACCACACCAGAGCAAAAATGATTAGGTTGAGCAGGGAAGGCCATAAGTTATCAGAACTGCACTAGTGTAATTACCAATGCAAAGGTAGGCAAGTCCTAGAGGAAATTTTCCAAACAGTGATGAATGGTTAATACAGGCTTTCTCACTCTCAAAGAGCAGGGAGCATCTCCTTGAGCTCTTTTTGAGAAAACATTCAAGTTCTTCAATTTTGATAAACTTTTTTCCAATATGCTGTTTATTTTCACTTAACGCCAAGTCAGGATGCAAGTTATCAGCTAAGACACAGTAACTGCCTAAAAACATTCTCCAGCACTGAATACACGGATGGGTGATTTGGTCTGTCCCATAAGGAAATCAAACTGGCATTTTCTTCCCTGTTTTTTGCAGGTCAGGGTGATGTGCACAGTTACGCTCCTATACACCATTACCACAGCTCCATAAATGCAGGGTGATGTGATGTTCTGAAATAGCCAGTTTGAGCCTAAATGTGTTTTTATTTTCATAGAACAAAACCTAAAGTTACATTTTTAATTAGCATTTTCAAAAAATATATATATAAAAAATAAATCCTTGAGGTGAGAGAACTTGAGCAAGTTAAAATTATAACCACAATTTTCAGTATAATTTCATTACTCCCTGCTCTAAATGAAAACTTTAAAAAAATTCTTGCAGCACTTTATTTTAGTAATCTGAAATATTTTCACATGCTGCAATATTAACTGCTATTAAAGAAACGAGAGACATTCACGAAACAAATTTGTGACTGTTTTTGTTAGGTTTCGTTTGTGTCCTGTAATGGAAAGAAAAGCATTCTATCTTACTGTGCATAATACATTACAAACAGCAACTTTTTAAAGGCCAGTTTGGAGGCATCTAGTTCAGCTAGATACTTGAATTAAATTGTAAAAATGCCTCTGACTTAATAGAAATAGTACTAAAAGCTGCTTGTCCAGTGTCCTAGTTTTGGCAACTATATGACTGGAACTTTCATTCAGTGAAAGTCTTTAGAATTTCCAGCCTTAAAGCTTTTGAGTGAGATCATCCTTATCCACTTAAATATGCTGCAAGCTGGATTTGGAAAGCAGTCAATACATAGATGAATGAATAGTTCTATCTACAGTTAAGTATGAATTAATTCTAATATGAAATACTGTTCACTGAGTGCAGATATCTCTCACAGTCTTCTTCCTCCTCCTCAGCCATCCTGCTGAGTTGTTGGTAACACATTATGTTTCTGACTATTTGTTTAACTGTAGTAATGAGAAATTAAATTCTGTGCTCATCAAAGTCCTACATTTAAATCACAGAATGCTCAATACATATTGAATTTTCTTCAGTTTGTGGATTTTGAAATACTACATAAAAAGATCAGAAGACATAACCTTTTCTTCTGAATGAAAGCCATGGATTTGACAATTTTTCTGCTAATATGGAAGTTCACACTGGAGTAGTAAGACAGAGTGACTGCAAAACCCTGCACTGAAGATAACTAATAGAAGTGAATAGATTAGCAGGCAAGCTGCTGTTGCAATTCCAATAAACATTCAAACCAGAAGTTAACAGGACACTGTCTTATGTATTAATATACATTTTTTTAAATCAACAAGTGAGTTATGAGCATGAAATTAATAAATTGTGTTTGCGTGTTTGCTGTAAATGCAATCAGAAAATTGCTCTAAAACTGCTCATTCTGTGGACTCTCATGTAAAAAAGAACTTTGAGGAAGGCAATGAATTCCTAGTTCCCATCTAAATCATGCTATCCTTTTAGTATCTAAGCATTTGATTGTCAAGGCTCCAATTCCTCACTTATTAAATTAATAAAAGTTAATAAAAAATAACAGCAGTAATACAGTAATAATGTGAAGTTCAGGATAACAGCTAAGGCAGTGGAGGAAGAAAATAAGACCTGATGCATTCAGAGCAGTCTCCAGTTGTGGCGACCCTGCATAACAGACAAAGCTAATGTTCAATTGGTGTTTCATACACTACGTACAATTACTAGAATAACGTATTACAGGCAAAACAATTTGTAACAGAAAAAAATTTAAAGCTGACATGAGACAACTGCTGGATTGAAAATCCTAAATAAATCTGAACATGCATCATTACATTTATCACTGCTGGGGAGGCGGGGAGGAAGGAGACTGAAAGAAGTCCATGGTATGAACTGTTTAAATATACCCAAGGCACATACTGTTTCTTCTTTAACAATATCCTGAGGCATAACTCAGCTATGGTGCCTATTAATAAACCATATCCTCTCAGCAGTAATCCTACATGTTGCACTAATAATGCATCATGGGTGCACTAGTTCAGCAACCGCACAAAAATAAATGCTTTGTAAATTCATAAATTAAAAACACACAAACATATTTATCTTGGATTCCTAAAGTTTACTGTAAATCTGAGCATGATTAGTTTGCCAGAAGCTTCTGAAATTCATAAACATTTAAAACTTAATTTTTTAAACTGTATTTAAAAACAATCAGAAAACGGCCCTGTCAGCAGTACAAAAAATGCTAATAGTATCCCAGGAACATAACCAATATGTGATAATGGTGACCATGGTAATGAAGAGATCATTTCCCTGTACTCAGCACTCATGAGACCCCATCCTGAATACTTTTTGCAGTTTCAGGCCCCCCACTACAACAAAGACAGGGTCAACTGCAGCGAGTGCAGCAGAGCTACCACCTAGACATGGTAGGAGCTCCCAAGCTGGGGGCTGGAGCATTTGTGAAGAGAGGCTGAGAGAACTGGGTTAGGTCAGCTGGAGAGCAGATGACTTTGTGGGGACCTAAAAGCAGCCTGACTCTTCACTTACGGTGGCGGGAAGGCAAAAGACAATGAGATTAAGCTCTAAGGTCCTTTCTAGCCTAAACTCACTGGTGATCTTATGAAGTGGTAAGGTCAGGAAAAGCACAAAATGATATGAAGTACCTAATCAAGAACAGACACAAGCCATTGGGCGTTTAAATTTAATAAACTACTCAGGGATCTAACATGCATACATGACAAATACATTTTTGCTTTCATGTTAGATTTTTCACGAATGCTGTATGCTTTAGAACAATACTGTAAAAAGAAAGAACAGGAAATAGACATGAGCCTCCCACAAGAGACTTTTCTTCAAGAATTTCCTCCCATCTTTGCGTCACACTTAAGAATTATGTCTTTTACACAGCTATCACCTTTGTCTCTGCAAAAGACAGCATTTTCCACTTCTGACCTAGCTGCTTACTCTTTCTGATTATGGTTCTGCAAAGATGAGGTGCAAATGAGAGATGAGTAAAAAATAAGGACAGCTACTCTTTATTCACACTGCCTGCTGTTCTACAAACAGATGGGCTGCACAGTTAGGCAGGGGGTGACAAGAAGCCAGGCATGCCCCCATGTATCTTGCTGCAGTGTTCAACTTACCTTATAGACACCAAAGCTCATGTAGTAAGTTCAGAGAAAATACACAGCATGCACTACACAAAGTAACATTAAACTTCCTTTTAAAAAAGCTTAGAGCTCTTCAAATGTTCACTATTCAGCTGCAGGCTGGAAACATCAGAGGAATTCTGACTTCCAAGAGTCTGCATTGCAAAGTTATTTAACACCAGGCAGGCCTCTGGATCTAGTCTTTTAATTGCTAAACCCAGTACAACGCTTGCACAGTTGTGCCATACCTCATCCAAGCAATTGACATGGACGTTCTTGCTGCCCAGCAGCCTTCCAGCCTCTTCAACATTCCCTTTAATTAAAAAGAGACAGAGAGAAAAGGGAATGAGAACAAGAAATCAAGAATTAGGGGAAAAAGAACAGTTTCATTCCCAATTAGAATAAAAACCTTTGTAACTAAGCATCAATAAATCCATCACACCTGGTGAAGAGGCATAGGAATGAACAGTATTATGTTCTAGGAGTTAAAGGCCAAGGTCTCAGTTTAAAAGAATAGTCTGAAAGAGTGCACTATGAGTAAGCATTCATTTTTCTGAATTAACTGATCTACATACACACAAGAACAGGACGTATCTCTTCATAAACTGCATCAGAACAACTGAATAAAATGATATTGAGTATTTTAATACATTCTGTATTTCTGGAGGCTCTTACATCTAAAAGAAAGAAATTATCACATTCACTTCTTTGGTCTGAATGAAATATGCTTCAAAGTTCAATCTCCCTTAGTGCTTAAATTCAGGATTTGCATCTTCCCACCTCACAAGTCCTCTAATGTAGATGAAATTTGCTTACAGTAACGCAGAATAAAGGCAGGAAGTGAGTACAAGGACCATGGTAACTTGATCACTGACATTTCAAAAAAGAAAACAAAAACAAATGCATACGTAGATTGAAGTCTGAAAAATCTGTACAAGGAAAAAGAACAGGCCATACCTTGTTTGATTTACTACAAAAACCTTTCCAGCCAAAGATGTAAGAACCTCAGAGAAAGCCCACTGACATTACTGAAGAGGCCTGCAATGCCTCTTCAGCACGTATCAGACATTCAAGCAAATAGAAATTAAGCTGAGTCTCAAACTGGGAAATTTATAATTTATTGCCAATTGACAGAAAACTCCAATCAAGTGAAACTATTTTAACAGTAGTCCGCTATCTGAAAATTAATTATTTGAGGGAAAAGAGCCAGTAATCTGGGTCACCTCGATGACAATCCAGCAAAATACAATGCCTGAAGGTGAGGGCACTGCCAACTAGCCTGCTCCTCCAAACAATTTTTTCCTTAACATACAAGAAGCTTCTTAGGGCCTGACGTAGTTTTCAGAAGAATATTTCGGCAAAAGGACAGGTGTTTGTAAGAGCAAATCCTCAAGGAATGATTGTCAAAGTATACTTTTGGGCAGACAATGCAAAACAAAATTGCATTTACAAATTCAGAGCTCTGTATGACAAATCACCTGAGGATTTCCAAATAGGGCACTAAACTTTGGCAAACATCAAAGTTTCAGGGTTGGCTAGCTCCGGAAGTTGGAGCTGAGCCATTCCTAATGCTGTGTGATAGGAGGACAAGAGACAATAGGCAGAATTTGAAAGAAGGAGAAGTTCATTCTAGATGTAAGGGTCTAGACCTTTAAGGGTCCCTTTCAACTCTAAGGATTCTATGAGTCTACATAGCTATAGGTGTCTCTGTTCACTGCAGGAAAGTTGGACTGGACAACCTTTAAGGGTCCCATCCAACTCAAACAACTGTGTGATTCTATAAGGAAAAACATTTAACTACAAGCCTGAGAGGAAGAGGTTGCCCAGAGAGATGGTGCAGTCTCCATCCTTTGAGGTTTTCAAGGCCTGATCACATACAGCCCTGAGCAACCTATGGTGGACTCACAGCTGGACAGTTTTTAGCAGGAGGCTGGACAAGAAACTCCTGATGTCCCTTCCAACCTGATCTCCTCTATGACCTTAATTATAAGCATGTGGTAAGATAGAGCGTTTGCAATTTTTAGTAAAAACCGAGTCAATCAGTTGATCCTGAACCACATTAAGTTCATCACTGGCTGTCCTAAGTTTGTCTCTGACACAGAGGCACAGGTTAACAAGACTGGCTCAGAACTACGCACAGAAGCGCACGTAACATGGGTGTCTTCAGTTTGCGTCCAGCTAACAGCTCTCACAACTCCCAGAACAGCGTTCTGAGTACAGGTGTTCAGACAGAGCTGTAAATTATCTGTGAAATCCAACACGAGAAGAACTCTCCCAGCAGCAAGAATGCGGGCAACGCGATGTGGGGAAACAGCAACTCGTGTGCGAAGCACAAAATAAAACTACGTCAGCGATAAGAGCTGCGGGACACCCCGGACAAGCACAAGTTCTGTTAGTCTAAATAGGCTCTGCCTGTAGAGACAGGCAGATCTTCAGCAGGACGCTTTCTCAGCAC
>JAOWBP010002978.1:23611593-23629658 GCA_028571105.1 Tragopan temminckii
TGTGAAGTCAGGATGAGTAGAGTAGGATTGATCTGTAGAGTACTATTTGATAGAGCGGAATTGATTATTTCTTCCCAACGCTTCAGGTGCAGTTTGGGGAGTTGTTCTGCAGTCAGAACTCTCAATTCGTACTGTGTACAGCAGCCATTGCTTTGTGACTGCCCTTAATACTAAAGTAACTCTAGGACACTGCCTTCAGCTTTGAATCACCTGATTGTAATTACAAACAGAATGTCTCATGAACACGTATTTTTGAGGAGCAAAACTATCAAGACACATAGCATGCATAGTCATTATTGTAATGCTGTTTTTATACATAGACTGAATTCTTTGGGGCAGTGTGATGCCCAGGCTGCCCAGAGAGGTTGTGGATGCCCCGTCCCTAGAGGTATTCAAGGCCAGATTGAATGGGGCCCTGGGTAGCCTGGTCTAGTATTAAACGGAGAGGTTGGTGGCCCTGCATGTAGCAGGGGGTGGGAGATTCGTGATCCTTGAGGTTCCTCCCAACCCTGGCTATTCTGTGATTGATGTTCAAGTCTCCTGAATATTGAGGGGATGGAAGATCAGATTACCAATACAGACATATTCTTGGTTTTATACATATGTATTATCACACAAGCATTGCATTTGGTGACATTTATGTCCAGATACAACGTGGAAAAAAGAAGGAGAATCTGAACTCTTGAAATGAGAGAAGATGAGGTGCCAACACAGACCTCCATCTGTTCTGATGTGTGAGCAGTCGGTGTAGGTGTGCATATTTGCATTTTTAGTGAAGGTAGAAACATAACTGAATTGCTCTGACTTCTCATTATGTTGTTTTCCTCTTTAAAAAGAGTTCTTGCCATAGATCTTCATCATTTGAATGCCCAATACCAGAGGCCTTCTGGGGAAAAAAAAATTCTGAAGCATGGCTAGGAAGCCTATCCATCTCTGTACTCTGCCTTTCTCTCTGTTTTGAAAGCTTGAGAGGTTGCTTGAATTTGGTTTTCCTTTAGATTGGTTTGACATATTTTTGTTTTGTGAGTTTGTTTTTGCTCTTTAGTCTTAATATGTTCTTGTAACACTGACATCAATTCTGAAAATTCAGATGTCACAATGCTAAGACTGACATCACATGGAACAGTAGGAGAAAGAGGAACTAGAGTAAAGCTGCCTGCAAGTATGTATTTAACATTGGTGTGCTTCTGCTCTTTTCATAATGAAAACAATCATTTTAAATGTGTTCCATCTTAAAAGGAACAAGTTTATATCCTCTTGCAAAATTAGTAATATGGCCTGCTAACTCACGTCAGTTCTCAGCACTGGGGCAGGTTGCCCAGCATGGTGGTGGATGTCCCATCTCTGGAGACATTCAAGCTCTGACCAACCTGATCTAGCTGTAGGTGTCCCTGTTCTTTGCATGGGAGTTGGACTAGCTGACTTTTAAAGCACCCTTCCAACTCACAAGCAAATCATAAAATCATTTAATTTTTGTTGTTTTTCCTCTCTCCCTGGCCTTATTGGTTTGTCACCTAGCTCACTGTGCTTTTGACGTAGTACGCCCAAGTGGATTATTCTGCAGTGGGGGCTTAACTCTTGCCCTGGGCCTTTGTGGGTTTAAGGGACAGCTTTTCTTGGAATAATGTTATGGAGCTATGTGGAATAGATTATGTCTGTAACTTTCCTGACAATGCTTGATTTACAAACTGAGACAAGTCGACCTTTGTCTGGTCTGGTCACTGAAAGTGGCCTGTGGTAGGTGGATAGGGTTAGTTGTTTTGTTATTTTCTGTTGTTTTTGTTGTTTTTAATAAATATTGTGTATAGAAATAAACAGATAGGAGTGCTGCTTGTTTTTAATTTATACATTTGTCATACTTGCAGCAATTTTCGGTGTAGGATGTTGTATCATCCTTATGCTTGATAGCCTCTCTCTTGAATGGTCTCTTCCATGAATTCATCTTAAGAGCTTTAGAGTTTCTGCACGCAGCGGAAGAAATTGTGTTCTGAAGTAAGGCTGAGAGCTCTCAGTTGGCTGCCCGCTTTTGTAGGATAGCACCTGCTGTGACCCTCTCTACTTGTTCAGTTTCTTCTGTCATTTTTCTGACCTGCAGAGGGTAACAATGGGTTATGTAGGCACCCTGTACCACACATTGCTGGGTGACGTTGCCATAGAATTAGTTTATGTAAGACTGCAAGGAATTGTATCAATCTGCCTCAAAGCCAGTTATCTGTCTTCATATGGAAGGTGCCTGGATGTTTAGTACTTATATCACCCATTTAGGAGTTTGATCCCTGCAATAACTGTGTGCTGTAAGTGTGGTCAGTCAGCTGGGAGGAGGAGGAAGTACCCCAGGGAGCAGGAGGCTTTGGGGATGCAGTGATGCAAGTCAGTTACAGGCTTATTTGCTGTCCAAGTGAATGCTGCTAACAGCATTAGTTGCTGTGTTTGGAATAGCTGACATGGTGCAAAGCGTTGTGCGTTTCTCCTGCTGGCTCTTGGTGCTACCTCTTTTTAGCAAGAAATACTGGAATTCGCATATCTGAAAGCTCATTCATTACCTGAAGTCTTGTGTTTGTTAACTTGGTGAACTACTCTTCTTCTGAAAACTTTGAAGAAATAATTAGGGAATTATTTCTTCAAACTTGATTTCAGTTGTTGCTGAAGCTGAAGGCCTTCACCACTTGCAAGTCTGTAAGAGGTGCCGACTATTAATACAGCCTTCCTCCGATTACTGTATTTAGTCCATGAAATACTATACTGTTAGCAGCTGGGAGGCATGGCTTTCTGCAGAATTGACACTTGGCATTTATTTATTTATTTAATTGCAGCCCTTATTGTGTTGACAACAACTTTGGAGTTTTCAAATCCTGCAGTGCTGTATGTTGCAGGTGCTGGTGGACTCCTGGGCTCTCACTGCTGCTGAGAACTGTAAGACAGCAAGAGAGAGAGAACCACCACGTCTCTGATTTCACTGTTGTGATTGTTGAGCTATATGAGTAGAGTTGACATGGAAAATTCAGCTGTCAGCATGCACTGAAGAAGAGAAACAGGGTGGACTTGAGTGGAGAATTGGTTCTGCATGTGAGAAATCTGCTCTTCTTGGACTTGCCTTCATTACCAAGCTGTTCTTACATTGTCTTGTGTCTGACGAGCCTCATTACTAGCAATGAAGCTTCTCTGGTAATTTTTTAACATGATTTCTGCTGTATATTTGTAGGTTTTTGTTTGTTGCAAATTAGACTGTTGGTGCGAAGGAATGAAATAAAGTGGCTCCAGTGAATGGTTGTTTCTCAATGTATTGTGAACAGCAATACAGCTTTTTCTACTAGACGTTGCTTAATGGAGAATTGAGCTAATTTGTGGCAGCAGTGCTTTTGTAGCTATGTTTTTGCAGAACTTCAGCTGGGCTATCTTTCCTGCAACAAAGTCCTTACAGTGACTATTGAGATGATTCTGTTTCTCCAAGACAAATAGCACGGCTAATGCTTCTCTGAATTAATCAGTCCTGTTTTAGCATCTACTCAGTCCATTGAAAATGGGATCCTGCATTAAAACAAACAAAAAAATACTTTGGAGAAGTATTGCGTTCTGCTCATTTTCTGTTAACCTGATCCTAATCTCTGCCAATCCTTTTTTATCCTCTGTTTTTCTGCTGGCAAGCTTTGAGTTGGATGACTACCATCACCTTAAAATTGGTATTCAGATCCAAAGTGATCAGTAGCAATACATCATCTCCGTTTTCTTGGGAGTACTTGAGTTGCAGACACAGCAGTGGGAGAGAGCTCTCAACTGAAAAGCTCCCATTAATACCCTCTCAGAACTATAACTCCTAGCTGCTGAAAGAAGCCTTGTTACTGAAAGCTAACTTTTTTGTGTGTGTCAACCCAAGTGTATGATTTCATTTGCTTTACTTGTATTTTTACCTGTCAATGATTAAGAATCTTTTTCTGTTCTTTTTGCCTGTGCCATGACTTGTGTATATTACGTGTGGCTGCTGATGCGACACAAACCATTTCCTTAGTGGTTCAATTTGCAATTCTCTGACTTTGTGGAGTACTTCGGGAGTGCTTCACTGTGAGAGGTTTCTACTTTGTTTTCCCCTCTTTATTCAACTGAGCAGCTTCTTTAGACATTCTTGGTTAGTGACTGAATAAATGCCTGCAATACGTGCATTGGATACGTGCGTTGTGTTATGTACTTAATTCAGTCTGTGATTGTGAGTTAATTAGCAGCTGTGGGGCTCTCTTTTTTCTCTGAGAAGCACATCCCTGTGTCTCCCAGTTTAGCAGTTAGGTGATGTGATTTATGCAAATTCCGGTGAGCTCTGCCTTCTCATTTTTGCCTGCACTTCTGTAGCTGTCAGCTGGGTAACTAATCACAGATCACACAGAATTCTTGACTGGACTATTTTTTTTTTTTTTGCATGAGTGCAATTTTTTATTTTTTTCTTTTACTGTGATTTCATTCTGTTCTGATACTTGTTTTCTACTAGTTGAGTGCTTGCTACAGAAATGAAACAAGTTGCAGTTGCTCTTTATTAAGTCTAATGGGAGAGAGGAAACAAAGAAGAAACAAGTGCTCTTATTGCAGTGGGTGCTTACTCTGGTGTGGAAAAACACTGTCCTGTGATTTAAAACAAAAAAAAAAAGGTAAGCCTTCAGAGCTTCTGGAAAGCTCTTTTGGGAAAGGCAGAGTGCACTCAGTGCTCTTGTAGAATACCTGCTACAACGCTATATTAAGAATGCCAAACATGATATCTGCTGTTAACTATGGCATGCTTCCAAGTATGAGATTAAAGGTCAGAATCTGGTTGCTTCAACCGCTGTAATATCATAAGCAAAAATAATCCGTAACAGAAGATGTATTTTCCTGCAATAAACATGTGGATTAACAGTGTTGTTTTACAAATAAATACTGAAACAGGAGGTTGATAAGCAGTCACACAACTGTAAGTTAATTATTAATTCCAGCCTGTAGCCATTGAGATAATACTTGAGTAAAGCTGTGGGGGAATTTTTAACTGACTGGGGCCTGGCTCCTGCTTTCCTGGCTCTTTGTAATGAGTAAGGTCTTTGGGATAAAGGCTTCCTCAATGCTGTAACTCTAATGGTGGTCTTTGCAGGCAAAGTATCAAGCTAAAGCCTGCAGCTCCCAGCATGGCTCTTTCACCTCATGGTTGAAGTTACAGCCCTTCAGGTATTTAGCCCTTTCGAAAAAGAAAATCGTGTTTTAGGAGTGGAGGCCAAGAGTAGGAAAATGATCATGAAACAGTACAAGTCAGCCCAAATCAAGAGAACTTGTGGAAAGGCAGCAAGTGCCCCTCCCTTAGGGCTGAGCCACAATTGTGATTAACAGGGGAAGAGAGGCTGAGGAGGTGTTTCTGTAGCCCATCTTCTTTCACATCCTCAGCACTTGAGACCTTGGAAACAGCAGACAGCCTTTTATTTTCTTGTGTCAGTGTGAATTTCAAAAGAGTGTTGGTGCTGCTGTGTTCCTGACAAGCTGCCATCCGGGCTCAGGTGTAAGCACAGTGCTTCTTCATGCTGACCACATCCAGGATACGTGGGCACCCAAGGTGAATTTCTCACAGGGGTGACGACCATATCAGAGCAGTGAAGGCGCTGCGGTGGTGAGGTGAACACGTGGGTTGTGGGGTTGGTGTTATGTGCTCCCACCCTCCTCTGCCACCTGCAACTGCTGTGAAACGCTTGCAGAGAAAGATCTCATCAGGGGCTGAGCATCACAGTGGAAAGTGGGAAGCCTGACAAGGATTTGGCAAGACCCTGTGGCTGCGTCATATCCCTCTGTCCTAATGTCCCCTTACATGCTTTGTGCCTCTGCACTGGTGGTGATTTATGGGCTTTCTGCCTTCAGGTTCTGTTAGCTCACACTCCTGCTGCCTTCCCAGCAGTGAAGGGAGCTGCTTGTTTAGAGCAGGAGTGTGAGCCCTTCTTCCCTGCTGATGGAGTGAGGTATTTAATTGGTTTTTAATGTATCCTTTGTCTTGTTGCTGAAAGAAGAAAAAAGCCCCAGATCTAAGCCTGAGACTGAATGATGAGAAGGTGAAAATGTGTAATTGGTTTCCTGGATGAAAAAGACCCAGTAAAACCTCTTAATGCCCTGTATGGAATGTATGGAAAGGCTTCGCCTTAATTTTTTTATTATTATTTTTTTTTTTTTTTTTTTTGCATAGAAAAATATTACCTTCATGTGTTTTTTTTTTTGTTTTTTTTGTTTTGTTTTGTTTTTTTTTTGCTGATGTGTGGCATGATGTCTGTCAGGGGAAGTTTCACTGCTATGAAGCAACTGATTTTGAATTCATCGTGAATGTGTTCACATTTGAAGAATCTCAACTGATTCTGAAATTTTTGTTCAGGTGTGAAACAGTGCTTAGAAAAATAGATTTAATTTGGATAAAAGTTTCCAGTATTTATACATTCAACTTGAGGTATGTATTTCCAAGACCAAATGTTTTCAGTATTTCAGATTGGCAGAAACATCAGCCCTATTGAGGGTTTAAATAATTGAGGAGTTAATCATCATAGGAATTTCCCTGTGGCATAGATAAAAAAAAAAAAAAAAAAAAGCATTTTTCTAATTTTTCAGCAAGTTTGAATTTGCTGAAAGCTTTGCACTTGTTGATGTTTTTATTTTATTAGTTAAAACTGGTTTTATTGATTACTATAACTTCTAACTGTGTTGCAGGGGTTGTTCAGTTATTAAAACTTTTACATCACCAACTCTTGCAACTTGAGCGCTTCTTAAGTATGAATCTGTTTTGTAGGAGGCTCTCAAGGAAAGTGGGAGTGCAGTTTGAGAAACTGTTTAAAGTCAAATCATTTTTTAATTTTTGATTGACTTCTATAGCTGCAAGTCAGTTACCAGCAGTCTCAGACCCATTCTGACTGGTACCAGGCTGTCTGATGGCAACGCTGTCAGGGTCCTGCTTCTTAAACACCGGGAAGCTGGATGTGCAGTTTGAACATGAATTTTCTGCTGGAGGTTTTCTAGATACAAAAGAGAGAATGAACAGTGAAATGGCTTTTGCCAAGCTTCCCCCATCTGCTGTAGCAGAGTGGAGTCTGTAAGAAGTATGGTAAGGAGTTGTCATTTCCACATCTCTTGCTCTATTTCCTGCTAACAACTCATACAAATCATAGAAGATGTTGAACTTCAAGGCATTAGGATAAGTGTTTGAGGTTTTCTTTTTGGCAATGTTTTCATCCTACCCTTACCCATCCTTATTGCCTTTATGCCTCAGAAACCATTCTGACTTAGCTAGCTGGCATCTCAAAACTTGCCTTTGCTTTGAGCTATCTGGTATCTTTCAAAAAGTAAAACATATGTGGAATTTCAAGGTTTCTGATTGCAAGGTTTGAGAACTATGTGACATCTGATAGACATGCTTAATGTGGTACTATCAAGTGCAATGCTCTGTGCAAGTTTGTACACTGCCGTGCTGAACTTATGGCTTTCAGCCATCACTTCAGAGTTGGTTGTCAGTACATTCTTGGTTATTTGTGTGGTTTTTTTCATTGCGTTCACTTCAAATTTTAAATGATCATCCAGACACCTGTTGTGGTGGCAGCAGCACTTCAAAAGTTGCTTGCAGTACCTGGTGTCATTTGCACTGGAGATTGGTCCTGGGCTTGTAGAGATCACTGGGTTTGTTTTGCTCAGGCTCGTGTTCCTGCAGCCTGTTGGTGACTGTGCCTTTGCTCTTGCTGTGCCAGTGCCTTAGAGAGTGCCTTATAAAGCCTGACCCTCACTCGAATGGATTAAAGCGCAGTGTATTTAAAGTTAAATATAGAAGGCAGAGCTCTCATTCCTAGTAATTAACTGTTCAAGAGTCTCTTCTGTTGCACTGACCCCTAGTCATTTAGTCTACCACAAGTGGCAACTCTTACATTAACTGCTTTTTCCTTTTTCTCTCTTGTTCCCGGATGTCCTAAAGGTCATGTTTTGTATTATTTTAAATATGACCAGTTTTAAAATCTGATAGCCTACCTTAAGCTGCATACTACTCTTCAAGCAGTTTAAAAATACTCCACATCAGAAGTGGTCGAGAAGGCCAATGGTATCCTGGCTTGTCTCAGGAATAGTGTTGCCAGCAGGAGCAGGGAGGTGATCCATCTCCCTGTACTCAACCCTGGTGAGGCCACACCTCGAGTACTGCATTCAGTTCTGGGCCCTCACTACGAGTAAGACTCTGAGACCCTGGAGCATGTTCAGAGAAGGGGAGTGATGCTGGTGAGTGGTCTGGAAAACAGGTCTGATGAGGAGGTGCTGAGGGAGCTAGGATTGTTTAGTCTGGAGAAGAGGAGGCTCAGGGAGGCCTTGTATCTCTCTACAACTACCTGAAAGGAGGCTGTAGTGAGGTGGGGGTTGGCCTCTTCTCCCGTGTAACTAATGATGGGATGAGAGGGAATAGCCTTTAGTTGCACAAGGAGAGATTTGTGTTTGATATTAGGGAAAAATTTCTTCTCTGAAAGTGCGGTAATGCATTGGAGTGGGCTGCCCGAGGGGGTGGTTGGAGTCGCTGTCCCTGGAGGTGTTGAAGAAATGTGGATGTGACACTGAGGGGTGTGACTTAGCTGTGTGGTGATGAAGAGTCAGTGGTTGGACTTAATGATCTTAGGGATCTTTCCAATCTTAACAATTCTATGGAGGAAGTCTAACATCAGAAATATAGCATATGCATTTCTGTCTTTTATAGTAAGTATTCCTAGGCTGAGGTCAGATGCCTTTGTTCAGTTCTTTGCTCTCAAAGCTGCATTTTTTTTTTCACTAAGGAAGTAGATAGTGCTGGTACCAGTCCAGTGGCTGCAAGAACTGAGGATTGGTTCATACCTGCTGTGTGGCTTGCTTGAAAATGTCTAAAGCTCATGGGCAAGGGCTGAGGCGTCAGGGGGCAAAACAAACCCAGTGAGAAATACCTGGGAGAGTATTGTATTTTGTACTTCCATCTTCTATGAATAATAGGTGGTCACAAAGACAAAGCAGGTAAGTGTCTCATCTGGTTCATCCATGGCTGAAGGCTGGCCTGTTGCTCAGGGCTGTGGTGTATTTGCAGAGCACACCTCCTGCTTCTCAGCCTCTGAGGAGGCTGCGTGGGGGGAAAGAGATGTCTGAGCTCCCTTGCGAAGAGGGGCTGGGATTTGACAGCACTTCAGAAGATCCTGTGGTATTGCGGTATGATGTTTTTTCTCTCCTTGCAGATGTGTGGGAGCATTTTCCAGAAGGCAGTGTAGTGTGGTGGTTGTTCTGAAATAATCTCTGTTAAGACAGTAGCTTTAAATCACAGTTATGAATGTCAGCCTCTCAGTATAACTGGCTTGGTTGCTATTTTTCATATGACTTGTAGGAAGCAAAACCAGTCTTGACTGTGGACTTGGCACATTCCAGTGCATGCTGGTGTTTTCTGACTGCTGATAAATCACAGAGCTACACTAGAGAGCAGTGGTTTGCCAAGCTACACATCTGAAGCACTACTGAAGTGGCTCGTTGGTGATGCTGCAACTAGGAGAGAGTGGTAAATGGGAGCAGTGTTACGTAGAGCGCTGCTAAGTGCTGTATAAGCTTTTGAGGAGGGGAGACCATTGCTTAGGCAATAAGGTGTGGTTAATGGCATCTTTCTAGCCAGCGAGTTTGAGTTTCTCTTCTTACGTGGTAGCAAGTGCTTGCAAAGGGACATACTTTTGAACTGGGCTTGCAGCAGCATTAGATTCCATGTTGAAATTTGTGTTGGAGGAGTCCATGATGGAGAAGCAGAAATAATACAAATTTATGTAAAACCAAATTTCTTAAGTGAACACATCCAAAGGATGAAGCTTCTTGTATGGTAAAGCTCGGCTCTGGATGAGCAAACTGTCCATGCCAGAGACCTGAAGACCTGCAGGGTGTGCAGCAGTGGCTGGCAAGGCCTAGTAGCGATACAGGGCCAGGACCATTGAGACGCACCGTAGGGCTTTGCAATTTGTGGCTCTTTCTGTTTGGCTGTCGGTTTGGTGGCTCCTTGCACCGGTTGTGACTCCAGTGATGGGACCAACTCTATCCTAGCGCTCTGGGCTGGCAAGGTGCCTGCACTAAAGGCAGAAGCTCCTTCCTTCCTATTCCTGCTTGGATTTGAATCGTTTCTCATGTGGGGAGAGGTGGATTTACTGACCATCTCTTTTGTTTTCTTGTTTGGCTTTTTTTTTTTTTTTTTTTTTTTTTTTTTTTTTTTTTTTTGAAGATAAGAGGTAGAGGCAGAAGAACAGGTGCAGTAGTTATGAATGGGCCATAATGCTCTTAATCTTTAATAATCTTTTGAATAATATGAATTATTCTTTATACATCAAGAACTTGTTTTCCCTTTCACATATCAGGATTTTATAACATTGTATGTTTGGGTTTTTGTTTGGTTTTTTTTTTTTTTTTGCCTTTAGGTGAACTGTTGTCTGTAAATATCATTGTAAAAATATCTTTTTTCTTTTTCCTCCAGAAATTTTATGAATAAGAATCAGAAGCCGGTGCTAACAGGCCAGCGGTTCAAAACTAGGAAGAGGGGTATGTTATGTTGCATTTTGTTACTTTCCTACACGTGGAAATGAGTAGAAACAGTAGATGCAATGTCTGATATTTAATAGGATTAAGATTTTTCTCCTCTTCCCCTTGCTGTGTTAAGAATATGGATGTTACTTGTAACTTATTTGTAACATTTTGGATATTTTGTTTATGTTTCAGGACTTCATTGATACTTTTAAGTTTGGATTTCTTTGCTGTTAAATCTTGCAGAGATTGTTAAAGAATTAGGTTTTGAGTTTATAGTAAGCTTATGTATTAAGAAAAAAACTTACTAAATATTTCTCTTAGCTATTTCTTAATGTGTCCCTTTTGATTAGGAAAGCAAACTATGAGCTTTTATTTGAAGATCATGTAAATTACCTGCCATTCTTGTTTTTATGCATATTTCTTTGATTCAAACTTATGCCGTCTCTGTAAATGAACCTTTCACTTCTAAAAAGGAAATTCTTTTCCATTATAACATCAAATAATCACATTGGACCCATTTGCTTTAACAGAAAGCTCTTTTCGAAAACAACAACAGAAAACAAAAGCAAACAGAAAACCAAATGTTTTTCTACTCTGTTAGCATAGTTTGATTCTTGTTGTTAAAACACTTAATTGCCATGGCATGAACCCCATTTTTGTAATTGATACTGATTTTTTTTTTCCTACAAAAATGGCTAGCGGTCTATATATAAATATTCAGTTTTTAAAGGAGGCAGATAGTGCTGATTGTACTGATTATGCAAGTATCCTATATAGCAAGAATCACTGAATTGTAAGGGTTGGAAGGGACTTCTGGTGATGGAATCTCTTTTCCCAGCCCCACCCCTCTTTCTCTAAAGCAAGTTCCCTAGAGTAGGTTACACAGGAAAGTGTCCAGGTGGGTTTTGGACATCTCCAGAGAAGGTGACTCCACCTCTCTGGACAACTTGTTCCACACTTAAAGGAGGTTTTTCTCATGTTTTTATGGAATTTCCTGTGTTTCAGTTCGCAGCCATTGTCCTGTGGCTGGGCACTGTTGAAAAGACGGCCCCATCCTCTTAACCTCCCACTCTTTTCTTATTTATTAGCATTGATAAGATGCCCTCTCATTCTTTTCTTCTCTGGGCTGAGCAGTCCCAGGTCTCTCAGCCTTTCCTCAGAAAGGAGATGCTTCAGTCCCTAAACATCTTTGTGGCCCTCCACTGGGCTCTCTCTAAAAGTTCCTTGTCTGTCTTCATCTCAGGAGCCCAGGAGTGCATACAGTCTTCCAGATGTGGCCTCACCAGGGCAGAGTGTTGGGGGGGGAGGGTAACCTCCCTTGACCTGCTGGCCACAATCTTTTTAATGCACCCCAAGATACCATTGACCTACTTGGGCTCAAGGGCACATTGCTGGCTCATGGCCAACCTTTTGTCCCCCAGGATGCTCAGGTCCTTCTAACATGCTTGTTCATATCTTGAAGTTCATCTTCTGTGGTTGGGTGCCTGAGACAAATGAATGCCTGACACTTTGACGAGTGCAAAAATAATGATTTTTGTATACATACATACATATATATATATACTGAAAATATTGATAATAAAATAATCCTTTTCAGAAGATAATGTCTGGTTTGTGAAATGAAGATTTCAGTGTTTTGCTGTTTCAGTAGCTGATTATTTTAGTATGCACAGATGGAGTTCCTATCTGTCATGTAACAGACTTTTTCCATCTTGACTTTCCTGTTTCCCATTAAAAGCTGTCACCTGATCTGAGTTTGTTGTGACAGATAATGTGAATAAGAGCATTTTCTCCCTGTGGATGGTAGAAACAAAAAGAGTTTGTAGCCTTCCTCAGAAAGCTGCTAATTCTACCATGAATCTGAGGAACTGAGTGAATGTATTAAGATCTAGGAAAGTCATGACGCTTGGGTGAGAATTGTGAAATAGCTTTTTTGCAATTCTGTTAAAGAGCAATTCCAGGTTTCTCAGCTTTCCTCCCTTGCACACATTGCTTCCTCTATTATCTTAACTGGCACAGTTCATATAAGTGAGTGGAATCTCTTAAGTTGAAAATATCCTTTTTATTCATGCACATACAATGTCTACAGGTATAACTAATTTGAAAAAGAAACCTTTGGTGTGGTAAATAAATGTCATAGTGCTCCAGTAATTAGTGAGATTTACTTTCTGTCAGTGTGGTCCAGAACAGCATTAACTAGCAACAGCAGTGGTGTAATTAGAGCAATGGAATTAACAGTCCCTAAAGAGTAACACTGTCAAATCAACCAGAGGTATGTGTACTGTTGGATTGATTATACGTATTGTTTAGTCTAATTCAATCAGTTATGGTAGTTATTTCACTTACTAAAACTGTCTGAGAACATTCTCTCTTTTGATAGGACATTCTTTTCAGTCCATGTTTGGCATTGTATGTAGCATAATGAGGTCCTGACACTGATTTGGTACTCTGACTTTTATTATACTACCACTAATAATTGTAAGTAATTTCTTTTTTACTTAACTGTATGGAAGGAAAAGACTTGGAGCAGTGATTGGAAGAGTGAGGGAGGTATTTGTTTTCTACTTTATTTTAAGAGATTACTTATATGGAATTTGGAATATAGAACTCTTAATATGCAGACACTTAGAGGATCTTCTAATCTAAATCCTGGTTGTTTCTATTCTGACTTCCAATATATCAGAGACTCATTAAGTTTAACTCTGATGTGACTGAGTGCATTGAATATGGTTTGACTCTGGCGTTTCAGTCATCAGAGACCTTCTGGTGTATGCAACAGGCAGACTGCTAAGAGGGTCTGAAATATGCAAATGCTGAAGGAAACTGGTTGAATTATGGATAATGCTTCTTGCTGGTTGATTTGTCTCAGGATGGTACTTTTCTCCTTCTGCAGCTCCCAAGAACGCTGCTATCTGAAGAGAAAGCGAGCTGTGACATGGTGGCCAGACATTTAATAAAAAATACTTGTCACTATGAAGTTCATTGCTGTTCAGCTAGCTGCAACTAATTTACAGATGTGAATGATTTCTGAGCTTTCAGAAGGCAATAAAGGAAGATGACAATGTTTGTTTTTTTTCCCTTTAAATTTTGAAAAGGTGTTTAGTGTCGAAAATCTTTTAAAAAGAGAGCAGCCTGAAATAGCAACTTTTAAATCCCCCTCCTTCCATTTCTGTCAGTTGACCTGAGTCCATAAGTGTTACAGAATCAGAGAATATATATTATATATATTATAAATATATGTAATACATATATATTATAAAGCTTTTCTGAAGTGTATGCAGCGGCATGTATTAAAATCACTTTTCAAGATGTGAAAGAAGAAAACTTACGTTGTAAAGGGAAGAACCTCTGAGACAGATCCTTATCAGGTTTCTGTCAATCTGGATGAAGATTATGGTTTGCTTAGTTTCAGGTATAATCTGTATACCTGTCAGTTACGAGACTTTTGATGAGGGTCAGCAGTAGTTGACATCTGGCCACGATTTGTGCTTGAGGTGCAGGTACACGGGAAATGAATTGTATTGACCACACTGTACTTGCATGCGTGCAAATTCATTTCATCTTGTTTGTGTGGTCTGAAGTAGAAAAGGAGGAAATAGGAGTAACAAAAGTGGCAGTGGTTAGTGAGGAAAATGTACGTATCCAGGCAGTTAACAAATACCTAAGGACAAAAAATGTCATTAAATGTTAATGGAATATTGTTTGTGAATAGGTGAATAAGTGAATATTGTTTATGGTAAGCTGACAGACATTACCTGGTAGCCATGTTTGTTCCTGTGGTATAGATATCACAGAGCTAATAACAGCTGAAAAACTGTGCAAAAACATAAATGGTGGCATGAGAAGAAGCTGAGTTAAGCTGTGCATTTTAGTTTCTTTTGTGAAGGAAAATTATTAAGTAAAGTCAGTATTATGGTGAAGTCAGAGAAGGGACCAAATAGGGCCGCTCATTTATCTTTCTTAGAAAAAGAATTGTGGGCTTTCTGACTGAGTTGGAACAAATTCTTAAGGAGGGAGGTACAAATGTACTTTGTGATTTCCTTACAAGGAAATAAAGATCTGGGACCTGATGAAAATGAAGAGCTATGTATAGCACTGCTGCCTTGAATATTGTATGCAGTGCATCTGCAAGCTACACCTGCCTTTGCTAGCCCTGATTGAAACTGTGCTTGTTCAGTAATTATGTACTTGACAGATCAGCATACTGTCACCACTTCTTGATGATGGCTTCTTACTCATCCTGTTGTACTACATCAGCGTATTCTTCTTCAATGCATTAGTTTGGTAGAAAAATGCTTCAGTAAAATTATAAACCATTTTTCATGCAGCAAGTTCACCTCCTCTTCCCGTGTAAATTTTTAGATTATGATGGACAAGAAGATAGTAGAGTACACCAAATGAGAGGAGTGCTTCTGGGGCAGGAGAGGGATCTTTATAAGTAGCAAGCAGTATTAATCACAATGTTTGTTTTTACTGAGGACTGTGTACCCATGGTGCAGAACACATAACGTTTCAGTTTAAACATAAACATCTTAAATATTTTGACAAAATACAGTGTAAGTAAAATAGCAATTATTTAACTTATCTCTTAAGGCAAAATTGTCATCTATCTTATGAGTCATCAAGCTTTTTAACTATATAAATACTGCATATGTGGTAGCCTATAAAAGACTTACTTTCAGATCCATATTTATAGGTGGAACTATGTTTCTAGTGTGCAGATAAAACTGCCTGAGGTACACGTGCTGAAGTACCAGCTCTTAAATAAAAAGCTTGTTTGTGGTTGGCTGGTAAGTTGTTTTAGTATTTCACATTGGAAGAGAGCTGCAAGTATTTGGTAACTGGCCTGATAGCTCCAATTGGATTCCCAGGAGTGTTTACCTATAAGCAGTTTCCCAGAGCAAAGATATATCCTTCAGTTTCCCTTCCTCAGTGGTTTATCCGCAATGGGCAGAACCAGCAGCACAGTTATGTGACTATGGCAGACTCTTAAGTCTTCATCGCAGCTGGAAAACGAGGCAACACAGCGAAATACTCTGAAGATCTCAAAGTCTGGGGGGAAGTAAAAGCCACTTTCAGTCCAGTGGAGAGGTTAATGGTGTGGTAATGATGGTATGGTAGGAGAGAGACTAGGATGGTGCTGTGATGGTGTTCATTGTGACAAGCTGGAGTTGGGAACAGGTAACCACTGTGGGTGTGAGTATCCATGGAGTTGAGAGAGCTTCAGCTATTTCCGACTTCATTAGGACATGTTTAGACAGAAATTTTACCTAGTTGTCTTAGTAACTAAAATCTCTGCATTTGTATTTGTTTCAGGATAATTAAGTGTAGGTTTTATAAAAAAATTTTTAATCCATGCTTATTAGCAAGTGGTAACAGAGCATGTTCTTTATAGAGTCTTTGAGTATTATGGAGGAATTTCTGGTTCTGTTTTTGAAGTTCAAATTTACTTTAATGGTAACGAATGTTTCATGTGTGCCTTCATGTAAAGTCAGGACCTGTTTTACTCAGAAGCTTCAGGTGTATGTTGTGATTACTATTGGTCTGCAAGGAATAGTATCAGGAGATATGTGTAACATCTGTAGCATCTAGCTTTACCTGGAGGTTGTGGTTGCATCTGTTGGGAGTGATGGCCTTGGCATTAGGGATGTTGTCTGGGGTTTCAGGATGTACCTTAACTGAGTTCAACCAGGAACAACTGTAGGAAGTGTGGTGTCAGCACTGCATTTGTTTCCTTAGAGCTCAGGTCGATGAATAAAAGATAAATTCTTGGTTAAACCATGGGCTAGAATACTGAATATTACAGAAGAGCTGTTTTCATGAGCAGCTTGTTGTCTTTTCCCAAAGGTTGTCCCTTTGAAAACATTTTAGATATGTAACTGTAATTATTTAAAGGAAAACATGAGCAATTAAATAATATCACTGTAGGCATACTACTTAAACAAAACTGACATATAATTTATTTTGATACCAGATTTAACAACATATACTGGCACACATGTTTAGTAATATCTCCAGTAAGAGTACAAAATTGGAAAGCAATTTCAATACTTCCTTGTCCCTTCCTATATTTATTATTTATCCCTGTTTGCTTGCATGAGTCTTGGTATTTTGAGGTTGTGAAGGAGAGAGGAAAGTGAGGGTAAACACAGCAAGACTTCCAAAGACAATAAAAGCTACCTGAATACTCTTTTGTGTACTGCACTGACCAGAATAGGAAGAACACATTTAGGTGCTGTGGTCATTTTGAATCACTGGCTGATACAGGATTTTAAAACTCTCTCTCCTTTTCATTCTCCTTCCTGTTCCAGATGAAAAAGAGAAATTTGAACCCACAGTCTTCAGGGATACTATTGTCCAAGGTCTCAATGAAGCTGGGAGTGACCTGGAGGCCATAGCCAAGTTCCTGGATTCAGCAGGCTCACGGCTTGATTATCGCCGCTATGCTGACACTCTCTTTGATATTTTGGTAGCTGGCAGCATGCTTGGTAAGTTGCAGTGTACCTGATGCAGAATTTTGAGGATTAGCCTTGCTTCTTTGAAGATGTTTTCTTCCTTTACAAAGTGGAAATTACAAACTGCATTAGAATGGTACTTGTCTAAATACTTTTTGGATATAATGTTATGGACTATTCTATTGTTTGTTGCTACAAAATACCTGGGGATTTGACAATGTCAGGAAGCATCCTGCCTATATAATAAAAAATGCGTAGTGGTTTGTGAAGCCTTCAGGCTGAGCTGAAAGAGCATATAAAAACAATAGCAAACAAAATGAGAGAGGTTGACTATGGGGAAACAGGAATGTATGAGCTTAAGGAGGTGTCATACAGCACTCTAGGTTATTAGCTGCTGCAAAGTTTGCTTTGTAGACCTTGCAACACAGCTAGCTAAAGGAACTGAAGGATAACGAGTAGTGCTTTGTGGATGTTTATAGGGAATTTTCCCCAGGCATCAGTGGTGGCAGCATGGGAAAATTCCCTAACTTGTGTCTTCCCCTGAATTTTGGGTAAGTTGGCTCTTTACTAGTTGCGCTGGTTTGGTTTCTGCTTCCTGCTCTTTGTTTTGTTAGAAGGGAAGATATTTTTGAAAGTCTTAAGATAACGCAGGAAACAAAAGCCAATGGAAGTTCTATTTAAAAAAAAAAAAAAAAAAAAAAAAAAAAAAAAAAACGAACAAAATAACCCTGGAGGAGGCTTTTGTGGCAGTGTTTGAATGTTTACATGGAGTTAGGAAAATGTTCTAAGTCATTAAAGAATTAACTCTCTGTTACTAAATTAATCTTTGGAAGTTATTTACATTTATTATGGTGTTTAAAGTAGCACTTAAAGTAAATGCAAGAATTATGCTTCAAGGAACACTTTCTTGATCCTGCTCAGTGCTCTCAAAAGCAGCTGAGATTCTTTAGTGTGACCTGAATTTCTCAGTCCTTTAAGGTCTGTGATCTCAGATGCAGCATCAGCCAGCTGTCCTTTCTGTCAGGTGGCATTACAGCTCCATAAAACTTGTGTAGGTTTCTCCCTCACTCATTCCTTTTAACTCAGTTGTAC
>JAOWBP010002978.1:23629758-23657842 GCA_028571105.1 Tragopan temminckii
GATACTTTTTTGCCTTTGTGTTTTTTTAGCTCCTGGAGGCACACGCATAGATGACAATGACAAGACCAAGATGACCCATCACTGTGTATTTTTTGCAGAAGAAGATCACGATGCCATCCGAAACTATGCTCAGGTCAGGATAAGAAAGGGCTGATTGATTACTGTTTTCTGTTTATGAACTAAGAGCGATCATAGTGGAACATCTGCAGACTGCCTAGACTGCACTTGGCTGGTTTCAGGATAATTGAAAGTTCAGTTAACCAGTAGTCTGCCCTAACATAACTTCTTAGTAACAGAATAAGATGCCTAAGATTTTCTGATCACACCTGTGAGCTCTTTCTTCTACAGAAAACAGTCTTACTTTTTTTCAGTCCTCACTTGGGTTCAGTATTATTTTAGACCTTACTAGTTTTGTTGGCCTTTTCTACATACAGCCTACAGCAGATTTGCAGAAACATTTTTAGAAACACATGAAGTGTGAATGACAAAAATACACATATCAAGCCTCTAAAATACAGTTGTATGGCTAGTTAGGAATTGGGAAAATGTTGAAAAAATGCTCTCTGAGAACTTTAATTTCTCTTACATACATGCTGTACAGTTTCTTTTCAAATTAAAACATGGCTTGCACAAATTGGTGTATATGAAATTAACATAAATAATGTATTCTAAAGCATTATTGAAGGGAAATTAATGTTGCATTACATTAGGAAATGTACATGAGAAAATATAGTAAGAATTGAAAGTTTTAAGCCAATGTACAATTCTGAATACAGGTAGGATTGCAAAAAAAAATAATAATAAATTGATTTTTATCATTGAAAATCCGATGTCAGAAGTACGTTCTTAAATAACAAATTGCTATTGCGGTGTTGAAGATAGTAAGCAAAAGCATAAAGGCTACTATCCCTGTATCCCTGTACAATACTTGTAAAGGTATTGAGAGTGACAAGTGGCTGAATGGCTGCATGGTTGTTCTGAAGGATGCTAGGATCAGAATCTGCATCAGTAACAAAGACTTGCTAAATAACAAAGTTCCTTTAAAAATACATCCTTGATAGTCTGGAGAAGTGAAATCTGCAAACTTTTGGGAAGGAAATCATTACGTTCATTGTATTACCTTTATCATCTCTTAAAAATAGGGTATTCTGATCTAGGGAAGTCTGTTATTAATAAAAGCATTGGTTCTGTTTACTTCAGTTTTAGTGTTTTAACTTACTGATAATAAAAATTGACAGTACAAGGTCTCTAGGGACAAATTTAATATTAAAATATTGATTGTTGGGAAACAGAAAGGTTTCAGGATCTGAAGCACTAGAATTTTGAATGTATTTTCTCTATTTTGAACCAAAGGTCACCAAAGGTCAGTATGTTGTAATTAATGCCTGAAAGGATGTGTCTTTTTATATACCTTGTCAGTTTTCATGCACATTGGAAATAGAGCTCGTATTGCGTTATGAAAAAGTGAATTTAGGCTAAAATGCTGTTCAGAGCTTCTTACTTTCTTAATCTGACTTCCTATGAGCTAGTAGAGTGGTGGCTTCTTGTGTTTCTAGTTGTGGAAACAAATCAAAGATAGGAAAGTCTTTAAGAGAAGAGCAAGGAATAGTGATGATGCATTAGCAGATTATTTGCTTATAACTTGTTCTTAGGTCATTTAGAAGGACTAATCAAAATACGTGTTATTGGAAAATATGAACAAAATCCTGGCTTACGTTTTTGTCTTTTCCATCTTATTTTATTAGATTTCTGTTTGTCTTTACCTCTTACTATGGTTGCAACTTGATATTTCATTTCAGTTTTCCTTGTTCAGAGCCAAAATAGTACCTTTTAGAATGTCTAAGTGTATTTTACATTCTCTGAAAAATGACTTAAAACTTCATTTCCCCTTTTACTTCCCCCATCCAGCTTGATGATAATGTCATATTTTTCCTCATATAAATCTTTTTGCATGTGACAGTGAGTCATATTTTTGTGCCCTTTGTACAGTAGTGAGAGCAGTTACTTGTTTATTTAATTTCTTATCTCTCACTTCTTCCATCTGAATGCAGCCTGCACCTGTGCTGCTTCTGCTTTCATAATCTGTGGTCACAAGATGAGGAACAAGTGGTGAAAACTGGAGAACAAGTGTTTCCAAGAACATAGTAGTTGTAAAAGCTTTGTGGAAGCTTCTTCCTTTTCCCCTGGCAGTAGTGAGTTTTATTCTAAGTAAGTCTTCGTGTTAGTGGATTTAGTAGAGATCCTGTCTGCAATGAAGATAACCAGCAGTACTGCCTGACTGCCTCACTCCATTGGTATACATGTGACAGCTTCCTCAGAGAGAGCTCATTATCAAAAGAAGAGGGCAGAGTGCAAATTTTCTATATTTGTTAGCCTCTTCCTCCTCCCACTTTCTTCTGCTTCTGATCTATGGATAAGGGTGTAAAGGAGAGTGGGAATAATATTGTGAGAAGAAGAAAAGTTTCAAGCTGCAGTAAATTCTGCAGTTCAGGCATTTTTCTGTATATCAGAATTGCAGAATTTATATTTTCCACTTTTGAGAATGTTTTATGGTAAGTCATGCGATGTACAGTGTAGCAGATGATGGCAGAAATATCAGACTGCTGGCTGCTTATTTCCTAGAAACAAAGTCTTTATTAATGTCTAAAGGAACATTAGTATGTAAGAAGCCCGTGTTACTTTCTCCTCTCCTGTTGTGGAGACATTAAAATGAAAAGAAGTTTCATCATGGTTTGGCCATGGACATTTTTCTTGGATTCAGCAGTGGCAGACTTGTTTCTTTTTGCCTTTTTGGGCTAAGTTTGTTTGTTTGTTTGTTTTTGTTTTTACATTTTTAAAAAATTATGTTTTTCCTTTAGGTCTTCAACAAGCTTATCAGGAGATACAAATATCTGGAGAAAGCATTTGAAGATGAAATCAAAAAGGTAATGTTGGTGACAGTTTCTTTGAGAGTTACTGTTTATGGTGTTTTTGTTGTTGTTTTTTTTTTTAATATAATTGTGTAAGTTCTGCTCTGTTGTGTATTTTATTTAGCTCTGCTGGAAAAGAGAATGGAATCTACAGTTGGCAGGGGTGGCAGCTTTAGTCTGCAACTTTAGCTCCGTGGGAATGCTGCTGGTAGTGTTTGATCTAGAGTAGTTCTGAATTAATCCTTCCTTCGGTTGCTTTGACTCAACTAACTTTATTCTAGGCTTTTTTATACAGGATTTGGGTATAGTTCTTAATGAGAGAAAGTATTACTATTCTGCTAATGGATAATGTGTCTGTGTTGCTTGTTTTTTTTTTCCCTATAGAATAAACGCAGATGTGCTGTGCAAAATGGCACTTGATATATGAGTATTGAATTGCTTCTGTATTACAGAATGTGTCCTAACCACTAATTTCAGTATTCGAGGCCGCAGATATGTATAAGAGAAGTCATCACTGCACTGGTAGGGTTCTCAGGATTTGCCTGTTACGGTCAAGTGAATGTAGTGGGTGTAGATTCTGTTTTGTGGGTTTGAATTCTAAGGAAACAGGAGAAACATATGTAGAAATATTTGAAAGAAGTATGTATTTAGAGTGCTTTAAATTCTTAGTAACAGATGTAAATACTTTCTTTATTCTATTTTTAATTTGGCTTGAGTAAATGATAAACTATGCTGTGTTGTAAGTTAACAAGCCCACTAGTTTTGCCAGAACCTGTCTTGTGACTGAAGTGCCCTGTTTGTTGAAAGTGTATTTTCCTACAATCTGAACATCAGTAGGATCACTGCAGGGGTCAAGTGAGGATAAGTCTGGAGTGCGATGCCTCACCACCACCTCCTGTGGCTGAATGAATTTGGCTGTTATTTATACATTCTTGCTCATGCAGGAAATTATTTTTGCACTTGTGACCAGCATGCCTTTTAACTGATTCTGATTGCTCAATAAATCATTCTGGAGACCTAAATTTACCTCCGTTCCCACACAAATCTAATGTTCTTGCTCTTAATTACTATAATCATTGACATGAGAAACGCTGACTCACAGCATTCAAGTTTCAGAGTGTTCTGCATATTAAACAAATGTCGTGTCAATTCAGACCGCCTCCTCGCTCTCCTGTAACCAGCTTGATTTTTGAATCCTTTGAGTTGCTGAGAATTCACTTTGCACGGTAGTGACAAGATGAAACCATGCTCAATATATAATAATTCAACTCTTCAACTGAGGAATAAATGTCAATAATATGAAGATTAACTGTATGCTAGTTTTAAGGCAAAGCAGTAATTTGAGGTACAGTTTGGCTGAAGTCCTGAAATCTCATGTAAAGCTGGTGGAAGGATCCTGGCCCTGGCAGCATGGGGCTCAGAGAAGGCTTGTTCAGCTTGCAGGCTGTAAACTTCAGTGTTATATACATACTTTGTATATGGTTTTCAGCATCAGATTACGTCTTATGCAGCAGACCACATGAGTGGGTTTGCACACTGGCCCTATTATAATGGGCTGAATTCTTCTGCCTGTCCTTCAGTTGCCATCCTTAGCTCTGTGCTCTTGTGCAAATCTCAGCTTGGCTTCTGAGCACTTTGTGTTTGGACATGGTGCTGTTTAGCTGCCATTGCTGAGGATGAAGGGGGGAAGAGTCCTTTAATACTCCATGTTGCAGAATTAAGTGTAGTTTTGGGCTTGTGTAATACCCCTTCACTGCCATTGGCTTAAAACTCATAAATGTTATTTGTAGTTGCCTTCTTATCTTCTTCCTCCCTCTGTTTTTGTGAACCCATACTTAAAGTGTCCATCTCCCGATGATGGTACTGGATTTTTACCTGATTAGTGATTTAATCAACATATGCACTAATGTGCATGAGTAGCTGCCCATAAAGAGAGTTATATGGTAGATGTATTAATACTTCTGGAAAGGATTTGTATACCTTCAGAAGCTACTGCACCTTGACAGCTCTTAGAAAAGCAAGAGCGACTACTAGATGTTGTTCCCATGGTCACTGTCCCGGCAATGATTTGTGTTTTTTCTGGCAGATTCTTTAGGCAGGTAGAGCATTTGGGGGGAAATGAGCTCTTCTCACAGAAAAAGTTGTGCTAAAAACAAGACCGTACCAGCAGTTTCAGTCTGAAGCAGATGGTATCAGTGGGACTTCTTTCAGGAGGGTTTGTCTTAGATGGCAGAATTTACTGTGTGTCTTTTAGTTCATAACTTTATCTTTAGGGCAGCATTATTTCCCAGTACCTTTTGTGCCTGCTTCTAGCTTTCAGCTTTTTTTTCTTCTGAATTCTCTTCCCTCACAACTGTGAATCGTTCCTTCTTCTAATGACATAAGCAAACTGTATATCCAAATGTTTATATCGTAATTACTTAATTATCAAAATTAAGCAATTTCAACAGAAGGAGGTGATGTTTAAGTGCGTTGCTCACCTGCTGTTTTTTAATGTAGCCGTCTTATGTTCATATGAGTTCTGTCCAGTCTCTGTTCCTGCTTAGACCTCTGACAGTGGTTTACTATAACTTAAGTAAAATTGTCAGTTCCAAATTTGTGTTCGTCTTTTCTGTAAATTTCTGTTCAGATCAGTAGGTGAAGTCTGCAGTACTATTAGCTGTCTGCTTAGTTATTTTCAAGAAGAATTCGGTGTAGTTCTTGCTTTTATGGAAATTGTGGTAAAGTACGGGTAACTATTTTTTTTGGTCTTAGCACTGGTAAATACGTAGGCTGCTCTGAAAGTAATGCCTCCTGTTTATTTCCATGAAAACTACAACAGATCCAAAGAGCACACTTACACTACTTGATGGAGCAAATTCTTGGCTACAAAATGCTCTTTTTCAACACAGGCACCACCATTGGCTATGGCAATGAACAAGAGCCTGCATGCCATGCTCATATGAATCTGCACTAGTGAAGGTGACCTGTTTTAGTGTTTCACCACCTGCTGCCTCACTACTCTGTCATCCACTAGTTGGTCTCCAAAAATGTTCAGCAAGCATCAATGAATATCAATGGGTGCAAGTGTGTTTACATGGAGGATTTCAGTTCCACACCTTTGCTTCATACATGCTTTCATGGCAGGTGCCATTCTGTCAGACTGTTCCTCTGCTGCCATCTGTCACACAGCAAGAAAATGTAATGGGGTATTGGCAGGAAGGCTGAACCTCTACTGCCATACCACCAACATCTGCCTCTGATATTGTAGGCCAACGTAATATAATAGGAGGCATTGCTCTTGCAGCAGCTCTTGTACTATTTGAGTCACATCAGGATATCCGAAGTACGGGGAGAGGTGAGGTTCATTCTTTGTGTTCCTGTTTTCCTAATGAAAATAAACATAAATCGATTTGGAAAAGGACGGTAACATTTTGACACCAAATGTGGAGTAAATATAGATACTTCTAGCCAGCGAAAAGTCAATCATCATGTACTATGATGTTAGATGCCTTCCCATTGCTGACAATTGCTGTCAAGACTGTCTACAGCTGTAACAAACACAAAAGCAACAGCTGTCAAACACAAAAGCAGCAGATCACTTCAGATAATAATAATATAAAAAGGTACCTTGTTTGCTGTGTGCTTAGAATTCCTTAATTTTCACTATTAAGATTTTAATATTGGAAGAGTAGGAACACCTTTTTTTTTTTTTTTTTTTTGGTCATATGAGTACCTTTACTTGTGTGTAACTTTCATGCTTTGAATTCGTGACCAATAGACTTCTCTGTAAAAGAAAAAATAACACAGACCAGCATAATAGGTCTAGTCTTGTGCTTATTAGGTATTCTAAACTCCCACTAAAATAGGCAGGAGTTCTTATAACTATGCTAGAAATATAGAACTGTGGGCCAGAACTGCGCATTTCATGCTTAGAATCAGTCTGTAACAAAAGCAGTAATACCAGTACTTGTGTAATAGCAGGGAAGTATCAGCCTGGAACATTTTGTGGGTGGTTTGCTACTGTTCTGAGGTAACTTGAATACTTTGTGACTTTCCTGCGCAGGTTTTAATAGTGAAGAAGAGCTCTTAGTCAGTAACAAAAACCTGTAACAACAGCATTAAGCTAAGCGTTCTATTTTTTGAGATAATTTCTGGGGGGGTCAGTTAAAGGCTTTGATTCATCTCATAACTCAGTCTTCCCCTGAAGAATTCCCCTTGAGAGTGTGGAATAATACCCTTGCAGAAAATGGCACGTATTGTAGAGCTGCTTTTCAAAAATAGTAAAGCAAATTATGTTGGTAGCACCAGCAGTACTTAAAGCATTGAGGGACCTATGGAAGGCCTTGTTCCTGCTCAGAAGATATTGCCACTGGGTAAAGTTCAAAGAACATCACAATTTAAATTCATTCTAAGAGACTTGCTGGAAGCACGATTCAATGAAAAGGGAAGAGGAGGCTGTGAACTTCATAAATGTAAGATTTCATATCTTCCAGATCATTTGAACAATTATAGATTTCTCAAAACTGGAGTGGATAAATGTTTGTTCTTCTGTTGGGATATTCTTGCACCTTGTGTGCAAGATCTCACTTTGCAGTTGGATTTACTGGTGCTACTGCTTTCATAATCTGACATAAATCAGTACAACTGTGTTCATGGTCTGCTTGTTACTGACACAGCCCAATGTAGGTTATGCATCAGGAATTAATCAGGACCTGACTTGTGGCATTAAAGTAGTTCGTGTGACCACTAATCCGAATCCTTATCTGTTGCTTGTATGGGAGCAGAAGGAGTAAGAGTTAAGTGGGCTATACAAAATTGTGAAGTTGTTCCCTCTTCAGTCAGTCTTGCTATCAGTGCTTACAGTAAAGATCAGAAGGTCTAGTTAAACGTTTTTTTTCTCATGCAGGCATCTTTTTGGTACAGTGCTGCTGATTAAAGCTTGTGTAAAGAAAACTTGAGTTCCTGAGCTTCCAGTAATTTTTTTTTTTTTTTTTTTTTTTTTTTTTGCGCTAGGTTTACTTTGAATTTCAGTGGAAATTATGTTGATTTTTTCCCATTCAGAGTAGCCCCATTATTGTACACAGGAATTAATTTCTACATTTGAAAATACAGCATAATGTTTGTTTCTCATCTTTATATTTAGAAATAGCAATTCCATTTGTCTGCACCCCTTTTGGTTGAGTTACGGTTTGTTGAAATAAAATTGCACGTAAAGATTTTATCTTTCTGTATTTCTTCTTTGGAGCTAAAACTCTATTGCAATCGTTTGCCTGCATCCTACTTAAAAAGCCAAGTGACACGTCTGTGACTGAATCATTCAGCCTCGTGTAAGCTATAATTTAAAACTGATGTTATGTAAGTACTGCCACATGAATAAGAAGAGCTTTTCTGTTTTGTTTGCTGGTACAGAGCTGAGTTGTTTATACAACATCATGTGTCTTTTAAGAACTCACTTCATTAGTTACATGGATCTTCTAAAATATTGCACTCAAATCTTTACAGTTAATGATGGACTCTCTGGATATCTTGGAGAAGAGCTGTCAGTGTCTGTAGTAACAAACAAGTACAGGGACGTATCTTATATTCTGTCTCTTGCATGTGTAGGTATTACTAATGAGGTACAGTTAATGTGGGAATTGGGTGCAATTTTCCCATCAAAATGAGCTCTTGTGCTTTGATTGCATCTGTTGCCTTCTGGAGAAGAAAAAAAGGTGTGGTGACAAATGGAATAAGCAGAGTAAAGTGCTGGTAGCTGGAAATGGAAATGAAAATTCATCTTTAAGTCCAGAAATGTGCTGTTCCCTTCTCTGAAGGAAGAATGTGGAACTTTCTCATGTTGTTCTTTGAATGAGTAATAATGTAGTTCCTTCTGTTCCAAAATCTAACCATGTGAATGGGCAGGCTCCTGTCAGCCTGTTGAAATCATCAAGCCTGTGTTTCTGAATAGATCCTTTTAATTTCAGTGAATGTTAAGTGTTTAGCAAGCATTTTTATTTAACCACGTATGTAACACATATTTGCCAAAGACAGACCTTGTGTCATTGAGTAAGGCAGTATTCTGCACTCTTGTATCCTTATGGAAATTCTAATTAGTCAGTGGAATGGCACAGTAATGCTTCAGGACAGATTTTGATGTGATTGCTTGAAGTTACAGTGGGACTTGTTAAGAAACAAAAAAAAATTAACTGGCCATGAATATTCATCTCTACCTGTCACTGTTGCCAGTGGCTCAAGTGTATCTGTGTTCTCTTGTCTAACCCACAGCTCCTGCTGTTCCTTAAAGCCTTCTCTGAAACAGAGCAGACAAAATTGGCGATGCTTTCTGGGATCCTTTTAGCCAACGGGACTCTTCCTGCTACCATTTTAACAAGCCTCTTCACTGACAACATAGTCAAAGAAGGTAATTTTCTAAATGACCTTTTATCTCATAGTAGTTTTAATTGGAGATGTATTCTGTTGTGGCATATTCTGTATGTTGGAAGCTCGTCACTGTTCAGTAAGCAGTGGGATTATAAAGCAGAAGCACATACAGACAGCAAAGGCCAATGTACTTTCTGAGATCTAACAAGAGGACAGTGAAAAGTAGGATGACAACAACAAAAAGCAAAACCAACACAGATACAAGTATGAAATGTAACATCTGTTCCTTAGATAGGCTACTGCTGTTTTGTTTTTGTTTTGTTTACAAGTGTTGCTGATGTCCTGTGAGTGTGAAGTGGAACAGAGCACATATAGCCCTAATGGACATTGCAGAAAGGAAAAGTTCAAGCTCTCAGTTTTGCCAGCTGATAGTTGCTTGATAGCTTCTCCCATGGACTCATCTTTACCATGTGATGAGTAACAAATCTTTCAGTCTTAGGGTGCTAATGCCTTTTTGCAACAAGTGGTTTTGTTTTTTTGGTGTTGAGAGCAAGGGGGGGTCTGGCTGAGTTGTTTCATTGCAGGCTTTTTTGAATAGGGGGATGGATGGTGTTTCCTTGCTTTGGAAGGTTTCTATTATTCATCTATAGTCTTCTACTTTGGAGTCTTTATTGGACAAACATTTGAAAAATAATATTTCTTGTCAATTCTTGACTGCTTGGAATAATTGCAGATGCATTGTCAACGTTGCACAGTTTTCATGAAATCGTTTTTTGAAAGTTACTTATTAGTTAAATCTAATCTAAAAAAGATTCTAACTGCCCATTCTTGCATGCAGTATGCATTTGTTTTCTAAATGCTGCAGGAAGAAAAGCCACAGCTGCTGTTTTGCTCTGTCATCACCCACAGCTTTTGGGAGCAGAATTAAAGTAGTAGAAAAATTCAAACAGAAGTACTAATCACATATTAGTGTGATGGGAGTGCCATGTTTTTAGATCAAATTCTGTTTATAGATATGGCAACACAAAATGCATCTGGAAACTCAAATTTTTAATGCTCAAGTAATTGGATGTATTTTATACTTCATGCAAATGCTATATTTCATGCAAAAATGCTAGAAAAATTGCATTCATATTGTAAAATGGTATTTTTTGGGAGCTCTAAACATTTGCCAGAATTTAGAGTTCTTTGTCTGTGTATCTAAGTGTACATTCACACTAATGCAAATGTAAAAAACGCACTGGGGATAAACAATAAAATGAATGGATGAAGTTGCTTTCTATCAGTGGGGTAGATAATGGATTAAAAAAAAAAAAAAAAGAGCCCTGGAAAAACAGCACAGCTATTTTAAAGGAAAAGACAGTAACAACATGTGAACAGTCTAGAAAATGACTTGAAAAAGGACATGGGGCACAGGGGCACAGGTATTTGGTGGCAAAGACAGTTCCATTTGATTTGATCGCTATCCCAATGGTCTGAGAATGAGTGCTTTTCTGTTACTGGCATGCTCTTCTGCAGCTGGTTGGACTTTTTGCTGTTCCATGCTTCCTTTCATAAGAAGGTAGCATGTGACCTAAAAAAGCTGTAGTGTGGATCTTACTGACATCTAATAAGTGTTTCAAGCCGAAGTCTGACGTGTGCTACCAGGCACTGCTTGCTGAGAGGTGCTGCTCTGGGGGCATTTTGTTTGCATTATCTGCCCTCTGATATGAATAGGTTATATTGTCACAGCTATACAAGTACTGTGTAGTATATATAGGCTGTGGATAATTATTTCTAGCTACAAATGCCTTTATCTTCATCAAGTTCGCCCACAGCTCTGGAATGCAAATGCTCATTTCAGATAGGCTGAATGGTGTTTGCAGGTGAACATTATTCTTAGGTTCCCTCGTAGTCAAACAGGCTTTGTCAGTCTTGACTAGTAGCTCATAGCTTTTATGATCATGCTCGTTTCATTTAGAACCTTCTGCACAATATGTGAATGAGCCAAAGTGGCACTTTTAGCTGTTCTTTAATGTCACTGCACATCAGAGTTTCATGTAGTACTTCTCCAAGAATCGTGCCTCACTACTGAGCTCTTGAAATAAGGTTGGCAAAACTGTCATAACAGTCAAGATCTGTAATGAATGTTAACAAAGTTAGTGCTGCCTGGGGATTAATCAATTCCATTTTTGTTTGGTGACTCATTTAGTCAGTGTATCCTAAGAATAAAAAGAATGGTTGTCAATCAGTTAAGTGGGTAAGAGTGACTAAGCTACTTTGCATCAGGAGGAGCTGTGCAGCTCATTGTATTTCAGAACTTTTTGGAGGCAAAACAAAAAATTATCAGGACTGCTCTCAGTAGTACTGTAAGTGTTGATATGAATGTAGTATGGAGAAGCCTGCAGGAGACCACATCATTAAGGGAGATCTGTGTCTTCAACTCCACAGCATGCAGTTCCCTCTCAACTGGCTTGCAGCTGAGAAGCTGGAGCAGAGCTGTGGAGGTGCATGAGAAATACACGTTGAAAAGAGGCAGGAGATGTGGGGCTGGTGCTTAGCTTAGGTTCCTCTGGGAAAGCTACAGGTTGTGGAAATAAATATGTGGTGGTGGTTTTTTCTTCTGATTTCATACAGAAAATGTTAAGTTGTGCCTTGAGGAAGGGATTTTTCTTCTTTAAAATAGTATTTGTGCCTGGTCCTGCCAGCTATTAAATACTGTGTGGGAGGATGTGGTACAATCAGCTGCCTTGACGTTGTGAAGTTGTTTCTTACTCCTGCCTGTCCTTTGTTATTACGTGCCTTCATTTCCTAGCTATTTAACATAGAAAAATTTCTGTTGCTTTAGACATCGTCTGTAAGATGCAGAGGTAGAGAAATTAATTGCAGGCAAAGTCTTTCCACAGTTAAACGTGGATAGGTTTAAAAAAAAAAAAAAAAAAAAGCTTTTAAGGCAGTGCAGCATACTCAGAAAATTAGTACTGCATTAAAGAAAAAAGGTGCACTTCAGTTCCACATGTTTAGTCCTGTTGTCATAAGTGTATTTTCATTCCATAATGGATTGCTGTAACAATTTCTCATTTGTGTTGAAAGTTGCTGAAACATATTTTGTGTACTTTCTCAAACAGGGATTGCAGCTTCTTTTGCTGTAAAACTTTTTAAAGCATGGATGGCAGAGAAAGATGCCAATTCTGTTACCTCTGCTTTAAGAAAAGCCAACCTTGATAAGAGATTGCTAGTAAGTATAACATCTTTTCATTAATCTTCTTCTCCTATTGAGGAAGGGAGGGAAATAAAATGCAGGTGATAGTTTTGTGAGCATGTTTACTCCCCCTAAACTACCTTAGCATTTTCAAAGTCTTTTGAATCACAGCAATATTGTTATGGCTGTGTTGCACTGAAACACTTTCAGGAGCATTAAATACTGCATATTTACCTTTTGTCTGTTTTTCCTGTAGTTAAATGCCTTCTGAAAGGCTGAATGTGTGGGGCTTGAATTGTTTCTTTCTAACCATTGCTAACAAAACACCACCAGTGACTGCATGAAGGTTTTTTCTTTTCTTTTTGTAATTTTTTTTTCCACCTTTGTAAATAAGAAACAAGATGTAAGAAGCTTGTTTAACCAAAAATGATTCATATATAGCTTTCTAAGGTGACAGTGTTTGAGTAGTATGAAGACAACAGAGTAAGCCAGTCTTCCACAGGAGCAGCCCTCTGGGTAGCATAAATGGTCCTGCAGTGCTGACAGCAGAACTAGTGAAAGCAGCACAGGGAAAGCTTCCAGCCTTTTGTCTCAAAACCTGCATTCTGGGTTTGTAGTAGTGGCCTGAGGTGTTTAGAGTGTATGTGAATATGGAGCAATGCCATGTGCCTTTCCCTGCAAGTGTGTTTCTGAAGATCACTAGTTTTAATCTTCAGAAAGGTTGCTGTGATAATCCAGTCAGACGTGCTGTATCCTGTGTAGCACTGCCTAGAGAATTTCAGCACTATTTCCTGTTTCTATGGCAGTAATGTATGATTAAGCAAGAACCTTTCAAAAGAAAAGCAGCTTCCCATACCCTTTCTTCTCTTCAGTTTGTGTCTGATTTTCTGTCCAAATGATAAATAAATTGCAGCAAAGTTGGAAAATGGGCTAATTACACCATTTATTAGAGAGGGAGGAAAAAAGCCAATTGTCTTATTTCTGTTTTGAAATTTACTGAATAAAGCATTCAGCTGTTGGCTCTCGTTACGCTGCTGTATTAAAGAACTGTCAAGTGTCAGTTGCTGTTGCCTAGCATAGATGCTGTGAGGAAGTTTCTTCTTAATCTACTTTTCAGTGAACAAATAGATGGAGGGTCTCTAGTCCCCTGCAGGGGAGAAAAATAGACTTCTGTTCATTCCACAGTAGTTACAATGTGAGTAAATAGCTTTGAATCCTTGTCAAGATAGGGGCATGCTCTAGCAGTTTTCAAGCAACATTTTAATTTTTCGAAGCAGCTTGACTTAACAAATCATAGATACACAGTTTCTTTGAGTCAGAAATGTGTAGATGAGGTCATGTTAACAGCGTACCTAACGGATATAGTGATCTTTACATGATGCATCAATAGTAATCACTGCTGAGCAGAATAGCAGTATTTAGGCTAGCGTGCCTGGGCCAGTTAAGTATTGCTGAGAGTGAACATGTGTAATCCCTGGCAGGACACAGTAAATGTGCTTAGCATATAATGGCTTTTTCATTATTCATTTGTGCTTTCCCTACAAGATTCACTGAGTTTGGAAAATGCTCAACTGTTTTGGGTGCCATCTTAAGCTGATGGCTCTTTCTAAGTAGGTGCCCTTAATGTAAGACAGGTGTTGGGCTGTTGGTTTTTTTTTTCGCATAACTGACCATAATTTCTTTCCTCTGTTATAACGATATCGTAATGTGAGTGGAGTGTTGACTTTTCTACTGCTAATAGAACAGTAACTGGTGATTCAGTGTTCACTCTTTGAAGTTGTTCCTTCCATTTTGTCAAGAGCCCTCATTCATGGTTTATTTAACACAGAGTATTCCTGTACTTCTAGGAACTATTTCCTGCCAACCGGCAGAATGTGGATCATTTTGCCAAGTATTTCACTGAAGCAGGTCTAAAAGAGCTCTCAGATTTTCTTAGAGTTCAGCAGTCACTGGGGACTCGTAAAGAACTTCAAAAAGAGCTACAAGAACGTCTCTCTCAGGAATGCCCGATTAAGGAGGTAAAGAGTGTTTTACAACTTCTGTTTATATAAACATAGTCCAAGATGTAAATACACAGTAAGTAGAGAGGAACAGATGTGAATACCTCGAAGTCTACTTTTATTTTTCTTTACATTATTTTAATTTATTGATAAATTCAGTCAGTGGTTTCTACGGATGAAGGCAAGAAAACACCCTTTGGGTTTACAAATGCAGTTAGCTATGTTTTTGTGTTTAGTTCTGTTTGATGAGAAAGTAGTTCATGTAACTGTTAACTGTCAGCTTGGGCAGGAAGGAGAAAACTTATACTCGATTAATAGTAATGTTGCTGAACACAGACATTCTAAGTGCTTCATTTTTATTCTTGTTCTAAATTTGATTCTTGTTTTTTCTGTACCAATACACTGTTTTAAATGGCTGCAAGTACTTAATAAGGCAGAGTTTCTACTGGTTGACTGGAAACGTTGCTAAAGCCAGCACTGTATTTCGTGCTTCAGATGGTGCTTTATGTAAAAGAGGAAATGAAAAGAAATGAGCTGCCTGAGCCAGCAGTGATTGGTCTCCTGTGGACCTGTGTAATGAATGCTGTGGAATGGAACAAGAAAGAAGAGCTGGTTGCGGAGCAAGCCCTCAAACATCTAAAGGTACATGCATGAATGAAGAGGGGAAAGGCTTGCTGTGAAACAGAATACATTCTATAGCTGAAATTTTACCTGTTTAAATCCAGGAGATTTGGTCTTCAAGGCTAACTGTTACCACACACTGGAGTGCCATGTCCTTTCTTCAGTCACAGTAATGTAAAAACGAGGTTGTTCAAATCATGAGTTGCTGTACTCTGTCTCCTAAGTGTAGAGAACCAGGGCAAACTGAGGTGGTTGTAGCTTGAGTGCCTCTGCAATGTGTTCTCAGCGTGCTGAGGCTCTTTGCCTGGGGCTTGGTTCTGAACAATTGCTGAGACTCAGAGCTGCACTGACCTGACTAGTAAACCTACTGGAATTATCTTTGCAATGTCTTTGCCGGAAGGAAAGATATTTTGGGAGCATGGTGAAGAGACACCTGTGCTGGCTTTGCACAAACCTGGTTAGATCCATGCAGGACTGCTGAACCTATGAAATGTGTCTTGCTGGTGTTGACCATGGGAGCTAATGTTGACCATGGGAGCTGGGTAGCACTTCTAAACTAATGAGACAGGAACTGACTTGGGAGTTTCTGCACTGTATAGTATGGTTACTCTCTAAGCAAGGCACTCTGGATAAGAGAACTGAATGCGCAGAAAGCCAGATGACAGATTGCAATATCAGTTAGTTATTGATACAAAAGCTCTTATTCCCTTGGAAAGAAGGGAGGTGGGTGTGGAACTATAGCAGTGACTGATTACTCTGTATTCATGGTTCTTCAGTCAAATGTGAAAGAATTGTGCAGTGCAAGAGACTTGAAATGAGAACAAGGAAAGAGAAGATCTTCAGCAAATTTAGTCCATTTAAGCTGTTAAGCTATGAGCAAAAGAATGCTCCTTCATATCCAGAACTGCAAATGTTTACCCAAAGACAGAAACAATCAGAGCAATCAGTACCTTTATTCTTATGGTACCATGGATCTTAAGCTCGATAGAATTCCTCCTCTTTGTATTGATGGCTTTCTACATCTGAACCATGTTCCCTTGTTGGTTTGGCCCCTGCACTTACTGTCCTTTCATATGAATTTGGTTTTTCAAGAGCAACAGTCATGCTAGAAATGTAGTCACTTGAGATCTTGTGTAGTCTTTGATGGTAAAATTGAATGCCTTGAAGTCTTCTCCAGCTACAGTGACTCAAGTGATAGTAGAAAGAATAAGAGTTTGCAGAAGAGAGATATTCTTTTGTTTTTCTGCTGTAATGATGGATCATATGTCTTGGGCTGTAAGAAGGTATCTATTGATTGCTATCTAGTACTGCAGGACAAATTACAAACGTTTGTTATTGGAGTATTTGAATACTGGAAAGAAAAACACTGCTGGCTTTGTATAAATATTATTGACCCCTAGGCCTCTTCTGGTTTGGAGAAAAGACATTCTCATGGATGGGAGAGTCCTCTAGACAGTTTCAGACTACAGACACAGTTGTGGTCTCAGCACTGTGACAGTGAAGCTGCTGACCCACTGCAACGTAACTTGGGGCAGATGGAAGATAATGCAGCTTTCCTTAGCTGGTGATAAGAGGAATATAATTTTATGCTGCTTTAGTTATTTAGACACTTCTGAGACTTTCAATTGTACGCCTATACCAGTTATTGAGTTAGAAAGGAATGTGAAGCAAGTCAATCAAAGGTGGCAATATGAAGAATTCTTATTTCTAAACTGAAAAGTTAGGATTTTTTTAAAATACGTTTCTTAACAGTTGCAGTTGCAGATCACAGATCTGTGGATGGAATTGGGCTCTGGCAATGCTACTAAACAGACATAAACTGCAGTGTATATTGCCCTGCCTCCCTACAAGTTGATCGGATAACAGCTGGATGAATAAAGAGCCAAAAGGGGAAAAGGAGGAATCTTGCCTAAAGCCTCCATCAATTTCACCATGTTTTTTCCAAAATAATAAATTGTTTCTGAAAACGTGCATATATCTGCCTGAAATGGAAGGACTCAATCTGTGGTGTTAGCATGTTGTAGTCACATTTATTGGGAGCCCTAGTATTACCGGTCTGCCCCATTATATCAAGCCATTGCAAATCCAGCTGAAAAATGCCAAACTTCGTTTCTGAAAACAAAGAAGGACTGATCTGCTCGGTGTAAGAGCACTTTAAATAATACTGTTAACATATATTTGGTCAGTGGATCTGAAGATCAAAGGTAATTTATTTTCCCTTCGATTCTGAAAAATGATTTTCATGTTGCCTTAAACATAACATGCATTTTGTTTTATCTTGTCCTCCTTTCAGCAATATGCCCCCCTGCTTGCTGTCTTCAGCACTCAAGGCCAGTCAGAGTTAATCCTTCTCCAGAAGGTGCAGGAGTACTGTTATGACAACATCCACTTCATGAAAGCCTTTCAGAAGATAGTGGTACTCTTTTATAAAGGTAAAAGTATATATCAGCTGCTATATACTTTGCAAGGACATCGGACCTGGCACTGGCTTGACCACATTGAACTAAGTTATTAGGCACACTATGGACATGCATTACAGGCAGGACTGAACTGTTAGAAGTAGCTAATCAGGAAGAGATCCCTTGAGTATCTCTTTTGTAGGTAGACCTTAATTTTGAACTCTTAAGTCATTATCCAGTGGCACAGTTGCTCTCTATGCCAGCTGCTCACCTGTGATGTAAAAGGAAATGGTATTCTGTAGATAATTGCATGCTCAACGATTATATTGAACTCTGAAATGCTGTATGCTTTCTTAGTTTAAAGGTGCATGTGGCAGCAGGAAAAGTCAAATCAAGCCTTTCTTTCTCTATTGCATTTGTCTTGCAGTCAAGTAGCATGAGCAGGATCTCAGCAGTGTCCCCAGTCTGGGTGGGCTCTTTTCCTAATAGAAAACTAGGACTGTGAAAAAAATTCAATTTCTGGCAGCTGTAAAAATTAAAATAAGACAAAAATATGAAGCTTGGTTTTAAGAAATTTTGAAGGAGTAAAATCCTCTTTGCAGGAAGATCTTTCAGATTTTTTTTAATTCCCTCTGCCAGAATGTAGCTTTCTTTATGCTTTTACTTTTTTCCATTTTCTTCTTGCAGGTGTCATAGTGAGGGATTTATTTCTTTTAATTGTGAAATTGGCTTTCTTAGCAAGTCTATTCAGATCAGGTTGTCAGAGTCTAATGATCTTGTACTGTGTGTGATGGGTGAGTGCTGAACAGTTTGTTCTGACATTCTTGCTATAAATAGTTGAAGGAGAAAAATCAGCAGGAGTAGCAGCCCAGTATTGATCTTAGTTCACTCTGTTGTGTCCAGTACACATTCAAGGCAAACAAGTTCAGATTGTTAAAATAATTTAGTGGCTTCAGAAAGTGTAGCAAGTGAATGAGAGAGGTTTATTTCAATCCTTGTGTCAATATCCTGTGGCCTCAGTGATCGAGTACAGCCTGCTGCAAGTACTTAATATTGAGCTCTCTTTGGAAAAGAGAATTTACTTTGTGCTTGGCAAATGAGCACTGCAGCAGCTGTGCGTTTGAACAGTGAGTGATGGTTGAAACAATTTTGTATAGGACTCCTTTCAGAATTGTTTTGTAAGTTTTTTCAAAATTATTTTATCTGCCTGATTGGCAGATGTACTGCTGCCTACTGCAGTTTCAAGCTTGATGTTACAGCCAACAGCAGTGGGATCTCTCTGAGCTTGGACAGAGTAAGAAAGTCATCAGCTCCATCTGTTTAAGGGCAACTTTAGAATCAAGCAAGCTGTGTCCATTAGGTCAGGACATGCTTCTGAATTAACCAGGAAAGATTCTGGGAACTCTAGTCATCCCATTCTTATTTCTCCCCCATCTATCATGCTTTAGCTGCTCATGATTGGTTTGTTGAGAGCTATAAGGAAGATACTGATCGGAAATGGGGACTGAAGCATGCTTCTGCTTCATTTTGGTGCTGGTGATTCTCACCCTTTCCTTCTCCCAGCTCCAACCTACCCACTAGAAACAAGCCATCCAGTTTCTTTAGAGACACACGCTTTACCATAGATTCTTTGCTGATGACAGCGTATTTTATGTTTCATGTTAGCTTTTAGGGGCTTCCATGACTATTAATAGTTATGTTGGCAGTGAGGGAACAGCAGATGCTTGTGTTACCCTTCCTGTTCTGCTTCAGCGGTGACTTGTGTAGGATCTGGAGAGGTTTCAGAGTACCTTGTGACTTTTTTTCTAGTGACAAATGGAGGCATCTGGAGTATCTGTGGATGGATAGCAGGAGTGCAGCTATTTACCAGCAGGCATGTGGACAGTTTATTGCCTATTACTCATCACGAGTGAGTGTTTCCTGGGCATAAAGATGATCATCAGTGATGTTAGGCACTAAATGCCGCCCATGCTTTGACAAATTTAGTTCTATGACTATTCTTAAGTAAAAGCGTTCAACATCTTCCATTTCAATCCTTTCAGTTTTCCATCATAAAAGATGCAGACTGTCTTCTTGACTAGTAGGAATTTTACACTTAAAAGAACTGAATATTCAAGTTCCACTTGACAGACAGGCTTTGGTAGGTTTTTTTTTTTTTTGGAATAAAATTATCTTTAATCTTCATTATTCAAATACCATTTTTTTTATACCAAGCACAAAATTTTCCCTGGGGAAAAAAATAAAGACCATAACTGTACAGCGGGTGACATTTCTCGTACTGAAAGAGCTCTTGCTTTAAGACTGTCCTGCCAGCTGAGTTATCTGCAGTAGAGTTGAGCTGAAATTTGTGAATTGTGTTGGCAGCTGAAAGCATGCAGCTATGTAGTTAAAAACAGAACTGCATTCACACTGGGTAACTTAGTCCAAAGTCATGACCTAAACTTCAAATAATGTTCCACTTAACTTCTGGGCTCTCTTGAGTCTCTACTCTGCAACTGTGCCTTTCAAGATGGCTGTGCCTGAAGGCTTTGGCAGTGGATGACTTGAGTGGCAGTTGCTGAATGTGCAGGAGAACCAGCTCTTTGGAGCTGATATTGCCTGGGACTGCAGTGAAACTGATGTGCACATGCCCACAAACCGCAGGAGTTCAGGTTCAGCTGCTGAAAATCTATCTATAATCAAGTTTAATGAAAAATAACAAATAAGAAATCAGTCCCTTCCACCTTCCATCCCCCTCAGCGTTCCTATTGCTTCATAGCAACCTAGAGGTACGATTAACTCACCACGTTCTGCTTTATTGTTTAGTTGAGCATCTTAGTGCTGACAGGAGAATACCATCTTATGGAGGCATGAATGTAGTTCAGGTAATACTGCTCAATAATGAAAGGAGAGTTGCATTTGCCCGTTCTGTAATTGAAAGCTTTGAAAGCTTTTTTCTCCTCCGTTAGCGTAGGAGGCTTATTGCTATGGAGTTATTATATACAGGCAAATTCTTCATCCACCTGACTGAGATTGTTTTAATCCTCGAGGCACACTGGGAGGTTGTATGCTGCTATTATCAGATTGGGTTTGAGCAGGGGGAAGAGGTAAGTTTTCCTCTTCCTCTTTGGCAACATACTCTTAAAGCTCATAGGCTGTAAATCAACAGAAGAGTTTACATAGAGGGATTAAGTTCCAGCTTCTCAGGAGTCCTTGTGAAATGCACTCTAAGCTTGCTCAATGAAAATCTGGCTTTCTTAAAAGCCATAATGCTTTTGAGATGCTGTTTAAGATGGCTGGCAAGTATTTAATGCAGAGTAAAACCTTTCTTAGTTGCAGTGTTTCTTTTAATGTTGAGGAAGACTTCATTGTGGCATGTCGGGATTTCAGAAAGATACAGCTTTGTGTCACTGTTAGAGTTCTCTAAGTGCACTGTTGATGTAGTGAAAAACAACACACAGCTGGTGCAGTCTTGCTTTCCCTGTATTTTCAGCTTACTGTCAATTACAGCGAACTGCAGAAGAGATTTTTTTTTTTTGAAAAGTGTCGGAGAGATGAGGTAACTTACAGTTGCATGCACTCACTGAAATCCAAATTTTCAGGGAAGTGTTTCGTATTCAGTAATTGTGGGATGTCCTATGGTAGTTTTGATGAAGTTCAAATGTATCCCAGGTTGCTTCCATCTGTTTGTTATTCAACAGCACATGTGCTATTGAATACTACTACTCTCAGTCCAATTCAGTCAGATGCTTTGGAGTTTTGATGTCATTTATTTCAGTTTGCCACATTATCTTCACTGCACATCTGTTGTAACCTGTAGGTTACAGAAGAAGTTGGTGGTCAGGGTCCACATCTAAGCAAATGAATACCAAATTGGTGGGACGATACCAAAGAGTTTGAGGAAGCAGAAAAGCACTCAAAATAAATGTACTGATTTTGCAGAGCAAGGAAGGATAATTTTCTTCAAAGACAAGAAGAATGGAAATTTTAATGAGATGCAGAAAGCTGTCTTTAGTCTTTTTATAGAACAAATACAGTTTGATTTTTTTTTTCTTTCCTCCTGCGTTATGCAACTGCCAAAATGCTGTTGTGGATCCCAGATTTTGTCTGCACAGCCATGAATTACTGAGATATTTGGCTTGGCTGGATCACAGAAGCTTTGTTCTCAAGGCTAGAGGTCTGTTGCTAGACCTAAATTTACATCAGTTGGAAACAATAAGTGTCCTTGCTGTTTGTTAGGATTTCTTTATTTTGATTTTTTTTTCAGTCTCATGTTCCCTCATTGACAGTTATGTTGTTGTTGGTACTTGACAAAGATGTCAGCTGTGCTGTCCATCTGAGCAGTTCCCTTAAATGGGCAGTCTGTATGAATGGTGGTCTTACTCTTTTTGGTTAATGCATTTTATAAAGCTTTAGGTGATAATGATGTCAAAAATCCCTTAGTTCTCTAAATTGTGCAATCAGGTGGTGTCTTTTACTTCAGATTTCTAAAACGGCAGGGTTCTGTGATCCAACAGCAAGAAAAAAGATTGTATTCTTGTGGTGACTTCTAATATGTGCGGGCTGATTTCTGACATTTGTAATCAACCATCTTCTGCGGTGCACTTAAAGCAGATGAGCACAGAACTTTCCTTTACGGAAGCATAATATCTGGTACTTGATTTTAAGTCTAACACATTTTGCTGCATTTGGAATCCCTAATGTCCGTCACATACTCTGTAGTTGAAGCCTAATGTAGTTAATGCAAAGCTTGTTCCATTGTGATCGTATTAACTTATTTTTTGCTGCCTTTGAAAAACAAAACCAAACAAAATCAACAAAAAAAACCAAACCAACAATCAGTATCTTTCTTCGACCATCTTCTAATCTCTAAAATAGACATTGACTGTACAAACGTTTATTTCAGCTGATGTTCTGAGTGAAGAAGCAATTCTCAAGTGGTATAAAGAAGCGCATGTTGCTAAAGGCAAAAGCGTCTTTCTTGACCAGATGAAGAAGTTTGTCGAGTGGCTGCAAAATGCTGAAGAAGGTATGGATATGTTTAAAGAAATATGGTAGTCTCCTGGCAAATCAAATGTGAGCTTTTTTCCAGACTTGAGTTGTGTTAGGTATATGAAGTATGCAGACTTGGAATGGAAAGCAGCAGACATGTCTGCTCCATGTTGTTTGCAGTTTGCTGAAGCCTAACAACACTTGCTGCCTGTTAATTCAAGTTGTTCTTAGAACTCCTTAAATCATCAGCACTGGTTGTCAATAGATATATTCTTAAAGCTTCTACAGGAATGAAAGAATATTTAGCTATATCTACATAACCAGATGACCGTGCAAGTGTGGAATGTGCTGATGTGCCTGTGCTGCCTCGCTATGGCTAGCACTCTTCTGTATCGGTACCTGTTTTGCTAATATCACTTGTACTGATGGCACGAACACAAGTCTGCCCATGCCACAGCAGTTGAAATTCCTTCTATCAGGCTAAGATATATGATCTGTGTTTACTGCTTTCTCTGGTCCGTAACTGTTTTTCTTTGTGCTGTACAAATAGGTTATCATTTTGCCTTGAAAAGGAAATCCACATCAATTGGAATGATCAACCCATGAGTAGTAGATGGGGATATAGTTATTAGTGTTCATTTGCATCCGTTTGATATAGATTCTAGTGGAATTGTAGTGGGAATACATAGTACTTGTAATGGGGCAGATAAGACTAGTAATTGACATATACATGTAGAAATACAGGAACGGTAGCTCCTTTCACACTTTGGACTACCAATCTTCGTCAAGTGAAACATTTTTCCACTTCTGTTTGTATGTCTTTCTGTTCCTCTTTATTTTTACCCCTTTTTGCATAGCTCATCTCAGAGATGTACTTAATTACAAAGCCCAGTACTACTAAAAACAGTTGTACTCAGAACGTGCAGATCATATTTGCTTTGAGAAATCGGATCCAACATGTTATGTTTGTGTCTACAGGCCCTTTCCTGTCAGGTGAATGCACAGAAATACAGTGTGATGCAAAGAAGCTTTAGGTGACAAAAACACTGTGTGTTCATACTTATAAATTGCTTTTAATATTGCATTATAATGCTGTACATAAGGAATCTGTACAGCAGGAAATCTGTATTTCCTGCTGTAGACTAATACGTATAAAGACCGGTGTTTGCAGAGGAAATAGTTGAAAGGGTAGCAGTACAATTTACTTGGAGAGATTAAAAGAGCGAGAAAATAATGCTGGTTCTTTATTCAGTTCTGCTCAGATATTTGTTGGTTGTGTCTGCAGATGAGGAACAGAATAATTCATAGTGAGTTAGAATTGAAGAATCATGGAATAGGAATCCTAAATTGGAAGGAATGCACAAATGTTAACCAGTGAAACTCATAGTAGCAGATAACTTGTAACAGTCGAGAACTACCCTGTAACAGGGTAGAACCTGACCTTCTGAATCTTACTCTTCTTTCTGACTTATCCTGTGTAATCTGTTAACTTTCCCTACGAGGTAATAGATGTGATGAAAACTTTCATTTGAATTTTGGAAGGATATTTGGTTATTTTTTTTTTTATAGAACTGCATCCTTATTCTTGTGCAACCTACATGAAATACCTTTCTTCTCTTCTAGAATCAGAATCTGAAGGGGAGGAGAACTGAGACGGTTCAACAAGCACAGACTCAATCTAGGTTAATGCCAAATGCGCTTGGGAATGCCATAATGTTCAAGCAAAGAGGCTTTACTTCAGTGTCATACAGAAAATTTTAGGCTAGGCTTTCCTTTTGTTTAGAAGAATAAAGGTTTTTAATGGAGCCCTGAGGCATTAGATGCTTTTCTTGGGACTCTACCTCTGGCTCATTGTACTCCAACTTAGGCAAAGACATTCATCAAGGAGCCATATAAGAAAAGTGAAATGAAATACTTATGGACTCCTTTTTATTAACGGTCTTTTTCAGGTACTATGGTAATGAACACTCCAATTTCTGTTTATAGAACTGTTTGGTCTGTGTTTGTAGCTCAATATTGGCTTGTGTATGTGATTTGACACCACCGCATTTTTTTGAATAAATGGCTTTTATATCTTAGTTCTGTGGTGTTGGTGTGTGTGTGTTACAAATTCACCAAACCTGTACAATTCCTCAAGTGAAAATTATACACAAGAGTGTTAAGAAATGGTTTTCATACTTATTCACAAAATCAACTTCAACAGTTAATTGGCAAATGGACAAGTGAGTGAGATTCCATAGCAATTGCTGATATATTCAATTAATTGCAGCAGTGCAAAGAAACAAATCTCTGCAGTCCTAATTTTGCTTGTAAAAAAAATTACGCAAACAAGTAGGATAATATGGTGTTCTCAGTACAGACTGCACTCAGGTGTTGATGATGGCTAAGTTTTGTGAGAAAAAACATCTCTTTTTAGAAGCATTAATTTGAAAATGTGCGTGACTAGTAGACACTGTGAAATCAGGTGTACTTATACCTGTGCGATGTTACAGGTTACAAGACGTTTGACTGCAATATGCAAATGAATGTATAGACTTCTCAAGAGACCCATCCTGCTTTCTTTAATATTCCCTTATGCCTCGATGTTATGTGATTTACAACTCCAGTGCCTGGGACCTGGCTAGGATGTTGTTTACACAAAGGCAGTGCACAGCGTTGAGCACACATGCAAGCCTCAAGCCCAGAATTGGAGATCTGACACTGAGGGAATGCTCACCTGTTGCTCCATCAGAGCTGCTGGTGTTCACGGATGTGAGCTGAGCAGTGATGTCCTGTGTAGCACAGTCTCCTGGTTTGCACTTTTTTGTCATACAGCAGTCCATCAGGTGGCAGTTGCTACCATTTCACTTTTCACAGGCCAAGTTACTCCGCCTAGTCGTCTTCTGCCTTGCTCCTCCCTCTGCTGTGCCCAGAATGATTGGGGCAGTGAATTAGTTTGCCTGCATCATGCCATTCCACTTCATCTTCTCTTGAGGAACATGTTATTTAAAATGCTCTGTGTCATTCCCTTTATGATAAATGAGCAATCGGATTGGTAAGGACTACAAAGAGGAGGTTTATGTACTTATGGGAGGGAACGTGAAAGCATAATTAATTAATGAAATGGTGTATCTTGTAATTAGAAACCAATAAGCTATCCAACAGTGTAGATTTTTCTGATGGGAAAAGTCAGCACATGGTAAGCCACAGATCATGTGGCTTTAAATAAGCATCTGGTTTTACAGGAAGCAGCATACATCAGGCAGAAATGAAGTGCTGCTGAACGCCAGCTTTCCATCTAGAACAATATTTATTTTTGTACAGGTATTGATTTTGGAAAGAGGAAATACATTATGTGGATCTTTCCAGTAACTTGTAGCAGTGCTGGGCAGACAGTAGGGCAGTCGTGTTAAAAGTAGTATTGATGAATTAACTGGATGCTTTCCAGTTCAGTCTTTTTTATTACAGAAAATAAATCTGCCAGGCTCTGCTGACCTGGGATGATCTCTTCAGTGCAGCTGCAATGTGATAGCATCGATTTGTTAATGATAGAGAGCTGCTATTGCTGGGAATGTTTTGCTTTCAGAATTGTTCTTTTCAAAGGTAGCATGAAGATTCAGTTGGGTGTATGTAAAATTACATTTCCATGTAATTTAAAACTCAGGCTCAGTTCAAAGAAGCCAATCTAGACTAATGCACAAAGGACACAATAACCGTACACCTGTGGGTGAGGTCACCATGGGCTGCTGAGACATGTTTGGCTGTGGGCTGCCTGAGCCATCTGCTGGAAAGGAAAAACATTGCTAGCAAATGCTGCTTTCTGGCAGAGCGCAGCTAGTTGTGATTGTGTCTGTGCCTCCAGTGTACGGCAGACACATAAAGTTCTCCGCCTCACTCAGCAGGGTGTGCTTCACTGAAGCTTTGTTCCTTCAAGCCAGGCACCCATCACAGCTGTGGGATGTGATTGTCTCCATCTCTTTGTGGTTGGGTCAGATAAATGGCTACTTTCAGGATAGCACCACTGACCAAGTTGAGACCTGTGTTTCAGACTGGGGGGAGGAGCTGTCTGCAGCACTACACTAGCAGTCAGCATAGACTTCACTGGAGACAGAAAGGGCCTATGACAGATGAAGTTGTCAATTCTCAGCCATACAAATCTCAGCGCCCCACATCTCCAGCATTCTTGTCTATGTCTAAAGTTTAGCTACTGGAAGCTCCTTTCAGCTTGCCCACCCCCAGCAAAACATATCATACTTTTGCTTGGGCTGTATTTCAGCAGTTTTCCCTACGTAATGTTTGAGATAAGTTTACTTGTGGACTTGCATATTTTCAAATTGTATTTAGAATATATGCTGGAAGGTCAACTAGGTAGGAGTGCAACTACTAGTAGACAGAACTATTACCGTCAGGCTGAATTTCAGTACAAATACGTGTGATGATTGGGCTTTGCAAAAAGCCTGAAATGGGATTTGGGCAGAGGTGGTGCTGCAACTTCTCAAGTGAAGCATCCTTATATAAGAGCCTTTACAGAGGCCAAATCTCAATTTAAAAAACCCCAATGCTAAGCAGTTCTTCAACACAAACCTTAGGTTAGTATTTCTCTGCTAGAGAAAAGTTCTCTAGTAATTCTAGAGAAGTCGTCATTAAATATATTATTCAAATCTGAAGTTAAAATAAAAATAACTTTATAGAAAATGTGTTTCACAGAACATATAGCATTTAATTTTGAAATGTCAGTGGAACCAGAATTGTAAGTATCTCTTTTATTCAGCAATAAATTGCAATAGAATGCACTTTAAAATTGGGATTGTTGAGTTTGAAGGTGATTCCTCCCTTCTGGTCCCTCTCTTCTGAGACCTTACTGAAGTAAGAAAGACCATGGTGAAGAAAGAAAGCAAAAAGCCATTGGTAGTGCTTTAAAACAATCCTCCAGCATGCAAGTGCTCTGCAGGAGAGGGAACGTATTCTACCTGCACTCAGTGAGTTAAGTTTTGTGGTCTTCTCAGTTGAAGCCCTCCTTACACACCTGGGAGTCATTGATATAGTATTCCTGCTTCTGTGTAACTGCACCACAGCCTTACACAGAGGGGGCTCCTCCTCCACCTTGGTAATATTGTTTAAAAAAAAACAACACAGCTTGCAATTGAGTTAATCCATGTTAATCCACTGGTTATATATTGAAATAATGGCCTGCTACACTGTTAATATTTAACAGTTTGTGAACACAGGAGGTATTTGTGAAGCGGCGTGTATGTTCAGTCAATAGATACCCTGAAGTCTAACTTATTTCTGATTAATGCCCTAGCCATTAATGGTTTGGTCAAAATACTTGAAAATAGGGAACTATTTTTTAACATCACTTTGAAAGACAAATAACTACATAATTCTTAAAAACGCTTACTGCATATTCAATATATAGGGCATGTCTGCACCCAGGCAGAGACCCTGCTGTTTGTCCCAGATTCCACCACCATCTCCCAGTCAGCAGGAAGAACGAGGTTGGCACTGCAGCCACTGATCTGACACCGCCGTAGGCTGACAGCAGCACTTTGGTACTTGAATCTGTCACTCACATGGCTTCTGGATGCCAAAGGCTCATTCACCTCCACCTAAGTATCTCATTTAACAGTTCAACATTAGCAACTGCCCCTGCATTCTGCACTCTGCACCAGCACTTCAATT
>JAOWBP010002978.1:23658142-23671032 GCA_028571105.1 Tragopan temminckii
CAAGCTGACATAATTTTCTCCATATCATTACTAATTATTGCTGAGATATTTGCATAATGCTGACAACCATACATTTTAGCAGAAGGAATAATAAAACAGAATTGTTGATGTATCCAAGGATATGGCCTCTGTCCCTTCAAATAAAACAGAATAAAACCAACCATAGAAGAACAAATCAAATATGAAGCATCCCTTGCTCCCAGTCAGATCACTTCTCACCTATGGTAACTCTTGTAACTCACCCTCACAGGTTGGCCCACATTTCCAAAAAGACTTGGAGCATGTTGTCCCTCAGCCCAGGTTCTGGCTCTGCCAGCTGTTGGGAGGACTGAGGCAGGAGCACTGCCTTGGTCTCCCCTTGGTGCCCCTGTAGCATGCACGCAGCCACTGGCAGGGCCCAGGGGAAGCTGAGCACATGGACCACATCTGTTGGCACACTTTGTCCCTTGCTTGGAAAATCTGTGTCAAACACAAAAATCAGATTTGTATGGATATATCCTCTAGAGATCCCAAATAGGGCTGTGTCTTCTCAGGGGAAAAGTCAACTCTGGGAAACACTGCCAAGTGAGAGAGAGAAGAACCATCCAGCATTACTCCTGAGAGCAGCACAGGACACAGAAAGAAGAACAGAAAGATAATTTGGAAGAGCTGTATAAGTCGAGGTCATGGGCTGTCCCTTCTTCACCATAGGTTCACTCACGTGCTGCTTTTATAGTCGCGCCACAGAGCCCTGTTACAGTACCTTTATCTCTGTTTCTTTCCTTTTATTTCAGCTTTCAACTTCTTTTGTCCGTATTCACATTCAGTTTCCTTTACATGTTTCCTTAGCTTTGTGTGGATAGTTCTATTATTTTTGTAATAACTGGTTATAGTCAAGTGATTTATGTAACATGTGTCATTGTATCTATGTGATGCCTTGGTGGCTGTCACTGTGCCTGAAATCTTTTTTCTTTAGAGAATCCATCCTGAAACAGCAGCTAATGGTGCTCCTTTAGCTGAAGAGTTGTAAGGGCAAAATACAGATCAAATGTTACAGGCACAAGCCTGAGTGATTCATTTAAGCCTAAGAAACACAGTCCTCCCCCGAAAGCCTAGAAAAGCAAACAGCACGTGTTTATGCTCTGCCTGGGTTCCAAATCACCTTTGTACACTTCTAAATTTAAATAGGACAGAGGAAAGGCAAGAATCAGACATGGGCAAGAACGATCAGCATGGATAAATCAAAGGTGTGTGAATTTCTCTACTAAAGAAGTGCTACTAAAGAAGCAACTGGTTCTCGTGAGCCCAGAATCCAAATGGTTTCCACAGAGCCCGGAAGAGATCCGTATCCACTGACAGCTTTCAGGCTACTGACTGAAAAGGAACACAGGGTGGTGCTGATGCTGCAAAACAGCGCTGACTTTGAGTATGAAAAAGGCGCAGAGGAAAAGCATGGCCTTCTTGGGAATACTAATGCTCAGAGAAAAAGAAAAGTACAACTTTGTCCCGTATCAAGGGAAGAATCATGAAGGGCAAATTCAGTTTCTCTAAAAGTAAACTCGGGGAAAGCACCGAAGCACCATGGACATGGAGAGAGTGACAGCAGAGGAACAGCCTTCCAGTTGAAGTTCTCCAACAATGGGAGGGTCTGAACTGTGCTGTAGGTCACGTTTAAATGTGATTTTGTTTGTATGATAAAATTCATGCTTGCTTATCTCTCAAGAAATCACTTAAAATATCAGAAACACAGAGATATCCTGGAATTCTCAAGGATACTTATTCTACCCCATGAAATGGGAATAATGGGAAACCACGTGTTCCCCCAGGATGCAGAAACCCCTTCCAGTCTGGGGGACTGAACTATGTACTGAACTAGTTACTGAACTATGCTACTGACTCACTGCTCAGCAGCTGTCTTTCCCTGCTATGTTAGCCTGTAATGTGCGGAGGTGCACATTGTGTGCTACTGAGGAGCATCTCAGCAGTGAAGAAGTGAGTTTGAAATAAGTACAAGACCTTGCAGTTTTATCCCCAAACTCTGGATGTCAGCAAATGCTCCAAGTAGCAAATTGTAAGAGATGTTTGTTCTCTTCGGTAGTTTCTAGACACCTAGCACACTATTAACCTCATCTGCTTGCAAGAAGACCACTGAAAGCTGTGCTAACAGATGACTGTGCTCCTGAGCACTCTTGTTACTGTATGTCTATAAGAGTCAGATACTCATTCAGTGCTTTCAAGGGAGAAGGCCAGATGATGGAACTGCTTCCCAGCTTGCACACAGATGATGGTGGATATTCAGCAGAACTGGCTGGCAGCAGCAGATAGTTTGGCTAATGAGAGGAAACAGCCGTCACATTTTTCTATATGCTCCTTATGCAGACATGCAGACTTAAAAGTGCTGTGTTCAGCTTATTAGCAGCACATGGCTGTAGGTCTCCTCTTTGCAAGAAAAGAAGCTCAGTGGCTCTATTAAGGAGGTATTTTAAAGAAAGATGAGCTGCAAGGGGCAGAGACCAAGTATTTATTACTGTACTAATTGCTTCAAAATGTACGTCAAGTGTCTAAATGAGTAATGTCACTAGCTTAAGACTGATATTATGAAGGAAATTGGGTTCTTTAAATTTGCCTTCTGAATTCTGAGCCACTTGCTGCTCATATTTCCAAGATTTTGTTCACAACTATGCTGTTTTTTTCCTGCTTCTGAGAGATTCTCACGTCATCACAGTGTGATAGCAGCTAGCTTTAATGTAAGTACGCCAAGGTAATGGAGCAGGGTGAGCATGTTGACTGTGCCTTGCAGAAATCACAAAGAAAACAGAACACAGGTACACTATGGTTTCTCATTCAGTCTTTCTACTCTCCCTGTGAATTTCTTTCATCTGGTGATTGCTGTTTAGGCCAAGCAACTCCATTATCTCACAAGCAATGAGCAGAAAGTCAAAGAAAATATCAACACGCGAAGGCATAGGGGAAAAAAAAAAGGGCTGCTCTGCCTTCTGAATGCATGATGTATATAGGGCCGCACATCTTCCTGTGCATTGCCTGTCTTCTCCCTTTCTAGTATTTCTCAGCTTGTTATGACCTTGATTAAAAAAAAAAAAAAAAGCATATATTCACTGATTATTATTAAGCAAATGGCCTTGTGCTAGGGAAAAACACAGCATTCATTTGCAGCTTGTGCCCTTGAGAAATGAAAAATCAGTTGAGTGTGTTTCGGAATGAACTTGCTTATCTGGAGCATGACACAGAGCAGCTGAAAGAATGAAGTGAAACTGAAGTGCAATGGCTGCTTTTCTTTCCCAAAATCAAATACATGCATTTCTTAGACTAAGGATTCAATTTGTTTTTTTTATTATCTACTCCTTTAAGTTGTGACACTGGCCTAGAAAAGGCCTGTCACAGTGTTTCATCTTAGGAGTTATCCCTACTTTGAGCAGCAGTTTGAATGTGATGATCTATGGGGTCCCTTCCAAACTGTATTTCTCATGGTTTTGTGGCAGGCACAGCAACAAGTATGGACGGGGACACAGCCAACAGACCCAATGACAAGCACTTGCACAGCTTACATCAAGTGTACATGCTGGAATTTTCATTTGAGATGTAAAGCTTTTCTCCCCATCCATCTGCTCACGTAGCACAAAGCCTTTTGCTTAGGCATTCCTGCTTTTCCATATCCCCATAAACATTTTAGATTTCTGCTCCTTAGCATATGATGCTTGATTACTTGAAGCTTTCTGGGAATGCTCCCGGGGAATCACCTGGGAAGGCACGCAGTGCATGGTACTCATTTTCCTCTTCAAACCAAATCAAGTGGTGATGGCTTCCACCTGAACCTGATAAAGTGGAAATCTTTAGGATGTGATGATAATGAGAACCTGCAGCAGACATAACATAAAACCAATAAAAACTGCAATTAATTTGAAAACTGCTTATACTCCCCACTGCTTCCACCCTACTGTTAGTCCTAGGCAATCACTTGTCTTGTTAACCTCAGAGGTCTTGTCTCATGTTTAGCACTGAAGTTTGCTGGTTTTATCTCCAACCTGAAGAACAGAATGTCACAGGGATCTGGTGCCAGCACACCATGCTGTTCTAATGATCCCCTCCACCTCCTGCTGGTGCTGAGCAGAAAGAGCACTGTCTCCAAGAGGCAGCCTTTGCAGCAAGCCTGCGCCTGCAGAGAGGTACACAAATGCCTTATGCTTAAGGGCACCCAGAAATTTCTGATTTGGCTGCAGGAAGCATTAGACCATTCAGCTGCCTCGGTCTAGAATTCTGCCGCCTTCTCTTCCACGCTTAACTGAAATCAGCCTGTTCCGGGACATCCCTCAATTCTGACCTCAGACAGAAGGAATGAGCTTAGGATCAAGCCTTTGAAGTGTTACTATTCAAAATGCCATTACACTGCTATTTTCAGCCTCTGGTTACTTGTTTCTTTAATACATTAGCAGCAGCAAACTATCCTTACCCTAATCCTTTATCATCTTAATTCAGAAAGGATTTTAAATGTGCTGAAAAAGGCAATTCTTACAATTAAGATAAGAGCTTCAGAAAATTCCAAGGACTGTTTATAAATCCATTAAACAAGTATTTGCCTCTTTTAATACTTTCAGAAGGCTGAACTCTGAAACACACTTTCCCTTTAAAATCAGAGTCCTGGACTTATTCCTTTCTTTCTTTCTTTCTTTCTTTCTTTCTTTCTTTTTTTTCTTTCCTTCAAATCTCACCTGTCTATAAGCATAACAGGGACATTCACCAAGTCCATCTTTTGTCTGGAAAGCACCATTCACAGGACAATTCAAAAGAAATGGGTATCAGCTGAATTAACAAGCAGACGTGCTATCGTTACACTCAAATGTTATTTTCACCCACTGCATGGTACATCATGGAATTTTAAAGAAAGGCTTAGACAGCGAGTCTGGACACCCAGCGGCTCAGTCCCATACAATGGCTTCATGCCTGCCTGTCACTGTTTCTCTTGAAAAAGACTCCAGTCTAAGGAGCTTTCTAACAGTGATTTAACTGTCCAGGCTTAACTCGAGACCTTTATGCCGTTGTGATTTTGGTCAGAAAGTTTCTCAAAGAATACACCTAGCATCTGTCAGTCGAAGGAGACTGAACTGTTATTTCATTGTTTGTCATTTGTAACCACTTGCCAGAATTACTAAACCCAATACCTGCTACATCTTTGCGCTTTAGGAGGAGCTGATTTCTGACCTACCTGTGGGTTGCTCTAACCATTGTACTACAGTGGCATATTTTCCTGTCCCAATTTCCCTTTCTCCATCTACAATGTTTCAGTAAAAATAAATAAATAAGGGTCCCAAAGAGCTTTATCTTCAGAGAAGAATCTTCCATTCCAAACAACATAAGCAATTTCATTCTATATGCTAGATTTGAGCTTCCCTTGCCTCTGGCTTGTAATGCCCATCACCACAAGCACCTCTGCAACACCTTGCGTGTCTGTGTCTGGCACCCCCAGCACAGCAAAGGTTCCTCCAACATGCAAGCTTTGCCTATGTGGTCCTTCCCTGCCTGGTGCCAGAAAGGACTGACTTGAGGCTGGGGTGGAATGGCACAAGTGCTGTAGTGCTGCCAGGAAACTGGTTTTATTCAAGGAAGAAACTCACGACTGCATGCCAGTGCCTATTGTGGCACAGTGAATTCCTTGCAAAACAATACAGTAAATAATTAGGATGTGGACACCGGACACTGGCACTGGATTTAGCTCTTTAGAATTGTTTTGCTGCAGACAACATTTTAAGTGCATGCTTTATCGATTCCGTATACTCTTCCTGCTGCTTTACTGGAAACCAAGGTGACTAATTGACATGACTGAATAATTGAGGTGGTTCAGGTGACCAAGATGACTCAAACATCCTTTAACAGTGATGAGAAATGGCCAGGCACAGGGACCTGCTGCTTTTCATGGCACTATTGAACTCACACAGATTATATCATTTTCCTTTGCAGACTTCTGTTGACCATAGCACAGGCCCCAGTTACCCACAAACTACAGGCGCACTTCTGTGTCAAGCACGGGAACATGCTTTCATGGCCAGCTGCCAAGGCAGGATAAGCCCTTTGCATATCCCATGATAAGCTAGCTGGAAGCTCGTCCCCTTGGTCATGTGTGCACCTTAAAACTAACAATTTAAGATATCAGCTGCATACAGTAAATATTAGGAATACAACTTAGACTGCATTTAGGGCTGATGCAGAAAGCCTTAAAAACAATCCTATGGGACCACTTTGTGTGTATAAAAGCAGTATGGGAAATATTCAAGATACTGCATCATTGTGGCGACAAATGTGACATTACTGTTTGTAACACTATCAGCTGCAGTTGTCCTGTAGACCCTCAAAGGAACCCGAAGACTGATGTTTGGCTTAACAAATAAAAATAAAACAAGAAGAAACCACACAGCAAAGCAAACAGAAATACTTTGGCAAACACAGCTGGAAAAAAAAATTGCTCAAGGGGCATTTCATGTTCCTTAAAAATCCCAATGGAATTAGCAATGGTTTTTAACAAGCCTGATTGTCTTGCAGCACAACTGATATCATTTAGACTCACTATGTGTTTTTTCCTACTATCACTAGCCCTTTGTTTACACATTTTAGCAGAGAAAGTCAAACTGAATGCTAACTGATACTAATTACAGTACAGATATCACATGTGACATTCCTACTCCAGCAAACACCTGGCTCACTTTACCCAGCTTTTCCCCTCCCTGATTTTGATGTGCATGAGAGACTTTATACAAACAGCAGGGGAAGAAAAATGACTGCAAGACAAAGAGAGAAAGGAACCACTCAGAGTGCCGTCAAGTGCTCATTGTAAACCTGGGGAAAATAAAGCGATAAAAATCAATTTCTGCAAACAATGTTTCACTTGTAATGTTTTAGGTACTTTGTAATAGCAGGGAGCAAGAGAAAGGGTCACCGTGTTTTAAGTCCATGGTATGTACTTTAAGACACTCTTGTGCCTCTGCATTTCATATGTGTACCTCAGAAGTGACACAGATCTTAAGATTTCACGCACATAGTAAGTAAAATAAAGCAGTAACAAGAACATGGGATTGCAGTAGAAACAGAAGAGGTTTTTCCCTAAGGGCTCAGTCCTTGCTGAATTTCAGCAGAAGGCCCCAAGCAGGAAACCTCCCTGAAATTACCACAGCCTGTAATAGAAACAGACAGTGAACTACCAAAGCATCTCTGTTTGAAGCTCTGCTCAACTGCAAGAAGTGTGCTGGCATTGAGCCCCGGTAGCACTGCAGAATCCCTCCCCCCTCCCTCCAGGAGCACCACTTTTTGTCCCATCTGTGAAGACTGCAGCATCACAAGTGTGCGGTGCACAATCCCCTATTGCAGTTTCCCATGGAAGAACAGCCAATTCACACTGCTTGTCGCTCCTCCTGTTGCCAGCAGTGGCATTGAAAGGCAGCAAAGAAGGGCAGGAGAACAGAGAGTGCAAGGAGGTGGAGAATAGGCATCAGAAACGTGGGGGAAGAGCAGGAAAGGGCAAACTCTGCTCTTGGTTGTTTCAGGCAGCTCTGGATTATTGTAGCATGGGAGTGCAGCATTTGTCCCCTATAGAGAAAAAGGGTGGAGAGACAAATACTCAGAGTCCTCATTTGGAGAAGCTGTTTAAACAACTAAGCTTTAAAAAGATAAAAATCAAGCAAAAGTTTTCTACAAAGAAGGAAAGATTCCTCCCCAACTGCAGAAGAGCCCTTTTGTAACTAACAATGTGAAATTATCCATTTAAAAAAAAAAAAATTAATACAGTCTAATTCTGGCCAGAGCCAGAATGTGAACCAAGTTTCAGCCTGATAGGAACGGCAGTACTGATGTACTTCTGACCACCACCAGAAGTGGCAGCACTTAGCACCACTCAGTGATGGAACAGCAAGTTGTACGCTAAATCTAAACGTGCTGTTCCAAGTTTGTTCTATAACTTGTGAACAGAATCGGAGAGGTGAGGAGAGAAAAAAACCCAGACCCGGGCTACATTCATTTGTCACAGCTCTATTTACTTAATTGAAGCCTGTGATGACCTGTACCAGATGTGATGTGCTCTGCAGTTTATAACTGCCCCAAATGGGTACAAACCAAGCTGCAGAGGATATGGTTGGATGCCTACTTGGATCTGAAGAAGTAGTCTTGTACTAGGCGGCACTGTAAGAGCTGTGTCCCTTAGTAAGAAATACTGGTATTAATTAACAACGTGGAGGTGCATCTTTTAATAATTAATAGGGAAAGAGATCTTCTTAGAAGAAGGGCAGTGGGTGATAGTATTGAATAATTCAGCCTGATAACAAAAGGAACAATGGTACAGTAACTTTATACCTGAGTATTTGCAACAAAATCCAACAAAAACATTTGATAGGCTGATGGCTTCTCGTGTTTAGGAAACGGTATACATTTGAGGTACTGTTTCCTATTGAGAAGGCAACAAACCATTTCTGAAATTGGTCTTTGCAACAAAATTAAAAAGAAACTGCATCCAAGAAAGTGACTTTGTACTGGCTTTGCCTTCTGCCAGGTTTGGGCCCAAAAGAACAGAGCGGTGGCCCAATAAGGCCAGTAACTGAAGTCAGTAAACATGTATCCTCAGTAAGCCCAATTCCCTGCAAAATCAAAGCAGCTTAATTAGCAAGGGAAAAAGAAAACACGAGGTATTTTTCACTCAACCCGTAACCTTGCAAAGCTCCAGCAGCAGAGACAGGCTGTGTCTGACAAGTTTAGAAACAGACAGAAAGCTTCAGCAGCTGTTTTGCATTCAGATTTAATTTGTGGTCACAAACATTGGAGAATTTTTAATTTGTTGCCTGGCTAGCAGCTGAGAGATAGATGTACATCAGCAAAAGAGCCACCAGTCTTCATCATTGCATGAGGAGGAAAAAAAGAAGTGTTTTATTTAATTGCAGAAGTCTGGCAAAATATCAAAGAGCATGGGAAAAAAAGATGTTTCCAAAAAAGATCTGAGTGACAGCCCAGGAAAGACAAAGGCTGCTGCTGTTCAGCCTCTCTGTCTCACTGCTGGCAGGGACTGATAGCTTGCTGTGGCTTTCCTTAGCAGACGGCTGCTAGCCAAATTACAAAGAACAAAATGTTTTTGGAATTTCCTTCTTAAATTGTTTTGATGACAAGTTCCTATTAAGAATTGCTGTGAATTCACCAGAAAGGAGATGCAGCTTCCACTGCTGATCAGGAACCAACCACCAGCAGCAACTTTTCTAGAACCAAACCCTGATGGAATGAAACTGCAGTGCTGTGTACCGGCATAAACATCACAAGTGATCCTGGCTGGAGGAACCCTGTGCTCTTTGTGAAATCCAGCAAAAAAAAAGATAAGAATATGTCTCGGACCCTAATCCTGCAATGGTGTACATACCGAAGCAGTTTGTAGTCATTGCTGAAAGGAGATCGAGGTGAGGGCTGGCCTCTTCTCCCGGGTAACAGCAATAGGATGAGGGGTAACGGCTTTTAGTTGCGCCAGGAGAGGTTAAGGCTGAGTATTAGGAAGAAGTTATTATCTGAAAGAGCAGTGATGCATTGGAACAGGCTGCCGAATGGAGGTGGGGCATCTCTGTTCCTAGGGGTGTTCAAGAGCCATGTAGATGTGGCACTGAGGGACATGGTCACTGAGAATGGTGGGGATGGGCTGACTGTTGGACTAGATGACCTTGGAGATCTTTTCCAGCCCTAGTGATTCTATGATTCCACAGCAGGCACAAGCTTTTGGAGAGTGCCAGTGAGCAGGGGCAGCACTCCAGTCCACTGGAAAGAGCATTAGAACATTGGTAAGACTGTTAGGAAACAACAGAGACATATCACTCTGTTTGACTACCTGCAATAAAAAAGTATTTAATTCTCAAGGGAAGGAAATACACACAGGTGAACTTTTTTTTTTTTTTAAAGTAATGCACAGGAAAAAAAAAAAAGTCAATAATAATTTTAATAAGAAATATGCAGACAAACTGCTTGTAATACTGAAATGCCCTGGAAAAACAAATTCCCGAGTAATTATTTTTGATTACACAAGGCATTAAGCCATCAAAGGTAGATACGGAAAAGGAAGGGAGGAATCTCCACAGTTTCCCAAACAACCAAACGGCTGAGGAGATGCCAGACCTCCCCCCCATCGCCTCAGGTACCTGAGATCCTCCCTTCGCCCCCTCTGAGGGCACGGCGAGGGCGCCTCTCCCCGCCGCCCCCTCCCAGGTCCCGCCGCGAGGGCTGAGCGCCGTCAGCCCGGCTGGAGGTGGGTGGGCGGGCGGCAGAGCCCAGCCCCGGAGGAGAGCCGCCGCCTCCCAGCCCGCTCCTCGCGTCATTTCCATCTCTTTACCTTTACCCGGGAGCGGCCAACCAGCGGGCGCGGCGCCGGGCCCCGCTCACCTGCTGCCGGCGGCGGGGGCGGAGCGGCGGCGGGCTCTCGCGGTGAGGCTCCAGGCGGCGGCACGATGGTGTGCGGCGGCTTCGCCTGCTCCAAGAACTGCCTCTGCGCCCTCAACCTGCTCTACACGGTGCGTGGGTCGGGGGAGGAAGGGAGGCGGCCGCCTCGGGTTTGTCGCCGCGGGGACGCGGCTCTCCGGGATCGAAATCCAGAGCCCAGGCCGGGCGGCCTCCAGCCTGCCAGGCCCCGCTTGGCTCTGCGGAGGGGAATCCCGGCGTGAGTGAGCGGGATTGGCTCCGTTGTTCCGAGGGCTTGAAACAAGTGCTGCTCTGCGGGGAGCCCCGTGCGGGAGCGCTGAGCCGCACAAAGGGGCTGAGCGGGGTCAGGGCGCGCCTTGCAGCGGGAGGTGAGCGCCGCGCCTGCCCGCCTCGCTGCTGTGAGCTGACACAGGGAAGCTCCTGCCCTAAGGTAGATGCCTGCTTTCTTCCGAGCGAGTTTCAGGATGTATTTTCAATAGAAAGCTGTAAAATTTCCAATTGCAGTGTAGGCTTTTTTTTTTTTTTTTTCTCCTTATCTATCTTCAAGTGGCACACAAATAGAAAGAAACAGGGCTGCGTGTAATGGCTTCCTCTTGCAGCACTTCTGGAAAGGTAATATGTCCTCTGATGGTTCATGTTGGCAGCCCGGTGTTGGACAGCCGTGCTTGGAGTGAAATTGGGTGAGCCGGGACTGGCAGGCAGTGCCTGTGCTTTCCTGATAACAGCCTGATCCCTTCGTGAAAGTAAGGCAGGAGAGCAGGCAGGTCTTATCGCTGCTCATCAGAACAAACAGTTCTCATAGACAGCAGTTATTGGACCTGATGGTAATCCCTAGGACAGAGCGTGAGTGGATGTAGAAGTGCCTGTGTTGAAGCTAGAACTGTTTATTAATGAGCATCACCTTGTATTTTAAATATATTGCTTTGGAAAAGAGCAGAACAAAACCCTTTAGCACTGGAGAGTCTGTGCTGTTGCATGTGTTACTTAGAGGAGCTTGCAGAGCAGAGGATGTCCCTAAAAAAAGTCTCTGGAGCATGCATAGTATGCCCGGCTTACCTGCTGGAAGTAACTCAGGATGTCTGTGATGTTGTGCATTGCCCATGCCAGCCTTTAGCAGAGCAGAGGGGACAGGCAGGCATGGCCGCATTTGCCATCCATGGTTGCAGGTAAGCATAGCATATGTAGACTCCTCAAGGTGAAGGATTGCTCCACCCTCATTTTTCAAACAAACCAGAGATAATGAAAAAGGCTTTTTTTTTTCTTTTCTTCTTTTTCTTTTTTCTTTAATAGTACTTCTTGAGTGACAGAAGGTTGAAAGAAATCCAGGTGGTTCTTTCTAACATAATGCATACACAAATCTCATTTAGAAATGTTGTGGTCAGTGAGTATTGTTTTTTCTGAAGATATCATCGCTTGTTCTTACAGCCAAAAATTAACCAGACCAAAAGGAGCTGGTAGGTCTTTTGAGCGTATTTAGCTTCGAAAAGGGGTGATCTGATCCCTGAGACCTCCATACTTTTCTTCGTAATACCTGCACAGTGCACCTATGACCTGAATCTTGCCTAATGTCTCTGAGCAGAATTTACTTTGTGGGTGTCACTTGATATTTTTCCGTGCATATAACATATGCTTTTCCAAGAGGAAGGAATGACTTTGAATCAGCGTAACTAGAACATTCACCTGTTACTTCTTGTGTCACCTATTAAGGATGGGCAAATTCAAGATGAACACTTTTCATTTCTGAGTTGCAGAAATAACATGAAATATTTAGTAAGCCTGGAGAAATTGATCTTGCAAAATGTATGGACCTCTCTGCTTCTGGGCTAAATAAAACCCTGATAATGCAACGATTGGGTTTTTCCAGATGGGAAAAACATGTGGAAGACCACCAGAACAAGAAGTTAATCTTTTTAAACAACAGTAATTCACAGCAGTAATTGGTGGGAGGACCAGACCAGTGAGGGAGATAGAAGCTTGATTAGGTAATGCTTGAATGTTTTTCTGCTAGTGTTGATTTGTGTCTGTGTCACATGCTTGGGATAAATTATCCCTCAGAACTAATGTCAGGGATTGCAATTTATATTGTTTTGTTTTGTTTTTTTTTAAATACTCCTAGAGTATCATGGATTTCAAAACAACAAATTAGGATATAGGAGCCTGATCTTGTTGTTGATGCTGTCCTGATCTACTTTTTATGGTAGTGCACCAAGGAAAATATGTGTTCTGGCAGTAATTAATCAGTTACTGGTTTAAGGCAAGAAACCAGAAACCAACTAACCTAATTGCTCACTTACCTTTCCTTTCAGATGATATTTGCTGGCTGGTGCCTTTTGGTTCTTCTCTGGTCTAAATATCCTTAGGCTCAGATTCCATTTTTAAATTTGTCTTGTATGAACACGTCTGGTATCTATGCTGAGTCTTGCTGACTTCATATGGTTCCTCATATGTACAAGAAGAGTACAGAAAAATAA
>JAOWBP010002978.1:23671132-23709019 GCA_028571105.1 Tragopan temminckii
AGAAGAGTACAGAAAAATAATTGAGACTTGACTTAGTATGCATAAAGTGAAATATATTTCTGGAATTAGGTTTGAAGTGGAAGAGCTGTTTGTCTACATGCAAGTACTAGTTTTGGGTATACAACCAATTTTATCTTTATGTAGTTGATCATATTCTTGTTTCCCTTTGAACAGCAGACCAGTGCAAACTGTTCAAAATGGCTGCCCACAAACTTCAGTAGCTTTCAAGGATACACACATAACTAAAGCCTCCTCATCTCTCTTCTATTTGTTGACACGGTAGAGGGGACAGATGCCATCCAGAGGGACCTGGACATAAAATCAAAAAGTGGACACACAGGAACCCAATGATTTTTAACCAAGGCTATGTGCAAGGTGTTACGCTTGGATTGAAGCAATCTGAGATAGGAGTACAGACTGGGAGAACTCGCTGAGCGCAGCCTTGCAGAGAAGGACTTAAGTGTCCTGATGACAAAAAGCTGGACTTGAGCCAGTAGTGTGTGCTTGCAGCCCGGAAGGCCAAAAGTATACTTGGCTGCATCAAAAGAGCAGCGGCCAGCAGGGTGAGGGAGGTGAGCATCCCTCTCTACTCTGCCTTTGTAAGGCCTCACCTGAGCCTGGGGCCTGTACTGAGTCTGGGGCCCTCAGTACCAGATGGATATGGAAGTGTTGTAGCAGGTCCAGAGGAAGACCATGGAGATGATCAGAGGACTGGAGCACCTCTCCTGTAAAGAAAGGTTGAGGGAGTTGTGTTTGTTAAGCTTGGAGAAGAGAAGGATCTGAGGAGACATCATTGCAGTCTTTCAGTACTTGAAGGGCACTTACAAACAGGAGGGGGACTGACTTGCTACATGGTCTGATAATAATAGGACAAGAGGGAATGGCTTTAATCTGAAAGAGGGGAGTTTTATCTTAGGTGTTAGGAAGAAATCCTTTACTCAGAGGGTGGTGAGGCCCTGGTACAGGCTCTCTGGAGAAGCTGTGGATGCCCATCCCTGGTGGAGTTCAAGGCCGTTGGGTGGAATCCTGGGCAGCCTGATCTGGTGGATGGCAGCCCTATCCATGTCAGAGGGTTTGGAAGTAGATAGTCTTTAAGGTCTCCTCCAATCTAAGCCATTCTATGGTTATCTTCCAGCTATAAGAACCCTGGTGTTTGCTGGCCTCACCAATATTTGCTCACTTTATTCAGACGAGGATTTCCTTAAGCAGACAGTGTTCCTCCCAAGGAAGACTTGAGTAATTCTGTTCAAGTGCAAACAGTTGATATCTTATTTCAAATCAGATTCTCAGAAAGGAAAGGGAAATTCCCATGTCTTGGCGAGTGATGAAAGATGGAAACGGTAGCAGGGCAACAAGAATAAATGTATTCAAATTAAAGATAAAAAAAAAAATTAACAGTTTATTTGGTTGGTAGGTGCTGCTTTTATCACCTGAGCAGCCACTTAATTCTTCCTGAAGCAGCAAACATCACACATTTTCCTTTGTTTTGATAAGCAGGCTTCCAGTTTTTCTTAAGCCTAGAAGTGGCTATTTGATTTAAAGTAAAACATATGGTTTACCATTAAAATTCTGTATATTTTTAGTACCACAGAGTTAGTGCCATAAGAGAAACCATATTTCCTTATAACGTTAGAAAGAACCTTATTAAAGTCATTTATTTTTTAGAGTACTTTGCTCTCTGAACTTGTTTCTAGCTCGCCTATTCAGTGCATTATTCATTGCATCATTTCAAACTATTGGAATTCAAGGTTTTTCTTTCTTTCTCCCCCTTCTATTGCTGTCTGTTCTCTCAGTGCAGAGTTATTGCTCTGTTCCTGCTATCTGTCACCTTTGTCGAGATGCTTTCCTTGCATTATGTAAATATACAATGATGAGGAGAAAAAGTCCTGGATTTGGGCAGCTGTGCCTGGCATCTCCAGTCTGCGTTTCAGAGTGCAGTGCGAAGAGCTTGCCCCATTGCCAGCCCATGTTGGGCTGGCTGACTCCTTGTCTCCACTGGGTGCTCAGCACGCAGGGCAGCTCCAAGGACATGGTGAAGGCAGCACTATGAGCCGTGTCATCTATTCTTGATGTGCAAATCAGGCAGCGGTACAGAAGCTCCCATGCACATGGCAGGGGAGGTCAGTGTTGGTCACATAGATTTAGGCTGTTTGTTTTCATTGGCTTTTTGGGAAGGTTTCTGTGGTCGTGCTTCAGAATACAAGAGTGACTACAGCAAAAAATAATAACAAAATGTTCTGTCAGGAAACATGCTCAGATGTGCTGTGTGTCAGTTGGTATCCAAAATGACAGCCATTTGTGGCAGCATGGTTGGAAATTAGACATGTGTTTCTAGATCAAGGGTGAGCGAGATTTGTATTTACATTTGCCTTGTACAGAGTGCTGCAGCTGGAGCCAGGAAGGCTGAGTTTGCTTAATGACAGAACTGGAGAATGGCAGGCTGCAGGAGGGGAAGGTTACATGGAACATGGCATGGCTTGATATCACTGATATTTTTAGCCATCCTACCAGTGCAAGTAGACACTCTTATAATTTAAAACAAGCATGGATTAGAGAAGCACTTGGACTGTTCAGAAGTAGCCTTAAATCATTAATAGTAACTTAAATCATTGATCATCTACTGCTATTTTCAGGTTGAGGGAGAGCCGTGTTTGGAAGAAGGACCTGTGAGATCACTGGGCTTCCTGAAAACATTTCCCATCTCAAAGTAAATAAGAAAACATTGTGGCTGATAAGTGTTCCTGCCAGCTTCAAGGCTTCAATTTCTAAAACCTATAGGGTACAAAATGGGTTAAATCTCATTGCTATTTTAACATTAAAGAAGCTTGTTATGTGATCAACAATGATTTGATAATAATTATTGGCCAATAGGATGAAGAACTCTGTACTCAGCCATCCAACCAAAGGAACTGGGTTCTGAGATAAGAGACAGGAATGTTGCCTTTCACATAAATGTCTTGCTCCACATCACGTCCTTTCAGCTGTTCAGTAACCAGACTACTGATTGTTCCCCACTTAAATAAGTCTCAGAAAGGTGAACGATTCTGCTTTCTGTTGGAAGTATTTTGGAAGATGCTCAGCCCCAGCCTTGCTTTTGATAAAGCTGAAGAAGTACTGCGAGGAGGTAAAGTTGCTTACAGATTGGATAGCCTGCAATTGTGATAGAAATCAGTCTCACTTAGTCTTATTTTGTTAGAGATGAACATTGTGCTGCCTACTATATTAATAGATTAAGTGCAAGGGACCAGAGGAATTGTCTTCTAGATTCTCTGTTGCTGTGCAGAAGTGATTGAGCAAGTTGAAGTGGAGCACGGTAGAAATCTGACTTCAAAATCAATACCAATTGAGGTTTAAATTCTAAAGCTCCCTTAAAATAGGTGTTGTGAATATGAATTCACGTACGGAGAGAGGGGTTAGATAGGCTGGATATCAATGTGTGTAACCTTTCTGATTTTAGTTCCTGTTCTGTATGCAGCCTGACTGTTCTCCTCTAAATATTTCCTTTGCTGATAGCAGTGTGAGTGCTTTGTAATTTCTTTACCCAGAAGTACTGAGGCCATATTTCTTGACATTTAAGTTCCAAGATGTAGTTTTTACTAACTTCTTCTTGGGCTGAGACTACAAGGAAACACTGCGAGCACTAAATTCTGTGAGTACTTGCTTCCTAACAAGCAAGCAGTTCAAGCTAGATGAAATGCTGAAAAGTTGCTAGTCAGTCAAAACAGCAGATTTGTTTTTGGGATGCCATTGAAGGAAGGAGGAACTGTTTTGAGCATCAGAATTGTTTGCTGGTGTGGTCAAGTGAAGTCATTTCTCTGTATCTTTGTTTCTTTTTGTTACATGGAGTATAACCTTATGGAGAAGTACACAAGGGTTAAGCATGATGAGAAATATGTTTATCCAGTGCAGTAGTGGGGCAAATGAGCAACCATGCGTACAGGAGAACTTGAACATCAGAGATATTTCAAAATAACAATTTATAGATGAAGAAGAAATTCTTTGTTACAGAAGCTGAAGTCATCATGAGTTTGCTGGTTCTCTTCCCCAGTTAACTTACTGTTAGCACAATCAAGCATTAGCCTTTATAATATTTGTAAGAGAAAAGCAATCCCAGACAACTCTATAAATTACTATTTTAAACCCATCTAAAAGTGAAGACGACATTCTCGTAACTTGCAATATCCTTTAAGAGTAACATATGTATATATGTGTACATATAACTTAAAAAAAAAAAAAACACATTAATATGTAATGGAACATGCTTAAAATGGAATCTGATCCCTTACACTGATCTTGAACTTACAGTCCCTAAAGCCTCTCCTATGGAAATGCTGACATGAAAGTAACATCTCGTCTATAGGCAATATGCTTTGTTCTCTTAATTATCAATTTCAGACTTCATAGAAAAAGTATTTGGCCTCATAGTGAAAACTGCTGCACTTCTCTTAGGACTCACGCTGCCTGGAGGTCTGCTCAGGGAAAGCATTTAGTTAATTTCACATGAATGAGTGATATACTGGATTATGCTAAGCCTGTGCTTGTGTGTGCATTTTTAAACAAGGTTGCTAGAGTTTGTATTGGTGAAGTTACTGTATAGCAAATGAGGGTTTGCAGTTCAGAGTGCTGCTGTTAACTATCCTCACACGCTTCCTCTGGCTTTGTTTTTTCCAGTTTGAGGACAGTATGTGCCTGTAGCATCATTGTGAGACAGCTTTCACTAGTTTGAGATCGTAATACATTCTTTTGCTCTTAATGCCTGTTTACTCTCTATGTAAACTTGCCTTAAGTGGATGGGACCATTTATATCTCTGTGTAAGTACTTCTGAAGAATCATTCATTTCTCTTTTATTGAGGACAGCTTGTAAGAAGAGAAAAAGAAAGAGGATGGAGTTCTAGGAGATGGTTGCAGTCTCTGTTTAAGTGGTTCAGAGAAGTCCTTGGTCAGTGCTAAATCTGGCCCCTATCCTTCTGGTAAGACTTCAATTTCTAGTGAGGAGAGTGGCAAGTTTTCTGTGGTGGAGCAGCCGGTGGCGGTGTGGGAGCGTTGGCTGGGTCAATTTTGGAGCTCATCTGCTCTGGGCAGGACTGTGAGCAATGCTTTGACAGCCTTTATCTACTTGAGTCTTGAGAACCTTTGAGAACAGCACCTTTGAGAAGCACCAAACCAACTTGCAGATGTTTATTTTTTTTCTGATGTCCAGAACCTTTCAAGCCATTACCTTGTGGCTGTTGCACTTGTTTTGCTGTCAGTAAGTCCCGAGAAGAGTTTGCCTCCATTGGTTTTGCAATGGTCCTTCATTTTGAGCTGCTATTAGGTTACCCTTGAACTACTACCTCTTCATCAGACTGAACGAACCCAGCTCCATCCCATGATTTTCAGACATCACTCTCAAGGCTCCAAGCCACTTGGTGACCCTTTCCAGGTTCTCCAATTCCTTTTCTACCTAGGAGGTTTGAAATAGAACTCAGTACTTAATGCTGATGAAGCTGCAGTGTGAGTTTCCTTTATCCCACTCCTCTTTACTTTCCCTTTGTGGTGAGAGCAGACTCTTGGCTCCCATTCCACTTGGCAATCTGTGTGATCTGCAGCTCTATCTCAGCAAGGCTGCTCAGCCAGTCTGTTCCCAAGATGCACAGATGCAATCCTGGTGCAGAATTTTGCACTTTGTGAGATTTCTCTTGGCTCACTCCTCAAGTTCACCAGGTCTGTCTGAACTGCTACTTGAAGAGTTGGTTGCTCCTTCTTTTTCAGTATCATCCACTGATTTTCTGAGGATTCACTCCATCTCATTGCTCAAGTTGTCTATAGAGATACTGCATAATATTGGCCCCTCTATGAACCCCCTTACCAGCTTCCAGCTGGATGCTGGAAGCCATCCAGTACTAGCCTTTACTCAGCAGTCCATCCAGTCTCCATTCAGTTGTGCAGTCCACTTCATTTTTCCAATCTACGCTTGTTCGGCTTACTAATGAGAATACTGTGGGAAAGATGGATTCTGGTTATATTCAGTAGAAACTGGACTGTGATTTGATCTATTTTTGGTAGATTTATTAGGCAAATATTTGAAACACCAGTAACGAGGATTAGTTTTACATAACCAAAGATTTATGTAGATGAAATTGTATTTCATCTACATTGGAAATATAGATTGGCAAACTTATTGAAAACTTATGTTTCTGATTTCCAAGGATGGCATTATTTTCTCTGGGAGTAAGCTCCCAAAGCTGCTGCTGTGAAACAGCACTATGAAACTACATATATCTGTATTGTTCATTCTGTTAAGCAATGAATAACAGGTAAAAAATGCTTTTATTCTTTTGGGGTGAACCTTGAGTACAAAAGAGCTGAAATGCTCAATTTACAAGATGGAGTTTATTTCTTGAAGATCTGCAATTATTTACATCTGCAGCCCAAATTGGTAACTGCTGACCTGCACGTCTGATATTTCCTTGGCAGCCACCTGTTGACCAGGTAATGAGAAACCAGAAGGGATGATTCTGAGTGTCAAAATTGAAAGAGAAACAACCATTTATTTCATCTATCTTTCAACATGCAGAAGGAGGCATGAGCTTAATCCTAAATCTGTTTTGAAAAATGGCTTTCTGTCTCCATTTCAGTTTTAAAATGCAAGGTCAATTTTGCACATTTTCAAGTGGGCAGAAGTAGAGTAGTTGATAGTGGCTTTCATCCACACGACGTGTGGCTGATTGGATGAAGTACTTTTACATTGCTTGCCAGCCAGAGCCCAGTGACATGGACCTGTGATCATAATGAATTTCCAGATGTTTTAAGGAACTGGACAACAATTAGCTTTCTATAGGAATAGAAAATTAATTTTCTTTAAGATAATGTAAAACTTTTTTTTTTTTTTTTTTTTTTTTCCCCCTGCCTAATTCTTGAACATTTGAGGTTCAACAACAGGTTTTAAGCCTGGAATATTTTCTCTATTAAAAACTGTGACAGTTTTAGATTTAGTATATAACTCTTAATACCAGAAAAGTTTTTTGGGCAAGAGTCACAGTAATAACTTCTAGTGTCACACAGCTTTAATTTCATGTACACATCTTTTGCGTAATGGAAGGTGAGGGAATTAACAGCAGCAAGGACTGGTACACTGCTGCTCCAACACTGCGTGTACCTAACAGATATTTTAGGCACAGATTTTGGTTTTGATTTTGATGCTTGTAGGAATAAAATTGATTTAATCATTTTAGAGTTGACAAATAACTGAACAAAGATCTGAACAGATAAATATTTTCAAGCATAGCTGAGAAAGAAGCCTTGATAGAGGTGATTAGAAGATGCTTTTCCTACTTTTTCTGCTTTTCTTTGTGTAATAAATTGAAATGTGGCACATACTGAGATTCTTCTTGAGACAACACCTTCAAGAGCTGTGTGGTGGCAGTGTGAGTTCAGTGCTTTGAAGCTGATGCGGAGTACGGGATGTAGAATTATAGAAACATTTGGGATGGAAGGGACATATAGAGGTAATCTGGTCCAATCCTCCTGCAATGAGTGGGGATATCTGCAACTAGATCTGGTTGCTCAGGGCCCCAAACAGCCTGACTCAGCCATTTCTGATTGGAAATTGAGTTATGTGATTTCTTTTGTTGTTCACTTCTGACGCTTATGTAGTAAGATAACTCTTCCCAGTGGTATCGGACAATGCAATAAAGTGAATGGGCATAGATCAGGATGGATAGATCTTAACTGATTAGCAAAGCTAATTTTTAGCAGTAACATTATGCAGTTCATAGCCCTGTGCTGCATGCAATCAGAAAATCTGTCTGTGTGGGAGCCAAGGCTTTTATGTTGTTTTCTTTCCTCTTCCCTGTAGTTTAGATTCATAACAACTTGGCACAGTGTTTTGGTTTTAACTTAATGTGATGATTAAGGCTTTTTGTTTAGGAGAAACAAAACTAATGTGAATTAATCCTAAAACTATACTTATTATTGAAAAATTTCCTTGACTTTGATACCATTCTTTTGTCTCTTCATGTGGTGAAAGGAAGATGTAGGCATGGCAAATCCTTGTATTCTGTGGCCTGTCTTAAATTTCTCCTGAGGATTACTGGCTTTTTGTAAAAACTCTTCTGAGGCATTGTCCTCTTTGAACACAAGTGGAAGAAAACACCCACCATGTTTTGATCTTGATGAGCATCACAACTCGTTTTACAACTTCCTTGATGTTCTCTAAGATTTCCATGTTTCAAAAGCAGAATTACACAGACCAGCCTTCTGAAAGGTAGCTGAAAAATGTATCTTCACCTGTTTCGTGTCGAAACCAAGAAAAGTGCCCTGCTTTAGGGTAAACACACTGAAATGATGGCTAAGCTGGAAATCTACTTTTTTTAACAAAATCCCTCTGGATGAGCAATAAAATGTCATAATACATCTTGTTTGGACAGAAACCAGTGAGCAAGCATAAATGCTTGTTCTCTATTTGTTGTGGAGTAAAATCAGGGAGTTGGACTAAACTGAGCACATACTGGTTTTGATAATGATACAACTTCTGGGTATTTTCTGGTGAGGGCAAGCTTATGTAAATTTTAACCTCCCAAGTTGAGTTGATGCTATATAACAGAATGTAACAGATAATGTTATGCATGAGTCTGACAGGTTTGGATGAGAGCATTAGGCATCTTGTGTATTGGTCATCTGGGTTGGCTTTGTCTGCTGCTTACCTCCTGCTGTAACTCACTGCAAGCTTCTTTGTAGCTTTTTATGTTGGATTTTTTTTTTTTTTTTTTTTAAGTTTTTCTTTGTCTTTGGCATGGAAACAGGAAAGGCTGGAGCTTCCTGCTTGCATAAACAATAAATTCCAGTAAAGTAACAGAGACAGATTCCACTTACCTTCCCTGAATACCATCTTTTAAAGGAAGGAAATAGCATAAGAGTGCTTTGGGCATTGAAATAGGGTTGACTTCATAGTAGAGCTGTTTTTCTGACTAATTATGTAGCGAAGTCATGACACCATTATTGTTTCATGACATGCAGTCCTTGAGATACAGATCTGAAAAATACATTTGTGTGACCTTGTTAACTATTGTGTTATATTATATGTATATATATATATATATATATGAACTATACATAATCTTCTGTAATAAATTAATGCAACTGTATTTCTGATCACAGTAAATTATGGCAGTGTGCTCTCTTCCACGTCCAGAGCTGTGCAGCCATGCTTTCTTTAACTACAGTATATTTCAGAAAACATCTGGGATTTTCATTCTTCTGTTCTATGAATTTAAGCTGATGATTTTTATCTTATTTGTCAATTCTGTTATAATTCACACAAATTCAGTGCCTCTAGTCAATCACTGGTACACAATACAGCTCGTCTTGTAGGTAGGCTAAGTTAGAACAACTCCACGTTGACAGTGTTGAAGAATATGTGTGCCTTAAAACATCTGGTACTTAAGTCACATTTAGGATGAAGTGGAGAACTGGTTTGTTGAGAATTGTACTGTTCCTCTTTGTGCTGGAAAGAATCATACCTTTCTGATAACAGCTTTAACATAAAGAATGTAGTTGTGTGTAGATTGAGCCTCTTCTACATGCAGACTAACTCTTTGTTTTCTCTTTCCTCCAGTTGGTGAGCCTCTTGCTGATTGGAATTGCAGCATGGGGAATTGGCTTTGGCCTCATCTCTAGTTTCAGAGTTGTTGGAGTGGCAATTGCTGTAGGCATCTTCCTCTTCTTCATTGCCTTGGTTGGATTGATTGGTGCAGTGAAACATCACCAAGTGTTGCTGTTCTTTGTATCCTTCAGTGTATTACATGGATTACAGCTTGGTTCAAGTTACATGAACAATCTGCTCTGGTGGGCAAAGACTCTTGTGGAAGGCAGAAATTCAGTCTTGTTTTGGTCTAGTGCAGTCTAAATTAAACGTAATTCCCAGCTTTACCCTTCTTTTTTTCACACTGAGGACAGAAATATTAATTTCCCTTTCTAAAGATTTCAAAATACTTTAATTTTTTCAGAGCTTTTAAGGTGAGGCACTGTATCATAAATCTTTCTTTGTGCTCAACCCTAAAGCAGCCTAGAGTATGTGAACTACTAATGTGATTTAACAGTGGAGGACAATGATATAGACAGTGAAATGATTGGAGCTGGCAGAGGAATGCATACTCATATGCTGCCAATAAGCACTTTCTTTTCATACCTACTTTTTAATTGTGAACTCAGATTAGAAATGAGCACAGGCCTTCTCAGCATGGTGCTTTGCTGTCCCTTTTTGTGTTACTTACTGCATAAGCAGTCTGCCTTGCATAACTAACTTGTTCTGTGCAGATGAGAGAAAAGATTAAATCAGATAATATTCTTATTTTTCTGGTTGTGGACTCCAAATAAATAGCATCCTCTGCTTTGATACAATTTAATCTTTTCCACATCTAGTCAGAATATATCTGTAGATTTTTGTTTCAGATGACCTGATGTACCAATGATTATGTATTCTGTAAGCAAAATTTTTGAGAATGCATCTTTAACTACTGCTTCCAGTACATGATTATTCTTTTGCTAGTCTTCATTGTCCAGTTTTCTGTCTCCTGTGCCTGTTTGGCACTGAACAAGGAACAGCAGGTAAGAAATACTTCCTGATTTCTCAGTTAATCTATAGCATCACATTATTTCTTATTACACACATACACGCGTGTACATGCATGCATGCATATATTTATATGTAACCTTCCTCTAAATGAAGAGCGTATATTTTAAGAAAATCTGCCTTCAAAAAACATAGAGTCATCTAGTTTGGAAAAGATCTTCAGGATCATCAAGTCCAGCCACCAACCTGACCCTCTGAGTCCCATTACTAATCCACATCTCATAGTGGTTTGTTCACACATCTCTTAAACCCCTGCCTTTCAGCTGTCCTTTAAAAATTGTTTTAGTTTTAAAGTTTCTGTCTATGTTTTTGGTCACAAGTGTAGCAGCATAGTATCTTGATTATATCATGTCTTCGTGAGTTCCAAATAAGCTGATGAAATCTACAGTAATCTTAATGTAAAGTTTATAAAAACCACTGAATTGTTCTTATGTAATTGAAATGGTGATGACTGTATTAGGTACAGACCAGATCTGTGGGAAAGAAAGACAACTTCTGTGAGGTATCGAGAATAATCCTTAAGGCGTAAAGAAGGGGCAAGATAAAATGATCTACTTCCTCTACGTGTAACAGAGTGATTTGTTTAAAGTCTGAGTGGTCCCAGTTAGATTAGTCACATGTCCCATTACTAGTGCTCTTGTCAGGTTTAGGAAGACGACTGGAAGAAAATGAGTTATGACCATAAACTTGCTGCTGTTAGGTGTTGCAATTTCATTAGCTATCCAGACTGTTTGAACGTTAAAGTCATTTTTTAAATATATTATCCTGTTAGACATGGGGATCTGAAGGTTTTAATTGTAAAATGTTATATAATTGGTGGAGCAAAACTGGGTAAGTGCAACAGTTTCTGTTTTGTGACTTCTTTCCATTGAATAAGTAGACACAGATAAGGTTTGTGCTTGAGATATATTTGGAAAACTCCTGTTTTGACTCTTGTGAGGACAGCAAAAAGGGATCATCTACTTTGCCTAGTATATTGGTTTCCATTGAGATAGAAAGCAGTTCAATTAATATGTGTTTTTGCTTATACCTTCCAGAGTCAACTTCTAGAGGTGGGATGGAATAACACTAAAAGTGCAAGAACAGACCTTGAGAGAAATCTGAATTGTTGTGGATTCAGATTTTTTGATCCGAATGAAACCTGCTCCTCTGTAAGTTCTTTCTCTCATCCTGTTTGTTCCAAAATGTGTAATTTCTTTCCCAGTTTAAGGCAGAGGTTTTTAGCAAATCTGTAAATTAGTTATCACAATGATCCTAAGGTCCTTCCTTAACTTGCTGGAAACCTTATTGCAGAGCACTCTTTAAAGGTTGTATTCTGTTGTCATTTCTGTATTTGCTTTTCTGGAGTTCTAAAAAATTCCCAAAGCTTTGCCCATGGTTTGCAGTCTGCTACAGAGCTAACAAAATAGTGCTAATCGGTGAAGCGTCATCAGAAAACACGATGCAATTTTCTGTTTATATCTGTTACAGGATTGTTTTAGAAGTCACCAGTGTCAACCATGTGCACCGATAATAGAAGAATATTCGGGAATGGTGCTCAGATTTGTTGGAGGCATAGGACTTTTCTTCAGTTTCACAGAGGTAAATGAACAGATTAGAAAACGATGTGTTTTCCTCCTACCATCTTTTTTTTTTTTTTTTTTTTTTAAGCCTTAAAGTTTAGGGGTTTTATTACAGGAACTCCCAGTATTGTCTCACATCTCAGGAGTCAAATCTAATAATGTCAAAATTTTTCAGGCTGTCAGCTTGTTGAAGTCTGACAAAAACAGAGCTGGGAGTATTTACAGCTTTCTGTTATTTACACTACAAACCATTGACTAGATACCTCATTGAAATGTGGTGCTGTAGATTTTGCAGAAAGCTAACTCGTTAGGTTTATTGTTATGCAAAAGTAATGGACATGCTGTTGTTTTTGGTTTGTTTGTCTAGTCTTTGGGCTCCACATCCTGTTCTTCCAAGCTCTCTGTTTTTAGGTTGGTTTTGTAGGTTTCTTTTGGGTTGGCAAAGGAAGAGATTTTCTTTGGTGCGCCGTGTATTGCCTGGAGACAGTTTGATGATGACTTAATATTTTAAGCATGAGTTTAAAATGTATAAATAAATATATATATTTGCTTTATCCATCAGTAAATAAAAATCCGCAGAGCAGATCTTTCATAACATGTTAAAATTCTGCTCCTGCTGCATAGTGCAGTTTTCAGACCATAGCTATTACATCAGCAAGAGATATAGCATCTAAAGCAGAACCCATCTCTTACTTCTGCCCATGTTTATTTATTAAAAATTTGTGGTCTCTCTACCTGAGGTGTGGAGCTGAAGAGGGAAAAGGACAGAATTTGGAAGTGCAGTGGAAAAATAGCCTTATTCTTAAGCTGTAGCTTTAAAATGAAAAAAAGTTTGAAAGATATTACTTTATCATTATCCTAAAAAGAGGTTTACAAATATTTATCATTTAAAGAGGGGAAAGAGTAGTAATAGATGCTCCTACAATAAATACTCTTCTAGCATTTTGGATACAGTTTTGTCCTTTCTTTCTGTGTAGTTAAATAGATCTTTCTGAGAAAGGTGCATTCTTTTTCTAATTAAGAAAGTTGTGTGGGGTTGTGCGATTTTAGCAATAGGAAATATCCTACACTCGTGCTATAAATTCATTATCAGAATTTTACATTTAAAATAAGTTTTGTAAAACTGTTGAAAGATAAGGGGGAGATGCTCTGCTTAATAATATCTTTGTGTTTTCCTTTTAGATTCTAGGAGTCTGGCTGACCTATAGATACAGGAACCAAAAGGATCCCCGTGCAAACCCTAGTGCTTTTCTTTGATAAGTTTATAAAGGACTGAATCTTCTTTCTGCATCCTCTACTTCAGAATACTAGATCTCCATAGTTTAGTGTTTCTCTGTAGTAGGAATACTCTGTGTATCAGAAGGAAAATTTACCTTCCATAAGTTTGCAGTTTTCATCTTTAAATATTCACTGTTTTTCATTTAAGAATCACTATCTTGAAGTAGATTGGCGTATTCAGTAGCTGGACAGAATCAGAATGCTGTTCTGAGCTGATAATTTTTTGTTAAAGACTTTGGTAGTTGGTGTGGTGAACTCTATTCAGTGAGTTTTGAAGCACTACAAGCTTCTCTGGTGTCCAAAAAAAACCCAAGTGTTTTCTGCTATATTCATTAATTACAAAAATTCACCTAATTTCTCATTAAAATGACAAAAATAAATGGTGGGTGTTTAATACTTGTTTAACTGTATGATTTGATTAGGATTTAGGATGCGTTCTAGTTGCATTCTGTGTCTAAATAATAGTCTCACTCTCTTGTTAAGGTTATAAAATGCTGAAGTTGTTGTTTTGTTATTTTCTGTACTGCACATATGTGACTACTGTAATCTTCACCCCTCCCCTTTCCCATTTGCTGTGGCTATCTGGTAGATATAGATTCCTTTTTGAAAATAAAAGTACTTTATTTTTTACTGGATATTTTCACTATGAGAACAGTGAATGAATGTAATCTGCAGCTAATCAACTTGAACCTGTCTTTTTCTTTGACATCAGAATGAAGTTTGGTATTTGCACGACATCAGAATTGGCAGTGGTCTGTCATCTTGTTCATGTAAGAAACTTAACTTGGTGTTTGGAAAGTTGTACAAATATTTTTACAGATGGTGTAAAATTATTCTTGCAATAATTTAGCAGTATTTATTCCTCTGTTGTCCACCTCAAAGTTTTGATTTGATGAGAGATTGAACACCGGGGGGGGGGAACCAATTGTGTTTTCCACTTATTTGTTTTAAAAAGAGAAAAGAATTAAAGTTAAAATGTGCATCATTCACGTGCTGAGTGCTGTCTGAGCAGAAAGAAAGTGTAGTCCCTGGTCCAGTCTCTAACAGAAGTGATAGATGAGCTGGAAGATGTCAACAGAGCTGTCAACACCAGAGGTGCACAATGTTCCAGTTATTTCTAATCACAATGAATCACAGGTCTGCACAATACCTTTTCTTCATTAAGTTGCTGCCTCTGGCATGGTAAGTAGCTGCTGTAGCCTGAAAAAAACAGCTCTGCAGGAAGAGAAAGTGAGGCTTATTAAATTAAACTGCCAAAGAACACAGCATCTGAACATGGAGGAAAGAGAGGGAGGCAGTGAATGTTAATAGTGGTAGCTCTCAAAGGACTCTCCCTTTGCTGGAGAGGTGCATTCTTGCTTTGGCAAAGGAGTCAGAAAGAAGATGAAATATATGCTTATCAGAACACTTTGAGACTGTTGTGTGCCTAGGGCTGCTCAAGAAGGAATTGTCATAAGGTTTCAAAGGGAAGTGTCGAACCTGAACAGATCATCCCAAAGCTGTCCTTAGCAGCAGTTAATTTTCCTAGTCCCTGTATTTTGTGTGTTGATGTAATAAATTAGAGGAGAAGTATTAAGAAGTTGTAAGAAGGTTGAAATAATTTTCTGTGGCTGCTTCAAATTTGATTCCTCCTTCTTTTTATTGATTTATTTACAGCTTGGTTTGGGGCAGTTCTGGTTTCATTAATATAGTAGGTGATACTGGAATATAATTCTGCATTTCTGAGAAAATAGTGAAAATGTGACGATGTTAGAGCTGTCACATCTCAGAACATTTAGTGTGAGTTTGTTTTAGTGTTCAAAAGACAGGTAGTGGAGTGTAAAGTTTGATTAAAGCTTTTTTATTGTATATATAAGACTTTGTCTTTTGAAGATTGTGATTTAAAAAAAAAAACAGCACAAAAACAAACACTACAAACCTTGAAATTCACATCAGAGATGGATTCACTTTCTTAAAGTGGGGGGAGGGACACAATAAAACAGATTTATTCTGACTTTGGAACTGGGAAAGACTTTCTTTAGAGGCCTGACTTGCATACCAGCATACAAGAGATGTTGTACTCTTCTAATGTATTTAGATGGAACTTTTATTTATTATTTTTTTGTGGGTTTGTCTTTTTTTTTTTCTTTTTTTCTTTTTTTTTTTTTTTTCCTGTCTTTCCTCTTGAGGAAACAGTTTTGGACACAGAACATTTTTATTCTTGCTATTTTCTGGAGAGGCGCATTAATTTTTCTGACTGCTTTAGAGTTTGACTTAATTGTGACCAAATCTTCTAGAAGCTTATTAACAGTAGCAGAATATCAGAATAACAAAGCAGTTCGGGAGCATTCAGTGCTTACATTAAATGCTTTTTGACCTTAATTACGTTGAAATGCTTCCATAAAGCCCGTTATTCTAGAAGAAGCAGAAATGTCTTCTCTTTCTTTAAGATATCCACCTGTTTTCATCACAGATTAATAACTGCCTAAAAACAAAACCATATAATTCTAAATTGTTACTTGGTGTAGCAGAAATGCTCAGTCACAGCTTGAACCAGTGATTGAGCACCTGGTGGGAAGGCAGGGCCAATCCAGAGGAGCTCAGGTGCATGCAATTCTTCTCCAGGATCCGTCCTTTCTCAGACCTCATGTAAGGGTTGGCAGTGGAGGTTGGGGCGTCTCATCTGGAGATCCCTGCCTGCTGGAGGCCTACTAAAGGTAAGTGCTTTTTCTCCCTTTGTTTCTGTGGCTGCTGCGCTGGGGCTTGTTCTCATTTGCTGTAGCCTGGGATTGTGCCAACTTGCTACAATCACTGTACTTTCCATCACATTACAGCGTAATGCTTAGATGCTTCAAGTCTTTAAATAGTTAGGCCTAGCGGAAAGGCCTAGAGGACCTGCAGAAATCCCCTGTGCAGGAAACCCTGTTCATCCTCTGCACTTCAAGTTACTGAGCACGCATGCTTCAGAAATAATTTCCCAGATTTTCTGAAGAGATTGAGTTTTATTTTAAGTAACTTGGATTGGAGCCTCTGTAAATAATTTGTATTTAGTGGAGGCCTAAGCCTTAAGGTAATACCAACTTGCATGGTGTTCAACTGCAGGGTTTACTTGTTTAAATCTGTTGTCTGTTTTGGGCTTGTAAATAAGCGATTCCAAGCCATAAAATGATCTGTGAACTAATTGTGCACACCAAATATAATTTCTCTTGTTATTAGTCTCAAGGCTTTACTGAATTTCACTGTAATGCAGGATCTTCTAAGAGAAGTTTTTAACTCCTTCCTAAAAAGAACCTTATGTAGAAATGGTGATCCTCCAATCACTTCAGACGCAGCCAGTTTTAAAAACAATACCACACATAAACAATCACATCCTCTTATCTCAGATGATTGAAAATGTTTTGAAGATGTTTTCCTCTTCTTAAAGGCTCAGGCATTAGGCATGTTACCACACAATTAACTGTAAGCATAGAAAGGTTTGGTGAAAGGTGTGCACTTCTTATTTAACTGTAAAGAAAGGCCTGGTAATGAGAGCTGGGCATAGGGTCCTGTTACAAGACAATGAATGAAGAGAAAGCATGCTGAGGAATGGAGCTTTACTAGCTGCTAAAACCGCAGACAAAAGCTGCTTGGATAGAACTAAGCAAGTTGTGGAAGTAAGTAATGCTGATTTTACTCCAATAGTGATAGATAATAGGGAGGAATAGAAAACACAGCAACATTTTGTATGTAAACACTTGAAATGGATTTATTAAAAAAAAATCATTTGTACAATTGGGTCATACAGTGTTCTCCTGTATGTCTTAAATTAAAAGCCTCCAGCTTTTAAAAATGCTGCCCTGTACAGAAGTGCTAACATAAAACTAGTGTTTATGTTCATAAACCAGCACTATACATTACTAAATATCACTAAATAGTCTCTTCAGCAGTGTGAATGAGTGGAGAAGAGGAGAAAACCAGACTTAATGGTCTTTCAGAGCATCCTCCTTCTCCTTACAGCTCAGTCTTCAGCAGCTTCAGTGCTTTCTGCATATTTGAATACACTAGAAATGAAATATTCATGCATGTTATTTTTGTTGCAACTTCCTCTGCCAGTGACCAGTTACTGTAAAGAAATGTCATTATTATTAAAGCCAACAGCTATAATGAATCTGATGCACTGTGCATCTTATTGACTCCAGTAACCTGGAGATGTAGGGCTTTATAATGGTTTTTTAACACCTCATAAAATGAATACAAAAAACAGATCTATATTTTTCTGTGCTTGAGCCCCCTGCACTTGTCCTCAGAGTACTTGTACAGCCAAGCATGTAACAGGACAAGCTGATGCAGTAAGTCGTGCAGTTACACCCTTCCCAAACCTACCCCTACTGGCGATAATGGTCCTTCAGCAAGCACTAGGTACATATGGTTAATGCCTGGTCCTATCGAGGAAAAGATGTGACTGCTTTGAGAACGCATAACTTACACAGGGAAATGTCAGAGGGCTCATACGCATAGAGACGGTTTGAGTATCTTCCAGTAATATCAGCTCTCACAGTCAGGGAAGGATCTGGAAAAGAGGAGAAAAGTTGCAGAGCACAAGAGTAACCTTGAAGCAGAAGAAATCTTCCTGAATTTCTGCTTGCTTCCTAAGTTTTCCTGCAAGATAAGTCTGCTTCCACTAACAACCAACTCGCCTTCATTCTATGAAGTAACTGAACTTCTGTGTTTTTTTTGCAGTTCTGTTAGGAAGTAGGTTTGGTTCTAATCTGTGTTGATCAGCCTTAGACCCATGTCACTGCATAGTGCATGAGTTTATTCCATAAGCTGAGACTGCTTTCAGCCTACAGATCTTACTAAGAAAGAATCAAGGAAGGAATAAAATGGCAGTTGCTGTGGTCTACTGAAAATGATCCTTGTGACCTAGGTTTATAGGGATGTGTTAGTGATATGTGAACCTGAATACAGGGGGGCTGTCATCTGAGAGGTACTCACCAATGAACAAAATCCGAGGGACGTATTGGCCATCAGGTGCAAGGTTCTTGTCTGTGGTTTCATACTGGAAGAAAGCAGATGAGGTTCCAGGTCAAGATTGCGAGGCAGTACGTAACATGGACGTTTTCTTCTTTATGCTCAGCATAATGCAAGCTAAGCAATACATTAACAATTTCAGAAATCCACTGCCTGGGACGCAATCTTTAAACTGCTAGAGCTGAGAATTGATGATAACAGTTAATGACAGTATTACATTAAAATTTAAATTCCTTCCTATTTAGTGCTTATGGGAGCTGGAGTTGAAAGAGCTTTGTTACTAAATCTATTATGCTCCAGCACTGAGCGTTTTTCCTAGCCTATCCCAGCTGTAAAAGTGCCTACTTAGAGCTAGAAGAGCCATAATCAAAAATAAAACTTTAGTACTTTCACCTGAAGTGTGAAAGGGACACTTACCACAAGGTTCAGGAGAATGAATTTTTCAGCCAATTTCTGTATTTCCTTATGTTCAGCAAAGACCTTCTTGAGTGCTAGAGTGAAAGCAATGAAGAATGAGATATATATATGTTTTTTAAGAAAAGGCCTGTAATGTTGCCCTAGAGGAGAAAATTCAAACAAACTGATAGAATAAACATGAGAATATGCAGTTCACAGTTAGAGCAAATGAGATTTTTATGTCCATTGCACTGACAGATGATTAACTCCGTTTTATTCTGTGGTGAGGAATGAGCGTGGTGGTACAAAGCCTCCTTTTTTTTTTTTTTTTTTCTTTTTCCGTGCCGAAGTCTTACCTTGGCTGTGTGGGCAGTCATCCAGATGGTGGATAATCATCAGGGGCTTATTGCTGGGGGAGAGGAAGGAGCTCGGTTAGCGGGGCGGTGCGCGGGGCGGCCGGTAGGGGGCGCCGTAGCGCGGGGGCGCCCTACCTGTTCTTGGCGCGGAAGAGGGCTTCCTCGTACGTCTGCGTCCAGATGAGCTGGTCCCCCCAGCCTGCCCAGGGGAAAGGAGAGAGTAGGAAAAACTCACATACGTACAAGTGCGATCTGTAGTATCTGTGTGTTTTTACCTCTGGAGAGTGTTTGAGGCAGTTTTGGTTTAGCGTTAGTCTCCTTCGTCTCCTTCTTGCCTATATCTTTTGCCAGAACACAGGAGATGGCCATGAGCAGCAGGAACACGGACACGTAGCTCTTCTCCATGGCTGCCCCTGGGATGAGGAAGAGAGCCTTCATTTCTCCGTGCCTCCCTGCTGCTGGTTCTGAGGTGCAGCCGGAGGCACCGCCGTGGTCAGGTATGCAGCTGGGTGAGTCAGCTAACTGCTCCAGGTGGGGGCTCCAGGGAGTGTAAGGGAAGGGAGAGATTTGCTTTGCAAAGAGTCATGAAGGATTTGGCTGCTTTCTGCTGTGTTCGTGCCATTGACCTGTAGTCCTCTTAAGATGCACACCTGTGTTAAGTTTCTCTCTGTTCCTTTTTGATATATTGAGTTTGCTCAGTGAAACAACAGTTTTGTCGATTTCAAAAGTGCTTCTAAGTCCCAATGAACTCCCATTTCATTCTGGATGTCCCACTGATAAAATAACTGGGCAGTTTAACAGCACGGGTGTTGACAAATTAACTCATGTCGCCTCTTCATCCTTTTTGCAGCAAGAGCAACTCAGATGAGATATAGAAGTCTAAGCTGGGTTTAATAGTGATCCACTAGCATAGACACAGCCTAATGCTGCTGTTGAAACTGTAAACTGTCCTGTCTCCTCTAATTAGCATCATCTAATCCTGAAAAGCAGTAGAATCTATAATAGAATGAGTGGGGAACAGTGAGAACTAAGGTGCATTTTGCTATTATAAGCAGCACAAAGCAGACTGCTTGTCCTGCACCTGTCTGAGGCATGGGGGTGGAGACGAGGCATGACTGATGGAAGCTTCTCAGCATTTCAGCTGGGATGCTTTGAAGGGGGAAAACGCGTTAGCATGACCCTATGTTTTCTCATTAAACTTACTCCTAAAACTGAAATACCAGTATATTGGGTACTGTAGAAAGACGTAAGGAATTCCAAAACCAATACAGAAAATTCAAAACATTAATGCACAGATTTAAACAGACAGCTTTTAAAATTCAGACAATGAAAATGAGAAGTCTGGGAAAAATAGTGTCTTTTCTCTGGGTAAGAACTGCAGGAGGAGGCATTAGCTGAATCCACATCAGTGATACAATGCTCGTAACTGTTGGATGTCCAGATAGACCTCTGAGCATCCACAGAGTGGATTTCAAGAGCATGAAATAGGATTTTGCAGGAGACTACCTGTCCCAAGAAAAGTCTCCTTGGCAAGGAAGGAAATTGAATAAATTTACATTAAATATAATGGATTTTCAAGGCTGCATTGAGTTGTTTTTGCTGTAACTGCGTAGAGGAAGTAATGCTTATTGAAAGGAGAAAAAAAAAAAAAAAGGTATTGGATGACAAGGAAGTCAAAGACCAGGCAAAGTTTATGCTGTTACTGGTGCAGAAAGCCAAGGCAGAAACATTAAACCTCCTCTTTGAAAACTTCCCCTTTGGAAGGTTGTGTGCGCTTCTGCTTAGCTTTTTGCCCCATAAAGCCCCTTCTCTCCTGCGTCTTGTAACTTGCAAAGACAACATATCTCTGTGTGTCCTTAATGGCTAGGAGCTATGCTGTGCCCACACTGCTGCCTCTCCCTCCCATTGCTGCAGCCCCAGTTAGCCCAGTGTTATGCAGGCAGTTCAGAAGAGTGAGCGATGCCTTACCGTGTGTGCTCAGCCAGGTGCCTGCCGGGGTGCGAAGGTGTTCCTGGTCACAGTGAGAGCACCACGCTCCCTCCTGCCTATTTATGCACCTTTGCACTCCCCCGTCTCCACCCATGAGCTTTGAATTTGAATACTATTCCCAAAGAGGTACACACTTGCCAATCTTTCCCATACCAAAGCATTCAGGGTTAATTTTGTTAGGAATTAATACCACACTTTCCTGCTGTGCACTGACTGTAAAGCTCAGAGATGTTTCTGGGGGCTTTTTAGAACATTTAGGAAAGTAATTTAAAAATGCTGGCAAAGATCCAAGTCCAGGTAAGCTTAAGTTGAGACTCCTGATTTGCCTGAGGAGTGATTTGTCTTTTTTTGATTGGCTGGAAAACGCACATGGGTCACCGTTCCTTTATTCCTCTGAAAAAGTTAAATTGGTGACTCAGAGCTCCAGAAGTTAATTAGGTAATTAACTGTGTGCATTTTACGTGTATGTATACAAGCACAAATAACACCACACAAGAAAAATGTAATGAAATGTAAGAGGAGGGTTATAAAGGTCTTGGCAGGGAGGTATTTTGTAGCTACAGAAACTGTGCTCATAAGTTGAGGCTTAAATAAGAGTTTAACTCAAATTCCAAGTTTAATCAGTTGTGTGGACACTAATACACCATGAAAACCATCTCTTTTAGATTTCAGACTTCCGTGTAACAAGGCAGCTCTCTCCCATGTGCCATCTTGGTGCTACGGGGCCTACCCTAATCCTTCCTCAGCGCAGCGAGAGGGTCTTTGACACGACTGGCTGAAACAACAGTGTTTTTCTAGGTGCAGGCCTCCTGTGTTGTAGTGTGATTGAAGCTACAGGCTTACAGTGAGGGCTGAGCATTACTCAGCTGGATGAGCAAAACCCATTCAATACATGGATTTACTCTCTGAGATCTACAGTGTTCCTCTGATGGCTGTTCGTGACATGCATGTTTTTTGAATACACTTAAGAGAAAATAGTGCTTTGGATCACTTTAAAAAAATCTTTTGTAAAGAGTGATTGGGAAAATGGGATAAGAAGTGAGATGTTGAACTCAAGCAAGGAAGCAGCTGCTTTTACTTTCACATGTACAGCAGTACCATGCTTTGCTTAGGTGCTTGACATATGAAAAGGGTGAAATCCAACTCCCAGGGAGGCCAGTCACTGTAATGTCCGTTTTTGTATGGTTTATGTCATCTATAGACTGTCAAGGAATAAAATGAGAGAGAGAGCATATGAATTCATGTTTCTGCTCTGGTCCTTCTGTCTGGAGAACTGGAGGTGTATTTTGTTAGCTTCAATGTCACGTATCCAAAGCACATCCATGCAGTTTCTTCTAAAACATTCATTAAAATAAGTTTATGGGATCCACATGGAGATGTGTGAGTACTCGCTTTGGACAGTCAGGTTACATCCTTAATCTCAGTGCACGTATACGAGTGGAAGATTGGGTACTCGTGTCTAAAATCTTGGTCTTAGACAATCAGAACTTAGTGTACTGACTGCTGTCTCAGGCTGCACCTGGTACCATCTGACAGTTTTAAGCCTGTAACAGAAGTTCTTGTTATTCTCTGGTTAAGTAAGCTAATGAGCAGGTAGGCTTCTACTCACACACTTGGAGTAAAAATGAACATTGCCTAAAACTGCACTGTCAAGACTGAATGCATATACATACCTTGGCTCCAGCCTTAGGTGAATTTCTACTTATTTTGTACCTTTGCTTTCTTCTGTTTTGAGAAGATGCACTTTTGCCCACTTCTGCATAGCTTTATGCTGATTTTTAAGAGTAGCTGCCTACTGGAAGTTCAGTCATTCAAACACAGTTATCACAAGGCCTGTACTGTCATCTCAAGCCTGGTGGTCTCAAAGGAATTGGTTAAACGTGTCTCTAAACCAGCCACGTGCTGGGTTAATGAAGAGAGAGAGGGGTCCTCAGCCTTCTCCACAGCTCCCTGCCTGGGACTGAGGCTGCACCAGGCTGCTTGATGTGTGTTGGTAACCAAATCCTACCCTAAATATTCCAGGAGAATTTGAAACAAAGCAGGCCTCAAAGGCCCAGAAGGTTTTCCTCTTTTGCTATGAAGACCCTAATACTGCTGATGTTTAACATCTTTACAAAGCTAGTAAATGAATTTTTCCTTTGGTTTTCATTTCTCTGGTCTGCAGGTTGCCTTGTTCATCACGTTATGCAGAAATCATCACACTCAGCACTGGTATTATAGCCCTTTTAATGTCATTATATGCTTCATATAATGAAGCTGATTTTTTTTTCTTATGTTCTGTAATAAGGTTTAGACCTCACACACAGAAGCACAGGGAATTCGGTTCAGCTGTTTTTCCTAATTTCATAAAAAATACATGCTTTCAAGTCGTGATCTATCACTCAGAATGAAAACAAATGCTTTACACAGGAGGAGTGTAAGCAGAGAATGAAATGATAGTAACAAACTAGAAATACTGCGAGTTGAAGCCAGAGAATGGTGTATCTGGGAGTGAGCTTCCAGTGCTGGTAGAGCAGTGGCACATTGTTAGACACAGTGACTGAAAGTGGAATACATTAATTTGAGAACTGGTCAAACTTCTTTTGCCAGTGCTTTAACCACATTAACTGAATAGAGTGTGTGTGTGTGTGTGTGTATTTCACCACATTAACAGAATAGCATATATATATATATATATATATATATACACACACACATATATATATTTCACTTGAAAACTGCTTGAATGAAATTTGCCTTATAGTTTTCTGGAAAACCTTTAACCCTACATTTTAAAAGCTCTAACACCTCTGAATGAATTACTCTATTAACTTGGAGTACTTACTGTTTATTAGTAGTACTTATAAAATTGGATAGCAGAATAAATGATTAGGATTTAAAATATTGTGTTCTTATAAGTGCTTGGTCTTTTAATCTCTGCTTTCAAAACAAAATATCCTTCTGCAGGGATTTTGATGACATTCTTTCTCATTTGCATATGCAAGTTTATAATACAAGTCAGCATCACTTGGTATAAATCAGTAGTCTGGAATAAGCCGTCTTTAACATAACCTTGGATAATGATGAGGATTTATCGTGTAACCAGTTCTTACATTTTTACTTCATTTTGAGCTGTGAAATACTGGAATATCTAGAAGGCATTGCTGAATTATGTGTTAAAATCCATACGTGGCTTGACCAGCCATAGCAAATACACCTGCTCTGGTATTGTTCAGTGCCCTTTCTCATAACAGTAAGGAAGCTATCAAGATCTGTGACCAGAGAGGATCAAGACTTTCAGCATACGTGGAACTTAATTGTTCACCTTGTATTTAGTAAGAGAAACTCTTAGATTTGACTCTGAAATGAGGTATTCAGCGAAGGATGAGGAAGGGTTCTTTGCCGGAAGGGATTGTGATGAGGAGGTACCTCAGCCTATGGAGAAGACTGTTGATCTGGTCTTAGCTGGGCTAGTTAATTATAACTGAGAAGGCTTCATGCCTGAATTCTTGTACTTGGTTTTAAGTAAATGCATTTTAGTTAGTGTAAATAATTAGCTGTGTTTAAAACAAAAATTCTGTACTTGGGGTTAAAGCTAATGAATTCAGTCTGAGTAACTGATGTTTGGTTTTTCAGAATTGCTTGAATCTGTAAGCCAACAGTTTTCTATTTTTACTATACCGTAATGCATGTGGATGGAGGGGGGGGCTTTGGGGTATTGAACAGCTTAATTTTGCACCTGGTATCACATGGAGGGTTTTTAATTAATGTTTTTCTGGTAGTCTAAATTGTTTTTAAAACCTGCCTCCCCTGCTCATTGACTGATAAGCTCTGCTATAAGTAGCTGGAGCTGCCCCCTTACTGTGATTGCTGTTTGCCTTCTTGTATTCAGTGTTCTTATTTTGAATTCATGTTTGACTATTTGTAGCCCAGACATAGAGTATTCAGTTTTCCTACTGGTTTACTTCAAAGATCAGAAGATTTTTGACTTCTAGTAAGTACCAGTGCTCTGTGCACTGACAAAAATTTCTGTCTTTTTTTCTCTGGAACTCTTCAAGTGCAAAACCTCATCTGTAAATTAACTGAAAAAAAAAAAAAGTCTGTCTTGCAACGGATGCAACCCTGTACCAGTATGTGCTCTATGTTTCTATAAGTGCCTGACAGGTGGCCAGGTGCAATAAGAAACCCAGGATACTGGCTCTGACTCCCAGAATTGGTCCCCAAGTAGTAAGGGAGAAGAATCTCTCTATTCTTAAATGAAGCTTTCCCTCCTCATTTACTTTTTTTTTTTTTTTTAATGTATATCCACACTGATTAGTAAATTTATCTGCCCCAGAGTGCTGTGTGCCAGCAGTGAAACTTCAGCTGATCCTGCTGATGTATGGACACAGTTTTCAGCCTCACTACTACTTGTGTGCTAATCTCACATGATTAAATATTACTTTTGTGTTCAAGCTAATATCCTAATCAGCATCTTCTTTGCAGTGGAGCACAGTTCCTCTCTGTTGTTGGTACTGCTGGTTGTTTTCTCCAGAGCTCTGAAGGCTGTAGTGGTGCTGGCAATGCCAGCTGGCATGGTGTGGTTCACAGCAGCCTCTGTCTTCTGCCAAACTTTTGACATTGCCTTGGCTTGTGCTTCTAACATAGAATGTGAAGTTGCAGTGAATCATTCGGATTGCTTTGTTTTGAGGGAGTCCTTAGAGGTTCAGCAGGTAGCAGTGGATGATAAAACAGTGTATAGGAACCATGAGTTGTGACTTGGGAGATTCATAGTGGACATCAGGAAGATCATCTTCGTGAGGATTGTGTAGCAGTGGCATAGGTTATCCAGAGAGGTGGGAGGACAGCTTTGATATCAGATTTCCAAGAGCTGGCTCAGTGAAGTTTGGATCTTATCATTATTCAGTGATCGTACAGAGGGAGGGGATTGGAGGGAGGATCTTCAACCTGCGTCTGACTTTCAACAGTTTAACAGTTTATAACATGAATTGCAATTACATAGCAGTTGGTTTAATCTGGCTCATTCAGCTAGGCAGTTCCTACTGCTTCTGAAGGCTTCTTGCTACAATTCTTGTTGGCAAATATTGACGTAATATACTTTATTTATACAGTATCTTAATGACATGTTATAGACCACTGGTTTGGCTTCCCATTGAGAAAAGTCATTCTGTTGCACAATGCTTCAAAATGCAGTTAAATTGGGTGAGAGATGTAGGATATGTCTGCAATAACATCCCCACAGTAAAAGTGATAAAATAAGGACTGAGAAGAGAGTGATGTGGACCAGAACCTGGCTGAATTGCCTGTCTTAAAGGACTGTGATCATCACGAAGTCCATCTTTAGGCCTGTTGCTAATGGTGTACCTGAGGGGTCAATACCTAATGTAATTTAACATCTTCATTAATGGATGGAAAAAATAAACCCTTAACAAGTCTGCAGGTGATACAAAGCTGGGAGGAGTGAATGATAGATCAGATGGTTGTACTACCCTGCAGAGGAACATTCACAGGTTGGAGAAACGGGCTGATGGGAACTTCATTAAGTTTGACATAGAGCACTGCAATGTCCTACACCTGGGGATTTTAGCCAGCTGGAGAGCAGCTTTGCCAAAAATGACTTGGAGGTCCTGGTGGGCAAAAGCTGGACAGCATCAGGCCCTTGCAGGCAACAGCTGTGTTAGGCCAGTATGTTGAGGAAGATGAGGTCACATCTAGAGCTCTGTCATGCTCCATGCTGCAGCAGAGATATGGACATACTGCAGGAAATCTAGAAAATAGCCTTAAATGTGGTGAATAAGCTGGAACTTTTCAACCTGCAGAAGAGGAGGTTCAGAGGTCTCTTATTAATCAATATTGATGAGTAGAAGTAAAGATGATTGAGAGGAATCTGGCTCTTTCAAGTGACAGATTAAGAGGAAATGGGCCCAACTGAAATTTAGGAACTTCACTACAAATGTAAGAGAAATCTCTGTTTGTTAGTTTTACTATTAAGATGATTAGACAACGGAACAGGTAACCACAGAGGTTGTGGAGTCTCCAACCTTGGGCTGGAGAATCACTCCAAAACTCAACCAGATATGGCCTGAGCTGCTCCACCTGATCTGGCTTTGATCGGGTGGAATTGGGCTACATGATTTCCAGAGATGCCTTTCAGATAAAAAAATTACGTGTTTTATGATTGTATGTATGTAGCATATATGACAGAAAGCTTAAATAGCACAAATGTGAACTTCTAATTGAACCTGGACATATTCCACTTTCAGCTACTGCTAACCTGTTGCCACATAAAAGCTAAATTAATAGAAGAATGCCATAGTGCCGTCACAGATTAGGATGCTATTGCTGAAACAGTAATGACTAGTTACTCAATTTTACACAAGAGATGCTCATGTTTCACTACTGTGTCGGTCATATATTAAAGAAATGTTGTTATATGATCCCTATTGGAATATTTAGCTGGCTAATTAAGCCAATTAGAATGACTTAAGGATACGTGTACTTAAAATCTTGTTTGAACGTTTTTGCCTGGAAATGGCAAGCACACTCCCTCAGGTGGTGACACTAAACAAGCAGTATCAGTCACAGGGAACTGATAGGAGAATGGGTGTTACCACACACTCCTGCTGGCCCCATTCCAGCTGGTCTCATGAGGCTCTATCTTCACATTCAAATGCAATGCAATGCTTTCAAACCTTCAACTGAGAGCGGCTAAAATAGAAGTGAGCTTAAGCAACGTGGTCTTCTCCATCCACCTCTTTCCTGTATCCAGTTGCACCATTGAGAGATTCCATAAGAGACAGGGTCAAGTCACAGGTGGTCACACCACCAATGAAATTGAGTGGAAAAGATGGAGAAGGGAGAATGATCTGAAAGCAGAGCATCTAAAGCCTCACAAGGAGCTATGCATATGTAAAATTGTGCATACTGTAGATGGTCTGATAGGGTCCACTTGTGCTTTTAACCAGTCTGAATAGAGAAGGTGAAATATGGTGCTATTCTTGTTTTCTGGTGAAAAGCATGTAGGTATCCTACTTGAATTAGAGTTGAATGCAAGACCCCTTTCTGAACAGCAGCAGGCTGGGACTTCAGTTCCTGCTTTCCTGCTGCACGCCGTGCAGCTGCTGGAGCTTCAGAGCAAACAAGCAGGGGCTGGCTGGTACCGGCCCCTTGCTGCGCTCCGCAGGTGGCACCAGTGGAAATAACCTGTGGCCTGCTTCCTGCCATGGTGGGGGTGTGGAAATCAGCAGCATGGGGAATGTACCTGTCAGTGGTTGATTGGTCTTTGCTTAGTGTGGTGCTGGTTTGGTGGATTGGCTAGCAGTGCTGAGATAGAAGATACTCATTTAATGCAGACTGCTGCTCCCTTCACTGATTGAGGGTGCCAAATATCTTACTAAAAAGCAAAAATTCCAAACAAACTGAAGGCATTGAATGGCTGGCTCAAGGACATGATGTCAGTTGTCCCAGAAAGAAGCAGAGAGTAGAGGCTACGCTCTTCAGTAATGCACAACAACGTGGGTACCGCATGCTTCTGCCAGCAGACCACAGGCATGGAGGCCTGTAATGGCCTTTTCTTGTTTGCTCTCAGCCTGCTGGTGTGTCTGTGTTCATCAGTTCTCTCATCTGTAAGCCAAAAATGGTGACTATTAGTTATTTTCATTAGAAGCTTATAGGACAGATGTAGCTTTCGCTTTTCTTCTGTGATTATCAAATAACCTGCGTACAGTTGGTAGGCTCCGCCACCTGTTCTAGCTCCTTACATGTTCTGTTTTAAAATAGACACAAAGATGTCACCCAGGAGCCCAAAATAACTTGCAGCTTTAGAGAGCTTGATGTGAACACTTGGATGTTGCAAATGCCATCCCTGTGTACATGAGAGGCTGTGCCTATGGCTAGGAGTCACAGCCTCCGGCATGTTCTGTAAAACCTTTCTCTTCTCTCCTCGTATAGAAGATGACAGTCTATTAAGACTGTGCATCTAGCTAATGCCTTCACTGTTGTTTTGTTAAAGGCGTTCATTCCACTCAGGTTTCTTCTTTCTATCGACCAATAGGATTGTAGCACCTGTACTTCTTGTGAACTTCCTGGTTGATGTGTGTGATGTATCGGCATCTGTGCAGGGAGCAGTCCCACTTTCTGCTCCTACTGGCCGAGCACCAGAAGTAAATAAATTACTTTCTTATTACTAGTATTAAAGTAGAATCATCTGAAAAGCCTAAGAGCCTAGTGAACAGCAGGAAGCTACATCCTGAACGAGGACACCATCCTCCTGATGATTATCACTGCTCTGCCCATGAAACTTAGGTCCTAATGCAGTGTAATAATAGGAATTTTTCAACTGTCTCTCTGAAGCAAGCCAATTGATTATGAAAGAAAACCAGCCCATTAGGAACATAAATCTCATAATGCAAGCAGCTATACCTTTTAACTGTTTTCTTGCAGGCTGTAAGAATTTCTGAGAGTGTGTGTGCATGTGCTAGTGCCTGTGCAGTGAAAACGTTCTGTATTACATATATTGTGGAGTGCTCAGATAATGCATCAGGACCAATTCCTGCATGTGCATACACTTAACAAAGTGAAGGCTTAGCTACTCACAGGCTTTTTAGTTCATTTTATTCTGGAAAATAAGAAAAAATGGTTTAATTTAATAAATCTTTTCCAAATAACTAGCACGTGCCTTGGAATATACTTAAATTCCAGCTTCTCTATGCAACTCTCTTCAATTTATTTTTATGTAGTTTCTAAAAATTATTATGTTAAACCCAAGCTTTGTTATTGACCACATATAAATTCCTTTTTATAAAGGAATCCTACTGTGATGGTCTGTTAGGGATCTCTGAGCCTAAAAATGTACAGGTAAGCCAGTGCCGAGTCAGTCTGAAACTGAACATCTCTTGCTTTTGCTGAGAGCATCAGCAGGTCTAATAAAATAATTCACCCCCCCTTACAAACTGGTTTATATAAAAACTTTCCTTGGTGGAACATTTTGACATGGAAGATGCGTCATGGCAGGAACTGAATTCTGTAAACCCACCTAGTCAAGCACGTGAAAATGCTGCTCCCATTTTCTTTGTTTCACTGACTTCTACCTGGTGAATCTTGCCTACGATGACCTGCAGGGCTTGTGAGCAGGAATCTGGCACAACAGAGCTCTGGGTGTTGGCTCTCTGCTCTGTAGCACCATAGCAATTTGGGAGTGGCTTTGTTTAATCAATAATCAAAATACACTTCCTGCTTTTAGTTTTATTGGGGAAGGCTAGAGAGAGCAGCTGTGGCTGGTAGTAGTAATGAGATTTAAGTATTATGAGAGATGAATGACAGATTCATTTCTGTACATGAAGGATGATGATATTTTTTACTTGTGTGTATTTATGAAGGATGGTATTGCATTCTGAACATATTGGACAACCATCCCCACGCAGTAGCAAATCTTAGACGACTATAAGTTAATGCTGGGTTTATTGTGCTAGTTAAACAATAGTTTGCAGCTGAGTTATTCAAAGAATGTGGCTGCAGTTTTACTAACAAGATTTGAATTGGGTATAACACTAAATGCAAATAAAAGCTCCACCTATTTTAGTTTTGCTGTATCTTTCTCCACATTTTAAGATTGCATTATTCTCTAGCTCGTGCTAAGTCAATGTCAAAATCTCTTATGAAAGACCTAGCAATGCTTCTTTCCTCATTAGCTGTAGGCACCAATGCTGATATTTTGAAAACTCAGTGTGTATTTGGGGGCTCTAATAATAGCGCTGTTTCTTTGTTTTAGTGAAGGTGCTCCCTCTCTGCCAACAGCCTGTTCACGGCTTCTGCACCATGTATATCTCCATATAACAGTGGAATCAGATTTAGGGCACTGTCATTCATTCATTTTTCATTTCATTCAAACTTTCGCAAAGCTATGACTTACTCAACCCTTTGGAATGGACAGACTGACAATCCAGAGAATTGTTTGCTGTCAACAAATGCCTTTACAACTACCAGTATAAAAAAATCCTAATGAAGTTTCCCTACGGGTTACTTTGCAGTAGAGCTACTCTGAAACACAACAGCTTTACAGTGATATAAATAGAATGTTTTGTAAAATGTTAATTTATTTGTGTCCAATATTTGAGGTACAGATCAAAAGATAGGATTTTTGCTTGTCAAATTTCATTTTGAAAAAAAAAAATTTGTTTGGGAATAGAATTTTTTCAAAATTTCTCACATAAAAGAAATGAAAATTGTCTAGAAAATTATTTGGGTTTCTCTTCGTGAAATTGTATTGCAGAGCAATACAATACTGTACTACCTCTAACTCCTGGAGATCTGTTAAGATCTGGAAGTGCCAAGAATGCTTTAAGTGAAGGCAATGAATCATTCACAAAGTCAGTGCTTTACAAAGGATTTAATTAGGTAGGTAGTCTGGTGGGAGATCAGCTAGATGAAATAAGTCATAAGAAGGTGGTGGGCAAAAACATGACACAACAGATGAAGTGGTACAAGTACTTCTTCATAGGAGCCTTCTGCTCTTGGTAGAAAATAGGACAGCAGAACTTTGCCTAGAGTAAAACTGAGTTTTAGTGCTCCTCCAAGTGCAGTAAGGTTTTTGACGATATGAGACCAAAAGATTTGTATTTTTTGAAATTTTGATTCGTTTGGACTTGGTACTTGGGTCCACAAACCAGTTCTACAGCTGGGTCTTACTGTTACTGAGTGTACACAGGATTGTGTTACCTGTGCTGGGGCTGCCAGAGCAGGGTGATGTTGTATGTGCACACTGCAGTGCATGTTGGGGTATCAGCAGGTCACAACACAGATGCATAAATGTTTGGTAAAGCTTCACCCTTGGAGTTAGAAATCTTAGCTTACGTGATATGACACCAGGAGATATTTTAACCCCTGAAGGAATAAAATCAGCCTGTTTAACACTGAGGTTATGGTGGGATATAGCAGAGTTCATACTGTCTTTTTGTCAGGTGGAGTGCATAAGATTGTTAATTGCAGATGGTCTGTTAATTTCATAGCCAGGTGCTTTCATGCCTAACTATATCATCCATCACTTTTGCTGAGTCACTGGAGAACATAGTCTTTATTCTTGGATGAGCTCTGTTATATTGCTGGGTACCCCTTCAGGCTACATGAAGAGTTTCACTTCTGCTAGATGTGGTGTTAAGGTTAAGCCAGCAGAGGTGTGCCTGTGGGTCATGTGTAAGTGCTCAGTTCTGTCCTGGTTCCAGGCCAATTTCTGTAACAGAGCTGAGGCACCAGCCAAGGGTGAGATTTTGTCCCACACCCTGAATGACGTGAGCGTATGACAATATACGTATGATTACAGGTCTTAGTTTTAAGATGATGTGGCAAGGCAAACTTCTTATTACTTACTTCACGTATTTTAATTCCTTACAGTTTTTAATTTTTCTGGACAGTGAAGATGCCAACAACCTTTGAAAAGCTCTTCTTGTGGCATGGAATGTGAATGTTAATTTATGTAAGCGACAGAGCATCTATGTATTTATGCATCCTGATACAGGATGTGCTGCAGAAGTGTCCTGGAACCACCTTCCTCTTAATTCCTCATTTTAGCTCTCTTGAAAAGTTAATTGGATAGAGTTTCTCAGTTTAAGCTGTAGCTTGGTTTGTGTTTCAGCTTGGTTTAATGAATAGTCTCCTTCCAGTCTATATATATCTAATCAGGAGGTGACCTAGGTCAAATAATATGTCTGCTGCAAATTTTGTTCTATTTGCAGTGTGTTTTGTTAAATTGATAGCAAATCTGTTTGGAACTCCTGTTGTGCAAACCCCTTTCAAAACACTTCTACCAAAGGAGTGATTTTGTGTTAGAATGTGAATGAGTGCCTCCCTATTTCTTACTGTCTTAATGTTTTCAAGTACGGTTTCAGGGCTAATGTATAGCCTTTCTATATATATCTATGAAGGTTTCTGTTTCTCAAGCCGCTACTAATTTAAGTTTCAGAGAACTTCCTTTTGTATTAAGCAGTTATTTATAGGCTTAGATTTAAATAACTTACTCTAAATTTCAGGACTGTCCAAAATCTTGTTAACTCCTATTCCTGTTCCCTTTCCTGTTTCTAACCAATGCAAATCCACATGTATTATCAATACCTACTCTAAGAGTTTCAAATTACTGCATCTGTCTGTTGGATCTGCTTTTTATTTTTTTATTTTTTTAAATCAATCTGAGTGATCCATGTGAAGACTGAGCAGAAAGGTCAAGGGGCCTTGCTGAAGAGTGATGCAGTAGGCCTCCTTCAGTTAATGCTCAGGAATGGGAAACAAACTTTCTTCATGGCCATTTCAAACATTTGATATCTGTTAACTTCATTGCTGGCTGTAGCAAAATTGGAAAGCATAGCCAACTTTGCTGATTGCTTTGTGTATAGTGATGTCAGCACTATTCAACTGAGAGTCTTTTCAGTGCTGTCAACAGCCAGCATTCAGTGCTAACAACAAGCAGTGCCATCAGTGATGCTGCCTTGGGGAAAAATGACAAAGCAGAGTGAATACCTGCTCACCCGAGGGTAAATCTACTCCAAACAAACAAGCCATGCCAGAAAAGTGGGCTACTGAATAGAATGAATCTGCCTGCTAACAAAGCATGTGTTATCTTCAGTGGGTGGCGAGGCCTCCTATAGCCATTCATTGTAAAAGGTTCATGACATGGCCAGTGCAAGGAGATTGGCTGCTGCTCTGGTTGAGGGGTGCCTCACTACCTGCCCTGCTGCTGAGGGGCCCAGAAAGGAGAGAGCAGGCTGTGCTGAGCTGATACTTAGGGGGAAATCTGGGGAGGTTTTTCAAGCACGAGCCTGCTCAGCAAAGACTTTAAATATACTTGTGCGGGGAAAAGCTGTTATTCTGACCCTAGCTATTTTTTGCTTTTCTGCTTCTTTGAGATTAGTAAGATGTGTTTCCCTTCCACCCCATAACATTATAGGTTTGGAAGGAACACAAGAATCAGCACATCCTGTCAAATAAAATGGCAGAGAGTGGCTGCTGAATGCTTGGTTGCTCTTATTGTATTGTTTGCAGGCTCTCTTGCACTGCAACAATTTAGGAGGGCTTTGGTCCCTCATCTGGTCATGTCAAGTTCACTGATGAAGGTGAGGCCCTGCTGGGAACTCAGTGGAGTTATTGTGTGTGGAAAATAATCGAGGGGGCAGTCCCTCCTGCACAGACTGCTTTGTGTAAGCTGGCCTGGATGGAGAGAGCAATTGTCAGTGCATCCCGTGTCTCTGCTTCTGCAGAGGGAGGGAGCTGGATTTGCCTATCTGCGTGGATTCCCTGAGACAAAGGGAGGATGAGCAGAACCCTGCTGTGCATAGGATCATTGATGAAGTTGTGATGATTGCTGACAGCTCTTTCTGTTTCTTCCATACTGGAGTATGCTGGAGGAAGAAACATGTGGTCAGGATGTTGATCCATGCACACATATGGTGTGAACTTCCTGCAGTGCAGGAAAGGATGCTGTTATCTCCTGCAAGCCTCACAGAAGCAGCTGCAGCCAGACTTGACATGTGTAACCTTAAGCAATTGCTCAGTGCAGTCTGCAGTGAATAACTGCATTGTGAAGGGGTCTGGCTTGCTTGTGTTCCCACTGGTGCTTCAAAACAAAGGCTCTGAAGGTAAATAAAGATAAATAGAATCAGTAACATTATAGCCAGAGAGTGACAAACAAATGTTCAACAACAACTGAAACTCTTTACAGGGATCAGAAGTTTACCCTCAGTGATACATGCCCATGTTTTTGCTATTCCATTTGTGCTGCTCACCTTTTCACAGAAAAAAAGACAGAGAGTGTTTTGAGCTAAAAGTTCAGAATCTTACCAGAACCTTACCTAAGATTGAATATTATTATTTTCTATGGCTTTTTTTTTTTTATGATTGTGAAAATTCCTTTGCTTTATTATTAATAAAAAATATTTGTCCTGGTGATGAAGTAATATTAGGCTTGCAATTGAAAAGAAAACAGCTGGGGAAGTACTTTGTAATTTGCACCCCTGGACAGCAGGAACTGCCCATCTAAGCTTCATTTACTAGTTAAATTAATCCAAGAGGCCTTTATTTGGCTGTGGCCGTTGTTCTTTTTTGTCTTGATCCTGAGAAGGTCAGGCACACCCAGCCTGTGTGGGGAAGTTGCATGATCTGGTGATGTGGGAGGGAACAAACCCTGATTGCTGTTAATGAAGAGGCCAAATTTCCAAGCTCCTCCTGAACAAATCTGCATAGTGGCTTCTTCATTGTTCTTGTACAGTCTCTCAAATTCAATCTTACCTTTGACATTACTTCTTCTTATTTTTCATCATTAATTATGGAAGGATGCAAAGTTTAAGTAGTCAGACAAGGCTACAGTGACCAAGAGGGTTGAGATATGAGTGCTCTTTATTAAAATGAAAGAAGAAATGCACCACTTATTTTTGTTAATATCCAATACTTTGCAGTAAATTAACAAAAATAATGGCTTAATAACATGGGTTACGAAATAATTTATCTTGCACGTCTCTAATCTCTCTTGCTGTCTTATCCAAAGAATGAGCTGAAATGGAAAGTTGAATTTTAGGCTTGTGTGATAAATGTGGTTTTGTAAAGACAAAAAGAAAAAAAAAAACATCTGTAGAAAGAGAACCCTTTTTTTTCAAATTTAGCTCATGTGTAGCTTGGCTATTCCCTTTGATTTTACGTAGTACTGTAATTTGTGTTGCAGAGCAATGTGGCAGTGTGAAATACTGTAGGAGTTCATGTGGCTGCCTGAACCTCCTCATGGTGCAACTGTCAGCTTATTGCTTATTAAGGGAAGCAGTTATTGCCATCTTTTCTGCTGAGGCAATATAACATTAGCAGATATATTTGATGCATTTGATTGCTGTCTACTGGTTAGGTCTGCTTTCTTGTCATTGGGTGAAAAATATGCTTGCCTACTTGATATATTTAATCTACAGTGTGGGCTTTTATACTGGGTTCACATAAGCTCTTTTAACATGTACGAGAAGAGATCTCACTAGCCAGACCAATGTCCAGATTGTCTTAATATCATTCCAAATGTCTTAGACTTACAGAACAGATTCTTTAAATCTAGGAATCACTAAAACTACAGTGAAGATATTCAGCTTTGGTGGTGACATGCCCTTTGAACAAAAGTCTGAGATGATTTGTACTTTCCAGTAAAAGCCTTCAAGAGATGGCAAAGATTCTTTAATTACTTCTTATCTGCACCATTTTATATCTAAAAGGAATCTCTACTCTAATTTAGCATCTACTCTCACCTAGTTATGACTTCAATTTTGTAAGCTGACCTTTTCTATTTAATGAGCTAATCCCTATCTTCTTTTTTATTGTGGTTCCATAAAGCCTAACTTATAGAGGAGATGAATTTGAAATTTTTTTGTAATCATCTTGGTAAGTATATATAAAATTGAAGATAAATTTTGTTCCCCTGAGAGGTGTATAAAGCAGTAATTAAAACTAACATTTATCAGGAGGATGTGGCCTTTCTGTATCAAGCTTTTTATCAGTAGAGATTATAACTACTCCCACAATTTAACTGCAGAAACATATGTAGAATGTGCTCGATGAATGTGCAAGCACAGTTTTATGCTTTATGTTTTATGGGCAGTAAAATCAGTAATTCAGTATACTACCACTCACTGCAGAAGAGAAGACCTTACAACTATGTGCCTAAATTGAATTGAAAAGTGCCTAAAAATATTTGATGTGCAGGCAAGTTCCTGAGGTACATTGCTTGCCTGGTCCTTCTATGCTCACATATACCCACCTTCAGAAAAATATGTGCACATCAGTGCATTCAGACGCTACATGCAAATAATTTTATAACTTTAGAGTAATAGCATTAATCTAGCAGAAGAAAACTTGTAAGAAATCCTCATGACTTGGATGGTAACTAGCTGCACACTGAAGACCAAAGCTCTTCTCTGAGTCAGTCACTGTTATCCAAACAGAATTTAGCTTCATGTGTGTGATAGGGGTTGATGTGTTCACAGTTGGACTAGATAATCTTAGAGGTCTTTTACAACCTTAATGATTCTGTGATATAGTACTGTCTCTTTAGTCCTGTAGCCAGCCATGAGCTGTAGTGAATGCTCTGGCTTTAAACTTAAGCCTTTTCTTGAATTTGGACAAGGCCAGCTAGCATTCAGCTATTCGGTAAATTTCTGATAAGCTTGTAATAATCAAGAAATTTTGATGATTATTTAATCATGTATAAAATAAACCAAGTAATACTGTAATAGTACAGCAGCTACCATATTTTCCCTTCATTTAAGCAGAACCAATATCATTTACTAGGACAGGTATATTTTACTTATACTGGTATATACAGTGTGAGTTGTATAATTCTAAAAAGGGAGAAATGTGTTCATATCAGTCTAAGTGCTACTGTTGTGGACATATTCATTTTTTCTAGTGGACAAAAGATCAGCACAGTTCCCATGGAGGGCAGCCTTTGTCCAGCATGTGTTTTTTAAAAATCATATGACTGCCTAGATCAGACAGAGAGAATAAGATTTCATGCAGTTTCCCGTTTTCAGGACTGTCTTTTCCCAGAATGATGCTTGGGGATGTCTCGCTCCAATTTATAGGAGGGAGAGGAGGTTCTTTTGATATCTGTATACCCAGCGTGAGGTTAAGAAACAATAGTTCAAATGTTGGTCCGACCAGTTTATTACAGATCTTAATCAGGGAGATGGGGAAGGGGAGGACGGACGCTATTAT
>JAOWBP010002978.1:23709119-23783146 GCA_028571105.1 Tragopan temminckii
CACCCATCACTTGCCTCCTCAACAAATCAATCAGAGTCTTATCACAAGAAATACCTCAGGAAGCAAGCTTTGAGCCAGAAAACAAGGATTCTCACAGGGGAACATTTTGAAGTCAGAGGCACTTTCCAGTAGTGAAGTAAAAGTGTCTCAAAACTGCATCATTTGCTGCACTTCTGATCCCTTGGCAGCAGCCCCAAAGCTTGGATCTGGGATTCTCTCTGTTTGCATCTGTTCTTTTCTCCATCCTTCAGACCAAGTTTTGCTCTTGTCTGATAGGACTGTCAGCTCACTGTACTCCCACAGCAGATTTGAGCCATTCCATCACAAAACACTGAATTTCTTGACCTACCCCTTGTAGTATGCTTTCCTAATGAAAAATGTCATTTATTTAGAATGAAAGGATTACAGAGACCATGAATTTGATATATAAAATAACCAGCTCCATTGGAGGCAACAGTTGCACCTGAAAGTTGCAGAATATATGCGGCTGGAAGGGACCCTCTGGAGACCTAGGTTAACCTTCCCTGCTAACCAATGAATTTGTGATTCAGGTTCTCCACCACAAGGACCAGACCCATAACGGTGCCATATCAGCACCCATTCTCTGCATGTATACCCTTGGGGTGGGCTCCTTCATCCCTGTTTTGTTGGTTTTATTGTCCCTCACTTGTCCATCTCATCCAACAAGAACATATGTCAATGAAAATGGTATTAGTATTCAAAATTAATTTTGGTATGTGGAGAAATTTGAAGTGTTATTGGGTAATATGTTATAAAGAAACTAACTTTTATAAGAGTACACATTAAGGTGAGGAGAAGGGCAATTTTTGGAAGCGCATGATGTCCAAATAGTTTCTGCTGATAATATTAAACAGGAGTCTTAAAGAGCAACAATTATTTTTTTCCCCCTGTAACAGCATGCAAAGCGATCAGTACTTCTACATATGAAATACCCTTGGGGTATATGTTTATAATTCTATGTTTTATTGTTGTGGTTAGCCAGTGCATTCAGAATTTGTATATATGCAAAGATTAATTTTTTTCCTTTACTGTTTTAAATTATTCTTATGGAAGATTTTACTTGTTTTTCAACTTCACTGCTTTAAAATAAGGTTATCAACCTGACATCTTTTTTGGAAACTTGCCTCTATGTTTACAGTGTAGTTTGAACATTTCTGTGATTTAGCAGCATATAGTCACAAACACGTTGAATCTACATTACTGTAGTGTCAGATAATTTACTGGCACTGTTTAATATTGTCAGCCTTGGAACCACAGTATTTTCTTTAATAGGTAGCTTTACCTGGAGAAATGGCAGCTACTTTAAGATCTCTAGCACTGTGGAATTATCTGTTTACTACAAATATTTCTGGAATTTACTCTTTCTCAAGGACATTGTTACTTCTAGGTTTGTTTATGGCTCAGCAGAGCATGTCATGAAATTATATAGCATTGGGAGGATTTTCTTTAACTTTCCTGGTGAGTCATTCTTTCTCCAACAGAAGGACACGTATCCTTTGGTTTGCTTCAGTGTAAGAAGGAAGTGCTTTATGCTTTAAGGCATTTGTTATAAAGTTGAGGTTCCTGTCTTGTTTACCTTAGCACAGTGTCTTTTTCCCCTCAATGAGTTCAAAGTGAGAAAGAAGCTGTGCGAATTACTTTGAGCTTATTTTCATTCTTATCAACTTTATAAATGCACCTTCAGTTCTTTGCCCTGCTACATGCCTTTTGTGTGATCTTAACCTGCCTACGTTTTTGTTCCTTGTGTACAAAAGCATGGATAACTAAACATCCTTGGCTCTTGGGACTCTCTTCAGGGTAAATAACTAAAAGTTCCATCAGTCTCTTGAATGCTACTCACTTATCGTAGGGAACTTTCAGGCATACAGTCTGTGGATAACAGCCATGCCTAATGTTTAAGCTGTCTGGTCCTTTGTCCTTCAGAGATGCCCTGTAGCTGTACTTGGGGTGGTACAGGTTCAGCTCACCACCTGTACAGTTAACACATTTGGTCAGGAAAGGCAGCCTTGAGGAATCTGAGAGCAATGCTAGTGTTAATGTGGTGGATACCACGTAAGTACCTGGGGTGCTTATTTGCACTGTAGCAAATGTATTCTGGAAATATATCATGAAAAATACTTATTCAAAATCTTCACTAGACATCAACAATGTTGTTTCTCGACCCTTCAAAATAAGAAGCAACAAAACAGCCTCTAAAGCTTTCCTTCTGTTTAAAGGAATTCTTTCATATCCCATACCTTTAGATGAAGAAAGCAGAACAACCTGAAATATGTTTTCACTGGAATGTGGTTTTCTATGTATTAATTTGTTTAGTTAATAAATAAGAAAGGGCATTCTTCCAACGAAGTAAAGATCAGGTTTCCAGATCTAGTGAAACTGCTGGGCTGATTCTGTGAAGTCATTGAAGTCTGTGAGAGGTTATTCATGTGATCTAGGCATTTTTGTAACTTCTCATTAAGGAAAGAGTATACAAATTAATGAGAACTAAAGTCACTTAGGCCATAAGGGAATGGTTATTCCAATTAGGTTAAGGTTACTCCTCAGGAGCATGTATGCGTGAGAATATTTGATAATGATGTATACCTATACTGTATGTGGAATTGTATTCCAAATGAAGTGGTGGATGCTAGTTCCATGATTTGCCTGTAGAAATGTTTTAGAACTGTGTGAAAATCACAGCTCTGGCAGACAGGGCATGCAAAACAGTAATGAGTGACCCTCAGTATGCATGGAAAAGTATCAGAAGATATGATTGATCTTTTAAAAGTATTTTTAGGCTTTTTCCTGAAGCAAAAAACAAGTCTAAGCACATAAAAACAAATATGGAGGAAAGCTGTCTTGAGCATTATATTCTTGAAAAAATTATTACATATGACATCTTCTCTCTTTCCTACTGGTCTTGCATAGACAAGGGCTGATTTGATGAACAGCTACTTAAGAATAATTGGAATTGGAATTACATGGAAATTTGCAAATGTAGTTCTTGATATGAATGTTTGAACAGAAAAACCTGAGATGGTAAGTGATGAATATCATGAGCACCCTGAACAGAAAGGAAAAGGTACGAATATTTAAATTGTTAATTCTGAGATTTTTGTAGTGGAAGAACAAATATTCCTCCACATGTCATTGGTGTTAGTGGACTTATGAATTTCCATGGAGATTTCATCTCCTTTTCACTCATACTGTAGCACTATAGAAAGCAAGGGAAAAAAGAAATGGAAGTACAGCAGTGACTTGGCCGAATGTGTAGAGGACACCTCAGCATTTGGAAATTTCTCTGTGTCAGTCTTTGGCAAGAACACATACAATACATGAAACAATCCAAAGTATATTGGCTTTATTTTGCAGGATCACATTTCTTTTGCTGTTTAAGTGCTGAGGTGTCCCACAGTCTCTCGTCTCCATGGTACACAAAGGTACGGTGGCTTTTCTTTTGTTCTGGTCCACTGCAAATATTTGCACACTGGGAAATGTTTTAGCTCTGCAGACCAATACATCAGCCATCTGCCTAGAAAAGCCCACACCTTTCTGCTTTGAGACGGATACATAGAGGGAGGATCCTGTTCTGTAGGCTCCCAGATTCTTGTGCCTCACCTCTCTGACGTTAAGTCCACGTTTGTTTGACTACGCTTTGTCTGATTACAACAGATAAGTCCCAGCGGTGAAATAGGTATGAATATGTGAGCAGGTGGCAATAGAGTTTGTTTTCCAGAATGTATTGTGTTCATAGTAAAGGAAGAATTCAGAAGTATTTTACACAAAACATTTGCTTCCATAATGACTTATGTTACTACTGGGATCCATAGGTGTAGTATACAATGTCTGAATTCTGCAGAGTACGTAATCTACACAGGTAGGCTTTCTCAGCAATAGATCCTTATACAATGACTGAATGATTCTTTGTAAAAATAACTGCTCCTCTCACACAGAAGTTTTCTGTCTTTTCCTCTCCTTTTTTAGCTTTAAGCTGAACAGCAGTAGCCAAGTAAAGCTGATTGTTGTAGATCCGGTTAACCAAGAAACAAAAGGAACAGTTTTCCAACCAATATGAAGAGATGTAAGCAAAGCGTGTGAATAAAGATCTGCCCACTGTTATTGTAACTGTTGTTGCATGCCAATAGAGAAGAAGAGAAGGGAATGGCATCTCATGCCATTCACTTGAGAAGAAAAAAGAAGGAAAGAATAATGCTGGGTCTGCAGTTGCACAGGCTACAAATATATTATCATGTCCCTGACCAGAAAGACTTTAATCTGAGGTCTGTGTTTATGTTCCATCAGGAGAAATATTACCTAGCAAAGAGGAGAGGGCAGAAATATAGTAGCAACTGTCAAATTAAGGATGAATGTTAAGCTAAGCTGTGAACAGAGAAAGTATTGTGCAACATCCACAGTGTTTTCTACCTGAATATCTAGCTCCACCAAAAGGACTGGATCTGAATCTTTAAATATCACAGAGATTTAGTCCCATTCCTTGAGGCTACAACTGAGAACAGATTTCAGCCTGGTAACTATAAGGATTTGAGAAGTGAAAGAAGAGAAATTCCATTTTCATTTAAGCCTGTGATAGAGAATTCTCTAAAAGCAGCTCAGTTATGATTTCAACTAAATGGTCCCACTGAACTGTGACTGCTGAGTTACTGTGTTGTGTGCCTGTGTATGCTGTGTCTTCCCTCTTTTTAGTATAGTAATGGGAGTCTGATCAGTGGCCGGCAATCAGCACAGAAATGTCAAAAATGATATATTCAGTCCACAGATATGTGCATTTGTCTGTTCTTCAAATGGGAAATGAGTTTAAATGCTCATCCACTGTGCTATCCCAAATGAGCCCTCAGCGTATTCATATTCTTTAGCTTTTTTATATGTGATGTTGCTCTTCCTACACTGGAAAGCTAATGGAGCGCAAATGCAGCCTTCCCTTAAATATCCACCTAGAGCCTGGAACCTTCATATTCTGGATCTTGGATGAAGGAGGCACTGGCGTATAGTATAAATAGCTCACATTTTATTTCCTGCCCAAGTTAGAATTGAAGTTGTTTCAAGTCAGTGTTTTTCATGACCTCATCCAATAATCTTGAAAGCGAAGAGAGGAAGAATCTGCAAAAGAGTAAGAACTTTCTACCTACTTTTTGGTTATATTCTGAATCTACCATACTTCAGTGTTTCAGAAGTTGTTCCGTCCTGTGTTTCTCTCCAAAGTAAATCTTCTCTTGACCCTATTTTGCAAATGCTGCCACAGCTATCCTGTGTCATCTCTGGCAGCTAGCTCACATCCTTTTCTCCTGAACATCTCTGACATGCTCAAGCCAGGGCGTGCCCACGAGTCTGGGAAGTGTTGTCAAATCTGGAACAGATATGAACATAAATGAGTAAGCCCAGAGGGGATGTAATTACTAGTTTAATTTTGTTTCCAGCATTTTCCCTCGATTATCAAGAAAATATACTACTACAGACAAATATATATTTTTTCTTTTATTATTTGTTCCACAGGTCATTTATCACCCCTCTGTTGGAGTATACATCCAAACTTCATATATCTATGAAAACAGGCACAATATAATTCTTTTATGACACATTAATACTCACTATTGTAAGTTAATGTAGTTGTCTTGCAGAGGGTTATGCTTTATATTTTATATATGTGTTTAGGTAACATCAGAGGAAGTGGCAGGTAACAGAGATAAGTGACACTCTTGCGTTGCACAGAACATCACATTGTTGCTCTTTCTCCAGATGGATGACTTACTACTTTGCTCTAGTGAAGAAGCATATCATTGGTATAGGAAAATATTTCAACTTACTCAAGCTTTTTACTTAAAATAGATGTCTACCCTTCCATATGGTAATCTTGGGAGACTTTGTGAAAAAGAATTTGTATATGCAGATTCCCTCACTATGCTTCCACTATGATGTTTGTATTGGGAGCTACAGAAGAAGGAATGACCATTTGAACGTGCCATTTAAAAGAAAAAAGCTAGGAAAAGCTTATTGATTTTTCCCACACCAGACTTTACAAGCACGACTAGCCTCAGGTGTGGAGTTCTGGAATTATCTTCTTCCATCTCTCATGCGTCACTGCATTTTTATCATGGCAAAACCTGTAGTTGCTATTTGATGACTATCACCTCACAGAAACTCCATGTTCAACACGAAATATGTTCTGTTTTCAGCTATCAGAATAATAACTAAAGAATGATACAGAAGAAAGCAAACCTTAGGTCTGAGTTTTTTTTCTCTATTAGGTATTCCAAAATCTACAGCAAGAGCCTTCCTGTCTGATTTGCCAGCAATATTCCTTTAATGAGAAATAAGCACGTAAAACTGAGTCATACTAAAGATTTACAAGCTACATGAAATAAAAAATTGGAGATGAGATGTAGCTAATAACTTACATCATTGTATTGTAAATAGACATCAAGTATTGGCTATAGCTCTTGACTGGAAGTTGTAGCTGACAATAAAGCTACAGTTCAATTGATAATATACAGCTCAAAGTTGCTTGCACCTTAAACCATCACTTTCAATTATTCAGGTAGCTAACTCTGCTTCAAAGCGTTTGATAGATTTCTTCTGTTTCCCAAATGGCAATGGTAGCCTCCTATATTTCCTCTTCAAATCATACGTATAACTTTCTCATGAAATCTGGCTCACGTGGTAGGTAAGAGTTCAAAGAGATAGCAGAGAAAGAAACTAAACATGATGTTTTAAAATGTTGGAATTCTTGACGCAGCTTCACCTTCTAGAGGCTGTGAACATTTCACTGTTGCTTACAATTCTGTCTGAATGAGGCGTAGTGCTTTCTTCATGTTCTCTATTACTGAAAGAAAAATAAATAAGAACTGTAAAATATACTTAATGCATTTTGATTAGTACATTCTTCACATTGAAATTAATGCAGGATTATATATTTTAGTGCTTCCTGTTGTAAATATTCTGGCATTGATACTAAAGCTGAAGGCAAAAAATGTTTTGAATCAAAACGTTTAACTTAAGGAGTTCAATATTGTCAAATCCCTTTTGCTTCAGCAAACATGATAATCAGATGTGACATGCATATTTGTTGTGAAATACTGCTCGGGTCTCAGACAGATGGTACGGTACTAGTTCAACCTGAAAAATCACATTCCTTTTTGAAATATGGGTAACAAGCATTTTTTTTTTTTCCACAGTCCCTTCCCACCACTGCCTATTAACATTGCATAGTTGGATACCTTTGAGCATAGTGACTTTCACCATTCACCAGCAAACAGCTCAGGTCTTGGTCCTGAAATTTCTCATCCATGATCTTTCAACTCATATCACCTGAGTAGACCCAATAAATTCATTGGGACAATAGATGTGCTTAAGTGTTTGCTAGAACAGGTTAGATGACTGTAAATTATTGTTAAGTGCTTACAAACATTCTTTATTCATTACTTAGAGATCTCAACTGATTCTCAAACACAGACGATTGGCATGGCATGTATCTGGCTGCTTACAATACAAAACGCAGAGTAACACAACAAAATAGGCACTTACAGAACGGTATGTCTTGTGGTTCGTAAGCGTACAGCCGATTAGAGTATCTTCCTGTGATATCAGCTCTCACCGTGAGAGATGGGTCTGAAAAGGAAACTCTGTTAATCGCTGCTTTCCACAACAGCGGAGGGCAGTGCCCATGGCACAGCCCTGTTTTTGAGGTGTTCTGATTTTGCCAGCCACAAGCTGCGAGGCTGTTACGCTCTGTTCCAACCAACTGCTTTCTGTGTGGAGGAATCTTAAACAAAAGCTAATGCTCAGTTTTATATTACACAGCTATTTTTAAGAGATTGATTACACATACATTTTGTCCATACTTGAAGAAAACCATCCTGTTCTACAAGTTCTGGGGTTACTCTGGGAGAGGCAGTTTGACTGGATGCACAAATAATGAGGGTCATACATAATTAATGCAAGATTATCACAGCTTACCTAGAGACCAGGACTAAGGTCTTGTGATTCTTATTGTTTCCATTACAGGAGAAAATGGTTGTAAGTACTGAACTGGTTCCCCTTCCAAGCTTTCTGTTAACTAATCACCTGACTCCTTTTACTACCTTGCTCTGAGCAGGGGCTTCATCTCACCTACCTTTGATGCCTGTACAGTCAGTGAAAGGGAACAGGAACTGTGGGGCATGATTTACTTGAAATATTTCAGAAGTCAACTTTACAGTGCAGTAGATCGTTGCTTAAATTCTGTTGACTGTTGACTTGCTCTGTGGTAAGGTCTGCACTGTAGACATCTACATTCAGTCAGGTATTTGACAGCTCTCTCTAAACTTTGTTCCTAACTGCATTTGCAAAAGCACAGAGAGCTAACAGGGGCTGACAGATGCCCAGATGCTAACAGATATTTAAGCACCTTGCTCCAAAGTGCAAATGAGGTAGCCTCCAGAACATATCTATAACCTGAGGAAGTTTACACGGACTGAAGCCTGTGATAGGATGACAACTGAACTCAGATACGCCAAATTCCATACTACTGCCATGGCAAAGACAAATTCTGAACTATTTTCTTTTTGCAAAATAATTCGTCTTGATGTTTCTGGAGAACAACACTGGCATAGATTCAGAGATCACATCTTCAGAAGGTTCATAAGTACTGTACATACCTATGAACATGATTCGAGGCACGTATTGTCCATCAGGTGACAGGTTTTTATCTGTGGTTTCATGCTGGCAGAGAAATTAAAGCTAATTGTTAAAATATTCCTACAAATTTAGCTGAAGTAGTATCACTTGTGAACAGTCTTGTACCAGAGGACAAAAATACAGAAGGTATATATACATACGTAAATGCATAAATGAGGGCTGCTCTGAAAGTAATGCTTCCTATTTTGTTGTGTTGGTCCATGACATCAAAGATGGATGCTGGTGATGTGGCAGTAGAAGCTAAACCTTCCCACCAGTGTTCCATTACATTTTGTTGCCATGCAACAGATGGTAGTAGAGACAGTCTGACAGAATGGCATCTGTTGTGGAAGTGCATGTGAGGCAAAGGTGTGTCAGTCCATGCAGAAAAAATTACACCTCTTGGTGTTCATTAACACTTGTTGAATTGTTATGGAGAGAAACGGTGGATGTGAGCACAGTGAGGCATCAGGTGGTGTGTTTCAGCAGTGGCAACAGAAGTATGAAAGACAAGCTATGGTCTGGATAGCCATGCAGATTTTTATGGGTGTGGCATGCAGGCTGTTGTTAATTGCTGGTGAAAATGCATAGCTAATGGTGGTGACTACGTTGAGAAATAGTTGTTTTTAGCTGAGAATTTACTCTATCAAACAGTGTAATCGTACCTTTTGTATTGTTATAATTTCCATGGAAATAAATGGGAGGCTTTACTTTCAGAGCGATCTACATACATATGTAATGAAATGCCAGATATACTTAGCTAAAATATCATGAAAAAGTAAGACAAAGAAAACACAGACCAAAAAGAGCTACCAGAAAAACCTCCCCAAACCCTTCCTACCATGAGATTCAGCATAATGAAGCTATCTTGGGCCATTTCTTGTATCTCTTCATTTTCAGCAAAAGCTTTCTTCAGTGCTAGAAAAGACGGGAATATTTTTATGTCCATCGTAGATGCTGCCTTTCCTTCAGTGTTTAGGCACCGAAGACTGGTCCCATCATTCCTGCCTCTGCTCATTCACATTCCTATGAGACACTTTTGGGATCTATCATGGCTTTATGGTTTTTGATCTGTGTGTCAGTGCAACCTTCTAGCTATGAAAATGGAAGCTCTTTTCTGTCATTTATGAAGAAGCCTGTAGTTTCAGCAGATAGTGTCTCAGTTTGACAAAAGTGCATTATTCTCAGAAAATTCTTATTAGATCAATTTCAGTGGTCTTGTCCTTATCTCCTTCTCAAGTTACCAGTTCAGGAAGGCCAAACATTGTTAAATATGTTCAATGAGTCAGTAGTAAATATGTGGCACTTAATTTAAATTGACAAGTGTTTAATCAGGGATAGTAGGAGAGTAGCACTAAGCATTTTTCATGTTCATTTTTTGAGTAGATTCATAATGACTTCTTTGTAAATAACGAATTCTTAGCTTTTCAAGTACAGTTTCATGCACTTACTTAAGTAATTTTGAGTAAATTCAACAAATACATAAATAGTTGTGTCTTCTTAAAAAGATGTTAACAAAAATTTAACACTGAAAAAATCAAAATTACCTTGGCAGTATTGACAGTCTTCCAAATGATGAATGACCATCAGTGGCTTGTTACTTTATTAATAATAATAAAACATGTAGTTAGTTTATTTGAAAAGAATGAAAATAAGTGATTTTGCTAGTAGGTTGGAAAAGACAAATTGCATTTCATTTTCTGTTAAATCTCTGTGAGGGATGACAGACATTTCTGTGCAAGAGAAAAGGGATGCTAGAGAAAGAAATAGAGAAGTAGAGTTCCCATGTTTAGATAGCTTTTCTAAAGTAAAAGAGTCTACAAGAATTGTAGAGTGGTCTGCAGATCAGCTGTGATGGTGTTTTTGCTTTTCTTATTTCGTTACAGTATATTGAGGGGTGACAATATAATTAATAAAAGTGTCTTTCAAAACTATTTTTTAATCTTTTACCTTTTTTTTGCTTGATAAAGCCCTTCTTCGTAAGTTTGTACCCATGTTATTTCATCTCCCCAACCTACAAATATAATAGAATGATTAACTCTTGGCTAGGTAAGTAATTCATAAGAAACTACATTTTTTACCTTCGTCAGTAGCTGTACACAAATAGATTTTTGTTCAAAGCTTACCAAGCATTATAGATATATTAATCCTACATCTGCTAATAGGTGTATTGGAATATTAGAAAATAAACCAGCAAAACAAACAAACAAAAACAATCAAAGTACCTCAGCTGATTGACTACCCAGTTCAAGTCCTTTGACACACTCAACAGAACTCTTTCTGAATACTCAGAGCTCCCTAAATTGGTGACAAAGTTCTTTATATCTTCATATTTTCTCTTCATGTTGTCTGCTCTGTATTCCATTTTGATGCTGGGGGCTTAAAGAGAAAGCTGGCTTAAAAAAGTGAGAGAGAAGAATACAACAAATGAAATAATAATGAAATAAGACCAACTTTAATGTATTTTTAAAAGAGCTTTAAGCCTGACTCCTGAGTCAAGAATTTCAGTCTCTGGAGTTACAAGTACTTCAGTTAATTAAAGAATTTAGTTAAAGAAAGGCTGTTAGATAAAAATCTCCATCAAAATAAAATCCTAATGCGTCTTCAGCTTCACTGCTCATCCAGTGACATCAAAAAGCAGATCGTCTTGTTGCCTTCAGACCCCAGAGATGCCAGCCCCAGTGAAGTAGCTCCCCACCTTCTTGTCAGTGGGGCATTTGATTGGGATGCTATAGGCTATCCCTTCTTTCAGGAGAGTAACTTCTTTTTCGTATGTCTGGTTGTTGATGGGGTTCTAGCGTGTTTGACTAGTGAGTTCCCTGGCTTAAATCAACTGTTGACATAGACAATGGCAGAGAGAAGTCAGCTGGGTTCATTTTACAGCAGGATTAAGTATTCCCTCTCAATCTGTTATAACTGCAGGTAATGTTCTGAGTGGGAAAAATTCTGATCTAGTCAAGACAGGCAATAGATGCCAGACTGGATATAAACTTTCTCCACAGGTACCACTTATGGAAAGTGATTTGACATTTCTTTTTGTATTGTCCAGGGATTAGACAATTTTGTATTGTATATACAATGGGTTTCATATGGAAAAGCACTTATCCTTGTTTTTGCTATTTTATGAAGCCTTTTGACTTCCCTGTTATTATATATATATATCATATGGAATAATTTCAAACTTCACTAAAACTATACTTCCTACAACTGATCTGTTTCAATGCTTCTCCTTGCTGCCTAAATACCCCTTAAGTAACTGGCCTCAGATGGGGCTTTTGTGAATGCAGGGCTTTGTCAAAGCTTCATATGGGAGGAACTCAGAGGTGAGACATGGAGTCTGTATGCTTTGCAAAACTTGCAGGGGAGCTCAGGGAAACAGCTGGAGATATTTTGAGGTGATTAGGTCTGAAAAGAGAGGGAAGGCTGAGAGAAGGAAAGAGCTATTCTTCTATACAATTTCCTTGTTCAGACATAAAAATGTTAAAATACAGTCTTCCTTTAACCTCCAAGTGGAAAATTATGCATCACTAAGGAAGTGTGAGTGTGACTATCTGATAAGAGGGAAAAGAAAAAGAAATTAAGGACCATTTAGTAAATAAATAAATATCCCTAATGGTTGAGACTGTTATTCTGTGGATAAAAATGGACCTGTTGAAAAAAATTTCATTTGAGACTGAAGTTATGAAATTGTATTTCAGTAGCTATAAGTTACCATCTCAAGCTGTCTACTAACAGTTGTGTGAAAAAATATTTTTCACTGAGAGTTCTTCAAGAGCAGCCGGATTCCAGAGACTCAGTTTGGGTTATTTGATTCTAACAGGTCACTGTGACTGACATAACTTAGAAAGATTATCTGAAGCCTTCAGCCATATTCTTAAGAACAAACTGATGGAGTGAAATGAGAGGGAGGAAAAAGATACATTACTTAGTGTGTGACTACATGCTGACGAATCACACCTCAGTAAGCACATATATGCTTTCAATAACATACATGGTAAAATAAGGAGGTAACTACATAAAATACCTCTTGATAATGTCTGAGGTGCTCTTTTTTCCTTTTTGATTGCCATGGCAAGGTTGGATGAGACTGCAATTAGCAGGAGAGACAAAGCCAATGTTGAATGGAGCATTATTTCTCTAAAAAGTTCCTTTTCAGTGCAACAAGGAAACTGGAAAACAAAGCAACAGCTTTAGTTGTATGGATTCATTACCTAGCGTAGTGTAAATCAACTTGTCAGTGATATTCTAATGGTCTGTGCTATGCATAGTTTGGGTAGTTTCTATAAACGTTTTGTTGTTTTTTTTTTACAGCAGTAAAAATAGATAATCTTATTTGCAGCACTGCTTAAAGCGATCAAACTTCAGAGGCAAGAGACAGTTCTCACTACTCTGTGATCAAGGGAACAAAGTTTCTACTTTTGGTCATCCGCCATTTCATCCTCATGAACCAGTGCAATATTTTAGTACAGGATCATGAAAATTTCAGGACAGTGCTACTATTTTTTGCCCTTTTATTTTTATTTTTAATTACTGTAAACCATAACAGCATGGGTTTATTTTACATACAGTAGGTTTTTTAGTCTAAAAATGTCCTGTGATAAAACCCTTAAGAAAATTATTTTTATTTTAAATTGCTAACAAAAACTGATAGCTTAATTTTGTGAAATAGAATGTTAAAATAGTGAGATAAATTTCAAACAAATGTTCTGATTTCTAGCTCAAATTGTGCTTAAAAAAACCAACCCACCTATGTCCCAGTCTGCTTTTGTGTTCTAAAGGTGTTTACTTTTCTTCCTGATAAAAATCACTCTAAGAAGTTCAGTAACTTCTGTTCTTGATGAAAGTCAGAGAACAAAAGTTGAGGAAAGATAACGCAAAGCCAAATACATCCAATTTTTGTCAAGTACAATAATATTTAGGTAATTAAAACTCCAGTTTTCAGATGATTTGCACTGAATTAGGAAATGCAGTGCACAAAGCCCAGGATATCACTCAGTCAGCTTGCTGATTCTCTGGAGATTCATTTTTCAGAGATTGAGCTATAGGAGTTACCAGGATGACCTATTGAGAAAGTCCTTTGACTTAAACACACAAAAATTCAGATCTTCCTCCAAAGCACATTAGCCTGTATTTATGACAAATTTTTCACACTGAATTTAGAAGTGACATCCAATGTGTAATTACAGCCTTGAGTGCTGGCAAAAGTGAATTCATGCTTCGTACGGCTGAGGCATGAAAAGTGCAGTAGGTTTTATTTTTGCTTTAGTGAAATTCTTAACACTACTAACATCACTGTTAGCTGTTTAATTTCTGATGAACAAATTCAAAGACTGCTTTCAATAACTCAGCACAAGAAAAGTATTCTGTTCAAATAACTGGAGAAAAAAATGCACTTTAAAAAGCAGAAAAAATGAAGTACCACCATATTGCTGCAATTCTGTATTTCTGAAGAATTTTCCTTGGGTTATAATAAATTCATTAATTATAATACTTTTCCTCCTCAGTCTGGATCATCATCGTTCTCTTTCCCCTCATGTTACATCAGAGCTCTAGAGCTGTTCTTTGTTTCACATAATTTCCTCCTTAGGCTTGATCATCTTATCTGTTGTTGACTGAGTTTAGAACATATCTCGTTGGGGCTTTGTAAATCTGCACATTAATATGATGTTTGAAGATCATGGATTTCTAATAAAGAAATGTCAGTTCCCAGTGTGTCATAAGGAGAAACTATTGCTTTTAGGTAAGCTTGGAAACTGAGAAATTCTTGAGAATAGGAATTCCATTCAAATTTTCCCCACGTTAGTGCAAACCACTAACTTCAGCAATATCAGATCATGATCCCCCACTACGTTACTTCTGATAAATCAATTTTTATAGCAACTCTCTGTGAAGCTTAGTGACTATCCTTAGCTTTACTTTACCTGTCCAATGTTAATGATAAAATACAGCATTTATATCATATCAAAACTCCATTTAAGCATTAGTAGTTATGGCTTTGAAATCACACCAAATATGTCACTAAATCAGTATGGAATGAGTGAATCAGTTCTGTCTTCTGTGGTATATTAACAAAAAATCAAAGTGCAAATCTCTTCAAGTCACACAGTTATTTAACTGAAGCTTAAACAATTGATTATCAGTATATTGAAAATCCACAGAGTTTTGGAGGGATAATTTACAGAGATACAACTGAACACAATTCAGTACTCTAAATTTTTGATGTTATGTTCTCCAGTGATAGTTAATTGAGTAAAGAAAAAAAAGACAGCCAGCACCATAAACGTTGCCTTTATCTATCTATCAGAACAAACGTTTTGCTAACTAATCACTTAGCAGCTGCCATTTGTCTGTTTTATATTACTTGCTACACGTTTATCAAACAAAACTCATTTCTGTATTAAAGCTGAGAATAAGAAATGTTTTCTCACCAGCAATAGTTAGTTCTCTTGATGGAAAGTCTTTTTCCTGAAATTAGGTAAAAGTCAGCGTGGTTTACACATAGAACACCTGAACTATCCAGGTTTCTCTGTAACGACAGCAACCTGGGAAAAATGAGAGAGATCTTTTAGGTGGAGACCAAGTTAATGCACTTCCACCCTCCCCCTTCCTTTTCTGCCATCCCTCCAACTTTCACTCTTGTGGTTCCCATACTTGTACACTGAATCCTTGGATTTCTCTTCATCTTGGCTTGTATCAGGTGTCTTGTATGAAGATTGAAAAGAAATAGTGGCTTATGTGTGTCTGTTGCTTCCCCCTTTAGACAGTTTGTGTCTGGCTTATGCCCAATGAAAAAAGAAACCACCAATGAAAGCTGGAACTGTAGGGGCTTTTGTTTCCAGTGAATGGCTGGGTTCACTGGTGCCTGAAGATAGGTATGAAGCTAATAGGAAGACACAAGGGTTACTTTGTGCAGCGGAATGTAATTAACAAATAAAAGTAACTCATTTTTGAGGGAGAAATAAAATACTTTATTTAAAGAGTATGGTTTAGTTGTTGTTTTTGCAAGTTGTGGTTTAAAAATGGTCTCATTCTTTGGATGTGATGCTTGATATAATTCTGACCTATCTTGATAAATATGGGAAAAACCCTTTAATTCATTCTCTTTGCACAGAGAAAGAATTACCTGGATCACTTTTCCCCTCTTTGTTGGATAACCTTTGCACAGTTTATAGGGACTGTATGCTTAAAGTTTTTCGTCCTTCTTTCCATGGGAAGCCAGCCTTCTTGTTTAACTTGGAAGCTTTAATCTATTGATGTTTGTTGGCACTTACACGTGTGATTATTTATGTGTACTTCTTGTGTTATATTTTTCTATTCAAGAAACCTTTTCAGCCAGGCCTCTGAAATTTGAGCAGAAAAGGTTACCTTTACAGATGATATCTGTGATTCTCTCCTTTCTTCCTCATAAAGATTTGCTGCTACAAAAGGTCAGCTTTTTGTATCCAAACAGGCAAAATGTGACCTTTTGTATTTTTGGTGCTAAATTATAATTCCATTTTTTGATAAAAAAAAATTCAAACTAATGCTTCCAGTTAACTGGAGGCTAGGCAAAATACAAGAACTCGGCTCTGTGGGCAAAAACGCAGACAGTGCTGGGCTCACTTAATGTGATAATCATGTCAGATCTGTTAACTGGGGGAAATTTGTCCAGTCCTTTAGCTGAATAAAAATCTGAATTTGTTTAGTGCTTTGTATGAGAATTCATAGTTTGAGAATAAAAGATAAAAGAGGCAATTAAACACCCAAGGGAATTTCTGTGAAAAAGAGGTGCCCCAGTGACAATCTTCACACTGTTTTGTCATTGGTTATAGCTTCTACTCACAAGGGTAGGTGTGGAATCTTGGGAATTACACAGACTCAGAAGAAATAACTCAGTTCATAAGTAAAAGAAAGTATATTCAATCCATACGAGAAATAACATTTTCTGTTTTCATGGTTTAAAATGTCTTCTCTGAGTGCCTGCAGAATTGAAATGTCCTGTCTGGTGCTCCTGTATCTTTGGGTTCCATGGAGATGGATTTCTTCCTGGGCTCCAGGGCAGGTATGAAAAGGATGATGAGGTGATGCACAGCACTGCTGCAGTAATGAAAGGGAGTATTCAGACTCTTTAAAAATCTGTTTTCTCCTTCAGCTTCTATGATTTAGACACTTTAATGGGTCTACCAGTTAAGAAATCCTAAATTTGAAAACATAGCTTAAAAAGAAAATGCAGTTTGATCACATTAAACCCTGACTGCCTTTCTTGAGCACATGAAAACAAATGGTTTGACCCTTTGTTTTGTAAACCAGGCAGTGTCAGCTTTCTCCATTATGACAGAAAGACAAAAGGCCCCGGGGCTAAAAAGAGAAGCAAAAGTGCTCAAACGTCACTGATGGAAGAAAAGGAAAGAAGGAAAAAGGCTGTGACAAATTGCTCAAAAATTCCCTTCCCTGTTCTCCCAGTGAATTGATTCTTTAAAGTCCTAATACCAATTTTAATAGCGCTGCTGCTTTTTTTTGTTGAAACAAACCATCCTGAAAGTTTGGAGTGAAGTGCCCAGCCCTGATTGCATGAATCCTGGAACATTTAATTATTGTAGTGCTTTTTTAGGATGTGATGTTATAATATATTTGTCCACATATTCCCTTTCAACCCACTTGACCCCTTCAAATGAAGTACAGACCTGAGCACTGTCTAGCAAATGATGTTGCCAAGCTTGGCAGTGAAACACAGTTAAATCTGCAAGGCCAGGGACCAAATCCTAATTGGAAAGCTGTCCAATACTTCTGCAGTTTGGAATAGCATATCTGTAAATATAAATGTAATTCTTAAATGAAATGCCCATTCAGGAGAGTGTGAATAGGCAGCCTAAAATAATAATCATTGAAAAAAGTAGGATTAATAAGTGTGAGTCCTTGGGTATGTCTTACCTGAAGATGGTACCTCCAGCCAGTGCTGACTGGCAGTGAGGCTGAGCACTGTGGGCTAATACGGAATGTTAAACATGAGCAGTTGATCTGTTTCTGCAGAAAGGCAAGTTGCAGAAAGGAAAGATGAAGGTCTTACACTGTCTAATTCTAGCATAGCTATTACACGTGTAAGGGATGAGAACACAGCTCCTGTGACATCTGTAGTTCAGCACTGTTTCTGCAACTTCCATCTATATCTCCATGAAAGGCTTACACATGCCTGAGGTGTCTTTGTAGATCAATATAAAATTAATTAGGGGATTGCAATGACACAATTCCCAAGCAAATTTTACCGTAAACTGCAGGAGAAAGCTTCACAGAGCACGTATTTTTGTGGCTGAGAAGTACATCTGGATCCCACTAACACAGGTCTGGATCTCAGGGTGCAGTCAAAGAGTAACTGGTGATAAAGATGAGATCTGTGCTTCAGGCTCAGAATGCTGAGCATTAACTTTCACTGCCGAACAGAAACGTGAATAAATGGAAAAACCTTGCAAGTGTCCACTAGGTTTAGGTTTTAACTGACAGCTAAAAATTGTTCTTAGAGAAATTTCTGATTCATTTCAATGAAGCCATTAAAAGAAATCTTGATAGGACATGCTGCTTTGTTTGTGTGTGTGTCTTTCAGAATTGTAGAAATGTCACTTCTGGTATTACAGGATGATTCACAACAGATGCTTTTTTTTTTTTTTTTTTTTTCTTTTCCCAGTTAAAAGCAGAACTCTAGGTAACAGATGAATGAGCAACTCCAGTTTTCCCTGAGCCCCAGTGTTTTACTTCAGTGAACCACTGTGCTTTTCATCTTTGTATTCCTGTAAAGCTGTTGTTATGGAACATAACCATAATAATATAACTGGAAAAACATTTATTAAATTAGTTTTTACAGTGGTTTATACTAGCTGCAAGCTGTATTCTCTGCTTCCCACGCCAATGCTTTCACTTCTAAGCCTTCATCTCATTCCAATGCTGTCACCTCCAGACCACTCCAGTGTTTCCTCTCTTTTAGGATGCTCTGACTCCTCCAGCCTTCAACTGTCCAGTGGTACAGCCCCAGGCAAAGTTGGATAGGTGTCAGGGAAAAATCTAATCTATTATTTTTCATTATTTTTGCTGAGATTTACAGAATGAATGTGTTTGGGTAAATAGAAGGAAACCGGCGCTGTATGGGAGTGCTCCTCCCTCCAACCCCGAAGCACAAAATGTTCTGTACTGTGTGTTTATTTAGTGCTGTGTAAGCTCCAACAGGCAGAGCTTGCTCTTCCACCAATAGACCTTTCTGTGGAACTGCATTTCTAACTGTGTAGACAGTCCTCTAGACTGCTACCAGAAGAAGTTCAGGTGTCTCTCTGTCTGAAGATCAGGGCAGAGATGTGGGAAACTTCTGGAAGGCATTTTCGTTGTGCAAGCTCCTGGAATGTGTGAGGTGCACACTGTCAGCTATCTGCCTTGGGAAGGGCACAATGTGTGCACATGTGGTGCGTGCACCACACCATCTAAGCATGGTGCATCCTCAGGCACCTTGGTTTCCTCCTGACCAGTAGCCTGTTTGATTTGGTGATGTGGTAGTGGAGAAACCATGGGGAAGGGTGCAGCTGAAATAAGTATCCCTAGGGCTTTGTTGAAGTGACAGGAGGAGGCACAAAAATCTACAGAAGGTCTCTATATCACTCTGCTCCAATCCCTCTTGCCAGATGTCTGGCAGCTGCACTTTGCTGTGCCCTGACACCACGGGCACAGGAAGCTAGCAGTAGAATGGGAAAAAATGGCTTTAAATTGTACCAGAGGAGGTTCAGGTTGGATATTAGAAAAAAAAACCTCAGAAAGAGTGGAGCGGTGTTGGAATAGTCTGCCAAGGGGAGGAGTGGAGTTGTTGTCCCTGGAGGTGTTCAAGAACTGTGGAGGTGTGGCACTGATAGGACATGGTTAGTGGGCTTGGTGGGGATGGGTTGATGATTGGACAAGATGATCTTGGTGGTCTTTTCCAACGTTAATGATTGTAAGATTCTATGATAGACACTGAAGGGGCCACCAAGCAGGCATCTACTCTGTCAGGCTACCACAAGGACCTGGAGGTGTCTTTCCAAAGGTTGTTGAATGGCTTAGTAACTCTTTGAAGAAATTTGAGATTGGACTTGATTCTATTTCAGTTTCTGGACTACGTAATTTTTACTAGAGTAATAGTATTTGTAGCATTTGTATTCAACAAACAATTTCCTGAAGCAACAAAATTTAAAGAAAATTAAATGCAAACACTGCTGTATTTGGAGACCCTGGGTGGGATTCCTGCAGAGCAAACATGATATTTCTGTATTTATAGTTATATAATGCATTGATGTAGTTTAAATGTATTGATGTAGTCCAGAAGACAAGAATTTCATCATTCTTAATGCCTCTAGTTGGCAGTGTTGCATTACTAATAGCTAAAGGACAACTTTTTGTTTTATCCAGTGGTAAGCTCAAAATACGAATCATTTAGATATACAATTAATTACATATAAATTTCAAAAAGCTTGGAAAAACAGTTAAAATCAATTTTGAAAAATCAGATTTTTTTTTTTTTTAAATAAATAACTTTAATTCTGTAATTTATGTGTATATAAAGTAATTTGAGAAGGGACGGGGTAAAAACCCAGACCAGATTTTAAGGAAGAGAGCCAGGAAATTCAGCATGTGTTTTGGAAGATATTGAGAGCTCAGAAATATTCAATGAAACTTTCTGACTGCCACAAGAAATGAAAAGCGGCTGCACTCCCCTCCAGTCAGAGTGTCCCAATAAAGACTTCACAAGCAAGAATGCTCTCCAGAAACACATTGCACTACTTTGGTGCAGCTGTGAGAGTGAGTCAACCAGGCATCTGTTGAAAGAGAAGCCTGTTTGCTGCAATGTTTTTGTGATGTTTTCCTGCAGTGACATCACTGTATCTGCTTTAAAATGTAATAACATATAACAATCTAAAGACACCGTATGCTGTAAAAAAGAGTGTTTACAGTATCTTTTAGTTTTCTGTACAGGTGTTCCTTTAACTTTTATTGTAATAGGGGGTTTATCCCAGTGCTTGCTTCCACTGTGGACTGACGCAAGAGGGCATGAGAGTAACTCAGTGTCTCTCATCTTTTGTCTCCCTTCTTACTCTCTGTTCTCCAGCCAAACCTTGATCCTGCAAGTTTCTGAGCCCTTGGCCCTATTCCAGCACAGCACTTGATGCATATTTAACTTCAGGCACATTAGCTACACTATTGATGTCTATAGGACAACTCATATGCTTAAAGTTAAGCATGTTCTCAAGTGTTTATGCTGGATCAGAGAATATGGGATGGAGTTTGCTGGCATGTCTCCAGGAAGGCTTCTCCTAAAGAAGCCAGACACGTTTCTCTTCTGTTGGGGACCTGTCTATGTGCAGTGGTGTTTATCCCCAACATCCAGTTACTAAGAAGGAGCTCTTGCTGATCATTCCTTATGGACTGCGAAGACCAATAGAAAGTTTTCATGTCTGCTGAGTGATTTGTGGATCTGCAGTCTGAGGCCCCTGCAATACCCTCTTTGGTGGTGCTTATCCATTATGCTAAGTGGGAGCTCATTCACTGCAGTTGATCAAAACCATCAAAACTTTTATGGAATACTATAACCTCCTTTTATTTCATTTCACACCAAAGATGCAAGACAAAGGCAGTATTATCTAATTAAAAGCAATTTCACTTAGAGTGAAGTGACAGAAATAGAAGGAGGGACATGTGAAAGGCGGGATTAACTTGAAATGTTGATAGGTACTCCAGGTATTCCTTTTCTTTTTCTCCATGACCAGAAAGTATCAGTTCACTTCCAGTATTGGGATGTATTTTTGACGTGCCCCAATGTAATTCTTTGCTATTTTGTTGTTATATTTATAGCACAGATAGAAGATACAGGAACATCTTTACCTTCAGATTAGCTTCTAGCTGTAGTATTTTCTTCCTGAGGATTTTTAAAGTCCGGAATTAATAGGAGACAAACAGAAACATAGGAGTGAGTCATCAATTACTATCCACTATCCCTGTAAACAGCTACACTGTAATATTCTGCTTACCGGTTTACTAAACTATCACAAAGTTACTTAAGAATTTTTGTCCCATTCTTCTTTCATAAAACTGCTTTTTAAACTCTCTCCTTTGAGAGAAACTCTCGTTTAGCTAGCCTAGACTTACCTTGGAGAAATTCTTATCAAGTGCTCTTCTCCTTAGCATTTCTGCAGTGATATCATGTCTCAGTTTAGCCTTCTTTCTTCTGGACTGAACAAAGAAGGGTCTTTTAATTTCTCATTGTAGGAAAACTTCTGTATCCATCAAAACTATTGTTCTTTTCTACATCTGTTCTAGCAGGAGTTCAGTTTTCCTGAACAGTACACATCAGTATTGCAGTTATGATCCTACTAGTGACTATGACTTGAAATATGTTGTTATATACCTCTGTGTATACATATGAGTGTCACATATGCCTCTTTGAGGGTTCTTCTGTATGTATTACTAATGGTCAGTCATAGTATTATCACTCCTGTGGCTGATCACAAGTATACACCTGCATCTTTATCTTTCAGGATATTTTCCAATTGACAGTTGTCAAACTCTGAGACAAAATATCTGCCAGCACTGCTAGTAGAAATAATTTTTTATCAGAATGCTTTTCCCATCTTCAAAAATTTTTATAAGACCTATGAGCTAGCCACTACTGTAAGAGAAACTAACCACTTGTGTTTCTCCCTGTGGGAGTATTCATTCAGTATACGCCTAGCCTGAAGATGTCAGTCTACTCAAAGATGCTCCTTTATACAATGGGGATGAAAATAGTTGAATTCAAACATATAGGTTAAGTCTGTCACCATCTGGAGGAACCATATGGGACCTGGATGAGAGGTGTCAAATGAGGAGACTGTAACAGTTTGGCTTCCACCAACTGATCCCATTAGGTACCCATACAGTCCCTTCTTTGAAAGATCTCATTATATCTGCATTCTTCTTTAGGATGTACGACAAAATAAATGATGTTAGAACTCTAATCTTGACAGACTTCAAGACCCAAGACTAGGATATGTTAAACACTAAAGCCTGTGCTGCTGATATTCATTAACTTTAATGAGTCTATTATGATCCATAGCTATCAGCACACACCTGTTTAACTGATATTCTGATGACAGTAGTTTACAAGGCCTTTATAACAGCTTCCAGATGTGCACACTGTCATTAATATATATATATTTTGAAAATAAAGGATGATCCTTAGATTGACATTGTGAAGTGTTTTGGAAAGCCAGTATAACTTGGCAGTTCTGCATTATCAGTGTTGGTGGTGTTGCACAAAAGATGGTGTAAGGTATTGCAATGACTTTATCTTTTCCCCTTTCTTTAATAAGAAATGTGTTATTCTTGCACATATACGCATATTGCTGCAACTGGGATTTGGCTAAAGAATTGTGTTGTAGAGTTTAAAGATGTGTGTCATGTGGTGAGTTGCAGCTTGCAGCAACCTTGGGGCTCTGCTCAGGTTCTGCACCTCTAAAGCACTTCTAAGGGAGATTCCTTAGACTAACTGTAAACACTTCATTTTGCAAGGACTGTAAATGTGTTGCTAATCAGAAACAAGTGTGTTTTGGGAAAACACATGATCCCAAAATATATGGGGAAACATAGATCATTGGAAAGCATGTAATCTTGTAGTTACCTTATGTGCCAACATTACCCAATATTTTGGGACTGTTTTCCACACCTTTCTTTCATTTCAACAACAGCAGCAACAACAAAAAAAGAGCAAAAATCTGTATCCCATTGTTCTCATAAAGAACCTTCCTTTTTTTGTTGATGGAGCTGTGATGTCACCTGCAGCTGTCTTTTTCTTTGCAGATGAGATGGTTGTCTGAAACATAAGCCAATCTTTTAACAATCTCACCAAGGAAATTTCCTAATTGTTTTGATAACAATAAAAACATATTTTTTTCAAAAATTTATATGTTTTATAAGTTTTTAAAATTTGCTTTCTGTCAAGTTTTTCCTAAAGGATGACAAATTCTTATTTTAACTATAGTAATTTAGAATATTATATAAAAAACATTCTTATGCTGATCAAAAAAACAGCAGAACTGGCTGAAGGTTTTTATTTTGGTTTTATTTTGTATGTTTGTTTTTTTTACTTTTGGGGAAGACCATAAATGACAGAGAAGAGAATAATTTTCATAAGAAGTCGGGTTTACAGGGTTGGCAGTTAGAGCATTGTGAGAAGACTTTTTTACTTATGACCTGAGAAAACTGTTCAGATTTGTCATTTGAGAGGTGTAGTGCTATCTGACATTCCTTGAAGGATGAGGATAGAGATAATTACACAGTTTGCATCAATGCTTGTAAGATTTCAGTGGTGAGACTCATAAGAAGAATGTCTACCAATTATTGAGATAATTTAGCCATATTCTAGGAAAGAAAAATTCATGAAAGAATTAAGAAAATTATTTAATTACATTATTTAATTATTACAAGACAGTTCAATACAAATGATGTAGCAAAGGTCAAGAAACTTGATGGGAAGAAGTTCTGTTGTCTGTCAAAAGAATATGAACTAGACTGAATTCTGATCTAGGTCTGTAATGTAGCATTACTGGAGAACTAAGTGATGCTGGATGTCATTGTTGGGAATGGGACTGCTTGGGAGAATGCTAGTGGCTTACAATACTTTCTGTTTCTCTTTCATATTCTCTATTCGTATTTCAGCTTGCCTGTAGTCATAAGTTGTACACAGTAGTGCTATTTAGATGTAAACACAATTTATGTGGCTAGCTGAGATGATGCAAATGCCGTGTGAATTTTCCTTCTGACAAATGAAGACATCTGAAGTATGGACACTTACATCTGAGCAAGTCAACCTAACCCTCTTCATAGTCAATGGAGATGAGGTCAGTGAAGTCCAAGTGAGATTAGTTTCATTCTGAAGTAAAAGTCTAAGAGAGTTCAGGTGTCTAAATTTTCTGTTTCCACTGATCATAAGAAACTGATCGTAAGGTAAGTATGTTGATTAATTCAGATAGTGAAGTGTCTAACGTAGATGTATGTAGTAAAGATATGCGTAGGGAAATCTACTCCATAGATTTCAGCTGGGCACAGATAGGGGGAGAGCACAGCAAAGGAACCAACTGCCAAACCTGCCCTCAAAGGCAGGTTACTGAAGGGAGGTCTCTTACCTTCACAACATGCTCCAAATTAAAAAGGATGCCTACGCAAAAGATGTGTCGTGACAAAAACAGGAAGAAAACAACTATAATTTGTATTACATTGACCATATTTCAGAACTCTTCAGAATGCATCATGAGGCCCAAATTAATTATAGTGCTGAAATGGCACTGTAACAGAGCATTCCTGGTTAACAGGATGATGCTGTAAAATTTAGTAATTTCTTGTCTGTTTATCTTCCTGTCTTCTTCATTACTCTCTCCTTATTGGCCAGCAGGTCATACTATTTAGACTTTTTCTGAAATATGCTATTAAAAATGGTTAAATAAAAATTGTCTTCAGTTGCTTTAGCAGGAACCTATTTCCCGTTTCCTAACTGAGCACACACTGGTTGGAAAGAACCTCTGGAAGGTCTCTTCCAGTTTCCTGTTCAAAGCAGAATTTACACCAGGTAGCCTAGTGAAACACTTAATTACCTTCAGATTTCTTTTTCTTTATGTCCAGAAGGAACATTTCCTGTTTCAGTTTACAGCCATTATTCTCCCAGTGAAAAGTGTGATTCCTTCTTCTTGAGAAACTTAATGTGGGTCTGGGCAGGCCGCTGTTCTCCTTAAACCACCTCTTTCCTATGCTGAACAAGCCCAAATCTTCCAGCCTGTCCACACAGGACAATTGCTCCAGCTCCTGTTCATCTTGGTGTCTTCTTGCTAAATGCAATTCCTAAAGGGTGTCTTCATCTTTTATGTTTTAGAGGGTACCCAATCGAATGTAAGGTTCCATATGCAGTTGAATAAAGGGAAAGAATCACTTTTGCTAATTTAGCTCAGGATTTTGTTGGTCTTTTTGCTGCCAGAACATGCTGCTGACCCAAGGTTAGCATATTGCCAACCAAGAAACAAGACTTCTTCAGAAAAGCTGATACTAAAGCTGGTCAGTTTCCAGACTACATTGCTGCATTGGGTTAGTCCTACCCAGGTTCAGTACTTTGAATTTTTATTTCTTGAATTAATGACACTTCAGATATATAAACCAATTAAATTATGCTTAGAAAAAAGAAGATCTGATTCCACCTCTTCTCAAATAATCAGCAGAAATGGTTAGGATGGAAAAGCAGAAATGGTTAAAATAGAACAACCACAGAATAAGACTAAACAATCAAAAGTAGAAAGGAACGTAAAAGCTATCTCTTGGTTTAATTCAGCAGTTCACAATTAAATATTTAAAGCTAAAGCCTATAAGTTTATATCCACAAACATTCTATTTTCACAACCAAGTCCTAAAGGAAGGAAAAGTTCTTGGGCATGAGAAGAACCAAACTGTTTTTCTCTTTTGACACAATCTGTAAATAACTCTTAAAAATACCTTTGATATACTCGTATATCTTCGATACTCATAAAACCACCTGGAAAAATGGGATTTGGAAATATGTATACCAAAATCTATCCCAGAGCTGAATCTCAAAACCATTTTTAACCTGCCAAAGGACAGGAAAACTTGGGAAAAATCATCCCAGCAGGCATAATCAAAACTTGTAGACTAACTGTGCTGAGACAAATGGGATTGCAAGTGCATAAACATAGGTATCACACAAAACAAAACAAAGAGCTATCTCAGATTATTTTAAGCACTCAGTATACATATTTGTGTAACTATAGTTATCTTTCTAGGCATCTTTGCTTCTGTTCCACTGCTTTTTGATTCTGACTTCTGCTTTTTATCAAAATACTGTAGATAATATCTTTGATGAGTGGTGTGTCTGGCGTGTATTAATTCATGCAATAGCAACAATGATGTAACTTGATCTCTAATTTCTTAATCATTACACCCAACAAACAGTATTTTCCAAATCACTGAGGAATTTTATTAATGAAAAATAAACAAGGGAGCATTTGAACAGTTATAGTGTGATGAAAACAGCACAAGAAATAAGAGGTGAAAGTAGAAAAGGAGAGTAAAAATGTCTGATACCTCAAGCCAAATACGACATTGCATAGTGCTTCGCTGCCAGAGTGCCAGACACTCCTAAATAATGCAGAAAATAAATTCATGATATATAATGTAGACTTCAAACAACAACGTTTCTTCACAAAATGAAGTAATTCATCCTGAACATAACTGTCTGGTTATCCTGACTCAGGATATCCAATCCAGAATGCGCTAAAAAAGAAGTCAGAAATATAAAGAATTTTCTACATGCTCTCTTAGGTGTCACATTATTTTATGTGCAACACTTTCCTAATTCAACAGCTGTTTGTGATGCCACAATACCAAAACATAACATGAAATTAGTGTTCTCTTAGCCATGTCCTGTTTCTTTCAGTATGAGTTTCATCCTACAGCAGTGAAGTCAACTGTGATATGGGGAAGGCCTTAAGCTGGTGATCGATGAAGTACACATAGTACTTACATTTTGCTCCACATCACGAGTATTGGTATAAACCACTGCAGAGCTGGTAGTATAAGGAAAGGACATGTGATGCAGTTAATTGCACAACAGGCAAAGATTAGGCTCCACATTTCCTTTGTCACTGGGCATGATGAGGAGGGAGAGTATTTTTTATTATGAATCCTGAAAGACCGCTGTATAAACTTGTGTGATAAGAATAAAATAAGAACTTTGTATTTTATTTTTTTTTACCTTAAAGATGAAGATCTTTAAGGTAAGCTAGTTATGATCTTTAAAGTAGGTTACTTATAATCAACTTCTATTAAAAAATTAATTTAAAAAATCGTGTGACTTGCTTTCAACTCCTTATCCTATTCCCTTTCAGAATTTGTTTCAATACATTTTATCACATTTACTTCACATGCTTATATTGTCTGACATTGGGAAAACATTTCTCAGTCTTTGTCTTTGACTTAAGTATTTTGCTTTCCAATAATTTGTTAAATCTGTCATTTTTTGCCTTTCAATTTGACTACTGATCAGTAATCCACAGTCATTCCTATTGATATCTCTGGATATATATTGTTGTATAATATTGACTTGAATAATTTCCCCTTTGTTTGATTGAGCTATACTTTCTGTGACTCTGTCATAACGTCCATTGGTCATACTCATCTCAGGAGCTGCATTTCCCTTTGCTTTTGAACTATCATTTTTATACATGTCTTTGGGAAGCTTCATTTCTGTGTTTGATATCACAGTAGTTTTGGTGTGTTTGTGCTCTTGGGAAATGTAGTATAGTGTGTTAAAATGATACACTCTATCAGTTCCAGTTGTAGGCATTTATTACTTATAGTGCTATGTCCATCAGAGCTTTTTCTGACACAGAGATGTAAAGTCCACTTCAGCTTTCACAGAACATTTTAATGTAGTCCAGTTGCAGGACAGGCAAAGAGGTGGTTACTGGAAAGATAAAAAAAAATCATCAGCAGTGTTTTCATTATTCCTGCTCTTACTGTAATTAATATAAACAAAAGAACAGTAATAGAAGTTTTTCATGTAAAGTTTTTAATTGCTTTGTTTCTCATCATGTGAAAGCTTCATTCTGAATTGTTGTAGGTTGTGCTAGAAACACTTCTTTAAATATGAACAGAGTGAAGAGATGAGCTTCTAGAAAACAATGGAGGTGATGAACAATATAAGAAGACAAAAGTGCAATCTCTTGCATTGATGAGGTGGAGATTAATTAACAAAAAAAAAAAAAAAAGAAAAAAAAAGAAAAAGCAAGAAATCTCTGAAAAAATTGTTACCTTAATTTGGAATTTTGATGTGCAGCTTGTTGTGCCTCTCCTCAGCTAGCAGTATACTTCCTGCCGCAAAAAAATAAGTTGTTTGAAACTTTTTATGACAGTTTTTGCTTCATTCGTCTTCAGTTCATAGAACAGGATGTGCAAGAGAAGCAGGACAGACCACTACCTGTGTCAACCAAACTACTTTTACCACAACGAGACCTAAATCTTTTTTCGCAGATTAATGAAGTGTAGATATGTCTAAAAATGTCTAGACATGACTTCCTTTTCAGAACTTTTGCAGTATTGTGATACAGAGTAAAATTTTGATATACTTTTTTAAAATTTCATATTTCGGAAAAGGAAGGAAAATTTAAAGTTTTAATTAAAGTGTTTAAAGTTTGAGTTGCTGTGTTAAAAGCAATCAATTATTGGCAGTTCTCCAACATTGTTTCCACACTTGGCCCCCTTGTATTGTAGCTGCTTAATGTCCTTATTCATAAGGGAGAGCTGCTTTAAGGTACCTACCTAGGAAGAGGCCTACCTGCTCCTGTGGGACACATTTTGGTGTAATTGAAAACACCTTGAATTATGGTGGGATGGGAAAAAGAATTTTGGAAATAAGCCATGAGAAGTCTGCTTTTCGGGTTCTTCAAGTAATGTGAAGTCTATGGTGGGTCCACAGAGGTTATATATTTGAGCAAACAAGACCGCCTTTATTCATAGACTCCCTTGGTTATGCTATAGATAGGGAAGAGAGTTTGACTTCCTTTATTACCACCTCACCAGCGAGCTTTGAAGAGGAACTCAACTCAGTTTTGTAGAATGTATTTAAATTCATGATTTGACATGGGTTAAGTAATATAAATCCATGTCTGCCTCACAGATTTGGTTTATATCATGTACCACAGCACTATTCCAATCTCCCAATAACTGTTGCTTTCAAAAATGATAGCTTATTTAAAACAAAAGAGTAAAAAACAAACAAGCAAAAAAACACCACAAAAATCTTGTTTTGTACACAGCCATCTGCAAGGCTTCCTGCTTACATTTTCCTTAAATTCTTGGCTGAACAACAGAAAACAATAACCTCATCCAAATTCTTGTCCTTGAGAGCCTTTCTACAGGCTTTAGGTGTTGCCTTTGGCCATGGTGAAACAACATCTATTAATACTTACCTTTGCTGGGAATGCTGGCAATACATAACAGTAGATCTTGTGTAGCTTTGGCCACAGCGGTCAATGAAACAACCAAATAAAACAATCCAGTACAAACATATTCCTCACAAGACTTCCATCCTTTCAGTGATAGCTTGTATGCCTGAAGTAATTCTTTCTATGAAATGCTGTTTTGCATATGCAGTCTGTTCTTTTCCTTTTGAGACTTACACATATAGAAGTTTCAATAATTGTGAAGCCTGGCTCTTGATGAGTAACGTGACTCAAGCAGCTGCCCTTTAAGTAAGAGGTTGTGATTGAAAAGGCATCTTCTTAAAGCAAGTAATTGAAACTATCTGATCTCATACTAGAAAGACATGCTAGCATATAGGATTTTTGTAGGTGTATGGAAACTGTTGAGTCACGGCCTGAACTACTGATTGATCACCTGAGGCGAGGACTGAGTCAGCCATGGGAGCACAGGTGAAGGCAATTCAGCTGTGTGACTGGAAGGGGTGGAGCCTGGCTGCACCTCTCCTAGACCCCGTTTAAGGGCTGACTGCTACTGGACTCCTTTTGGAGTTTTCTATTATGAGCCTAGGATACAGGTGAGCATTTCATTTTTGATTGTCTCTTTCCATCACAATAATCTTTCTAACTATAAACTAGTAAAATACCATCCTAACCCCACCACTCTTTTAACTGTACATTTGTTAACTGTACAGTAGGAAACATGAGGGGATGGCAGAAAATATTTTCAGATGTGGTTATGGACCTCTGAATGTATTTAGAGGAAAAAACAGAGTTCATGGAGTTCCTGCATATTGAAAACAAGCATATTTTCCCACATATTTCTCTATAAATGGAAAGTATAATGGATTTTACATCTTTTTCAAGTGGTGTTAATCAGGAAACGTAACTGTGTAGAATTGTAGTTAACACCAGTATAAGATCCATTGATCCATTCAAGCTCAAGATCTCTGTGTCTTAAGCTCCAGTAATTACTTTAAGAGATGAGAGAAACCTTGTGCCATCCAGTAGCTCTGTGTTAGTTTGGATAGAGTGTTATTTTGCCCCAAATTAAATTAAGTATTGTTAGAGAGAGTGCTAAGGAGGGGAAGAAATGAAAGAGTGACAGATACAAGAGATGAAGAATGCAATAGACAGCAGTTAGCTGGGCAACTGTCCTGATGATTTGTTAGCAAAAGAAAAGATGAGTGCAGATGTGTAACTTGTGTATGGTGTATGACAATACTGGGTAAAAGATACAAATCAAAGATTTGTTCTGTGTTTGATTGTTATTTGAACCTCTGTGTACATTTTGTATCTATGTAATGCTAGGAGCTAGTGCAGTTGAAATAGACTAATTTGTGCAGGCCATAGCAGTGGGTGATATGCCTGACATTAAGTACAGTCACTTTTGACCTTCCAGCATGAATAACCAGGTAGATATTTCTTACTTGGTTTACTAACCTCGAAGTATGAGGCTCTAACTCAAGCTCTCAGTTCTTACAGTGAGACTCACTCTGCTAAGTGAACTTAAAAACACTGCAAAGAGTATTGAAAGAGTAACATCTTGAATGTGGTAAAGTAGCACAGAATCTGCCTGTTCTGCTTAACCTGTTTTCCCTGGTTATAACGCTGCAGAATGACAGTTTCCTGACACTCATCTCTGTTCAGGAGCTCTGTTACAGAGCCCTGACAGCAGAGAGCCAAGAAAATGTGTGCAGCAGTAGTTAGAAAAACAAAAAAAGATACTTGAATGCAGGAAACTATGGCTATGAAAAAAAACAGAGAAAGTGTTATGGACCGAAGTAACATCAATTTGCGTGCTGACATGCAGTAAATCTCTTCTTAAGGCTCAAAGATCTTGCTAATTAAAACACACTTGAAGGAAAAAAAAGCAGATGGACTGTTACTCCAGACTTCAGTAATGCTAAACATAAGACTGAAGGCTGTTATTGACAGAATAGCAGAATAATGGGAAATATGTGGAACTCTGTAAGAATCCAAAGAAGAAAGGAAAAAATGATGTTACTAATGCATTTATTAAGATATAGTCTTACTGTTAATTACGTTTTAATGTCTGGCAGGGACTGAGAAGAGGGCCGTATGATTGAAATATCTTTTGTATATGCACTCATAGTTTAGCTGAAGATTTGAGACATCAGTGCAACCTAAATGATAGTAGCAACAGGACAGAATTGTGGTGGGTTGATTCTGACCAGCAGTCCAGCACTTATCCAGATGCTCCTGAGTAGTGGAATGAGAGAACATAAGATGTAAATCTTGTGAGTTGATTACAAGGAGATGACTTCAAAATATCATGGATGATACAAATTTCAAGTGGGGAAAATGAATTTATTTCAGTTAAAATAGATTTGGATAGTGAAAAACAAAAGGAAAAATTAAAATGCCTTTTGTTGGTTCCTTCCTCTTCTTATGTAGAAGCTTATCAAGGTGACCTTCCAGGTGTTATGGTTGGATTTGCTGTATTTTGATGTTCTTCAGAAAACTGAATGGACAGATAAGGGAAGAATTGTGAAGAAGAACTCTGCAGATCATCATGCAGACCACATGTGATCCCAATATACCCTGAGCTGTCCAAGAAACAGACTGTTTTCTGTTTCTGTTCAGCATTATTTGAAATTTATCAGTTCTGCCAGCATATTTTAAGACTCTGAAAATTTTTCTTAGATTCCACGTAGTATCATTTTTGTGTTTCTTTAATCAGTGTGTACAACATCAAAAAAGACAAAGGAAAAGTTATTTGTTGGGACAACCAAGAAAGTGAAAGAACTGTCCAAGCTGCTGACCTCTGGGTTAATTCATCCCTATAGTATTCCAGATGTTCCCTTCTGTGACCATTGCGATGCCTTCTTGAGCCTTTTGCCCTCTTATGCTGCCTCTCATTTCTTTGGGTTTTTTTTTTTCCATTGAAAAAGACAGAAAGGAAGTTTAAAAGTTTTGGGAAATGAGTGAGATGAAAAACATATCATTTATTTCCAGTTTGCTTCACCAAGGAGAGAAAAGTAGGTAAATGAAAACAAATGGCCTCATGAGAAATTCACCATTGTTAAAAAGCTATTTTTCATTAAAAAAGAAAAAAAAAGAATTACAGATGTTTCATTTGCTTTAGTTGATTTTAAAGAACCTTCTCTAGCCAATTGGGAGTTTTCCCACTGATTTCACTGATTTTTGGATGGGGTCTCTCATGAGCTAACGATGTGTTGTTGATTTGGTGTTTGTTGAAAGGGAAGCCAGGATGTTCTGAAACTTTTCCTCAGACTCATTATCCTCTGCTAAATTTTGTTTCTGCATTTCTTAGATGAATGTATGTATGACATCAAAAGGGACAAGGGAGAATGAGCATGAGTTTACATTTTCCCTTTCCCAGAACTTGCATGGTAACTTCATTTGTTGTCTGTTGTTTTAATGTGTAGCAGGCCAGCGTCCATGTTGCTTTCAAGATGGAAGTGGAAATTTTCTTTATTCTATAGAAAGTGTTTTCACGGCAGGATCCTTTGAACATTTTCCTTTCCAGACTAATGGAGAATACAAAAAAAGCCATGGGATACCAGAGAAACCTGATTTCATAACATCTTGAAAAGAAGACTGTCTTCTTTTTAATCAGTTTTCTAGGAATCGTGCTGAGGACCCCTCCTGACAGTTTGTCAGCTTGTCAAAAGTAAATTTTCTTTTGCCTTTGCTCCGATGAAGATGGAGCCTGTTTTACAGATGGTAGAAATGAGTAGGAACCCAGAAAGAGAGATAATTATTCATAAATGACATTTCTAATTTCTATGGATTTCCTTGAACAGAGGAGACACTTTAGTGTTTGGCTCTAATGAGAGGAAAGGCTCTTTTTGTATCTGTGTCTTATCTCCTGGGAGTGCGTACACTCCCACTTTACTTTTAACTCTTCAAGTAATTTTTTTTTTTTAATTTTTTAAAATTCGAAATGCGTTTTACTTTGTTTTGGTATTGGTATTTAGCTCCAATCAGTATACAGAACCTGGTTACATGAAAACATAATTGCACTTAGCAGTCTCATATAAACCTTTCACAATGACCTGCGGAAGCACATTGTTTTAGTGATATAATTTCTTTAGGTTAATCTGTGTTGGGTGTGAAGCATTAGATCACACTTTGTTTATTTTCAAGCCTGGGAGGTGTGTGGGAGGAAATGTTCCCCTCTGGGGCTGAATGAAGTAGACACACAGTCCTGGCAAAATGGCCAGCATGAGTCGCAGGTGAGAAATTGTTGTGGTACTGAGGAATTTGACTGTAGCCACTGTCAGTGTTACGTCTGTTTCAGGAGACTTCCTCTACTGATGCTGTACTGTTCATATCTGGCTCAACCCCGCTCAGACAGACCCAAGGAGGCCATTGATCTAAAGGAAAGAACACTTTACATTTCTAGGGGTGTGCAGCTCCCAGTACATAGTGGATCTCTTATCTACTTCAAGATGTGTGCAGCCAAATTAGAGCAGCAGGAAGTGGATCAACTAAGTGAGGCTGTAACTTTTGGGCTATGATTGTATACCGCATGGATTACAAATGAGCTGCATTTGGAGCAGCCAGGGGGGTCCTTGCAGTCAGAGCAGCTTCTCTGTCAGTGAGAATGGGGCTCCTCTTTTGCCTCACTGAAAATCTTAGCTTTCTTCTTTCAGCATACTATCCACAAATGAGTTGAGGATGTTCTAACACTCCATGATGAGTAAGTGACTCCCCCTTTTCTCCTTCCTTGAAAGGAAATTTGGTCTTTAGCATTAAATGACTCAATGACAGCTATGCAAAGGGGAATTTCCTTACTTTCTTTTGTTCAAGGAACCCAGAGGAGTCATGTGAAAAACCTTGCTTACCTAGCAGACCCAGCAGAGTCTTGAGAGTTTCCAGCATGTAGCTTCAAAATTATAGGCAGTAGTGGTAGAGTCTACTGAAGAACCCTGGGGAAAATGGATACAGTTCTATGTATCTAAAGCACTTTGAAAGAAAACCACAGAGACATCATTGCTGCTAATTTTGAAGGGGAACTCAGGCATAACGAAAGAGAAATGGCCATTTCTCCATTTAAAGACTGTGATTCATTTAACATTTCTGCCTCCTCCTTATATTGTCCCAGTGTCTTACTTAAGGAAATTATTTCTTCCTTAAACACAGTTCCACTCAATGGTTTGCTCTGTCCACTAAACTGTGAATTTATTTTGGTCTAATTGCTGAACTCAAGATGTCTAAAATGTTCTGTTCTCATTTAAAATATTCTTTTGTTGCATAAAGAATCTGTAGGCTTCAATTTGTGAAGTATACTCCTTGGTGACAAAAAGCGTACATGGTGTTGTGCTAAATGGTGCTCTGTCATTTGTATTTGGCAAAAACAGATCAGAACAGTTTTTAAGGAAGAGGGTATAGCTGAGAAATAAAGGAATCATGAGCTACATTGTCTCTGTGAGAAAGAGGATTTTCATCACTTCCAAAACCAGCTTCCTACAGCATGTGTGATCAGCACCTGCCAAGCACATGGAGCATGCATGAAGGCAGAGCTTTTTTTAGTAGTTAGTGAATAAGCCACTTGTGAAAGGAGACACAACAGTGTACTTAGTCAAGAAAGAGACGTGGCAAAGGCAATGACATGTCAAATGTCCCACAACTGCATTTCTCATAAATTACTGTATTCCTAGCAAATGCAATTCACTTCTGGCATGAGACAAATACATATCAGTAACCTAGAGTTGGATATCACAGCATTCGTTTTAAAATTAGACATTAAAAAATATGTTCAAGACTAGTAAAGCAGTCTATCCACTTTGTTTGAATGAGTATTTTTTAAACGTTCCTAAAACAAAAATATACTTACTCTGTTCACAAGATAATTTATCTGGCCTAAGTAACAATGTGACTGTGCATTAAGCTCATTAACATGGCTGCAGTGATCAGCAAAGCTAAACTCTAGCTTTGCTGCTGGTAGTTCCCAGCTCCTATCTCCAGCAGCCTGAGCAGGGTGCTCTGTAACTTTCCCAGTAAACATCCGAGATCGTGCACTGTGAGTTATGCTTAGTAAAGGATGTAGCCAGCAGAGGGCAACGAAGGTCAGATTTTGGTGCCATTACATAGAACTGTCCCAGAGTGGTAGAAAACGTAGAGCAGAAAGGTCAAACAAAAGCATGTTGTGAACTGTTGATATATATCCACTTCTATTAATTATTTGAGACCTGAATGAACCCTTGTGGTCATGAGACCTATAAACCTCCTTTTTAACAGCTGTATTAAGCAATGTAATTCCTTATTTATGACAATATAGTTAAATAACCTTTTCAACAGGGGGATAAACCCTAATTAAAATGATGCTCTCCTAAAATAGGACAAAAAGTTTAAGCCAATGGCCAATAAAACTCTAACTCTTCCTATAAATCCTGTTTTATTGGTCTGTTCTGGAGAGTAGTTGTTTTGTTTAACTTGATAAACAGGTCATTTTTTCCCAAGATAACTAGGTGCCTGAAAGAAAGAGAGGGAGGACTGGAGAAGTCAGCTCATGCTCAGTTCACAGAAGAAAAGCTGCTTTTTTTTCAGTCAGATGCAAATCTTTTTTAACACAGATTCTATCCAACGTGCTGGAAATAATGCGAGCTTACGGTAGAGAACAAAATTTTTTAACTTGGGTGACATCTGCTAGGGGACATAACTCATATCTATGCACTCAGGCAAGCAGTTGGTGCCAAGAAAGAGCAAGATGCACACGTTATTCACCTCTAACAATATGGATGACCTCTTTTTGAGCCTAATTGTTGCTCTGTGTGGCAAATATTTTAAAACTGATCTCTTGGCATTGCTGTGTTAACCAATGAGCAGCTTAATAGCAGGAAATGCCTGGAGTTTTAGTGGGAAATTGTATTTATTTATTCTGTGGAAAAGCCTGAAGGAGTCCTTCAGCACTGGGACTGTGTTGCAGCTCTGTTGTACCGCACAGGAAGGCTCCTGTGCACAGTAGATCTGGGTTTTACTGCTACGTATGTCACCCCCGCTCAATGATCTAGGGTATGTCAACTGACTTTTTTTTGCTAAGCTTCCTATTTCAAAACTGCATTAGTAATTCTGCTCTTCCATAGCTATAATTTACTGTATAAAAGCTAGGTTGTGTTTTGATGTAGGATAGGAGAGAAAAAATATCTATTTTATGATTTTTTTTAAGTCCTAAAGAAAAATGCTGGAGTATTTCTCTGAAAATTGCTGGAGTACTTGACTAGCTCCCAGAACTTCAGCAGAAGGCTGGCTGCTGTTTCTTAGCGCAGTTCCTGCCTGACCACTGAGAGACAAAGCCTGGTATGGAAGCTATGAAACCCCATATAAGAAAGAAAACGTTCCTTTCAAAGAGTTAAAAATGAAAAGCAAAACTAATGATGGCACAGGCTTGGAGTGCTCAGGAGAAAGAGAAACACAGTCCCAGAGGAAGTGGAGGGGTGAGGGACCCACCTGTGTGCCTAGAGAAGCTTCCTGGGAGGGGGCAGACAGCTGGTGGTAAGTGCTGAGTGTTCCTGGCCATTAGTACCATCATTACAGCTAAAGTTCTCAGTACCTGTATGTGCTTGATTCAGGAAGAACTCAGGACATGTTACACAGCACCAGACCCAATAAGGAGATGTTAATAAGTACCTATTTGTGTATGAGGCAACTGCTGCTGCTGAGCTTTTATGATGTCTTGTTGGCTAACAGTGAGGAGCCCAGCTGGCGCCACTGGGACGTGAGGTGGGACCTGCCTGCAGCGATGGCAAATATTTGACTTGGTGCTGATGGGTGAGATTTCAGCCATGGCACTCTGGTCCCTACCGAGTGAATCATGGTGGAGGCAGCAAGAGTGCTTGAACCCTGGTGATCCCTGTTTAATAGTGGCTGACTTTTAACTTTCACCGCTTTGTCTGACCGGGTCCCAGGCAGCCCAGCGGAGGGTGTGAGTGCAGTTGGGTGACCATCACTTGGAACTCTGTGCCCATGACGGGTGGAGGAAGTGCAATCAGTGAGCACAGGAGCTGTAGGCAAGTGCCAAATAAATCATATTCATAGACTTTAAATATTGTATTTTTTTTTTAGGCCAAGGGGGTCCAGTCTGTACTTCCATCCCGTGTTCCACCTGTATGATAAAGGGAACAGAAATGAAGATAGAAAAAACAACTAAAGGCATGTCAATATTTGCCTTTGTTTCAACAACCATTATAAATCATTTGTGAGAGCACAACTGAAGTGCAATCACAGGATGGCTCTGCTTTGAGCTCTGTGACTGCTTCCTTGAGAGCAAAGAGAAGCTGTGCCCACAAGGACAGTGTCCTGGGAGGGGACCACAGGAGGGTGACAATGCATTCCCTGGCATGGGGACTCGCTATATCTTTTTTCCCAAATACAGGCTCCAGGTGTGCAGTGGAGGGCAGCCTGCTTCTACTTCCCTTCTTCCTGGGCTGGTTCTCTCCTGAGTCATCGGGGCCAGCTGAGGATTTGATAAACATAAGGTTGCCCCAGTTAGCTGCAGCGCAGTGTTTTAATGGAGTCAGGGCACTGTAATGCAGCAGCGCTCTGCCAGGCTGATGTACTCCGCCAGTGCAGATTAAGTGAAATCAGTGAACACAAGAGTTGCAGGCAAACTGCAAATAAATTATATTCAGAGGCTTTAAATATTTCATTTAGAGGCTAAAGGAGTTTGGTAATTCAGTCTCCTATGTCCCATTCACAGCAGAGGCTTGCCTGGCTACTCCTACCCGTTTGAGGAGCAGTTTTAAACCTTAAAGAAAATCCCTGATATTCATTGCTGTCCACTCAGTTGTTCAAAATAAAAATCCTTCACTCTTTAAATTAATCATCAGGGGATTTTCTTTCACTTTCCTGTCTTGAACTATATGAGGAAGAAGAAAATGCTGATTTTTTTTTTTTCTTTTTTTTTCCCTTAGCTGTTTGTACATTAGAGCTTCTCAAGGAAGGGCTAACTTTCCTTAGTGTACCTCCCCTCAGACCTGTTTCCTTCATGGTGGCTGTCATCTGGAGTTGGGTATAGCTTGGGAATCAGGGCTGGAGGGTGTCTCCAGTGCACATTTCATAATTCTGTTGCAGTTAAGTGATGAACAAAAGCTTGATATCCTGTGAATTTATGAGAAAAGTGTTGAAAGCATTGGGAAGCATATTCAGAAGAAAGTGAAAGTTTGATATTTTCGAGAAAAGATTTAAAGCTTCAAAACTTGTGACAGAATCACAGATGCTTGAGGTTTATTCCTTTCTCTACCGCTTTTGCTTTGGCTTCACTGAATCCCAGCCACTTTTATTTTTAGATGTGGGGAGTAATTTCTAGTGCCTTTTATACCCAGTGAGAAAACTCATACTCTTAGTACTCTTATTCCCTCTGAAATATCTGATTTTTTAGGATTCTTGGCTCATAAGATCAGAGTTATGCATTTTAAATGGTGGAGCAGAAAGTAACAGAATCAATAATAGAATATCACATATGAAATGAAGCGTTGATTATTTTTTTTTATTCAAGAATCTGAAAGTGAAAGATTATTTTGTGAGCTGTTTTTTGCTGCTGCGGCTCCAGTAAATGGCCTTTAATTGAATGAAGTAGAACTATAAAAAGGAAAAAAGAGTTGGTCATAGAGGTGAATGACATTTTTGTGTTTTATACAGTAAAGAAATAGGATGTTGACAGTGGTGAAGAAAACTGTCTTGAGGGAGCAGATTTTTGGAACTTTGAGTATGTTTTGTACTCTTAAAATGCTTGCTGCTGCAGGAGAATCAGCTACAGCATTGTTACAGCTTTCAACAAGGAAGTTGTATAGTTTGTGGCTGGAGAAAGCAAGATCAGAGGGGTAAAAATATTTTGTAACCATGGCACAGTACAGAAATAGGAAGTGAATTCGAGTTTTTAAACCTAGAAATACTTATATGCAAAAAATGCCAATTTGTTTGCAAGTAATAGGAATTTGTTTATAAAATTCCCTGTGATCTGATAGAGAAACCAGCAATGCATGCACTCCTAAAAACCAAATTGTGTGCTCTCAATAGTGTTAGGCTTATTATGTCTCATGATGCATTTTACACTGAAGATTTTCATGTTTTTTACAGTGAATTAGCTCCTGGCTGCAAGGACGTATTCTTTTTCTCCTCTTCTTACTAAAATTCAAAAATAGACTGGACATTTCAATTTTTATGAGAAAGCCTTAAACCAAAAATTGGAGGGATGTGGTAATGAAAAATGTACATTGAAGTCATATGCTCTCAGCCAGTTCTGTTCTGCACTGATCCTCTTTCTTCTTTTCCTCCCCTTTCCCATCTTTTCCTTCTTTCCCGATCTTCATTGCTCCAACCATAAAGATGGCCAGATATGAAATGCTGCCAGTCAGGATTCCCAAGCTTCAAAGGGATCTCTCATTGGCTGAGACAAAGCCTCTTTGTGCAGCTCTTAGAGAGTGACACTGCCTGCTTCTGTGCAGTCAGGGAACTTTGGAGCTTCTCTTCCCTCCAGCCTCTCACTGCACCATCTGGAGGGATGGTTTCTGCATTTTTTCCCCAAGGCTGCAGGTGAAGTATAATTGCAGTTAGTGTGGTGTTCTGCAGGAACGCAGCATTCTGCATGATTGGATACAAACAAATCGGACTTTGCTTTTTTTTTTTTTTTTTTTGGTGAGGAAGTCTCTCCCCAGAAGGTATGCTTAGCCTTGTGTTTTGCCACAAAACAGTCTTAAAACTACAGGAAACAATCACCAAGGCTGTACTGGAAATTCTTTACCAAATGGAGTTCAGTGCCACCCTCTGCATTTAGAAATAGCCTTTTCAGAATGGGTACAGTAACAGAAAAACTGTGAAAAAGAAAATAGCAGAAGTAATTCTAAAATCTTTTAAATATGATTCAAATTGAATTCCAAAACTCAGAAAATACTACTATGCTTTCTGATTGACATATAGGATTTTATACAAGATTTTACAGGAACTGTCAGCTCAATTTCACAGGGCTTTACTCTAATTTTCAGTGTTCTGCTCTGCAAAAATGTGAGTGCAAAGTCCTGCTGTGCTGACAGGTCAGGTTAATACCCACTTACCTAGATGCAAACAATGTGCCAAGTGCGAGTGCCAGGAGGAGGTGACTTTTCTTTGAAGAAGTGATACGAGATGGGTGAGGAGGCAGTATAAGAGCAGCCATAGCGAGTCACGTCTCTGCTCCCTTGAACTCAGTATTTTATCAGCTAGTGCGGCTAGCTGGGAATATTTAGCAAGAATATAAAAAATAAGAGGGAATCTTTCTGTCAGACAATCCATGCAATGCAATGTGGGATCCATTTTCTAAAATTTAAAGTAAAGGAAAACCCAACAAGGTGTACTGTGAGTCACCTTTTAAAAATACCATCAGATGATCTAAGGAGATGCTCCTGGAACATTTGACCGTTGAAAAAATGTCCTACTGAGCACAAGTACAACCTTTTTACACCTTGTAGATGAAAGGGGGAACACAAAGACACAAGGGCAGAGCTGGGGAGTGAGGAGAAGGAGAGACTTTTGCTGACTTAGTGTTGTGCAGTGGCTATAGGATGGTGCAGTTCTTTGTCCTTCACTGGGCAAAACTCTAGCACAGAGCATCTTTTATTCAGCATTTAACAGGACCACGGCTGCAGTTCTGGGTGCTGCCAGTCTGACACTACCTTGCGGCAGAAATGCTCTAAGGATAACACAAGCTTACCTTGTGATAATGGGAAATCCTTTTGCAGGTTGGACAGTAAAGCACTCAGAACAGAAGAGATGCTCTGATGGCCCCAAGGTGATGTCTTCCAGAGCAGACAGAGGTGAATGCACAATGGCAGCAGTATTTTACAATAATTTACGTGAGAAGTAACAGAATGACAGAACATGAGGCTACAGTGAAAACAGATGAAAACATTCTTTTTTTTTTTTTAGTGCTAATGACAGTGGAATGTTCTCTCTAAGAAATAGATTGGAGTTGTTTGGAGATGAAAAAATATCTGGTTTTATCCTTTCTTTGTCTTTTCTTTACTTTTTTTTTCTTCAACCATCGTTAGCTTCTCCCTAAAAGGCAAAGCTGATTCAGAAATAGAGGATATGGAAGACCTATTAATTTTCCTTACAATACATCTCACTGTCCAAAGTGACAGTAAGCTTTCCCCTTTTGCTTTCCCTGTGACAGTTGAGTGAAAGGCAAATGCTGCAGTATGCTACCTTTGTATTGTAAAAGGGCCGAGGACCGTTGTGAAGGTCACAACATGTAATGTGTTGCTCAGCAACACCTTGAAGCCTAGGAGTCTCTCACACTGACTCAGCTAGTCCTGGGCATGTGCCTTGGCCAGCTCCCAGCTTTGCAGCAGGACCAGGGCATGCACCAGCCCCACAGGCTGTGCCTGCTTGCTATAGGGAGCAGAGGTTGGGAGGGCACCATGCCTGTCATGTGCTGCCTGAGCAGCTGGGAACAGGAACAGACAGTAGGTATGGGGGGGAGACAGGGTGTGCACAGGGTGCAAGTTAGATGCTGCCTCACATGTTTAATTTTGTTATTGGAGCCAAACTAACTAAGCATCACTGTACAGAAAAGGCTGAGACATACAAGTGGTTCCCAGCAAGTGGGGTTAGAGCCTCCTAGCAGTATTATTTTCTTCACCTTCTGTCAGAAAATGTAAAGTTATTTCCAGGTAACATAACATTGCCAGGTAGGGGAGTTTCAAATACCTACAAGACCTCTGTTACCCTGAATGGTGTGGCCCAGTAGAGCTGTCTGGGACACCTCTGGGGGGCACCACAGGAAGGAGGTATAGCACAGCTGTAGGGCCCCAACACTTATGACCTTCTACATTTACAAATAGCCTGGGAGAAAGCAACAAAAACCTTTGCTGCTTTTGCCTCCATATTAAGGGAATGGAGTGGGAGGCTGGAGGCATGTAATATCTGATTCATGTGGTGCTCAATGCAGAGGAGCCAGGAGTTATTACTATCCTGATGGCCTAGGGCAGCAGAGGGATCTTCTGGGAACTGGCTGCAGTGGCTGCTGTGGTCGGGCTATTCAGATTTAGACATGGCAAGAATGTTCCTGTGGTGCAGTGTTTTAATCTGGATCTGTTGGTCTTTCCTATGCTGACCTACAGATCTCTATCACAACTAACGCAAGTCCTTTCAGCTCTTGGTGCAAAAGGTAGCTCCATAACCTCCTGCTGCAGTGTTGCTCTTTATTACAGGAGTAATTGCCCTGACCTAGCAATTCTGATGCCTTTGTGTTTGCTCAGGTTTTGCACACTTGAATGATAACGCAAACTCAAGCAAAGAGTTAGAAACCACTGAGCCTCCTGTATTACAAACATCATGTCATCTTGCTGTCTGCTTTTTGCTCTAATTTGTGGGACTCCTTGTCCCACAAAGGCCTATGAACCTGACCTTGGAGTTATTTGCCTCAGGTCTCTTGTGGTGTTTCTATTGTTATTATGTTCACAATGACAGAGCCCCTTTCAAGACTCGGTCTGAACTGGTGGTTCCTTTTGCTTGCGGTATTCCAGCTGTGCAAAGGCTGACTTCAGGGACTTGACATGATCTCGCTAGAGGCCTTCCTCTGCGTGTCTGCAGTTCCTCAGTGTAATTAATGTGGTCCTCCTTGTCTCAGCCACAAAACTGATTGTTCACAGTGAAGTCTGACATTGAAGTTTTTCTAGGTTTTGTGGCAAAAAGCTCATCTCCACAGATACGAAGGAGTATGATGGCCGGTGGGAGAGCCTTATGTCCCAGTCAGAAGAAAGGACGTGGCATCTGTCAGGACTGTCCCAGCAGTAGGACTGGCCCTACGTGTGGAGGGTGATATCCAGTACCAGTGCTTGCTCCTCCCCTTTGGTCTGAGAGGGTCACTGCCTGGGGTATGAGACACACTAAGCGTGAGGCTTGGTATGGGATGCATGCAGAAGGAAGCAAAGGTGGGAAAAAGGAGGAATCAAGGTATTCATCTCCATTTCTAATTGTTTTTCTGGCCGAGGAGACTTCAGTCACCTTCTATGTGTAGATTTGTATATGGTGTCTGTCTGCTTTTGTGTATGAAGATGTGTGTACACAGAGCACCAGTATGCACAGAAGCCAAGAACTAGAGTCAGGCCTCGAACCATTGTGGCCCACGTGCCTGTGTGCCAGCAATCACAGCGAGTAAGAATACATGTACTGGTGTGTGATGTCTAGCAAATACTGAGCTGGACTAGCTAGCCAGTAGGGTAATTGTCTTAGGATCCAGATTTCAAAGCAGTTGGCATATAATTGTGTCTTTGTCAGATCTTGGCTACCACAGAGACCATGAGGCCCAGAGCAATTGCTGGAATCACCATGGTGCCTGGGGTCAAATGAAAGTTCTGTTTGTGTGTGTGATGTGTGTGTGCAAATCTTCTGTACTGTAATTTTATAACTAATCTTCTCTTGTTAACCATAATCTTATAAAAATGTGCTTTGACAGACAGCATTGTAAACAAAAAGCTTATTTCTCCTTGTGACTCCTCCCTGTTCTACAGTCACCCACTGTTAGCAGCAAAACCTTACATTCTTACTCAAATGTCCACATCATTTCAGTGTTTAATATAGCTTTCCAGTATTTTCATAGCCAGTTTGGTCCTGAGAAGAGGTGTTGATCAGACAACAGTTAGACCTCAAATGTAAGAGGAAGGCTTGGTGCATGCACACCTATAAGCATTGCTTAAGTTCTGTATGAGGCAGAAAGTGTTTTAACTGGCTTACATGAAAGCTTCCTAAGAACACAGCTATTCAAAAGCTGCCATTTTTGCCTAGTAGGGTTTTTCTTTTTTTTTTTGGTGGAGCAGGTCCAGGATAAAACACATAATTAAAACCTGTCATACATCAGTCACTTCAGGGCAAATAATCCAGGTAGGTACTTTGGTTTTACTAGCAGGTAAGTGGGTAAGCTTGGCATTTTCTGTGCTGTATTTCAAATTTATGGCAGCAGACAAATTTGTATGCCAGATCTTGTACAGAGAACAGTAAGTTTGGTGCCACAGCTTTACTTGAAGGATGATTCATATCAGACTTACAAACATAACACATTATCATATCAGATGCTGTCTGATATCTCTTTGCCTTTCTTAGAAACGAACAAGAGCGGTGAGATAAGGACTGTAACAGAATACCACTGATTTCAGGAAATCAGCTCTCTTTCACTGGAAACCAAAAACTAGGGTTTTTTTTTTTTAAAAAAAAAAGCTTATATTTTTTTTATTGAAGATCTATCAGGAAATTATTCTTGTACCACTTTTTTTTTTCTTCACATTTAATGTGGTTTTTGGAAGCAATATCCTGTGGTGTTGACCTGTCATACCTAAATGGAAACACTGAAAAGACATAACTACAGAACTCTCTTATCTAAGAAGATAGATGATAGGTGAATGCCATAAAACCAGTCAGGTACAGAGTGGGAGTTAAAGTACAGACCTGAAAAACAGCTAGAACATTACTGAGAGATCAAATCAAACATAACCTTGATTCAACAGAATTGACTCATCTCCAGGCAGATGCAAGTTATGAAAACAATATAGACTGACATAATTTCTGAAACTGAACAGATTCTATCCAGCTTGTGATAAGAGAACATTGAAAGAGGGAAGCTGTTTTGATTTATTTTGACTTTTAGTTGAAGCACTGCCATCCATACAATTTTTTTATCCTAACCAGGCTGTTTCCAACTTCATATATGCATAGAATGTCATGTGGAAGAACACAGTCACAATTTGACTTTGCTGTTCAGCACTGCCTTTGTCACCACATTTTTATGGGAGATGAAATTATTAATTCTGTCATAGGATTTTCTATGTTACATTTCAAAAAGTGGTTTCATAGAAAGGGGCCAAATTCAGATAACTTTCTGTACTCTCTGTGCTTCCAAATGCTTGACTTTGCTGTTATCATCTGTGGATATGACTATATAAAAGTTTCAGGAAGCAGAAAGAATGAGACTGCCCTTGGAGGGATCTGGAGCTAGAAGCCCTTGTTGGGTGATGCCCTCATGGGCAGGACTCAGATCAGGAAAGCAGGAGAGAGTTGGAGACTGATGTCCCACAGCTCACTGTGGCAGGGACTGAAGACCTTGGGCTGAGTTGAAATGAGGCTCCTGGCCCATGGCCAGGGACGAAAAGGGTAATCACATGAGGCTAGTAGGGCCAGTCAGGCATTCAGGGCTCTGACAGTAATTTTTTTTTCTAAGATTTAATGGGCAAATAAATAACAGCTAAACTCTGTTGTTTAACCTTCCATGGCATTGAGATGTTTAAATTTGTCCATGGACCTATGACAGAGGAAGTGATGGAAGGAGCAAATTGTCATAGACTGGAGGAAGATAGGTAAATTGCAAGAAGCATTTCCATGAAGCAGATCTGTAATCAGCCCTGATCTCCAGAGTGTCCTAGGGAATCAGGATTTTTTTCACTTTTTTTTTTTACTCAAATTCAACCGCTTCTTCCGTGTTCTTTTTAACTAGTGCACAGTCTAATTTTTATACTTGCACACTAAATCTCACTTCTACTTGCCTGTTCCTAGCTGGCCAAGCCCATTCATTTTCGCAGAAACAAATGTTCACACCAAGGCATCTCGTTGCCGTCCCATTCTTACACAGTATGTCTGAAGGTAACCTGCCCAGCTTTTTCATCTCAGTCTGCTTTCAGACACCTGCCTCATCTCTTCTCTAGTCTCTTGCTCTGAGTTCCCTTGTTTAGCTAGTTCTTTCTCTTCCATTCCTGATTTTTTTTGGACTGGACACTTCTGTCCTTGTTCTTCGTTTTCACTGGTTATCAACAAGTGCCCTGTTTGCATCTGTGACAACTCTAGCTATGCCCAAAGGAACATTTATTACACAATATACAGCTGTATCCAACTCAACTACAGTATTTAAATATCAGAATAAGGAATTCATTACTATAATTGCGAGAAAACAGTCATCAAGGTAGACTGAATGCCAATTTATTGCATGAATTATTTATTAGATGTGCCACATAAATTAATTTTTTCCTAAAGATGGAGAGTCAAAACAGATGGAAAACTTTGTAGTGTTGATTTGTTGATTCATCTTTACAGAAAAGGGAGGAAACTTAGAGCAGATTTCCTAATGATCTTCTGCAATTAGAACTTGTCTTTTTAGATTGACATTTTTATTATTTGCTGTTAAACTGTCCCCAGACATACTTCCTTCTTCTTCTCCTTCATCTTCTCCTTGTTTTCTCTTTTTTTCTGCAACCATGAGCCATGCAACTGAAGTTGCAAACAAAGCGGAAGTTCGAATTACTCTTCAGAGCTTCCATGCTTTCTTATTACTCTCAGAATATATAGTCTAAAATTATTCCCATCCCTGGAAATTCTTTTTTTTTTTTCCCCAGATGTTTAAAATAAGATCATTGAATCTTCTATTCAGAACGCTGATGGACTAACAGGATGAACTCCAGTGCAGAATGCTAGCTCAGTGTTGTGTCGTCCTTCAGTGCTTTCACAAATTACACTGACTTGTGTTTAAAGGGATAAGTAGGAGTTTTGTCTGAGTAAAGACATCTAAGTAAAGACTTCAGTTGAAGGCTTTAGTCCTACAATTAGAAGCATCTGTTTCAATGTAAAGCTAACATGATTATTGCAGAAACCTTTGATGAACAAAAATTCTCAAGCCTAAAATAAAATTAGTCTTAAATAAATTTGGTTTGCTGCCCAGAGTATAGCTGAGCAATCAGATTTCAAATGATTGTTCTAACCCTTTATTCAGCTTGAATAATTGGGGGGATTTAAAGGCTAACAACTTTAAACTAAAACATTGTATGTTTACACTATTCATCATTATGGGAGGATTGGGTAGTTACAAAAGATTTTTGGTACCTGAAGTTCTGCGAAGTATTATCTCAGTCTTCTGAACTTCAGGAATATGGATATTTCAAATTCCTACACTATATGGCTTATCACCATAACAATTTAAAAAGGAGTCATTTTCAGAATGAGCAGAAACGATAAGGTTAGTCTGCTCAGTGTTAACCGCTGAACAATGTATTTCTGCAACAAAATTATTTTCAGGATAAGTTTTTGACATTTTAATAACATTTCCAATATTTCAGAGAAAAAAATATTTTTTCTATTGAGGTGGTGTCAAAAATCCTTGATTTGATTGGTCCTTGTTATACTGCCTGAGGGCTCATCAAGTAAGCAAGGAGAGAAAACAGTCCAAATACATTCAAATGGATTTTAAACATGCAGATCTTGAATGACGTTTAATGCCTTGTCTCTGGAGAACTGTCTTGCTAGCTAGACAGCCTGGGTACATGTAGTGCTCAGTATCACGTGTTTTGTATGTTTGCAGCATTTAAGTATTTGTTCCCTCTCTCTTTACTCTGAAAATATTTCTGACAAAATCAGGACAGTCTCACTGTTCATCAAGGATGGATGGTAATGCTAATTATACTGTATGTCAATTTAAAAATAAGGATGATATACTCAGAGATTTGGGAATTACTATAATAATAAAGAATATTACCCCTTGACAAAAGTGTGAGAGATGATCAGGAGAATAGAAGAATTGTGTTGATGTAATTCAGTGCATATTATCAGTTCCAGCCAACAGAGGATGTAAACCTTTTGCCTATCCATTACAGAGCCCTGAGAACTGTTCTTGACAAAGTTCAGTCCCATTTCATGTTCTCTCTATATATTTATATCTCACCCCAAATCCACTAACTAGTCCTGGAGAGTCTCTAGGTACATAAGAAGAGTTTCCATGCTTGGCTGTATTAGTGCAGATGTCTGAGCTGGTGGGGTTATCTGGTATTAGTTGTTGCTGTGTTCCTGCTGAGTCTGGAGCTTGACTGCATGAGTATCATTCCTCAGTTGCATTACAGGGCTGAGTGGTGGTTATGCTGTGGAAGACATGGACCTTAGGGTTTGGTCAAAGCTCTTCTAAAAATGAGCTCAGGTAGTCAAGAAGGCCATTGCCATCCTTATATCAGAAATAGTGTTGCCATCAGGACTAGGGAGGTGATCATCCCACTGTACTCAGCTCCAGTGTGGCCACACCTTGAGTACTGTGCTTAGTTTAGGGCCCCTCACTACAAGAAAGGCATCAAGGCCCTGGAGCATGTCCAGAGAAGGGCAGCAAAGCTGGTAAACTGTCTGGAGCACAAGTCTTATGGGGACCATCTGAAGGAATTGTTTAGTCTGGGATTGTTTAGTCTGAAGAGAGGGCTCAGAAGAGAACTTCTATCTCTCTTCAGCTACCTGAAAGGAGTTTGTGGCGAGGTGATGGTTGGCCTCTTCTGCTGCATAACTAGTGATATGACTAGAGGGAATGGCCTCAAGTTGCTCCAGAGGAGATTCAGGTTGGATCTTAGGAAAAATTTATTCTCCAACAGAGTGGTCAGATGCTGGAACGGGCTGCACAGGGAGGTGGTTGAGTCACTGTCCCCGGAGGTGCTCAAGAAACATTCAGCTATTCATAGAATCGTAAAATCATAGAATGGCCAGATTGAAAAGGACCAACCACTAGACTGGGCTGCCCAGAGACACATCCAGCCTGGCCTTGAATGTCTCCAGTGATGGGGCATCCACAACCTCCTTGGGCAACCTGTTCCAGTGTGTTACCACTCTCTGAGTAAAAAACTTCTTCCTAATATCTAACCTAAATCTCCTCTGCCTCAGTTTAAAACCATTCCCCCTTGTCCTATCACTATCAACCCATGTAAATGGTCATTGTACTAAGAGACATGGCTTAGTGGGGAAATACTGGTGATAGGTGGATGGTTGGGCTGGATGATCTTGGAGAACTTTTCCAACCTTGGTGATTCTACGATTCTATGCTGTGAGATGGAACCCGGGCTAAGCTACATGTATACTTTGGTTCACAGCAAGAGATGGTCACCAATAAGGTGCTTTTCAGATTGTAATAAGTGAACTGGTTGGATGAGCTTCTATCCTTTCTGCATTTAGGAGGAAGCTTAGCCTTCACAATCCACAAGGATTGTGAAGCAGGAGATGTCTAAGTATGGGTCAAGAAGGCTGGCAATCTGAATGGTCCAAAGATCAGGGCTCAGCCTGGCTAGCCTAGGCACAAGCCTATCTTAACTGGTAAGCAGAATTATCTCCACTGTCACATTTATTTATATTTGGGCAAATTCTGTCGAGCGTTCTAAACCAACATTTTATACTTGCCTCTGGGAAGATGTTGAAAGCTTTCAGCTCCCATTAAACTCATGCTTTGCATAGGTATGGTTAAACCTTTAGTGCACTTTTTACTTCCCCAGTCTTAGGACAACAGGGAATAAATTTTTTGTGGTCTGCCAAAGTATGATGATTTGTTACAGTTTGCCTGAGACCTGGGCATGCTCATCAGCTTGTAGGTTTTGATGAGTGCACACAGCCTTCCTGCTGTGCACCTCTGTTTCTATGAGGAAGGAGCCCAGATGCAGTGGGCATACCCAGGCTTTTCATCTGAAGCAACAGCGATTGAATGCAAAGCACATACCTGCCCTGTAGTCCAAGGGACCATTATAGCAGGGTACAAATGACTGGCACATTCATTGTACTTTTCAGCCACGCTTTTGTCCTTGCCAATGACCAAAACATTGTTCTGAAGCTACAGATAAGCTCCCCGATAATTGCCTTTAATGCAGCTTTCTGCAACATGCAATGGAAATTGTATTTATTCTTTACTTCTTCATATCTGGTATACGCTGTGATTTCCTTGATGATGCTTATAGGCATGGAGAAACAAGACCAAGTTTGCAGAATTTGTATAGTTATGTTCAGGTGTAGCCTGGTGGATTTTCTGTGCACAAGTTTGGATATGGAACTGTTAGATCTGTAGGAGAAAAGGTTCTGAGCAGGTTGTGTTTTCTACATTAATCATCATTGCCACCCACATCATTAAAAATATTCTGCAAAACTCTGTGCAAGATAAAACTGTATGTGGCTAAGATACAAATTCCTAAATTTATGGCTGTAAATAAAGAACTACATGTGTGTATATATATATATATATATATATAATGATGTTAGTCATGACTGTTTCAGAGCTGTTAAATTGTAGTGAAACGCCCAATGAAACAAAATGGCTTTTCTTTAAATACTATCTCTTTTTTTTTATTCTTTTAAAAAGATTAAGATTAGGAGAGAGAATGTCATAATAGGAAGCACACTCAAAAGGGACTTTTTGCACAAGTGAGAAGCATGGCATAATATAACACCAGGCTGGCTTATTTTGGTGATTAATGACAAGTTGACAGCTCAATTACAAATGGTATGTGATATTGAGATGGTCATTTGTCTTTTTACTTTTTTTTTTTTTTTCTTTTTCCATTTGTGCTATAATACTGGTTAACTGGCATTTGGAATTAACCAGAAGGGGGAAAAAAATCTACAAAGGAAAGAAAAAAAAATGCAGTTCAATTGAAAATTTCCATCTGCTTTCTAATTTTCTAATCTAAGTGAATTTATGTATGATCAGTATTAGAAACTGTGTCAGCCATGTCAACCAGACTTGAAATTACACTGCTACGTATGAAAATATCTACACAAAATCTCTCTCCACTCAAAACAGTTGTAATTCATTTAATTCCTTTGCCTAAGCCAATAAAAGACAATATATGCTGTATCTTTCTGAGGGACAGGTCCCACTTTGATCCAAGTGCTGGGGACACTGCCACAATTCCCTCTGGGGACATACACCTTTCTTATCTGCTCAGTTGCTGGAAATGAAAAGCTGCTCCTTCAAAATGGAGTTAGTAATTACAAATCCCACATTCTGCTATGTAGATCTGAAGAAGTTGTTTCCTCACTAAAATTTAATGAAGACCTAACTTCTGTGGTGAATTTCTATTTCTTGGGCTGCTTGATGATACTCCCGTTTTCTCAATTTTCTTCTACAACATTCTACAACAGAGTATAACATGGGAACCTAGGCAAAAGTGATAACTGTATTTGATTAGAAATACTTTAACACTCAACTGTTGCAGAATCTCTGCCCTTTCTTCTCTTACAAAAGAAACCAGTGGTGTACTGTAGATTTATATTTTGTTATCTTTCATGTTTTTGAATGAAAGAATAATAATTTTCTTTGTTATGTGAGATATGAAGAACATGATTCTCAGTTTGAAATCTATTTCGGAGATGAAGCTAGGAGATTCTTTTTCTGATGTTTGTTACACAGTTCCTCCTTGTGACACAGTACTCTGCTTTCCTGCTTGTCCATCTGATTTGAATGATGATATATCTTACAGATTTCTGCAGAAGTCTCTATTAAATTAGGAAGTATTCTTCTCAGGCCTTATTTTATAGTTTCCTACTTATGCCTTTAAGTTTTTGACTTGTTAAAATTTCCTGGAGTACACTGCAGATAGATGCACTATCTAGTCCAACCGCACAGAGCTTTCATAAGTATTCTAAAGCTGTTTATGCAACACCCTTCCACAGTATCATTCAGCTATCTTCTCTTTTGATGTGCATAGTACATTAGAAGATGCTGAGTAAATAATTTCAGCTCTTTGAAGTGCTAGACTTATTTCCATTCTGCAGATGGAAATCACTGGAGCATGACAGACAAGCACTCAATTACAGCACAGCACTACTTAGCACTGAAATTTGTGTGAGAGAGAACTGTATCTCTGTGCATGTCCTTGGTGCAGTTGAGGCCTTGGAGCACACTCGCATAAGTAGTGTGACGTGTAGAGAATATACCCACACCACACTTCCACTTCCATGTTTTGTTGTTGTGTCTTAATTGAAGAAGGCAAAGTTTAGCAACATGTTTCTAAGGTAAGGGAAGGTCTTTGTTTTATCAAAGCAACGCTATTAATCTTGGAAGTGTTTTATATATATTTTCTAGTTGTAAGTTGTTATAAAGTGAATTTTCCTTGCATTTACAGTACTGTAAGACCATAGTTTGAGAGGTGTCTGCATGCTTGTTATGACTTAAGAGGAAGTTACCTGGAAATAACCATATGTGACAGTAGTCTAACTGGCTCCTTTTGTTATTCATGATTTTCATTACCCTGAGTGGCATCTGGATCGTTCTCTAACTGCCATGGCCATTTGCTTTGGGAACCTTACTTACAACCTCTTTAGTTGCTTTTCAAACATGTAAACTGTTGAGGCTAAGAGTTTTCCAGCTGCTTGAAGCCGTAAAAAATTCCTGGCACCATATATCTACCAGAATCATTTATCACTAATGGGGGGGAAAAAAAAGAAAAAGAAAAAAAAGGGCCAGAAATACAGTGCTAAATCCTTGTTTGGCTACATGAGATATTTATGTAATGGGTGTATGTTGAGCTTTATCAAAGCACAGAGCTCTGAGCTTTGCTTCAACATATAGACGTAAAATGATTCAAACACTAAAAAAAAAATAAATGAAAGTGTGAGTCATTGTGTTACCAAATGATTCTCTTTATTCCCATCTCCATGGAAGTTCTGAATTGAACTACAAGCTGTTGTTACTAAATGGTGAACACATCTGCTCAGTCCAGAAAAGCCCTTCTGCATCTACGGTCTCTCCTTTGTGATAACTGCCACAATATTACAGTCTGCTCTTGCAGCAGCAGGAAATGGTACTCAAATTTTGCCTTTCTGCTTGGCTCACATAGATATTTACTCAGAGATAATAAGAAAATACTTCACAATTATGCTAGCTGAAAGTCTATTATCCCTTCAAATCCATAGTCTCTGCAGAAAGGAAAGCTGGAAGAACTATTTCAGTCATTTAGGGTATATGTTTCTCTGGCACACTCATAATCTGACCAAAGCCATTATTTGGAAGTCATTTGCACTCAATCATTTTCCCTGTTAATGAGGAGTTACTGAATCCCCCAAACATTAATCCCATTTAGGAAAACACAAAGGCAATCTGTACCTTGTATCAAGCAATTATGATTGCATTGAGCTTGAGGAATTCAGTCATTTGTTGGAGGTTGTTTCTCCCACAACAGACCCTCTAAATAGAATTACCAAGTCTTTCAAATGTTAATTTGTTAAGAAAAATATAATGGCTAATAAAGACAATTAGGTTTGTATTGTAAATACTGGACTGCTGGACCAAAGCTGCCATGGCTCGAGAAGAGAGCGTGGCAGGAGTCTGTGCAATGACTGAGGCTGGAAATTGTCTTCCCTACCAGAATAAAGAATTAATAGCATATATTAACAATGGTCTATTATGGTTGGTCCCCAAAATAGATGTTATTCAAGTTATAATGCAGGGGCAAATAAAATGAATCCTGGTTTGATTTCTTTTCCCTTTGCAAAAATGAAGGTTGTGCAAGTAATACTGAAGATCTGAGGTTGCTAATGGAAGAGTAATATGATGCTCTTGGAAAAAAAGAGATAGATAAGAGCATCATATATGTAAGATTGGTTCTTATAACTCTACACAGTTCTGCCTGTGCCTCAACAAGAGTAGCTTGTTCATTACTGGATCCCAGACTTCCAGGTATAGGTAGACATTCAAGGATATAGCACAGAGAAGACCAGTACAAATATGTTTAGAAATCATTAGTTTTGAGGAAAAGTCTAAAAAAGACTAAAGGGCAGTGTTAGATAGTGTAGGACATAGCATTTAGTTGGATGTTAGGAAAAATTTCTTCTCTGAAAGAGTGGTCAGGCACTGGAATGTGCTGCCCAGGGAAGTGGTGGAGTCACCGTCCCTGGAGGTGTTCAAGAAACATTTAGATGTTGTCCTGAGGGACATGGTTTAGTGGGAAATACTGATGATAAGTGAATGGTTGGACTATCGATTTTGAAGGCCTTTTCCAACCTTGGTTGATTTGGTACATGAAAGGTGCTTTGAGAAAGATCAAATTTTTATTTTACACTATGAGAAAAAAACAATCATTAGTTTTTAGCTAAAAGGATATTAGTGATTGATTTGTTTTGAAAATCCTTGTTAAAAGGTAATGAAGAGTGAAAGAGGAGCCAAAGAATACTGGGAGACCTCTTTCACATGGTGTTTTTACCAACTGTGTGGAGATACATTTGTAAGAGTTATCATAATATTTTTCACTTGTCTATGTCCAGAAAGAAATTATACAATCTTTTGAAGGTTCTTCTAGCAAATTTCTTTTTAATTAATTTTTCTCATCTATGCTTGCTAGAAAAAAATCCAGGCTGAATTTTCCTTGTTTTATTAAAATGGTATTCTGTCATTGCTCTCTTTGTAGCAACCGCTTATTCCCCAAGAGAAACACTCGTAAACAACCTAAACAAACCAGAGAAGTCCATGAAACTATTTAGTAACAAATTTGGCTCTATGACTAGATCCAATTTTAGGAGCACAGTGTCCCAGGTGATATGAAAAACCACAAGCAATTTTTTTTTTCCATTAGAACCTGGATAGATATTTGTAACACCTGAATATGTCAGGGGAGTTATTCATTCTTCAGCTGCTTGATAAATTGTTGCAAGGACTTTTCCTTAGAGTAGTTTATTCATGCAGGTCATTCAGCAACTTCAGTTAGCGCAGCATGCTTTTCTATGTTTTGGTCATGAATATCAAATAATGTTCTCTGCCCTTCCTCCTACCCTTTTTTATAAACTTTATTCTGTTATTATTTACCATGCAATCTGATGTACTGGTTTTACTTTATTAACTACACATGCTCATGTCCTCAGCTGGTTCAGGGGTTTTGCTTTTCCATGCAATTCTTGTGCAGCTGTGGCGCTTAAATTCTTACTCACCAGATTTAAACAGCCAGACTTAAGCAAAAAGTTTAAAAAAAGGCACAATTCATAGATTTTTACTTGTGAGTTAAGGGATAAGGAATGTCCATGTATGTTTTGGGAGGGAAGTGAGACTGATACATTTTCTTCTTTAAGAAAAAAATAAATAAATTGCTCATCGATTTTGATTTATTCCCTTTTTATATTTTTCATTCAGAAGACAAATATGGTTTATATAATCATGGAGAGGATGTTAAATGTAATACACAGTTTATAAATCATACAGCCCTTGATGTCTACAAGTGTATACTCATATTCATAACTTGTCTAGTTACATTTGTATTGCCAGAGAAACTGTTTACTTTTCCTTAGAGTGTGCAAAACTGGACAGAAAATTTCCAGTGCTCACTGCTTCCGTTTCAACCAGAAATACTGTGCGAAAAGTTCTCTATTGTTTCAACACTTCCTCTTTCAATTTCATTTGGAACTTAGGGGTAGAGGGAAGTGAGCAAATGAAATATTAGAGAAGAAAAAAATCACTGAATTTCTCTGATTTTCGGAAAAATCAGAAAAAGGGTTTTTTTTTTTTTTTTTTCTTTCAGTTTAGGCATTATGGGAAATCTGTTTAACTGAGCCATACTTGTATTTCAGCTGTTTGTAATATAATTGGAGAGAATAGGAGAGGGGGAGCAGCATCTGAGAGGAAAATAGTGCACCCTATGGTAAGGATCAAAAGGATATGCAGTCCCTTGGTCTCTCCTGTTCCTATAGAGGAACATTTGTTTGTCTTTTAGATAGAAAGTGAATTAAGCTGAACTCCTTTCCTTCTGGTCCCCACAGCACCTCTAAGTAGAGGATGACTATGGGTAGCAGGTTTGAATTCTGTAAAACTGGAATTGGCTGCAAGTAGCCACCTATCAATAGTTTTTTCTACTCTCTTTCATTATGCATTCTTAGATCGTTGTGTTGCTTGTTTCCAGGTTTTTCTTAACAAATAACCTGTTAATTGTCTTACTGCCACTTGTTTGCTGTTGTAACAAATCTCAATTATGTATGATACGGAAACGTCATGGAGTGAAGATATGAAATATATGTATATCTGCTCATTTATCCGGATGCTTTTACAAATGTAACATAGTTTGCTATTACTGAAGTGCTATTTTTCCCAGTTCCTAACACTGTTGTCTAAAAAATATGCAGTGTTATAATCTGTTATATCTTAGTAGAATACATACTCTGGAAGAAGACCTACAGCCTACTGCCATCCCTGCAGAGCTGTTGAATTCAGCAGTCTGTCTTGACTTAGGTTTTTGGCATTATTGAAAAGAAAATTTTACAAATTTGGGATTAAGTGTTTGACTCAGGACGATACTATGCCTGTGTTATTATAGGCTTGTCAGTAGGTATTATGCACTGTTAACTGGGTTTTAATTGGCTAACAAATTAATTCTACAGATAAGACCTTTGGCAGAGAAATTGAGATGTAAATATGATCTTCAGTGTTCAAGATGATTGGCCTGTTTTTGCTTCTTCTTCATTGCAAAAGATATTTGCAGCTTCAGTATAGTCTTTTTTTAACACTTTAAGGAAAGAAAATTGAGTGCAATAAGTAACAGAGTTCTAATTCAGCTGTCATTAATCTCAGGGCAATGTCCAATGTCACCCATTATGCTCACTAACAAAAACGTTGCTGCTCTTCTGAAGAGCAGCTGTGCTGCTGTCATTGAAGAGACTTCAGTCTGTTCTCTGTCTCTGACTCTGGGTAACATGGCCAGTTTGTATCTATGTCTGAGCGCCTTCCCTGTACCCCAAGTATGATACTGGTATCCGAAGTGCCTGCAAGAAATGTCCCCATGGCCTGGGCCAGGGCTGGGAACTGCATGTGGACCTTGCTTGTGAAAGTTTGTGCAAGCCAAAGCCATGCCCAGGACTGTTGGTTGAATGGTTCAGATGATCTAGACTAAAGCTTGACTTTGTGCCCTGGACAGCCTTATTTGTTAGTAAAGGCACATCTGACACATAAGCCACATAAGACCAAAGCATTGGAGCAGTTTCCCAGAGACACTCAAAGCATAAGATAAATGTTTCTGCTCAAGTAACATGTTCAACAGAATTATATCTCTCCAGCAATTTAAGCACAATGCTCCTATTTCTGCTGGCCTCCAGAGATGACATAGCACAGGGCTGGAAAGCAAGATCTGTTCCTTCACTAAAATAATGCAAGGACAAAATCTGAAAATACTGAGCTTGCACAGCAGTTAGAAGGACATACTTTGTTTCACAAGTTCTTTAAAAACACAAATGTGAAACTTTTTAAATAGATAACCACTGTAACTAAAGTTTTTAAATGCAAATATATAGAATTTCAGGGCTTGCGATTCAAATTTCATTTAAAAATCACATAATTCTATATGGAACAATGACATGAAACATCAAAGAAGATGCATGACACAAAAAGAACTTGGATAAAACTGTTCATAGGTTATAGCAAGAAATGTCCTGCGAAATCTGATTGGCTGAGCAGGGACTGGATGGTCTCAGTTTTAAGAATTTGGAGTGACCATTAAGTGGGAAAAAGCCTTTCAAATTCTGCATGACCTCAGATGTTAGCAAAGAAGTGTGTTTTCATTGAGTCACTGAAGTTGTAGGAGCTGCAGTCTCAGCTGATGGGATTCATTATTTTAATTGTGTCAGGAAGCCATACTATTTCAGTTTCATGGTTCCTCTCATACTACATTTTTGGGTTCTGTTTTGTGAAACTATTTGTGCTTATTATGGCAGTGACTGAGGGTGACCAGGGTAGGACAATGCTGTGGTAGTCACATGCAAACAGGGACCGTGAAAGTTGAAGAGATTTACCTGATGAAAAAATGCCATCAAAATGTCACATGTGTGTCAGTGATTTGCTGGTAGCTGTACTCATCAAGCAGAGATCAGGGATGCTGCCGCATGAGCACTGTGATTAGTGAGGCCCATGGACCAGCTTTGTGCCTAGGAGAGTCCATGAACACTGTGTGTGGTGGTCAGTGAGAAACCCTGCAGGCAAGAAGGAGTTGTAGGCCTTCTCTTTCTCCTGGCTGTAGGGAGAAGGACTTTTCCATTTCTGATTCATAGCCTGGGCTTCTCTCCCTCATATAAATGTCTTACTTTGCTGCTTTTGAGGAAGTGTGATAGTGTTTTTTCTTGGTTTAGAATGGTTTAGAATTTGGGGTGAGTATGGTGTGATTTGGCTTGAGTGGAAATCCTGGTCTCTGTAATTCCTTTGATCGAAGATTGTACCCTACACATTCTATACATCCCAGAAAGAGGACTAAAACCTTACCAAATATTCTGTTCCCACTGTTGAAACAGGACTTTGCACTAAAAGGAGGTGAGTCAAGCAGTCTTTCTCTGATTAGAGATGTTTAAGAGAAAGGGCTGGTTCTTGTGGTATTTTGTCAATTATTCCACTAGCTGCATGGGCAGTGCATGTGCTAAACACAGGGTGATCCCTCCCAGCATGTCTGTCTGGATGAATATCTGGTTTCTGGGGTGGAGTACAAGAGTAGGGTCGAGTGACTGGATCTCTTCAAACTGAGGTACTTTGGGGCTTGACTGAGAGCAAGTCCTTCAGGCAGGTGGGAAACTTCAAAATAAATAATAATAAAAAAGTAAAAAAAAAAAAAAAAACAATACAGCAACTGCTTAACTAGAATACATCTAATTCTAGACTGTGTACTGTGTTGTTTTTAAGAGAGTGAAATGGGAAACAGTGGTACATGGTACAAAAGGAAATGTGAGTAGATTCTTAGACAATTCCTGAAATTTCTGGCGTAGAAAACATTTTCAAGTGCCGAGATATGAATAACTACTGGAATGAATATGGTAAATCACTATTGGTTATTGGTGATTCTAGTAAATTGAAGGAATTGAGGAACTGCTATACAGGTCTTATTTCTGGTCAGAGATTCAGAAAAATGTACCCTTGGTAAATCAGAATATGGTGACAGTCCCTAAAGGGGTAGTGGTTGCTTCTTGCAAGCTGTCTGATTTTTACCGTCTTTTTTACAATCAGTTCCTTCTAGCAATCTTACAAGCACAGAATAAAAGTGTGATTTCCTGTGATCTACTTTTTTTTTTTTTTTTTCCCCATCTCTCCAGATTTAATAGACCTTGTTTTACTTTCATTGCTGATGCTGGACAAAAAACAAAAACAAAAAAACTCACATACATTCATCTTCTATTGCACAAGGGAACCAGGAATATTTCTGCAGCAGAGTCATCACTTGGCTCCAAACAACAAAAGAATATTTATTCAGCCTTGGGGCATAATAGAATCTAAAGAGGAACAAGTGATATTTCAGAAGGTAAGGCTTCTCTGTCTCCCAAATTTCTGCTTCTAATTAACTGTAACTCAGTGTGAAGGTTCTTTTCATTTCCTTTCCTCTCTTTTTCCTGTCAGTCTGGGAGCACTGCATACTGCACCAGAGCTGAGGAAGAAGCTGTTTGTCATCAGCCTCTGCAGAACGTTGCCATTAGGTCTGATAACATTGGCACATTTATCACACTTGGCAAATTCCTCCTGTCACCACTGGATACCATTCACCTTGATTTTAATGTGTTCTTTTCACTCTAAATAAACATAACATCAGTTTTGAGATGCTGCTTTTCTTGTTAAGAAAAATATGACCCAATTACACCTCTGTAGAAATACCTGGAATATCTTTGTCAAATACACCTCTGTTTATCAGAGGGATTACCATCTTCCAATAAAAATTATTTCAAAGCCATAGCAGAAAGTTTAGTCTAGTTGACTTTACTTAAAGAAAGTATTTAGTGAAATGGCAAATTAAAAGGTCCTTTATTGCATGCATTGGGTCTGGGCTTTCTTGTGGTTTTCCTGAGTATTCATTAGCTGGGGAGATAAGATTTACAGAGAAGTCTTGGAACTAATGGAAATGTTTGCTGTGGATGGACTAAAAAGTTAGAACTCTGATGAGTTACTGAATTATCTCTACCTTTTTCCTATCTGTATTTTGTTAGGTGGTGATTCCAGCTAAGGCATGCAAGTTCATTTCAGACTATGTAGGTGAGAGCTGATGTTACCATGATTGGTGAAGAGACAGCCGATAAACTATTGTGATTACATGCCCCTAATTTATTTTTTTTTTTTCTTGGGAATGAGTTGGTTAAAGTTCTCCCACAATTCACTGTGTCAGAAGTATTGGAGCACATGTTCCCAGTGGCAGCAGGGCTGAGGAGACAGGTGGAGGTGTTGCTGCAGGGACCCCACCCCAGATGTGGGCCTCCCTGGGCAGCTGCAGCATGGAAAGCAGCTTTACTATCCAAAGTTTTTTGTGGAGCTGAGAGTGCTGGGTATTGCCTGTAGGCTATGTCTCTGAGTCCTACCAGCACAGCTAAGCTGTTACACCTTTGATTTTGTCTTGTTTTTGGCTTCTAATTCTTGCTGTTAAGCTTCCAGGCCTTGGATGCTCCTTCCAAGTCATGATTGCTTGTAAAGTATTTCATGGTAACAGTAGATAGGTGCACAGCTTACACACAAAAGTGACTGTGGAACCAAATATCTTATCTGTGGATCTGTGGAAAAAAAAAACTAAAACTTTTAACAATGATTTCAAGACTTCAGCTTAAAATACAAACTAGATTTTCTGTGGATCTCAAGAAAAGTTTGATTCTTCCACAACTATCATGCCACTTCTTCTGTGTGTTGATCAGAAGCAGAAGTACAATACTGATATTTAGAAATAAATGTTTTTCTGAAACTTTTTTTCCCCATCTTAATACAGATAAGGAAGTACCAGACATTTCATTTGGAAGTCTGCTGTTGCAAAATTGGTAGCAGACGAAGGAGATGAAAATAGAGAAGTTACAGATGAAACACTGTTGTTTGGGTCTTATACAAGCACAGGGCTTGTAAACATATCCAGTACTAGATAATGTATTTTAATGCTTAATTTTTGGAAGTTCAACTGAATCCCCACAAGATTTTCCAAACTGAGAATTCAGCTCATTGCTTGCTTCTAAAAACCTTAGCTGTTGAAGACAGTATCTCTTTCTCAAACATATTTGTGCAGCTACCACTCATCTTCATAATACATGAGTAGTTGGAATAATTGCTACTCATGGAGGTGTGACAGTATGAAAACTCTGAATCTGAATTTTATTTTGCACTCCATCGCCACGATGATAGCAATGAAAGAAAAGGTAGTAAATAAGTTTATCATTTTAAACAATGTTAAAATATTGCTGCCAAAATTTCTGTAAGCCAGAGAAAAAGATAGCTACAGTGAAGTGCTAAGGAGCAACAGATTAACATGCTCTATTTCTGTGGAACTTTCCAGAAAAACTACTAACACAAATTGATTTTATCATTCTTAGTGTAAAATCATAGTGTCTCTAGCATAATGCATAGCAAAGCTGGCAAAATGCTATTATTAATCTCATGGCAGATACTTCTGCCTTCATTACACATGAAATTAATTTAAAAAAAAGTGAAATGTGATACCCAATGCTGTGAAAATATTTTAGCTGTTGTGGGATTTCCAGTGACACCTTATCAATTGTTTCTCAATTCAAATGAGTAGTGTCTTATTTTTTATTCCAAAACACATACTTTTTTGTTGTTCTGAATAATTCTGAACACTACTAGAATTCCAATTGCTGAACAATTCATAGATGATCAGTGGTTAACCCTATGTCAGACTTTGCAGGGCCTTTGTGCTGCAGCTATACCCCTGCATGCAAATGCCGTTTACATGCTGGAGGATAGGGCTGTGATGAATAGTGTACGCAGATCTCTAGTTATGTGTGTCTGGTGTAAACTATTCTTAAATTAGGTCTTTCATAGCAAAAAAATGGGTTATCTAAGAAAGAAGGATAGTGACATAACTTAAAGCTTGTTATAGTGACTGATTTCCTGGTAGATTCTGTCTTTGTGTGTCCATACTATTATTTCTGTCCACAAATACTATGTATTATTAGCTTTTCATCATAGCAAGTGTGGCAAGTGCTATACTGACACAGAGATTTGCATAGAAGTCCCATTGTTTAAGAGGTAAAACAGAGAACAAACTAAAATATCCCCCTGAAAGACAGGAATTCAGCAAGAAGTCATTCCTAAGGCAAGAGGAAGAGAAAGAAAAAGGATAGAAAGGAAATCTCAATCCAGCTGAAAGATGGAAAGATAAATAATGAAAAGTTCAAATAAAAGACAAGGAGCCATCATACCAATTCTTGATTGCTTTTTTATTGGGAAGATCTGGTCTGGAAAGAAATTGCTCATGTGTGAGGTTGGTAGCACGATCAGTTGTAAATGACCCACTAATCAGTGATGTTACTGTTTAGTTGTGTAAGAAATTGTTTGCTGGCCTTCAGCCTCACCAGATAATTTAGTCTCTTCTAGTGTTCATCATCCCATTTCTTGATGAGTTGTTGTGGGAGATACTCTGACTCTGACAGGGCGGTAGCAGCCCTTTGTGTCCCTCATGTGGGGAGGAAAAACTAGAGCTGCGTATCTTTGGAATGGAAACTGCTAGGGATCTGCCCTTGGGGAAGGTAGACAGGTCCCCAGCTTTGCTGAGTTACATCTTTCCTGGTGTTGTATGAAGAATGAGCTCTGAAATTCATGGAATTAAGTAGCATTTTGTTCTTTGTGGAGAGAACTGAAGGTCAAAGTCATCTATATTCTGCACCTGGATTCTGTGAGATTAAACAATTTTGGTGAATGGAGCTGAATCCCTGGGAAACCTGAGCTGCTGAAACTTTGCTTATCATCCATTGGAATGTTGGTGCTAAACAATGAGTGGGGGAAAAAAAAAGCTTATTTGTCTTATCTACAGTATATAGCCTCCTTTGCCACAAGTAACAATCCCATTGAAGTTGGCTTGCAGGTTATTTTTAATGGCACCTATACAGAGATGAGTACACTCTGTATTTGTGATGTTTCTGTTTCCTCGCTGAGTCCTCTAATTAAACAGCTGTGCAGGGAAGAAGGAAAGAGAGATCACATTTCATTAACATTGGCTTTGACATACTTGGAGCTAGAGAGAGAGCTAAAATGGTACGTGTCACCAGTTCAAGAGAGCTAGGAGTGAGGTACAGTATTTCTGTCTTTTACTCCATCTGGGTTATAAAATGATGAGGAACAGATTTAGACACAATCACCTCTTTATCCTATTCTTACTTGAGAGCAGTTGTGGATCTGTGCCTTTCAGTACTTTCTTAAAGGTGTGCTTTTGATGTTAGCCAGCACTGCTCGGCAAATAAGCAGTATGTTGATATTGGCACTGTACGCAGACTGTTAAACTTTCCATACACAAGGAGCAACACAGGCATTTTCAGCTTAGTCACCATACTTCCCTTAATGTGAGGGGAGAAATAAAATACTTGATGGTTAAAAATGTTTATTCTCTATCTTGAGTACCTTAGAGATTTCTTCAGATGAAGGATTTCCAATGCAAGTAATGCAATACACAGAGTCAAAGTCCAGCTGTGTAGTCTTTGTCCATGAAATACGGTGTCTTTTGTGTTCTAGATTTTAAGAATTAGAGTGTTGAGAAAATACTGCTATGAATGAGAAAGCAATTTTTTGACCCTTTATCTTCATTAAACATACTGCACATTGTATTTTCAAGGACAGACTTTTGTGCATATCTCAGATGTGATATATGATTTTTATGTCTGTTATTTTATAGAAGCGGAAGTCAAGAGATGGGTGATGTTGTTTGTCTTACTGATCATAAAATGCTTGTACAAGAGGTATTAGTACTTGCTGAATTATCCAAGAAAGTTTACAGGATACATTCTTGCTCCCAGTCCCAGTTTAGTAAACAAACCTGCTTTCATTTTGAGGGGTGTGTATGCGTGTGTAAACAGAAAGGAAATGTTCTGAAGCTTCATGGCTTTGTCTGAGTCACTGCAGTGTACTCTGCAGCAGCAGAAAGCAATTGTTGCGAACAACTCTGGTGAAAGCTTTTAATAGACACTTGGCTGGGTAAGAAAGGAAATGAGTTTTAGAATGTCATCTGTGGTGGTGATCAATAATTTGCACTTTCTGTCTTTTTCTTGTGTTTTGGATGAAATATCAGACACAATTTCTTATGATACTCCAGTACTTTCACAAGATTAGAGGAGTTAGCTTTAGAGCCCTGGGCAAGTTCCAGTTGGCACAGCACAGACTGACACTGCGCTCTCAAATAGGCAAATGCTTCCTTCCTCATCCTCTGTTCTATACTTCTCTTCTGTGAAATGCTGTTCCAGAGGTTTCATTGAGAAGTGACGTGATCCTCTGGTACAGTTTATAAATCGCTTTATAAAATGTGGTGAGTGCCTTGATCCTCTCTGGATTAGAGGTGATCTGCAAATAGCCATGCTCATTAATAATTCTTAATAACTCTTTAACTTTTTTTTTTTTTTTTCTTCATTTCTCAGCTAGCACTCACTTTGTGAAATTAGTGTCTTTATAGCCTATTGTTTTGCTGTGCCATGTCTGAGCATGGAAGTCATCCAGGTCTGCTGGTGAGCTTTCTCTGTGGACAGCAAACATAGAGTGCAGCAATGACAGCAACATTAACAGTGGCAGGGCACCAGGGAGCATGGGACTGGCCTTCTTCAGTTGAGGTGGATAGCAGTTTCTCCAGACCTTGTAGTTTTGGTCTGATCCAGTGGCTGTAAGAAGTTGTCCCCGAGTTGATTTTTATAAGCCTTAGTGCAGAGGGAAGTGGTCCTTATTCATTTTTACGAAAGAAGTTGCACTTGATAGTACCTTCCAACATCTCCTCATACCTGAATTATGATTTTAACAGGAACAGCTATGATGACTGAGAAAGAATTGTTTGAAAAATCTGGATGCTTCAGGATATCTAATGAAAATAGTTATTCACAAAGTAGAGACAACTTGTTTAGAAAACAATGAGGCAACAACTCGGTTTCTAATGAGCCTGTGGCTACAAAAAATGCATACCCCTGACATGCAGCCATAAGTAACTGCATGCTATGTCATTCCTCTCTTTCATTAGCAGCAGCTGAATGAATCCTTGTTGTAGAACAGAGGATTACATTTAGGACTTAAAATGTACACATTTTAAAAGAAATACTAATGAGAAATTCTTAAGATGCGCTGTTTCCTCCAAGTGTTGGCAAAAAAAGAAGAAAATAATAAAATATATTATTTTTTCCCTTGATATCCATGTATAAGGTAAAATAAACTGCATTAGATCTCTATTCAGTGATACTATGGTAATTTTTGTAGTTTTCCTATCTAGTCTATTTCCTTTTTTGCTCTTGTAGCTTAAGTATTATGCCTTCCCATATTCTGTGGGTAATTTATACTCATCTGTTACTAGAAGTATTTTTTCTTTTTAATTCTCATTGCTGAAAGACAGTTCTTAGGATTATAGTGACCTACAAATAACAACTTTCTTATTTCCTCACGTTAATCTTTCCATATTTCTGGGAACGTCTGCACCACCTGTTCTGAATATTAGGCAACCACTTAGACTCAGAAAATTACAATTTTTTTTTAAAATGTAGAACATAGCCTTATTTTACAGACTGTGAGTACTGTGATGCTTCTCAAACCATTAGGGCCACCACATAAAATTATACATTTTCAGTGAGATAGGCAGTACCAGTCTAAGACATAAATAAAATGTGGGGAATGGTCAGAAGAGACATAAATAGAATGTGAGGAATGATCAGGTGGGGGTCTAATCTTTCAGGTTGTGTAGACTTAGCGCGCTAAATGCTCCCTGTCTCTAACAGATTAACGTTAGCATTGCCAGGAAATCTGTGTGTTAAGAAGGAATTGAGTGAATGCTATTACTCTTCAGGGGAAAAATACTGAAAGATTACCTAAAAAAAAGGTGATGTGACGGAAGCCTAAAGACACAAATGAAAGGAAGATATAAAAATATACTGAGAAATGTGTGCTCAAGAAGACTGGGTACAGGAATTAGGAAAGTGTAAAAATGTGAAAAATTAATACAATTCCACTGTTCAGAATAGTATCTGGAAGTCTTGGTATTTAAGCAGTCATAACATCAATGGGGACAAATCTCTGTCACTCCAAGATCTTGGTCAGAATTACTGTGTGAAATCACAGGCATTATTAAATATGACCAAAAAACCACCACCAACAACAACACACCAACAGAAAGTATTGCAACATTTCCTTCTCGTCAAATGCTGTACATATATGCACATATGCATATTTGGAAGTCTGGCTAGCCTGGAAAAGTATGTCAGTATCTGGTCTAAAGTATCTATTTTCTTTCTGAATTTTCCCAAGACATAGAGCTTTTTACTGCAGCGTGAGTAAGACTTTTTGCAAGGTTTTATCCATAAAATCATTATAGTTCACCAGATCTGTCTATCTATTTTCTAGCATCTTTTTCTTCATGCTGCTTTCTGTACTAGAATTTGTTGATAACAACTACTGAACTTGGAAGACCACCTACATTGCTGCCATGCCTTCCAGCAGCAGCAGCTTTCCAAGAAATGCATTCACTAATTTATGAACACTAAATAGTAGCCTATTGTATCTGCATGAACACTCCCATTTTCCTTCTAACAAAGCACCTATTTTCAACATATGATTCTCAGTATGGCCATTTTCAACTTTGGCATTTGTAAAAGAAAAATCGTCCACAGAGAGGATAGATGGTCACAAAAAATTAAGCCCTTTTGTTTTAAAAATGGTTCAATACACAGGGATTAATCTGCATAGCTTTATTAATCTGCGTAGCTGTATTAACTGCAACTGAATCAGCTACATGATACAACATATGGCTTTTAAAAAAATTATAAAAAATATAATTCAGTAGTCTCTATTTTATGTTTTTCTTCTCCCATGTTTTGCTGCTTGCAGCCAACAACAGTGCTAGAATTTGTATCATCAATAAACTTTGTAACAGAGTTCACGGATCCCTAAGAGAAATGGACCAATCTAAATGGAGTCAATAAATAGGGAAATGTTTCAATGTTCTTTTCAGTGAAACGCTGTCTTTCTCTTAGCATACTTCAGTACCACAGTCTGTCAAGTCATTCAGTCAAATACGAAAATCCAGTCTTGACAAAATTCCTACGTTACTGTTCCACGAGGAGAGCTGTTAAAATAGTTCCCACAGTTCTTCTTCTGGCTTTGAACCTTAGGCTCCCAGTTCAGCAGAGCATGACTGTATTCTTGGAGCATGAGGCTGGAAGCAGACAGCAATGGCATTAAGTTGCTGATAATTACATTAATCATCGAGGAAAAGCATAATAAGGATGAATTTTGAAGTAGAACATGGGGGTATATGTTGCTGAAATGTTTTCAAGAAGCATTCAATTAAGATTGCTTTTCAGTTTTCAGAACAAAGCAAAATAAAAAATACAAACTCAGAAGTTGTGGAATTTGTATTTTTGTTAAATTATATAATAAAACATAGACAATACTGGGAAAGGGAGCTTCAGCAGTCTTTCAGGCCTCCCATACCACGTGGTGTTGCCCTAAGGCAACTCCAAGCAGCAGTAAATAAATGAGAGTCCTTGTCAGAAAGAGTTTATAATCTGTGGGCCTTCTCCAGAGCGGATCAAATGCAATCAGAATCTAACCAGGAGCTCAGAAGGATTTGTGAGAGAACGCCAGGCTCAAAATGTTCTGAATTAAAACTGAATGAATGATTGATTTTTTTTCCCCTTTTGGTTCACTGGCAGCTAAAAGAAGAAAGAGAATTAATTTCATACAGGTTTATACTACTCTCTGGGTATGTGGGCAGGAGAAATTTTGAGCTATTTTTGCAGCTGGTATAACCCTGTCAAGTAATAGCCAAACATAGGAGTCATCAATTTTTTTAAAGGCAAATAGAAGGTTAAAAAATGTCTCCTGATCAAACAAAACTGAAGGACATATAAAAAAAGCATATTTTATTAAAAAAAATCAGAGTGCTTATCTTATAAAAGTGTTGAAATGGAATATTTTGATGTTGGAAACTTTTTTTTTGCGATTCTTCCCCCCCATCTCTACCAAGTGCAAATCATGCAGTGTAGCAAGAGTGGCATAATCAGAAAGCTTTATACTATTTCTGCATCTGATGTTTGCAATGAAGGAATTTAGCTTGTAACTTAGAAAAACCACTTTCTTAAGAAATTGAATGACCTCCAAATTACTGATGTAGAACTCTTTTGTTTGTTTGTTTGTTTTTGGAATTGTTTTCTCACCATTTGTTTGGGTGTTTATTTTTTTCTTCCTATCTACTTCTTGATGTTGGAGAACTAGTTTGTGACTCACACACCCTGTTCCTTTTTCTGTTGCCAGCTTTTGCCTCATCTGATACATTTGTCTTCTCCACTATTTCCTGTGTTCCCGTTGTTTTGGTCTCAGCATTGCACATTTGTTGTCTTACCCATCCTTGACCTATGATCATCACCATTCACACTTGCTTTCTGATGTGACATACAACTCTCACATTTCCTGCTATTCTTGTGCCCTTCCTCCCAGCAGCTCTATTGCTCTAGTCCCATCATCTCAGCTGAGAGACCTGAAAGGCAGCTGAAGCAGGGTGACACTTGCCCTGCAGGACCTGTCCTGCCTCTTGGCTTTTGAACTTTGTTGAAAGAAGTTACATATTACTGTTAGCGCTGCCAGAACTGAGGTGTGTCTCCCATATTTATTAGGACATTATTTGCAGGGAGTGTGGGTGAGAGAAGAAAAGCAGCTTTCAATTTAAAATTTGCACTGCTCTGACGTCCTGATTCATCTTGCAGGATGATAGTCGCTGTAGCTGTCTCTTTTCACCCCAGAGTCATTTCTGACTGTGATTTGCTTGCTGAATTCAGTTAATTGTGGACTCGTACACATTCCCCATGCGTTCCATGAATACACAAATATATCTTCATTTTAATATTTGGTATTGAAAGTACCATTTATTGCTTTGTGTAATCAGTATTAGAAGTACACTCTGGTTTATTTACTTACATTTAAATTATGTCAAGTCTTCCAAGAGCAGATGCCCTCAACTTAACTGCTGCAGTTGCTGTACTGTGAGAAGATTAAAGCACTTTAATGTGGGCTATTGTCTACTGTCTGTGTTCTAATGAGTGTATGTATTTGTTGCAGCACTTAATATTACAGGACTAGGGGGTTTGTGAGATCATTCTAAGTATCTAGTGCTTGTACCACACAGTTGTGCACTCATTCCCACCTTCCCAGTGGGAAGGGGGAGAGAATTGGAAAAAAAAAAAAAGTAGAACTCATGGGTTAAGATAAAACTATTTGCTAAAAGGGAAATATGATATATATATATATATACACATATATGTATAGCAGTGTACATAACAAGTGATGCACAAACAATTGCTCACCACTCCCTGACCGATGTCCAGCTAGCCTCCCAAGCTGCAGGAGAGAGCAGAGATTAAAATGGTGCAGATGGGCTGTTTGTGTCTGGGCAGATATCCATGCAATTACTCAAAAGAAATACAGGAAAAGCCACTGCGAGTGTGACTTTTTAAGTTCAAGAACCACCTCTCTCCTGCAATCACCCTTTGCCCATCTAATCATCACTTATCACTATACAGGTTGTGCTTTGGTGATTCCCACGAGGGACCTGATATTGCACCCTGAAGGGAAATAATACTTCTTGCACTCATTTCGAAAAGAACATTTAGACATTTTGATTTCTCTACCTAGACATAGGCACAAACACTCACAGATGTATAACTCTCTGTGAATTATAGGCCCTTTCTAAATTTGTCCCTGACTCTGTATTATCACTTCATATAATTGATGACCTTCTATTTGAGCAGCCAACTGTGGGGCTTTTTTGTTAGGTGGTTAGTTTGTTAAGTATGATCTTTCCTACCTTACTATTGCAAAGTAATGTAATGCAGTGTGTGACTTTAGAAGACACTTAACAGACCTAAACTTTTTGGTCCTGCTCTCCAAATTGAGCTATAATAAAGAGCATGCAACCCTCAGAATATTTTCTTTCCAACGTACATATAAAGCCACTAGAGTATTTTAACATTTTACCTCTAGCTTTAGCCAGTATTAAATGAAATATATCTTGGCCACCACAGAGCCAACAGGAAAAGGCTTAGTTTACACTTTAAAAAAAAGTTGGAAAGTAACATTTTGGAAACTGGTCTTTGTAACATGAACACATCAAACACATTTCACAACATTAAGACTGCTATCGCTGGAAAATGTTAGCTTAACAGATGTGTTTATTTAGGTGATTTTCAACATAGTTCATGAATTTAGATCCCAAATCCAAGAAGAGTGGTACAGATAATATTTTGCTTTTGTTTAGTTTGACATTTCTCATCTCTAATTAGTGGTGAATCAGTTGAGAACAAGAACTCATGGAAAGCTAAAGGAGAATCTTTGACTAATGCATTTTTTTCTTCTTTTTTTTCTGGTTATCTTGAATGCTTATAGGCATTGTGGTAGCTGCTCTCTTTAATCCAGCCTCTTTTCTTGTTCTAGGTACAGAACTGGCTTAATGCTGGCATATAGTCCGGTGGTTTTAATTGCAATCTTTTTTTTCTAGGAATCAGAATTTTTATATTTGTTTTTCTTGTCTTTCAGCTGGTTAGAATTTGACCACATTTAAAAAAAAAAAGAAATCTTAGGGAAAAAAATATTCTCGCTTTTTTGGATAGTGACAGCAAGGACTTAAGAAAGGCTGTTTCACGATAATGCACTCTTTCGTGCAGGACACTGGCCCCATTGCACTAATTAAATTTATGAGCCTCCATGCATACATCCGGTCTCCTCCTAACCTAGATTTGTGACACGGCAAAAAGCCATGAGGAGCAACGAGTATTAGCCAGTCTGTTTATCTGTGATATGGGAAATCCTGATAGGAGCCATCATAGTCATTGTCTGTGCCTGATATTTCACTTATATGTATTCTCTGAATGAGGCATTATTGGCAACTGGCATTTCTTAGCTACTGTGGCTAGAAGTTGTAAACCCTGGACTTTTCGTAACAAGATGTGTGAAGGGACTCTGAGGAGCCTTAATCAAGCATTTTCCAATAACTCCAGGGAAAGAGCTGATTTAATTTTCCTTGTTCAAATATGCTAAAACATGGAATAAACATAATTGTTACTTGGGGTAATGGGGGGAGGAGAAAAGACAGGGATGGGGTTACACAAATACCCTCCCCCAACACTCTTTTTATGGGGTTCGTTGTTTCCTTCCATTTTTTACCCTGTAAATCTGCAGCTAAATTGGTTGTAGTCAGCCATTATCACTGAATTGTCATCATAGACCCAGAGAAAGACAACTACAGAGGAAATGAAATTAGACCCAAACAGAGTTAAAAAAAAAGAGTATAAACTTATGTTTGTTCCTCCAAGGTGCCTGGAAGCAAAGTAGTAATATCCATTATACTCTACACTCATTATGTCACCGTCTTTTGGAGCCAGGCTTTTTTTATGTTTGACGGTGAAGGTAATGAGAATAATTGAAATAGATTTTAATTATTTGCAAGCCAAAGCTAAGTTAGCAACTCTAGAGTTAAAACAAAGAAACTCGATAAGTACTGAAAGACTCTGCACAGCCTACAGTTTTTCATACAGCTTTACTCCAGTGATTTGTTGTCTCCATCCAGTAAAAAGCCAGACTACCATGGCTCTTGCAAACTCTGCTTTACAGGGGCTGTAATTTGATAATGAATATGCTGCATGCTAAAACTTGAAACTAGGTCCTACAGGCTCCAAGCTGTAAACCAATGCAGGTTTCTTCTTCCTCTTTCCTTTCCAGAAAGTTGTGAAAAATTTTCCAGGCAATGTGTATCATCTGAAGTCATCTGAAAATTACCTTAGATTCTCAGATGTGAGCTAATGTGCAAGTTGAAAGGCAAAGCTTACTTCAAAGCAGGTGTTAAATCCTTTGCTGAAACAGAGACTCAAGAGTGTATTGTAGCAGAATATCTTTCTCAATTCTAGAGAACTAAACTTGGGCAGAACTCCTGCAAGCTGTAAAAAGTTCCCCAAATAACTACAGAGACATCAAAATGTCATCAGGTTGTTACGCTCCAAATTATAAACGGGTAATGTGATGCAAGAATTGTCTGTCTCTGACCAGAGATAGACCAGTATTTCCTAGTAATAATGTTGAACAATAAACTACACTTAAATTAAGTTTGTTGTCAACTTAAGTTTTTAAGTCATTAAATCAGCCACTCCACAGGCTGTGTTATCCCTTCCTCACAAAAAATAGCTTTTTGTCCTTTATTTTTATTTATTTATTTTTCCTGCCCATCTGCAGGGTCATGGCTGTCTTCCACCTCAGCTGTTGTGCTGACTAGAGCTGAAAGTGGGAATGCTTTCTCTGTGGATTACCATGCAGAATGGCTGCCCAATGCCTGCAGCCCCAAACCCATTATCCTAGGTGATCCTTCAAAACGAGAGATGTGGTGGGAAGGCACCACTCTATGATCGCCTCAAGGGCTGGATGGGTGTGCAGCCTTGTGATGAAGAAAATTGCAGCCTTCATCATTTGCATTCAGTGGCTCCATTTGTATCATAAGAAATCCCTTCCTGTGCATTGACTAGAAGAGCACAGGAAGCTAAATTATAGCTCCTGAAACTCACGTTGCCCTTGAGCTGTTTCAGAGCAGTTCCTTGACCCTGCAAGAGTGTGCAGTGTGTTCCTGGAAGCAGGGCTGTAAGGGGAAGGAAGCATAAAAGATGTCTGAAACACAGTTCCTGAACTGCCCTGGGATATAGAAGCTTGCTCCATGAGCTGTAGAGGACAGCTGAAGAAAGATTTTCACTTTTTGCCAGTTTAATTCTCCCTCAGAGTTCCCCCCTACTGAATTTTTAAGGTTTGTAGTATGCATCCAGAGGCTTTCAACCTTGTAAACATTTTTTATATGAATCTCAGCATTGAGATGGCTGATCATCCTGGAGTTAGAGAGCTGTGTGTTGGCTTGACTTTGACTGTGAATGCAAATATTTCCTGCCTGTGACAAAAGGGGAGAAGTTTTGCTGAGGTGTCGTACAGACTTTAGTTCTAGCCTTATAGAATCATAGAATCATTAGACTTGGATAAGACCTTTAGGATCATCTAGTCCAACTGGCAGCCCATCCCCACCATGCCCACTAAGCCCTGTCCCTCAATGCCACATCTACGTGGTTCTTGAACACCTTCGGGGACAGTGACTCCACCACGTTCCTGGGCAGCCTGTTTCTATGCCTCACCACTATTTCTGAGTATCCATCCCACAGACCACAGCCCAGGTATTTCAGAGTCTGCTAACACCAACAACTTCTCAGAGTTTTATATGGTCTTCTTCAAAGGACCCCAGCAGTTCAACAGCACTATGCTTCACATGAGCATCGTATCCACAGAGGCATGGAAGTCCTTCAAAATTGGCTGAAAATCAGTTTATTTTCACTGACACAGTAAAATGCATGTGTGAAGGCCCTGTGTCAAATTTCAGTCTTCCTCTCCTAAATGTTTGTGTTAAAGGATTGCTCTGAAACAAGAAAATATGGATTAATTTACATGGGGAATGGAAAGGATTCTGTGCAAGAACTGAAGGATTGGTATTTCCTACCAAGGTTGTCAGATACGTCACTGTTTTGTGATGATTCTGAAGCATTCAGAATCATGAGTTTCACCAGTAAGCACTGCTGAGAATTTACGGCCTCTGTGTTTGTAGCTTAGACTGCTTCCGTGGGTTATGGGAAATTTTCAAGGAGAGACAAAATGATTTTTTCCAACTTCCTGCT
>JAOWBP010002978.1:23791996-23853466 GCA_028571105.1 Tragopan temminckii
TTGGAGATTTATGATCCTTGTGGTCCCTTCCAACCCTGGCCATTCTGTGATTCTGTGATTCTGTGATTCTGTGATTTGTGAAAAGGCAGCAATGCACTGGGATTTGTAGTGCTAGATCAAAGCATTTGAATTTGAGTTTGGATGATATAAATAATATTTGCATCCCATTGACTTTAAGCTTTAAATGCGAAGTCCATACTAAGTCTAAAAGAGCTCTTGGTTGGAAAGCTCCTTATGTCAAGCTGGAACCAATGTAAACCTCATGAAGCAAGTAAGTGAGAACAGTAAAAAAGCATTTCCCTTACAAGGCAGTTGAGGTAGAGTCTTGTATATTTGTAAAACTTGACTTTATCTTGGTTATGATATGATAACCCAATGTAGTGCTTGAAGATTTCCCAGCGAGTTATCTGATGGTCTACTGCTGGAGTGTTGCTAGCACAACGTTCTCCATGGCCCACCTCATTGGAGCAATCAACATTTCCCCTGATCCCATCAACTCAGCACTTCAAATATTACTGCCCTGCTGATTACCTGGTGAATTTTTCACTCACCAGGAAGGTGTAGTCCTGACTGCCTATGTAATACCTGAAGCAAAACACCATGTTATTTCCATTCTCCAATTCAACAGTCTCCCCAGAGACTGTTTTCCCAGAAAATTAGCTTCCAATTATTTCATAATTTGAACACTTATCAGGCTGTGCCAAGGTAAAGGAGATCTTGGAGCAAAGTTTGTGACTCATCTCTCTTTGCATCAGCAGTACACGAACCTTCTTTTTTGTTTGACTGGAAGGTCACTGGATTAAGCAAATAAGGTTTAGTGGTGCCTTGTACTAACAGCTCAGTGCCAGTAACTGACTCTATCTTTGTCTCATCAGAATAAAGAGCTGATTATTATCATGTCACTGGTCTCTTGGAAACTGCACTTCTAGTGTTCACTTATCAAGGGCTTGTGGAAGAAATTGAAGGGAAGAGAGAACAGTTAACAAAAAGATAAATAATACCTAGCATCAATAGCTAAAGGTGCTGCAATTCTAGATAGAAAAGCTCAGTTCTGCTGGCAGTAGTACTGTAGAGCTTATGAAAAGCCATTTCCTAAAGTGGTTGAATCAGATGGAGATCTGAACAACACTTCCTTCAGGTTCCTAGTTTGCATCTTATTGTGGTAAAATGGTAAACAGTAACTTTACATAACTGCCCCCATACTCTAATCTATTATTTGTATGCTTTGCAGTAAACTCATGGTATCACAGTTCTGGATCAACTTGCTATAAAATCTCATCTGAACAGCAGCCTAGCGCATGTTTTTAAGTATTACCCATAAACTAGAAACTGCTTCATTAAACTCTGAAACTTGTGATTGATTCAGAAAATTATTCAGCACTGAGTAATGATTCATGCAAATCCTTTTTTTTTTTTTTTTTTTGCTGGGTAAAATTCTGATTAATAACATGATTACTGAAAATTTGGTGAGGCCACAGCCAGCATTGGTTGCCCCCAGCCCTGCTAATACAGCAGAGGCTGTCAGCAGGAGGAACCTATTCACCCCATTCCTGCAACTAGAACAATTTTCCCGCTGATGGGCTGTTGTACACAACACACAGCTGTCAGAAAAGCAGCTGCCCTTTAGCATCAGCTGCATTTGACTTAGTAGACCACTGAACTGACAATTAGCTGTTTGCTGTAGCCCTGCCCTGCTATACCTGGAAGGAAGCACCGTCAGAGAAAAGTCTGCCCTGAGAAGAGCAGAACTGTGTAGGCTGGCACTTGCTTTGGCATGCCCCTGAAAATGACGAGTAGACTTGATTCTTGCTGTGCAAACATGTCAGTGACAGCATAAAATCTGAGTAAAATATTTATCTGCTAGATTCAGTGTATGCTTGTCAGTATGAATTAAAAAAAAATAGAACTTGTAGAAACATATCTGAAAGGAGGAGACATTTTGCCTACTCCTCATTCACCTGGAATATGCTGTCCTTTCATATCTGTCACTAATTTTAAAAATATTTCCTCTCACATTTGTCAGTGAACTTTTGGACAAATCTCATTCCCTTTCTTTTGTCATTGTGACGAGGTCAGAAATGATGGTGCTTCCCAGAATGAATAGATTTGAGTATTTTCTTTTCTTGAACATGGTAGCAGAGATGGAGATCACCTATGCTGGGATTTTTGGCAATCCAGGTTTCAGCAGCTAACAAACTTTTCACTTTTGAGAAGCTACTCATAATAGAACCTAGGAAATGCTCAGTCCTAAAGAAATTGCTCAGCAGCTCATTTCAAGAGTTTCAGGAGGCAGCAGAGGAAGGCCACACTCTACTTTAGTCTTCTGCTCAGCTGAAGAGCCTATTTGAAGAGTTTACACACTGTAATGACTACAAGTGAACATAAATAAGAATATGAATTCACACAACTTACAGGACATGAAAACTGAGGGATTCTTAACCACGTGTGACAGCATTCAGACATCTGTACTCAGAACAGGGCTATGGCACAAGGCTTCTGAGCGCAGCAACCTAAAACTCTAAGAAGGAGCTGGAAGAGAGATTAAGTAAAGCAGGTGTAGCTGTTCATATAAAAACCAGGGATGTGGCCTGTTTTTGTGACAAATCTCGTTTTATCTATTTACTTATTCTGCAATTGCAGATAAAAATATTTATTTGTCTGTTTATTGAGACAGAATATCACTAAAAGTATAATTTCGGCATAATATTTTTCCTTCCAAGCAATTTAATACATTCTAACTTATCTGAGCCTTGAATAAAATAAAAAGTAGCAAAACTTTACTGAGTGTGTTAAATTTTAGTTTTCAATGCTACCAGTGTAATAGATCAGTCAAAGAATGCCAAATCACAGTCACTGTCATTGATCTGTATCTTAGCTCCCTCTCAACCCAATTAGCTGTCATTACTTGGTACCAGCTGGAACTGTTCTCTCCCACTTTCCAGGTGCTTGACAGAGGTCTTTTTATTCCTTTTAGGAGGGTTCTACAGCAAAGAAGGTTTTGCAGTGTTACTGGTGCTGTCTAGCTTTGTGATAAAGCAATGAGCAGAGAATGAAGAACTTCCCTGAACACTGTGTGAGGAACCACATGTTTGTAGCCTGTGCTGGTGATGTAAGAGGTGTTGGATGATCCCAACTGGATGTGAGCAGCCTTTATTTGATATTTATCTACCTGAGGCACTGAGCCATGCTCAGAGCAGACAGTGGTTTGGGGGAGGGATGGTTTTTACCCTGTATCAGCTCTATGGCTCAGCATAGAGCTATTCACACGTTGTGTTTCTCTGGCAGGGATGGTGATACAGCAGCAGGCTGATGCTGCTGCAGCCTGTGATGTTTGCCTTTCTATTCAAACGCCACCGTGCCAGTTATGCTATGCAGATGTCAATATGCGTTAAGATGTTGTGTTAGAGAGGCTTCAAAGATTATCACTGAGCCAATGCTAAATAAACACCTAAAATTTCACTGTAAGTCTTCAAGCTAAAAGGAGAAGTTAGCATTGTCTGAGCACAGTATGCATTGGATAAAAATCTAAAGGCCAGAAAACCAAAGATTAGAAGCTGTCAAATTAGGTTTTAAGTAGCATTTCCCACTCTACGTGTGATTCTCTGCTTTATTGTGAGTAGTTTTATACTAGAATGTTTATACAACATCGTTTCCTACTTTAAAAATGGCAACTTGAAGCAGGGAAAAGAGCTGAAGCAGCCATAGTTAAGCAACTGAAGCTTCTTCAGGACAGTCTATTTTCTCTGCAGCTGTCACACACGATTAAATTTGGAAGTAAATTTAGGTCAATATTTGCTACAGTGTTTTGGAGTGGAGTATTAGGTAAATGTCTATTATAAATATGCATTAAAAAAAAAAGAAAAGAAACCAAAGTGCAGGTGCCGCAGTTATAGCATGAGTCGGACAGCCAGGCCGAAGAACTGAGTGTAGCACCACTGAACAAAGATTTCAAAAATATATAGCGGACTGAAGTGCTCTCTTAAAACAACATAGATTAGTAGTGATGTCAGCAAACTCAAACTCCTCACATCACTAACTTTGAAAATCAGATTATCTGTCAAGCAGGGTCCAAAATTCATACCCAATCTTTAAAATTCCATTTCCTATTGTGTAAGTTAAAAAAAAAACAAACAAAAAACAAAAAAAACAAACAAAACAACCTTATGTTCTCACAGAATGTTAAGAAAATAATCAGCTGGTATTGTGATACCTTGATTCTCATGTTTACAGAAAAGAGAGAGGGAGAATTTCGTCTCTGCAAGTGGCTGATGTAATGTCTTGTAAGATTCAAGTTAATTCAAAATCAATGATAATTACTATCAAAAGTTACGATTTTTCTTTCAAGATAATAATAAAAAAACACAAGTTGGAATTGTGAATAGCATTGAAAAGTCAGAGCTGTTTCTGAAAAACAGGCAAATATGCCCTCATCAGTGTAATTTGTGACAGATAAATTAAACCCTTTCTCACTTAGAGTCTTTAACTCTTGTTTTGTTGAGTTCTTGATTGTTTTTCAGAATTCAGAAAACAATTCAGAAACTAAGTATAAAATTATGTTCTGGAAATTTCACAGTGTACACAGTCTATCTTGAAGTAGTATTTTTTGCAATGAATGGGGTTTTGTTTGTGTTGGAAACTTGGTAAAGGTAAAAGAAAAAGATTCCACTGCTTTCTCATCTGTAAATTTCCCCTTTTCAACCCAAGAAAATCCAACAAAACAAAAAAACAGGAAAAGAAAAATATGAAAAAATGAATGTCTAGAAAAATAAAGTTAAATAATACTTAAGAAAAAATATCCTGTTTTTCACACTGCGCTGAGTCAGAATAGCTCAACTTACCTAACTAGAATTATGTTCATCTTAGAGAAAGAAAAAACATGGCCTCTTTGCCCTAGCTTTGAACAGACTATGCAATAACCATTTTTCAGTTTAAGCTCTTTGTCTTAATGTATTAAATCTAGCATTTCCTTTCTATCTGCTATGATGTCATACGTTAGAGAGTAATGAGAGAGACACAGATGTCTGGATCTCACATTCCTTTGTGTTTTGAGGTCAATTCAACAAGGCCCAATGTCCTCTCCAAGGCTTTCCTGCCTTCTTGGCTAGCTCTACACCACATTTGAAGCACAGACCATGCTTCATTTAGCACAGACCTTGACCCTCAACTGGAGGAGCGGACATGCTATGCCTGGTTCTGATGCCTACTTATTTTGTTTCTACTGCTGTCACAATATTGTGACAGCAGAAATCTCCCTTCAAGTGTAGATGTATGTATCTGAGCTTTAAGTTTTTGGCAAGCAGTAACATGGACTGTGCTTCTGGCTGCATGGTTGAACATCATGAGGCTGCTGGCTGATCAAGGAGGCTGCTCAACTGCTGGTTGGTAGCCAGGGGGAAGCTGGTTATGCTCAGAACTGCCAGTTCTTGTAGGCTAGTCCATAGTTACTGAAGCATAATCACAACCTGGGATTGATACCTGGAAAATATAATGGGTCTTGGCTTAGAATAGTTAATTCTTTACCAAGATCGACATTAATTTTGATACTAGGCCAGCATTTTGGGCAGACTCCTGACTTGATTTCAGACAGCTTCTGTTTATGACCCAACCTGCTGCTCAGCCCAGGGCTACACTGTAGCAGAGATGGTATGGACTTTCCCCTGCAGTTACATGCATGCATATGCTATGAAAACTGGTGGCAGTTGCTCATGAGTATCAGCAGACGTAGTTTGGGTTGATGCATCCAACCGTGCTGCCAAAAGCAGAGCTGAAACAATGAGTTGAAATCTCCTCAGTTCAGCACACAACAGACTGATGCGAATATGGCAGCCTTTCCTAACAGCTGGTGTTTTATGCACTCATGCTTTGTGCCTCTTGTTATTTGCTATAGTCTCCAATGTGACAAGATGTTAGCAGAGCTGATTTTAAGGTCACAAAGGAATTTGCAGTCACACAGAGAGCTTGCCTTGCCCTTTATAAATAAGTGATGTGCAACTTACTGTGTTCAGAAACCTGGCCATTCCCACTCATCCCAAGCAGTGTTCTGTTGCTGACTGAGGACTTAAGATTTGTCTGCATTCACTCTGCTGGCTTGTCATCCAGTCTGTAGATTGTGATATCATTCTCCATTTGGTTGAAGTCTTTCAGCCTTGTTTTCCAATTTCAGCTTTATTTCTTATTTTAAAATTGATAAGAGAAATTCCTCTTCTCACATCTGACCTGAAAACTTTCTGGAAACTGTCTGTGCAACTGAGTCCCATAGTAGCTTTATAACCCCCCATCCTTGCTTGGTTGGTCTCCACAAACATCTTTATTAAAAAAAAAAAAAAAAAAAAAAGAGGCCATACTTTGCTCCAAATGTGAACTGCTCTATCTCAGAATATCTTCTATGGCTAGAGCAAATGTGGGGGAGGAGGGGAAAAAGAAATCATGGTTTTCTTCCACTCACTCTCTTCTGAATTGCTCACCAAAACCGAATGTAAAAGCAGTGCATTTTTTCACTTGTATTTGTTACAGGCTAGGATTTCTGTAAGGGGTGCTTGGTTGAGGCTGTTATGGTACACAGAGTAGTAGCTATGGTGTATTTTTAGAAAAGGAAGAAATCTAGGTGAAGGAGACAGGTGATAGTGAGGTTATCTTCCAAGGTCCAAACAAAAATGGCTGGAAGAAAGGAAGACCTGTTATCATCTGAAGAGAAAAGCCTATTCTATATAGTCTGAAAGACTCTGAATTTCACTGTGAAGACTGGCAAGTGGCTGAAATTGACAGAATTGTTTGCATGTTGTGCTATCTGCTCTGCACTTACTGGCATTTCTGAAGAACTGGCCTTCCGTCTGGGGTTTTGTACATTTTATTGTGGTCTATACCACATCATTTCTCTCAAGAATGGAAAAAAATAATAAAAAGAGAAAAGGAAAAACACCTGCTTTTAGATTACATTTAGCAACCACCAAGCAACACAAAGACCTACTTACATGTACATAACAGAATCAAAGAATGAAAACCCATGCTGATTTATCTTCAAATTACTGTTTCTTTTTAAGGCTATGCAAAATTCTGTGTGCTTCTATTAGTTTTTTTTCCCCTTCAAGGCAATTCAGATACATCTCTCTGTTGTGTAGCCCATCATCACTGCTATGAAACATTCTTCCCACAAACCACTTCCTGCAGGGTCTATAATGCCAGCATATGAGAACATAAAAGCACAGATAAAAGGAAGTACGAGGGTAAAGCAAGCTGTTTGGGGACAAGGTTTTTAAGGCAGAATTCCTCATCTCTCTAGCATTTTTATTTATTTTTACCTAGTTCAAAAGTTGTGGAAAAGAGGTGTTCCTGTATTTAAATAAATTAGCTGCTCTGGCTGAGGTTCTAGAACATAAAGCATTCTCTTGTCTTTGCAGTACTGCAGTTATTGTCAATAGATGAAAAAGTCCAAGTAAAATTTCCTAAATATATTGCTGATCAGGACAGGTGATCTGATGCAGTCAGAAGAGAGCAGTTCTTTTCCAGTGCCCTATCTGTACTTTTCAGGGACAGAACGGATAGACTGAAGACTGAATAGAATTTGAATTAGTATAAGCTTGTTGACTATAGACATAAGTTGTTCTCATAGGAAGATGCAATCTTGTTCTGCAGTGAGATGAATGTGGGACAGAGGACTATTTATCAGTTCTTGTAAAAACTTGGCTTTACTTTTCCTAGTTTACACTTGACAACTTCAGAGTCTTGGACAAATTTAAAATAGAAATTGACAAGAAAGTGCTATGAGAATTTCAGTTCAAGCACATTAACTTTTGTAGCCTTGCTGTGGTGGAGTGTTGTAGAATCATAGAATCATTCAGGTTGGGAAAGACCTCTAGGATCTAGTTCAACCATCCACCTACCACCAGTATTACTAACCATGTCCCTTTGTACCACGCTATTATCATTATTATTTTTAAATAAGATTTCTGCAGGATTTTTTTTTTTTTTTTTTTTTTCAATTTCTATCCCTTACTCCTCTCTATTTATGCATATGGTACATTGGGTATCACTGCACAGTCAAATTGCTTGGTATATCTAATACCAGTACATTGCACTAATATCTCAGTGACCGAAAAACGGGGCCTGTTATATCACTGATTCAGATTATTAGGGATGCTTTATGTACTGCCATGGCTTTTAAAGTGAAATAAATTCTCTCAAGGTGTCTGTTAGGAGCAGGACTTCGAGATGAAACCTCATCTCGATGAAATCCTAAACTCTGGCACCCTGAGTTCTACAGTTAGCTAGTGAAAGCAATGAGAAACAGGTGAGAGAAACAAATCTTGAAGAGAAATGTGCAGTAAACAACCAGTGAGGGAGAGAGTACAGATGGCATGGAAAGCATCTTTTTTTTTTTTTTTTTTTTAACTTTTTATCTGAGGGAGGATATAACTTGAATAGAAGGAAGCAGAAGAAAGCATATACACTTTTCAAAGCTTTTGAAAAATCAGTGAGAGGAATGCTTATACTGTAACAGAGATAGAGACAGTCTTTTCCCAGTCTTGCTGGCTAGTCAGAGAATTCATCTCAGTGCTGACAGCAGCAGAGCAGGGAGGTGAACATGAGCCAATTGCTCCAATCAGTGTTCTCTCCTCAGTCTTTATGAATTACTATTAATAAAACATGAAATGCCTTCAAGAATAGTATAGCCAAGAGCCTAGTGTCAAGTTGAAGCTTGTTCACTTTCATAAAAAGAGCTGATTTAGAAGAAATGGCATTTTCAAGCAAGAAATCACTTTACAGAAGACCTCTCAGCCAGCTTCATTTTAAACACAATACAGTCTGTGAAAAAGGAACAAGAAGTGATCTTAACAGAAGAATGTCTGTTTCCAAGTTCAGCTTCAGTGGGTCTAGTTTCACTGATACCAGTAAATTTCAGTTTAGATCTATGAAACAGAGCACTTAGAACCTGCAAAACAGTAGGAAAACCTTTGGATTTTTGCTCTTATATTGATGTTTCCCTTAAGCACATCACTTTATCTTTGTCCCTTGTTTTCTTTGTTCCTTGTTTACCTTCCTACTTTGTATCTATTATTTGTATCTACAAAATAATTCTATTTTTAATGAGGGCTTTCTGTTATTCCAGTTATGCAGCACTACTTAATTCAGTGACATATGTCACAATTCCAACAAATAATACAGTATATATATTTATATATGCTTTGGCAACAGTATTTATTTATATATGCTTTGGCAACACTTTCTCTGGATAGACACTGCAAGGGTGGGACATGAATATAGGCATTTGCTTCTTCCTGGCCTCAACCAGTAGTTGGCCTTTTTATCTTCTGTTCACTGCCAATGCTGTACCTTCATTTCCTTCTCCATTGTCTAAGCCTTGCTACCTATACCACAGTGAATAATGCTGACATTCAGATTAAAATCTGACAGAGACAAGCAAAGGCGTGCTGTTAATTTTATCTATGTGAAGAAAAGTGAAAGGGAGAATCAAGTCACAACCAGAAATGAGGACCCCACCAAAGACTGAGCCCACACAGCTGGTCTGAACTTGATCATACTCAGAGATCAAAAGAGATGAAGAAGATGGCTGTTGGAATAAGCACAGGTTCAAGGCAAAAGGGGCAGCACTGGGTTGGAGCAGTGTATGTGGAGACGGGTTATAGTATGTGTTCAGAAACAAGCTAAGGTTTCAACCTCAACAAAAATAAAAGATCCGGCATCCTGTAACTCACATTAGTTCTTGCTTTTCTTTTCATCTAGATACTGCAAGGGTGAGACTTCTCAGTTACCAGGTATAACTTAACTCCTCCTTGCAAGGCAGATTCCATTTCAGCTAAACCAGAAAACCTCTTCTGTGATTTTAACAGAATGCAAAATGTCGTAAAAAGATTTCAGCTGAACTACTTCTACAGACTTGGAGGGCATACACAGAAGTGAAGTTAAATGGTTCTTTTTTATTATATAGTCGTCTTCTGTCAGTTTTGCTTGTGAATTTCAGCCCCAGAAGTGTCAAATCCTAACCTGAACTATAACTGTATAATTCCCTTGTAATCATTAGTAACAGCCTAAATTTAGAACCTGGTTCATTTTGTTAGGAAAGTAGTTTCCGGATTTATAATTTACATGTTTTTTTTTAATTAAATGCTATCCTTACAGAGGCTGTAGATTTGTGGCTTGTATTGCACTTCAAAGATGAAGAGTAATATATGAATGATTCTGTATCTTCTGCTGCCTTTAAAAATGTAAAAAGAGTGTGAAGACACTGGAAGATACTTCTTAAGTCAATTATAAAAGACATGCTTAGCAAGTTTGGACTTGCATGCTTTGTATTGTAAATCTTGGTAATGTGCTAAAAACATGTGGGAAGCTTCCTTCCAACTACTTGTCTTTACAGTTCTCCAAAGATGTGGGGCTTTTGAGGCACCTAAGCTGTATGACACAAGTGAGCTTGTTTATTACAGATCTCCCAGGAAGAATGTTGGAAATCTGGGGCTTTTCTCTGCCCGTATAATTGCTTAGGACCTTCAGATACTAGCCTGAGCGATGCATTTCATTTAGTCTTAGATAAGAAACGATGTATGTTGAAAACATACGAGAAATGAGTACTCCTTTTTCCTATGTTCTGTGTCTGGCCTTAATGCTACTAAAATACACACGTCGTATCTTCTCTGCTTCACATCCAGATGGAGATTAGTCATTCTATGGATCTTAAAGCTTACTTAGCATCCAAGGATGCAAGCCCTGGGACATTGTGAGTGCCTCAAGCTGAAAGCCATCTCTCTTTTCTCTCCTCACTGGCTATCATGGCAACTTCCAAGCTCTACAGGCACTCTCTTGGGGACTACGTAGAGCTTGTGCTTCCTTTTTCTGTGTTGTCAGTTGAAGAGACAAAACAGAACTGAGCCATAATTTCCAGCTCTCTGCAGAGCTCTTAATGTTTTAAAGATGGAAAATCTGTTTTGTGAAAGGCCATTGGATATCAGTGTTACTATTTGGTTCCACTCGGAACAAATGCTCCAAAATCCAAAATTCTTTATGTGGTGGGGACAGGGGAAACCAAACAAATAAAAGATAGTTTCCATTGCATTGTATAATATGAATAATTACCTTTACCTCCTGCTTAGGAGAAAGCGACATTTTATGTCAAACATTTCATTCTTTAACTAAAATGCACTCATTTTGATGTTTGTCAGGGCCCATTTCTGTTTCACTGAAAGAAATTACGGTTGGAGTAGTCATGATTACAGGAAGCATTTGAGTTCTGATGCCAAACAGCTCCATCAGAGCCTTCACAAGGAGTACTGGTTATATGACTGAGTAGTATTGCTTCTGCCCTGGGCTAGGGCGAATGGGTTGTGGCTCAGCCTAACAATGAAGGTATAAGACCCTGACAAGGCTCTTTACAGCGTAGAGTCATTACAGCAGCATGTACTGGGTGGGGCACAGGAAAGAGAATATACCTTCTGCTCTTCACCCAAATGACAAGGGCCTTCCCATCAGGAGAAAGAGACGGAGACTCAGCTCAGCTTTTCTCGCTTTGAAGTGTTATAATTAGAGCTGATCTGCTATGAGAAGATAAGTGTTGTAAATCTAGTTCAGATTGTATTAGCTTGCTCCTTGTGGAAACTAGAAAGGCATTTTATGATACAATATTAGAAACCTTTCTTGGGTCTTCTCTGGGAGTGACGCCAACCATTATTCAAAGGCCCTCGCCAGTCCAAGTCAACCCTTTTTACTATTTTTAATCCGTATTTTCTAGAGCTACAATAAAATATGAAAAATGCCTGTTTCCTAGGATGAACTGGAATAGCTCCTAGAGGACTTAATTGGTGATAACTTATGCTGCAAATGCCTGCTTGAAACAGTGTTTATAAATATCCCACTTCATGGAAAAAAAATTATGAGTGGTGATAGAAATCTGTCTGGCAGAAAATAACATGTTATCTGCCAGCAGGAACAGATTCCCAGTACAATGCATTGCTGGCCCAGCTGTGTTAAAAAGCCATATATTAAGGATAATTAAAATATTATAAATCACCACTCAGAATGGTTTACTCCAGAGGTAGTCTTCTGAGTCAATTGCTACTGAAACTTGGGAGGAAACTACAAGTCCAAAATAAGAGGTTGAAATCAGAGAAAAGAACTCAAATGATTTCTTCTGGGAATAATTATTTTCTTTAAACTTTTTTCTTAAAAGCACTGATTCTCTCCGCTAATGAAAGGATAAAGTCAGTGCCTGAGGGTGATTAATATCATCGAAAGAGCACTTTCAGCCAATTCATAAGCAGTCTAACACAATTTTAGTGGAAAACTCTGTCTTCCTACATATTCAAGACTTCTCCAGAAAGTATACTTGCCTATACTAAGATCAGTATAGTGCTATTGATTTCTTCTAAGAATCAAGCCCCATTAGTAATTTAATTTTATTCTAATTTGTTTACTTTTATATGTACACATATGTATTTACCAATAAGAGGGAGATTAGCACTAACTGAAACATATTCTCAATGTCTTGGTTTACAAGATCAACTATAACTGAATACTCAGAGGGAGAGAAAAAATATCTCATGGCAAGAAACGCTTTTGTATGACATTTGATATGCAACATTATGCACTATAAACTGCAGTCACAAAGAAAAAAATCAACTTGATGACATACACTGCATCTGGGTCATGGGCAGCTTGACAGTGTTTTTGCCTTGAGCTATGGCCATGTCAGCTTTAATGTGACATTTAACATATTTAACCATGAACATATGACACATCTTTAGAAATCTTTATTGTATAAATAGCCTATTTTTACATGCATAATTGCCAACAACAGTAAATAAAATTCAGCGTGAAGTGACATTTTGTAAGACCTTATCAGCTTTGTCCTGTGGCATTAGTCTAGCATATGTTATAGAACACGAGACGTATCATGGATTGTTTTTCTTTAAATCCTGCACATCGACATTATATTTAAGACTCAGTGCTATTAGTAACAAGAAATGTGAACTTTACATGGATCTGATCTGTCTGTTTGTATTTGCAAGGCCTTCAGACAGCAGTGTAAAATCCATGTGACAGACTGCTGTATTTTATTACAAGGACCAGGACAACTTACCTTGGTAGGTATCAGAAACTTCATGTAGTGTCATTGCGTAGTGCATAGCAGTACTTAGATAATGCATCTGGTGGTGCTTAAACTTCTGATGCTCTATAATAAACAGTTTGACATAAAGTACCTTTAAAGTTGATTAATTCATACAATTGAGAGTAGTCTCAACCAGCTTCTCTGAAGAGAATGGAACAATGTTTTTTTTAGTTTATGACATTGATCCTAAATTTAGAGTGAGACAGATCTTCCAAGGTATCAAGCTTAGCAATGTTTTGATAAAAGGTGTAATTGCTATGTATTTTGTTTCAGTGTCTCGTATTCCTGTTTATCATCAGTCATCCATGTTTGTTCAGGATATACTCCCCTGTAAAAAAACAAAAAACAAAAAACCCAAAACAAACAGGGCTTAGTGAAGGAAGAACTTCTTGCTAAGCTGAGCTGTTTGGTCTTTGGAATGACAAAAGTTTATGCCAACAAAGGATTTAATGATGGAGATTCAGGAATCTACATCTTCTTAATAAACATAGGTGGTCACATAGGTTGAACTTTGTGCAATGAAGGTATCTGGGTGCAATGTCTATGTGCACCTCAATGTGGGGAATTTAGTAAACATTTATGACAGAGCTGTTGCAACGTGCACCAGTCTTTAATGCAGACAATATCATAGATAAATGCGCGGCAATGCTAGCAATAAAAAAATTAAATCAGTCTTTCCATCCTTATGCCTATGGTGTTCTCTGCATTAAAAATGGCATACTTAATTTGCACAAAATTTAAAAATCTTGCCTGTACCTATGAAGAGCAGAGTGGTGCACATTACAATAACAGTAGCAGGTGATAAAGTGCTAACATACACCATCAAGATTTTTTGTGTTATGCTTTGATTTGGAGCTTCTTCATCCTGCTATAAATTCAGGTTTTGAAATATCTTGAACACACATGAGTTCTTGCAGAATTATTTTTGTGATGTCCTGCCAAAAGTGCATCTGTTGCTACAGAAACTTATTTTTTCTTTTAGTCACAAGAAGCTTTGTAGCATTTCCTTCCCATGCAAGTTTGAGGAATGACTAGCTGATGATCATTTTGTTCCCAAACTAGTTTGTTTTTGCTATTCCTCATGCTCAGATTGGCATTGCCTCCCAAGTCCAGCTTCACAAAGACAGCAGAAGTTATGTTAATTACTGATTCACATTTTTTTAAACAAATATCTATAGTGTACTTTGTCCTCAGATTTGGTTTTAGAGATCTTTGGAAGAAACTCCATGTGCATGTTTCTAAAAATAATTTCTCGCCTGACTGAGTGATGAGCTTTCTGAAAAAGCAAAGCTAAAATGCTGCAACAAGACTATGGGACAGCAAGTTAAATGATCTTAATGGTACACCGTGGGCTGGTAAAAAGAATTTTTTTTGAGAATAAAAAGAGGAAACAATTCCATTAAGTAACCATACTTCCTTAGCTAGTCTTAAGCTAGAGGACCAGTTAACTGTGGTACACTTCAACACTGCAGTCATGTCAGTACTCTATAAATACTGTTACTCAAAAAGTACCTGGTAAATTTTACACTACTGAAGTGATTGTGCTTTGAAGTTTGATCTACCTTTTTGAACCACTGATGAAGTGTATAGTTAAGTTTTGAATAATATAAAACCAGAAGCTTTTCAGCCACAACTATGTGCTAAAATTGGTATTAACTAGAAAGAACTGAGATTTCTTAAGTGGTGTCTGTAACATGTTTGTGTTAAGAAAAACAAGTACGGAAAATTAGACTATCTGATCTAACTGAACCAAAACAGAGCAGACTTTATTCTTTTTCAGAAGAATTTAAAACTTTCCAAAGAATCTAAAAATAAGTTATACTAAATTATTTTTTTGGTTTTGTGATATATATGTCTTAAACATTTGATGCATGACTGAATAGTACTTACATGCTGAGAGCAGTCATTTTCCAGGATAACTAATAAAAGTAGCCTCACGTGCAAAAGGAGCAAAATATGTGCTATAAATTATTTCTATTTTCTTCATTGGGATTTCTTGGATTTTTTTGGTGAAAGATTTCTATGGTCAGATGGAAAGTTTTGGCTGGCATGCTAAAATTATGAATTGTTTTAATGTGTTGAGAGATTCCATGTGTTGATTAAGGCTTTAGAAAATATCTGCTAAAGCAAAAGCCCCAGTCATGCTGGGAGTTTAAATGTGAGGGTGAGCAGTACTAACTGAAGCTGAGCAACATGATTCCTCCATATATATATGTATACATTAAAAAAAAAAAAGACATGGAGAGTTGAAAATCTATGGCAAGATCAAAAGGTCGTAACTGCCAAAGTGAGACATTTTCAAAAAGTATAAAAACAGTTTAGACCTTTCAGAAGAAGAAAAACTGATGAACTGAAAGGAGAAACAGAGGGATATATTTAAATAATAGGAAAGACTTATTTAGCTGCTGGATCTACTGTCAAAGGAAATCTATGTAGAACAGAGAGGAAAAAAAGAGGCATAAGAAGGCAAATCCGTGCGCTCCTTGATTAGGTAGGGAGATCCAGGGAGGACAGTGGAGGGCTAGGATGGGTTGCTCCTAGAATAGCCGTTCTGCTGGTTGGCACTGTGGCTGCCTGTAGGCTCACAGAGAGTCATAACATAGCACAGCAGGAAATGTTTCAAAGCTGCTATCTGGGGAAAGGAAAATTTGGCTCCTTCTCTTCCCATCGCTACCATGCTGAGCTTCATTTCCCCAGGTTTAGAGTGAGAGTAATGATGTTTGCTTAACTATATAAATAAAAGGTTGGAAATTGTATTTTCTGAGCGTCACCATTACAGTGTGCGCTTGCCTGCATTTGGTTTTGGATTGTAGAAAACATTTTTTGTCTTAGGTTACAGGAGCATTTGAGGGTTTTATTATGCACTGTTAATTTCTTAATTCTTAATTTATAACAGAGATTGAGCATATACTTGTAAATCTCATCTACATCCTGCCCCTGTACTCAGCATTGGTGAGGCCTCACCTTGAGTACTGTGTACAGTTTTGGGCTCTTCAGTACAGAAGGGACATTGTGGTGCTGGAGCAGGTCCAAAGAAGGGCAACAAGGCTTATGAAGGGCTTGGAGAATATGCCCTATGAAGAGAGACTGAAAGAACTGGGGCTGTTCAGCCTGGGGAAAAGGAGGCTGAGGGGAGACCTTATTGCTCTCTTCCAATATCTGAAAGGTGCTTACAGCGAGAGCAGGGTTGGTCTCTTCTCAACGGTGACAGATGACAGGACAATAGGAAATGGCCTCAAGTTGCACCAGGGTAAGTTTAGGCTGGATATCAGGAAACACTTCTTTACAGAAAGGTTGTTAAGCACTGGAATAGACTCCTCAGGGAGGTGTTTTAGTCACCATTCCTGGACGTGTTTAAAAACCGTTTGGATGTGGTGCTCAGGGGCATGATTTAGTGGAGGGTTCTTAGGGTAGTATGGTTAGGTCATGGTTGAACTCGATGATCTTTAAGGTCTTTTCCAACCTGAACTATTCTACAATTCTATGATTCTCGGCTATGTTACCTGTTTTCCTTTGTCTGGCTATTTTTAAATTTTGATGGTTTTGCATCTGTAACTATATGTTCAAGAAAGAGACAAATAATAAGAAGCAAGAAGGTCATTTGCTTTTTAGAGTTAACTTTATTACATCATTTCTGTTTGTTGTATACCTCTTCCCATGACTGTATTAATCCATTTTAAACTGTTGATCTTATCAAGCTAAAACAAATTAACATAAACAGTTGAACAACAGAATTCAACTGTGGGATTAATTTAATGTAAATTTTAGTTTTATTTGCAGTGACTTAGTATTTTGTCACCCCTTGTGTAGCTGTAGGCTGTTGTATTTCAGTTTGGAAACCTATGCATATAAATGGCTGCTTAACATCTCGATCCTTTAGGTGAGGACTTTATTGTTTGTCATCTTGCTCTAGCTAATAACTGAGTAAGGTTATTAGTTCTTTTTTCAATAATAGGTTTTGTCTCCATTTAGTAATAAGAGCTTCTGGAAAAGTAATATTTTATACCACAAACCACTTCTTACAAAAATTTAATGTTTTCAATAAAACCTGATGGAAATAGATTTTATAGTCTTAATGGAAATATTCTCAAGGGAAAACAGTATCTCAACCAGTTGTAATAATGAAACAGTTTTGTCAATATGGAACCTTGAACCTAGAGGTAAGTATGGTTGATAGTTTTTACTTTAAGTAAGTAATTAGTGTGTATAAACTATATAAAAGTGTAGAAAGTATAAAGTGTTGGTATGTATAGAGTGTATATCAGCGCATTTTGTTGTTTCCTCGCGTAGTGATTTTTGTCAGTGATAATCACGTTTTGTTGCAACATGTCCATAACTTCTCATTTTTATTGATGGGCATTGTGGGGGATACTCCCACGAGGTCAATTTCTGGTTAAAAAGACAAAAGAAATATCTTTCAACATACCTACCACACATTAGTCATTGAACTGCATAAAACTTTGTATAAGCCCACACTCTGCCAGTAATAAAGAATGAGGAAATTAAAGGGATTTAAAAAAAATTCCCAAACCTTAGTATAAGAAAACATTCATGTCTTAGTTTGATTCCTATAATCTCCCCTCTTCTTCCTTCTTTGCTGAAAATCACACTGCAAAATTTTTTTGTACTCTCCAGCTGCTCTGTCCCCACATCAAACTGACTCTGAGGACTGTCTGTTGACTTACTGGCTTTCACCACACTCAGCTCCTTTCTCCACTTGTTTGGCTTCAAGAAGAGTCCAGTTGCCTTGGTTTTCTACTTTCTGTCTTTCTATACTGCATTTCTTCTACAGTAACAATAATAATATTGTAACATGTCAAGGATAAACCAGAACAAACCCATTAACAAGTCAGCATTAACAAATTGCCCCAGGCTGGTTGCAGACAAACCCTGCAGTGTGCTTGAATGTTGCAGTGGTGAGAGGGGCACTGATGTTCCCCCAAAGCTCTTCCAAAGCTTCCTTTGTCTCAGTGCCGCTGGTCCAAACCTCCTGGACTGATCCACAAGGTGCTGCTTGTCCCTGCCATTGCACAGCTCACAGGACCCCAACAGCAGAACTTACCCTGCACTGCTGACACATGGAAACATCCCACAGGAGGTAACTCTTTGAAGGAAAGGTTTAAAATAATTTTATATCAAACTCCATTCAATACAAAGGGGGAGTTTTATTTATATTGTCACAATCTCCCTGATTATGTCTGTCCTGGGATGTTATTTGGTCTGCTGTGTTAATCAGCTTAACCTGGTATCTGTGGAAATAGTGGAGAAATCACACAACAGTCGCTGTTCCAAGAAGTACACACATATAAAAACACATAAGTGGCTTTTTATACCTAGACCTATACATTTGTGGGATGTCTTAAAGGTTTAAAATAAAGCTGGACTGGTGTTATTTTTTCTACTCTGTGATATTTCCTATCTTTACATTAACTAAAAGCAAAATAATTGTAGCTTTGTGCACTTTAGATTCCCCCATCACCTTTTTTTATATCCATATTATGCAGCCATCCATAATTCTGGGCAATAATTCAACCTGGTTAACCTTTTGTGTGGTTTATTTTTATAACTTTACATTATGGGGACAACATCAAGGAAATTAAGTAATTTTGTTATTTCATTTGTATTATTGAATTTGTCTGAACTATAACTGAACCGGAATCCAAACTTCAGATATAGCGTGAGAAGGGAATTTTTATTTTGATCATAGGTTAATTTTATACCAAGACCACTGGACAGAGACAACTGTCATATCAGAAGAGATCATGATTGCAGCTGCCTGAATGATGAGGGGTGAAGGAGCCATTTGCACGGGAGGAAGGCAAAGGGAGCAAGGAACAGGCCTTCTTGAAAGGATAAAATCTCTTGCACGTCCGTAACCCAAATCCTCATGTAGGACCCAAATGGCAAGTACAGAGCAGGACTGCAGTTCTTCTAGTTGCAACCTTTACAAGTGGGTCGTAGGAGCAGGGAGTGTGCCTGGGGGTGCAGGCTAGAGGATTAGCTTTGATGCCAGTACTGACTAGAATTCTGTGCTTAGGATGAGCAGTCTGCTGTGGCCAGTCCTGTTTGCCATTGTCAAACTTTCGCACAGCTCCTGAGAGCAGAGAATAACTGTTTCATTCTAGACATGTTATCACACATTCCTGGGCTAATGGCCATTATATTTGAAATGAAGTAACTCAGATCAGTGATGGCAAACCTTTTCAGCATCTGGTACCCAATTTGTTTTAAAAAGCACTGTAGCTTGCTGCCGCTAATGCCCACCCAAATCTGTCAGTGCAAAACTTGGCATTGGTTCAAACACTGCGATCTTTGCTTAGACAATAGAAAGGCTTTTGTAATTTGAATTGACGGTTGAATGTGTGTTATACGATACTGCTAGCATGGCTGCCTTTGTCTTCCTAAAGGAATATCTTTCTTCCTAAATTGCCATGCTAACACAAAGAGTCTAGTTCAAAAGAAATAGCTGATGTCTACTGCATTTCTTTTACCATCTGTAGAGGATAAGAAAGCTCTTTAACACCCAAAGCATTTCCCTAATTCTCTGTATCCAATGTTCAGTCCAAAATTGACGTATTTTCTTTCAGAATAATGTGCATCAGTACATACAGGTGCTTGTGTAGAATATTTTCTATTCACAAAAGTTTCTCTCTAACCCCTAACCATGAGACTATTTTATGCCCTTAAGGACAACAGTTTCCATTCATTCCAAAATTACTTTTGGTTGACAGTTACTCTTAATGAAATCGAGGGCTGGCTTAAAAGTTTAAGTTTGCAGACATTATTGCAAAAGACACTTGAGTGGAAAGCATGTTACATTGCCTAGCAGTAGATATTTGTATCTGAGTTCCAATTATTTGTTTATGTGTTCTGAGGCCTTGTTTGTCCGTTTTGTTTTGTTTTGTTTTGACTGTAGACATACACCAAGCTTGATTCTGCCATTCAGTGTTTTTTGGGTCTTTGTGACTTATCTATTTATGCATACTTGCTATTTTGGTTTCTTGTCCTCCAAATCTAAGTAGAATATTTACATTAGTGTGCTCATTGCATTTTTCTCTGCTGAACCATTCACCTAAAAGCAGGATGTGAAAGCAGGGAGTGGTGACTAAATGCAGTCCTTTTCCAACAGTGAAGAAAGGACAAGGTAACAGTAGTTCTGCTTGTTGAATGTGTGAATCCAAGGAGATACACAGTGAGACATGCCTGCAGCATATCTAGAAACTAGAATTTGAAGTTGTTTGGATCAGTACTGAACAACACACAAACAGGGGCAGTAGACTGAGACAAAACCAGAGCACAGCCTATTCATTTTAAGAAAAGTGGGAAGTGCCTGTCCAGGTGTAAATCTCTATTTATGATTATTCTGCATGATCTGGACAAGATATTTCCTCACCTCCTCTCCACCTATCCTTTTGCTGCTCTTGTCTCTTTTCAGCTTTCATCTTTAATTTCAGTTTAACATTTACTGTGAGAGAATGGTCAGGCATGAGACAGGACAAAGCTTAATCAGAAGGTAATCAAGGAGCTCTTCAGCAGGTGTTACTGCTCTGAAATTTGTCATAAGAGCAACGTTACAAATGAACTTGAGGCACCTCATTAGAAGAACACTATCTGGATCCTACTACTGAACGGTTCAATGCTGTCACAGCGTGCAGTATGCATGGAAACAATCAATCTGAAAAATGGGGCTTCATGGTTACTGATATGCTGATTAGCCCGTAATGTATTCTTTTCCGAACTACAGTACAGATTTTGATATTAGCTCATTCTACGGGTGGAGTTGGACGTATATTCATTGCTCAGTTGTAACCTTAGACAACCAAATGAACAGAGCTTATTCCTGTGTTTTTTGCCTTTCCCACAGATACCCTGCAAAGAACTCGGAAATCAACAAGAGCTGATTTACTGCTCTTTGTTGTTATACTCAAAACACAACTTTTTTTTTAAAGCAAGAATTTACCAAAGTGGTAGGAAGGCCAGTATTTTAGAGATAGTTAACGCAGTACAAACATTCCACACACAGTTGATTAAATGAAAAGCAACACTAAATAACACTCTATCTATAGTACATATTTCATTCATTGCGCAGACCTGGCCTGAGGCTTGTTTAAAAAAGCACCAGATGTTTCTCTGAGAAATGTATTTGTCTTTGTGTGATGACAGATGCTCTTTGAAATCACAAAGTATGTAATAGCAGAGTTTGCCATTTGAAATCAGGAAATTCAATTTGTTTTCTCAGAGGCACAACTGAAGGGCAAAACCCAGTAAGAACTGCTGTATAAACTAATGCTTTTTAACATTATGTACTTGCCTTGCTACTTTGAACCTCATTTCCAACACTGTTCCCAGACAGAAATGGGAAAATCAGCTTCCAAACACAAGAGATCTCTGCCAATGGGATTTTTTTCTTTGTACTTTCCTAGCACGCTGTTTTTCTTAAACACAGCTTTACCTTTTGTATTAGTCACGTCACATGGACCTGTAGACTGACTTTTAAATAAGCTAGTCAAGACTCATGAGATGAAAATGTGTTCAGTACAAGCTCATTGATTAAATGAAATTTATAAATACCATGTAGTATATTCTTTCAGTGATTCTCATACTGCTGTGAATTAAAATGAAGCAAATTGACAAAAGACAAATTCATGCGTACATTTGATAGTAGAATGGCTTAGTTTCATACTTTGAAAAAAGATATATATATCTGGCTTTAAAAAATCACAAAGAGGAGCGTAGTATGAAAATTCATGCCGATGCATTAGTAATCCAGGCAAAACAATGAGCAAGCAAAAACAGGAGATTTGACTGAAAATAAGATTTTTACCAAATCCGCATCAAAGTTGAGGAAAAAAAGCAGGCCTAAATTTAATTTCTTTGAGCTTCGGTTGTAGATCCAGAACTTTTGTCTATTTCATGGTAAAGTTTATTGAGGTTCAAAATCAGGAAGATTTTTGAGTATCCTTAGTTAATTAGTATGGCATAAAAAAATCACGCAAAACACAGTTGTTTGGGAAAAGCTAAAGACACATTTTAAGTAATGAAAGAGAACAGAAGCAGTGGTTTAAACACTCTCTCATGATGTACATATCCTGTAACATGTCTGAATATGCAGGATGTAATTCCTCTCACGCTGAAAGAGACAGAATTGTTTCAGGCTACAGCGATTTAAAGCAAAATTGCTTTGAAGTGTGTAAGTTTAAGAATGTTTTTGCTTTTCCTTTTTTAATCTTTTGGTGGTCTCAGTGCTAAGCATTTGTTTTGGAATAAGCTCTGAAAAACTGTAATGATTATGTGAAAACTTTCAAATTCCTTTAGTTAAGAAATAATGTAATATATATGAAAACTTTTTAAAAACTCCTTTTGCTAAGAAATAACAGTGTTTGTAAGAAAATTCTTCAAACTCCTTTTACTAGGAAATAATGATCTTGTAAAATATCTGGCACTCTGTGATAGAAATAGCACAGAAAAATGTTTCTTGAATTATCTTAATGTTTGTGCTTCAAGTACAGCATAATCAAAAGTGTTTGCATTACAAACATGATTATTAAATCACAGTCCAGTTCCATTAGTCTATGGCGATATAAAATATTCACAATTCTCTATTAATAAAACTTATTATGGATTTTTCCATTTTTTTGAATGGACCCAGAATGTGCACCTAATCCTTTTCTCACTTGTATGACTGGGTGGGTCAGTAACAATTACCAAGAGGGGAGGAAATTAAGGGCCAAGACTTGTTCACACAGGAAAAGTAGCGTGAGAAAACTAGGATGTACAGTACAGTACCCCTGGAAAAGGCAGCCCTGCCCTTTTGCTCCTCCACTTCTCCCTGCCCTGTGCCAACATCAGCAAGTGCATGACCACATGCTAAAGTGGATCCAGAAACTAATCTGAGTTGAAACTGAGTTGTCAAATAAGAAGAGAGGCTTATTTGGTTTTGGCTAACATAGTGACAGCATTGACTTGCAAGGAGGGAAAATGAGAATTCTTGTCCTTAGACACTGTTTTGAGGTATCCCTGCCCCTTGATAGTAGGTAAAGTCTGGGGTTCATAACTTTGGCATTCTACTTAGCATTTTGCCTCCCTTTTATTTTCTTCCAAATTCCTGCAACATGTGCTGCAGACACACCAGAGCAGTTGGCTTTCAAATTGTCACAAGGAAGGAGAGATCAGAAGCAGCTACTGGACTGTTTATTGGCCTTCTGGTTTACAGTATGCTAATTTCCCAGCCTTGAGAATGCCCTAGAGAAAAAAAAAGCTACACTGCAATACTGCAATGTAAAAAAACAGGTATTTCAGTTAAGTTGATTGGGCATATATTTATATAAATGCAAAATGAGTATTAGAGAAGTCAGAATTTGACTTAGAAATTCAGATTGCAGAGCTAGTATTGGGGAATTCCTGAATACAGCACTTCTCTAGATTTTTATAATGCATAAAAGTAGCAGTACACTTATGTCTATTTACAGTAACGACTTGCTGATTACTGGAAAAAAAACCAACCCAAGCATCTAGTTAGATTATTTAAGGAAGTAATTATTGTATTCTTAACCCTGCAGTAACAAGTACACATGAGACCTGTCACTTTTGAACACTGTGGCCTTCACATCTTCAAGACTATCATTAATTTATGAGCACTTGCTTTGTTTTCAATTATTGGTAATGCTTAAAAGGTATTTCACAAAAGGATATAAATCTAAAATAGAAAATATGTTATTTTCACCTGCTTTTTTCACAACTTAGAAATATATCCTGATATTTCATACATTCTTACCTGTCATATATGACTTTGATTGCAGTATTTCTCTTAGCAGGCAACATGCTCCTGGGAGAGTCACTTAGAGTATAGAGGGACACGTAAGCATGTGGATAACTCCCTGTGGGATTGGAGTCTTAGAAGTCACAGTTTTACAATGTATTCTTTTTTCAGCTTTTTTCCCCAATTTTATATACAAGAGTAGAGATCAAATTCCTATGTGCCAGACTTGCATTCAATATTGCGTTCATCTTCATTGTTTAAGTCATTAACTCAGGGCTTGAATTCCACAGATGAGGCAATTCAGCTGATGGTTTTTGTGGGGCCAGCATACCTCTCATCCTTGATCATGTCATCTCTGCTTGTTCCAGTCAACCTCTGCGCTGAATTTAGGTTCATCTCATTAAATGATCGGAAAATTATGCTGAAAAAAAAAAGTAATTTATTTACTGCTGTATTAGTTTGCTGAAATAGTGCATCACATAGTCAGATCCAATCACTCCTCCAAGGGCTGGCAGAGAGTGTGCGATGACCAACAGCCTGGTTGTCCAAGGCCACAAAGAGCTAGAGAAGTCACTGGATGAATTTGAAGTGTGTGGTGCCAATGGAGAGATATAGACTCTTCCAGATGTTAATTTTGATCAAGTAACTGAAAAATTTCTACTTTAATTTTGGCATGAAAACTATATGCCTCATGAAGAATATGAGAGTATAATTTCCTTGTGTCTAATTTCCAGCTCATCCAAGCAGCAATATGGCAAATTCTACCAGCTGTCAGTGAGAACTGATTTAAGGTCTCCTCTGTGAAAATTTTCCTTGAAAACTCTTGCTACCAAAGTCAGCAAGCTTGGACATGGGATCAGCTTATTACATTTTCTGAAGTTAATGGTCAAGAGCAGAGTTTTGAGTCCAGTGGCTGAGGAATGTGAAATGCAGCGTTTGTGTACGTGGATGATTTTTGTGCTTCAGGATAGGCACATGCTTGCACTTTCTGCTGAACTACATCTTCACTGAAGATACATATTTTTTCATTTTATTTTGCTTTTGGTTTTCCATAACCACTTCAGAAATTCAGTTCATGCTGTCCTATCAATAAGACTATGTGGTCTAGGAAGAGACATCTTGGTTCATAAACTCCCTTCTCCACCATATAACAGAATCTCTTCCAACAGTTTATCTTCATGCATTTCTCCAAGACATTTTCCATGAATTTAGCTTTATCCTTGAAGCTTCCATAATGTTTTGCATTTATTCTTTTGATTTTATTCTTATGATACTAAATTTAATTTAACATTCTCATATCGAACAGCACATAGAGGCCATCAGCATAGAACAAATACACATAGAATTGTTACCAAATGTTCTTAGTATATATTTTTCAATGGAAGAAAAACAAAACATATCCATAGTATGACTTTTCAACATAACCACTTAATTAGTTAGCAAACATTGAATAATAAGATGCAAATGAATTTCTTCAACATCTTTGAATTCTTCTATCTGCAAGACACAGAAGCTTTTCAGAGAGTGGGTGGTCTAAGAAATTGCCTTTTGTTCAACATATTTTCATGAGATGTGAATAAGTCTGTGTTTTACTAAATGAATCAGTGCAGCAGTGATATATCGTCAGACAGTTCACAAGGCAAATCAGTGAGGATGAGGGGAGAAAACATGAATGAACATCTTTTTGTAAAAGATCGACTATTGAAAGTAGGGGCTACTGGTAATGAGCTCCAGACATACTGCTATAGGAGTGATAAGAACAGGAAATGCTTTGGGCAACACTATTCTGCAAAAATAGTCCTTTTAAAATGCAACATGGCTGGCCTGTCTTTAGCAGCATAGCTGTTGAAAGGATTACATTAAATGAATTGTACAATAGATGACTCTTGACAGGCTGGCTCCTCCTTGTTTCAGATTCTATGTTATGGATCATGTTTAGCTCTGGGACTGAAACAGCAGAGTCTTTCAACAGTTAACATGAAGAAGTTCAGCTAATCTTCTCTGTAGCTCGCTGTTATCAAGCATTAATGAAAAGATTAAGAATATCAGCTTATTTTCATTTGACGGGAAAAACTCTGAGTATTTCTTTTCTGCCATGAAAAGAGGGCCTGACACAATCTGGGAATGCGCTGGCATTCAAACAACTATTCTTCACAACCCAGACGGTTATATAAGATTCACTGGGTGCCATTGCCAATTTACTGAAAGCAATTTTTTGATATTACACATCATTTCAGTGATGTTGTAAAGATACTGAAAACTGGAATATTTGCTACCTCTTGTTCTGAAGACTTTATTAGTTTGGGAACGTCAGATTCCAAACAGTGCAATTATTCATCATTAATTTTTTTCCGCTCTTCCCTCTGGAATAAACTCTGTTTCAGGTCTAGCTTGTTGGGAAATTTCAGTGCGAGAGACAGCAATCAGGCAACAAACAAAAGCAGAAGTTTGGTTGTCATGGATGTATTTTTAATGCATGTTCCAGGAGCCTTGCTTGTCTGAAGGTGTGCAGGTGTGTAAGCATGACTGTGACTTATACAACACAATAACTATGTAGGTCCAAGGACTTTGCTATTGGCAGAAGAGAAAAAATCAACTCTTTCAGTTAGCACTGTACAGCTTAGGCACAGAAAATTCATAGCAGATGTTCTTTGCAAAGATTTGCTTTGTTGGAGGAAGTATAACTTTTGAACACGTTTTTTTACAAAATGCCCACCAGCACCTTCCCAAGGCATCTGTTAACTGCTTGGGTAAAAAAAAAAGAGAAATATTTTTTTTCCTCCACCAGATATTGGAGTTGAAAGAAAGATATAATTAGATAATTACTTCATTGAATTATTGACTCTTTGCAAAAGAATCTGTTATATAGCTTCTTGTGCTTCTTTAAACAATCTTAGTTCTAGAGCTGAGCTACTAAAATGTTAGGTAGTTCTGAATGGAACTCTCAGTCAGAAGTGAGGTACATGGTTTCCAAACTTCTTTGACTACAACTGTAGGCAGAAATTGCTTTATGAAACAGTATTTTCATAAAGTTTCAATGTTATGTTGCAAATGTACAGTTATTGAATTGGATAATTTATTGAAAAAATTATCTGAAAAATGGAAATATAATAGCATGCTGAAAAAAATTACATAAATCTTGCAGTAAATAGCATTATGGAAATGTGGAAAAGATTTTCTTTGGAAGTTCCAAACATTTAAAAATATGAAGTATATGTTCTTATCTAACAAAATGGGATGCATGAGGGACAAAGAGCTGATATGGCTGAGGTAAGGTCATGTTTCATATGACATTTGAAGCCTATGAGAAGCAAAACATAAATTGAAGGGATACATATTTTATTTGGCTTGAAGGTGTCCAAGTCTTTATAACACATCTTAGATCAAATGTAAAAACTATTAATGGATACCTATGAGATATGTTGCATACCCTTGGGAAATTTTTAAACTCCTTGGGAAGACAGAATTTCCAGACACCATTAGGAATCAGATAGAAGGGGTCAACCCATTAATAGTACAGTCCAGCAAACTATTCTTATTTTCTGACTTGAGATTTTGTCTTCTGGTCCTAAGCAAAGCATACGTTCTCACTTTTGTTAATGTGAAAATAGGATGAAGCTTAGCACTTCCCATCCTATTTTTAAAAAAAATTTTTTTTTTTTTTTTTTTAATCTTTTCAGAATAGACTAGTGCACCTAATCATAACTGTCTGGTACCAGTTTGGAATTTTTAGCATGTCCCTTCTTTTACCTAAGGTTAGATATATCTTGTATACCTTTTATCAGTTTGTAAGCCCTGGGTTGATGTGTCAGACACTCAGGGATATCTAAAATTATGCCAAATGACTATATTCAAGCAATCAATTATTTTTGATGTATTTGGTGATCTAGGACTAGAAGGAAGTTGTTAATCATAGCTCTGTAGAAACTGAAGACTTGGTCTTTGTAACGACGATCAGCATTTTGAACCGTATTTTCTAAAACCAAATGGTAGGAATTGAAAGACACTGAGGAGAGCTTAAGTTTTGAGTGGAACAGAACACAAACTAGAATTGCAGTTTAAAAAAAGACAAACGTTTTTTCTCTAATCTGACTCTGTTAATAAAAAAAGAAAAAAGGAAGTAATTTTCTTCCCTAAAATCAATAATCTATTATTCTGATGAAAATTGTATTCAGCTACCAGCCAGTTGCAATAATTGCGGAATCTGCTATGTAGTTTTCTACTAATTAGTGAATAATACTCCATAAAAGCAATTGCGTGTGAACTCTTTCCTTTAAAAACACAACCCTTGGGATTTGACTTCCTTACTCTCCTTTGAAAATTCCATCCCTGGTATTTATTATTATATTAGTAAGTAGCTATTATTCAAAATTTGTTACTGGTTAATTACATTAATTGGAGAAGGCAGATACGGAGGAAGTCTCGTGACTGATTAATTACAGTAAATAGTATTCATGTATAGTTAATGTTGGGGTACAGTGAATTCTGCAAGAAACTCCTCTTAGTAGATACAGAGGGTCCAGAAATAGGTATTTTCTTCTTCTGAAAACTCATACCCTGTTGAAAGAACTTCTCATTTTTCACATGGATGCACTTGCATTTTGTCTGAGGTCATTGACTGTCAAATCATAGAATCATAGAATGGTTTGGGTTGGGAAGGACCTTTGAATATCATCTTGTGCCACCTCCTCTGCCAAGAGCAGGGTCAGCTTCTACAAAATCAAGTTGCCCAAAGTCACATCCCTTGTGGCCTTGAACACCTTCAGGGGTGGGTCATCCACAGCTTATCTGGGCAATTTGTTCCTCTGCTTCTCCACCCTGAGTAAAGAATTTCTTCCTGATGTCTTATCTAAATCTGTCCTATTTGGGTTTGAGATTATTAGCCTCCCCTTCTATCACTAAATTCCCTAATAAAGAATTCTTCCCCATCTTTCATGTAGGTTTTCTTTAAATACTGGAAGGTCAGTATAAGGTCTCCTGAGAGCCTTCTCTTCCCTAGTATGAACAACTCCAATTCTCTCAGTCTGTCTTCATTTAAGAGGCACTCTAGTCATCTGGTAATCTCTGTGTCTCTGTTCTGGAAGTGCACAAACAGCTCCATATTTTTCTTGTGAAAAGAAAGATCTGGGGGCCCCAGATCTGGATGCAGCACTGCAGGTGGGTTCTCATATATGCAGATAGTGTGAATCCTGTCCCTCAACCTGCTGCTCATGCTTCTTTGGATGCAGCCTAGAATACCATTGGCTTTCTAGGCTATAAGTATGTGTTGCCAGTCATATCCAATTTTTCATCTACCAACATCTCCAAGTCCCTCTCCTCAAGGTTACTCTCAGTCCTTTTATTGCTGAGCCTGTGTTCATGATGGAGATTGCCTCAAGCCATGTGTAGGACCTTGTGCTTGGCCTCAGTGAACACCCTGATATTTGTTTGGGCCTGCTCTCAAGCCTGTCCTGGTCCCTCTGGATGGCACCTCTTCCCTCCAACGTGATGACTACCCCACAGTCTTGCTGAGGGTACAGTCAATCTCACTGTCTATGTCACTGACCAAGATGTTTAATACGCATCTCAATACAGACCTCACTGGTCTATCTGGACATCAAAATGTTAAAAAAAGCCCTGAATGATCGAGACAACATGACTTATAAACCCATCATTGCTCTGAGTTTGTCACAACTGAAAATGTCAGATTTATACTCAGAATCCTGGTAGGTACTGCATGAAACAGCAGTGTGTATATGACACAGACATTTATTGGAGTGATGACTTTTCTCTCCCTAAACAAATACAAATGGTACAAGCAATAAAAACAAAAACTAATTGGCAAAAAAAAAAAAAAAAAAAAAAAAAAACTACAAGGAATGGTAAATAAGTTCAGCCTGTTCAAGAGAACTTGAAATGACTTAAAAAATGCTGCTGATTCACAGATGACAAAACAAATGAGTGCAAGTGCACACTGCACACTTTCTGAATATGCTTTAATGTTGTTGCTCCAAATGCCTGCTTAGATGTTTTTTTGATTGTTTTAGGCAATTTCTCTTGGCATAAGATTGTGATCTAAGTGGAAATGATAAAAGAGACATTATCACAATGGAGCCAGTGGCTCTGAATCATACCTCCTACATAACCATTTCTCTCTTTTACTGGACCTGCTAATATTAAGGATGCTTTTGAGCGTCTCTTCTCTGTTACTGAGATATTTACTATGCCCTTGTTGTAAGCATTTTCATGGAACAAAGAGTCTGAGTAAACGGTCTCTTTAAAGGACTGAACTGTGGTGACTGGAGATAACATATAAGTAAAGTAATTTCTACCCACCAATTGAAGTATTTTTGCAACCCATTTAAGTACTGCTATTCTATCTTTAAATATAGTTCATGGTATTTTCAGTTATTGTCTTCTTAGAAAGTAAGAGCAACAACAGTAAGCCAAATGAGAGGCTTCTGCAGCCCACCGTGATCTTTCCAGTTGTGATCAATAGCAAATGACATCACATGGGTATAGGAAGGGGAAAAGCATGAGGTTTGAAGATCTGGTGGGCACCGTATGTACAGGACTGTATTACACAAAACTGAATTATATAGTCTATGTGGAAAGCTCTTTAATCTGGTTGGTGTTAAATCATATTACGTTTAGCAAGGTTGAAAAGTCAAGATACTGAACATGAAATCCCAGATCTACATACTAAAAAAGTGTTTCTGAATTGGATTTCAATCATGAGGTTGAGTACACATGTAAGGATTTTATTTATTTATTGAAATTGCAACAGAAACATTAATATCATAGACTAAATTTGGGGCTTTAGATTTCCGGCTTCCTTTTCTAATACATGGTTTATTTTGCTTCTCAATGTACGATTATTGGTCCAGCCATTATATTAAAATGGGAGCAGGAAATGAATGGTCAGGCTTGATGTAAATGTATTGAAGGTTCACCCTTGTGTCTTCTCTTTGTGATATATATCTTTTAAAACATCTGTCTTGTGCTAAAATCATTTGAGCCAAGAACAGAGGACACTTTCTTCCACAACTACCTTATGCCCTCTGAATGCAGTTGTTGAGGATAAAAAGCATAATGTGAATTTGGACATGGATGGAGACATAAAGTGCATGAAGATTTTATTTCATTCACATTGGAAAATAGAACCTCAGCTGTAAAAGATGTCAACATTGTTGAGCAAACATCTTAAAATATACTTATTCCAAAGAAGAACTAAATTTGCCCTACACAGAAGGGAATAATTCTTTGTAAAATTAATTTTGATGTGAACACTCATAAACACTGTGGCTACGGAATGCTGCAGGGAATGTGGACACCTTACCCTTGCCACTCTAGTGATCAAACTTCCTGCTCTAATACATCAAGTTCTATTTTTAAGAGGATTGCTTCTGATTTAAGGAAGAAGGCATACAAGTAGTATAAGTAGTCTTACCTACAGGAGTCTCTATTCTCTTACACAGAAAGTATAATTTCTCCTGTTTTTGAGTTATATTGAATGCAATGCAGCACCTGTGAGACTGTGGAGGTCCCAGTGTTATCAGAGATGGAAATGTAGTCTACCTCAATGTAAATTATGTTAATGATAATGGAAAACACCCTCAAACGTTTCTACCAAGTTCAGTGTAGCCGTATGAGGGCAAAATCCTATCTTTATTTTTTGGAAATAGGTACTGACATATGCTAGTGGAGTCATTTGAGACTGAAAGTGTCACCTGTTTTCTGTGATAATACAGAGTGAAAGCTTGCGTAAGTTGTAGCGTATACTGTGCACATGGATAAATCCTTTGATTTCTATGAGCACTGATTAAAGCAGAAATTGATGCACTGTGCTTTACAGATGCTTTAATCCCTCTCCATTTGATCCTGAATTATTCATAGCATTGAAAGTAATGCTTGATGTAGCTAAAATTAATTACTAGTATTAATGAACTATTGGTTGATACGTAGTACCTTAAATATGCAGGTGGTTCTCAATGAAACAAAAACAGGTTTTAGAAACCAAACTCTCAAGATTTCTCTCAGGCTGAGGCAGACTGATCAAATTCGGACCAAATCTGTTTTTCCTCCCACATCTGCTCTCAGTTTACATGCAAGTACATGAATTTAAAATCAGCACAATTACGTATGTGTAACTGAGAACAGAATTTGGCCCTTCAGCTGCCTCTGCACCTCTCCTTTCTCATAAAATTTTATTTTTCTTAGCAAATGATTTAAATATGTTCAGTTATGCTCTTGTCCAATGTAGATATCTGCTCATTAGGCATCTGTGTTGTGGAATAAGCTGTGGATCAGCAGCTAAACATGAGAGTTTAAACAGATCCCTATAAATGTTAGTTTGTTTCAAGTCCAACAAAGATGTGGAGCTGTTCGTCTTCATTAAATAGCTGGTGTATCCCTGAGATTTTGGTGTTTAAATGGCATCATTTTCCATCCTACGCCTCATAATCTTCATATTGCACCTCTTCATTAAATATTACTTCCAGGCCATGATACTCTGCTTACTGTTATTTAATTTTCTTTTTTTTTTTCCCATTACAACTCTTTCTTCAGAGCCAAAACTGGATTGCTCTTACAGGCAAAATCTTGGTGAAACTTCTACTGAAATTGATGCAGACAGTAATTGGCTCTGTGTTTTCATTCAGATGACTCCTTTTACTGGCAGCTGGCACACATTTAGGAAAGCTATAGGCACCCTTGGTTTCTATGTTACTCCCACTGATTAAGTCTAAAAAAGGATCTCAGTGCTTGTCCTTCTGCAAGTATTTTGCTACTCTTTTTTGCTAAACCAATTTTTCTTATGAAAATCTTTCTACAAATGTTATATCTGTTAGCACTGTATTCCTTGTTGGTTCAAATGTGATGACTGGGTTACTTTTCAGAGCACCTTAAGTACAATATAAACAGTGTTTACACTATACATTCATGAAAAAAGAATAAATTTCCATGACGTTTATGCAAACTTCTGGTCTAGATTGTGTAAATTGCACATTCTTTGTGCACAAAGAATGGCCCTTATTATATTAGTGAAAATAATCAGAGCAGTTAAAAGGAAGAATTATTTATTCCAAATCCATGTCAATCTATAAGACATCAGAATTAAAGATGATAGTGTTTGGATCTTTGGGATTAGGTGGAGGGAAAAATAAAACATATGAATGTGACAAAAAGAACAAGTTAACCTTAAATTCCCTGCTGGCATCCTTAGCTTGCACATGTGTTTGGCAAACATGAAGTACTTGAAATATGAGACCTGGCAGTCTCATGGTGCCAGACATAGTTAGCATTAAAAATATTCTCCCAAATTATTAAAAGGTGCTCCAAAGCTGCTGCAAAAACAAAGAATTCCTAACATTGAAACATACTCTTTACACCAAGTATGTACGTGTTTCACTGTCCTTTAACAGTAAAAAAACATCAGATACATTCACTCACTGCGTACACATAATCCTCACAAAATGCAACTACCAAACATCTCCAGGTTGCAAAATCACTGGCAATATGGCTTTAAAAAACTTTCATTTACCCCCATTAGACCATCATATAGGCAATTGCTTCAGATTTTTGTGACCAACAAAGGCTCTCCATCTCTTGAATCCTCTGTGCTTTCTCTTGCCAGAATTTCTGCTTTTATATTAATCATAAGGAAGTGAATGGGGTCACCATTCATTCAATTTCTGTAATCTTACCAGCTGCTAAACTTCATTGTTAAACAAGGTATACATCTTACCTTATTTAAGTACTGCAATTACTTTTACTTTATTTCAAGTTTAGTTGATGTCACTTCAGATAGAATAAGGGTATCCATCCAGAATATGGTTATTACATGAAATGCTGAAGGTCACTTAGAGGTAAACTTTCCTACTGTGCACGGGATTTACGCACATACACAATACCATTTGTCTTCTGCAAGAATCGTATGGTTCAAGGGGAACTGCTGCTTAAATACTCAGGAAAAACGAGAAGGCTGAAAAGCTGTACTGATTTGAATGAAAATGTGCTCTAAAAAGTGGAAATCGGTAATTTGTGTCAAAACAGCCTTTTTTGTCAAAATCAATAAAAGGCTTCTTGACACCCTAATCAAATCATTGCTATACTCCATTAAAAATATTTTTTTAACTAAGAAAACTCAACATATTTTAATACTGAATGTGGAAATATTTAAAATGTTCAGAATTGTTACATGGCTCTTTATTATCTAATACTCATTACCTTAATGTTACGGGTTTTTTCCTCCTATGGGGTTTTTCAGCACTTTGATTTTATATTTTCCTTCAGAAAGTTACAAAAGAGAAGTTTGCCAGTGAAATGGGCAAGCTTGTCCCCAGCCAGCCTTCCTAATGTGTAAATAGAGATAGGCATGTTAGCTGACCTCCCAGTCTTACCGGTAATGTTCTACCTGCAACCACAGCAGGTAAAAAGCATGAGATCTCTCACATGCCTGTGCCATGAGACCCCTAGCACATTCCAGAAGAAGTTAGTAAGAATGGCATCAAACTACTAAACACTTACATTAGTCTAATCTAATGCTTCTAAGATCTGCACGAAGAAATACCATGAGTGTTTGATACATAGGTTGTTCATTGCGAAGCAGTGATACCTTTCTTTGGTGCTTTTGGTAACTGTAGCATACCTTCCTTAGGCTCAGTTAATTGGCTTTGGCTGTGTTATGTTCTGATTATTTTAGTTCACAGCTCTGCTCAGCTTGGTCTTCTTACGAATGGCTGCAGCTCTGTGAAAGAGAAGGTGGAGACTGTGCTAACTAAAGGCACTGATATCAGTATAGCTATGCTCTTATCGCTATGTTGTTTTCATAAGTTAGATTATGAATGTCCCTTGGGGAGACTGACTCCTCCAACTTCAGGGAATACATAAGTAAATGTTTACTTACTGAAGCTAAAACAATAGAAATTTATAAGTCGCCTTTTGTAGCAGGGCTGCAGTGCTGACTGGCCACAAAATTCTCAGGTTAGTGGACCACTGGTTGGGTGATTCCCAGAAGTATTTAATATAACCTGAAGTCATGTCATTTTGCTTGCCTGTACAAGTTGCTTTAACATTCCTGTAATGATGTGATCACCAGTACCGTACACTTAGGGTTGTGGTGATGTGTCAAAGTTTGAGTTATGTTCTTTCAAATTCTGAATAGAACAGTGTTCATTTCCACACATCAGCAGGAAGACTGCTCTCACCTTTGATTTCTAAGCACAGACAGGTTTTGAGACAGAGATCTGACATGGGGCTGACATTCATGAAAGAGAGGATAGATGTTTGATCATTCATTGTCTGTAACTGGCATTTTATAAGCACATGTTTCATATACAGACTACATCAATGGCTTGATGAACTTGACCTAGGTAAACCTGCCTCCTTTCATCCAAATATTTTGCTGTGTTTTCACAACTTTTTGTGCTGATAGATAACAAACTATAAGCTAGCACATTTCTACTTACTGTTATATTTTTCTGGGCATGTATTGTGGGATGTTTTTGAGCTGTGGCTAAAGGGAGGTTTTAGCTTATCACCAAAAGAAATGCTGCTTGCTCTGAAAGTTCCTACCATCTATAACATTAAGTAAATAAACTGTGCATGCCTAATTACTAAAAAGTGCAGCTTTATATTAAACTATTAAATGAGATTGCAGAGGCAGTATAGCAGCTCAGCTGTCTGATAGAAGCATTACAATCATGATCATCTGAGTTGATTGCCCCAGTGATGACATATGCTTGAAGCCATGCAGACCTGGAGTGTAGTGGAATTGTTAAGTCACAGCTTGAACCAGTGATTGAGCACCTGGTGGGAAGGCAGGGCCAACCCAGGGAAGCTCAGTGGATGCAATGCTTCTAAGTGTCCAGAAGGTTTGGAGCCAGGTTCCACCCCTTCCCAGACCTCATTTAAGGGCTGGCAGTGGAGGCAAAAGTATCCTTCTGGAGATCTTTGCGTATCTGAGGCCTTCTAAAGGAAAGTTTCTTTCCTTTATTTCTGTGATAACTGCTGTTGCATTTGAGAGAATGCTGAGACTTTTGAGACTTGTTGCAGCCTGGGATCTTGCTGCTCTGCTGTTATTGTTGTGCTTTCTATTCCGTTACATGGAGTAAAGCGGGTTGAGGGCACTTTCATAAAGTAGTGCTGTATCTCTCTTCTGCTCAGATGCTCTCTGTCAGGTAAGTTGAGATGAAAAATATTGATGATTACTGCTCATCAACAGCACCTTTAGCATCTAAACCTGGGCACTGGAAAACAACCAATTGCCCATGTTTTGCATTATAATGAGGGTCAAATGAACAGTAGTGTGTGTTGTTTTTATACAAAACAAAAACAAACAAATAAACAAAAAACCCTCTGAAAACATCTGCCTATGCTTCCAAGGCCTGTAGTGCTTTTTCTTTAAATCTGCAAAATTAGTTCTAAGAGTCAGCCAGTGTCTACATGATTAAAACACTTTTTTTTTTTTCCAATATTTTTCAAAAGAACATGGTACAACGATTTATGGAAGTGCACCATTTGTCCTCTGTTCTTAAAAGAAACTGAACATGCTCGAGGGAGCAATGAAATCTCTGTTACAGTAACAGCACTGGCTATAACCCAGCAAATTCTTCCCTGTTTGTCATTCTGCTTCCCCTATGCCAGTAACAAATATAGTAGAAACAACTTATCAGATGAGCATGCGTTTCCTACCTCAGGAAACTTCTAAAAGTTATGGCTGCCGTATATTGCTCAGCATATTGATCATGGCTGGCTGTATGTTAGCAGTGACCAGCTGCAATCTGCTTTTGATCACTCATTCTTCCTAATTGCTTAATATTTTGAAGATCAGTTTGAGCCAGACATAGCAGGACTACCTGTGCACAGGCTGTCAGAGATGGCTTGCATGGAAAATAATAGTTAAGCATCAAACTTAGTGATATAAAGTTTTCAGAGTGCAGGCAAATAAGTGAAGACTTTTATGTCTCCATCTCTGGCAGAGTGATAGGCTGGTGTCAAATTAGACACAGGTTAAGGGAGGAGGTAGGATATTTGTCACCTAGTGAATGCATGTCTCACATAAATTATTAGGATCTTTTCTGTACGTGACTGATTACAAAGAAAATATAATCAGCTCTATAGAAAGATATACAAAATAGTATCTAGATTTCCTTTTACTGCATTTTACATTTGTAAATCTCTTTAAGATTGTTAAGCATCTGTTATGAGGGTAATCTAAGATGTTACTAGTTTAATTGGCAAGGAGCCAGAACGTAATATGTGTAAAAGTAGTTGGTGGTCTCTTCAATTTAAAATTTCTTAAACCCTCCTGCTTGGTGTTGAGCATTGTAGAGAGGTTAAGTCTTACCTAGGAACTGAATTTTGAGGGCAGGTCCACAACAAAGGAATCGTGAAATACCTCTACTGCTTCCTCTTAATTCAATGACAGACTCTCAGACTCTGTGGAAATAGTTAGTTTTTAAGACCAGTCTGCCTTTAATTATGCCAATAAACTCTGTATGTCTATCAGTCTATTAGGGAAAACATTGCTGGCATTGCTTTTAACACAATGTTTTTAATTTGCTTAAAGGATAGGAAAATGGAGTTAAAACAGTTGTCCTCAAAAAAGGACTTAAAGGATGAAAAAATAAGTGCTGGGTTTGCCAGTGGCTAAGAATGGATTTTCAGCAGTCTGACACAAGATTTTCCTTATTTTCCTGCCAAAATAATGCAATGAAATGTAGAAACATAAATGAAACACATGCTAAAAGTAACAGGTCATGGGCCACATCCTTGAATTCCTATTAGTACCCAATAACTACATAAAACTGAGCACTGTAGACATGGAGTCCTTATGAGCTTGCTACAATGTACAGGAAGTCACATACAGAGTTTGGGGCTTCTTAGAGGGGAAAAATGAGCACAAAGGGTCCACTCTCAATGAAAGCATAATACAGGTCCCTACATAAGTCAGACACAACAAAAACTGTGTTCTTTGTCCTTGCTTTTCTTAGCTGAGAATCCTCTGTTGGCTGGACACACACTCAGAGTTTTGGGAGTCTTATCTTCACATCTTTATTCTGGGAGAAGGATGGGAAACATTCGCCCAGCTGCCTGCTTTGCTTTCCTGCTGCAGGGCTTTCAGGGCTAGTTCAGAATAGGTCTGTGCATCCTATGTGTGGTATGGGAAGTTCAATGGAGAAGGAGGGGAGGGAGCACGTACTCCCCGAGAGGTCATTTTGCTACTCATGGACAGAGCTTACTGTTTCCAGCATGGTCTAAGCCTTCTGCTACCCAACCTACATCCAACCTGGGTTTCATCCTGGAGAAAGTCTTTGTCTCAAAGACAAACTCTGATGTTCATAAACAACCATTACCAGATAACTTTTACCAACTTACAGGGCAAGAAATTGAGTATCTGAGCACTCAAGGCCCAGCACAATTTAAGCTTACTGCTTGTTCTTTCTCTTCCTCAGTTGTTTATCTTTTTTTTCATTATAGCTATTCCCTTTTCTTCTTATGTTTCTGATATATTAAAAATCTTGTGCTCCACTGTGATTTCAGGAATTTTTCTGTTTAAAACTTGGTTTATCATTCAGTAAATAATTCTCAAGAGTTTGATGTTTTGCCTTAGCATAGGCTGAGTATGCAAATGATGTGGTGTGTTAACATTTCAGAAAATACGATTTCTAGAGGGAACCTCTTGAATGTTGTGTCTCTTGGAAGCTTATTCTGTTTGACACTAGTAAAAGGCAAAGGTCCCAGTTAAAATAAAAAAGACAGTTGTTTACATAAGCAGATCGTAGTTACTTTAATTATTGCTTTTGGCAGGATCCTAGAAGTTTAATCTTTCCTAAATCCCACAGCAATGTCTGCTGGCTAAGTGATTTAGTTACAATGAAAAAATATCCAGCCACTGCCTAACCTAACAGCAGCCTACACTACAGCAGTGTTACCCGAGATAGTTTCACTTGGATGAAACGGAAAGATTGTTCTCATTTACTAATTCAGTTAGAAGCCTAAGGAACATGAGATACATATAAATCTAATTTCTTCAGCACACTAATTCAAATAGACTTTAGGTCTTTGACTTTTCAAGAACTTATTTATGTTTCCTTATGTCCGTCAGTTGTTGCAACATTATTTGCTCAGTTACCTCTTTGGGGAGGCCAGTTTTGTATGAACAAAAAATAATACATTCACAATATGGGCAAAGTGGCAAAAATGACCTGTCAATTGGGAAGGAACTACTCCAGCATGCATTTAAGTATATTTCACTGTAATGGAATTTCTACATCATCAGCCTATTCTTGAAAATACAGTGCAAAATATCAGAAAGCATGGATAGGTTGTCTTTTCTGGGGCAACTGGTGAGTGTTGGCTAAAGCTGGGCCATCACCTGAGCTCCAGCTCCAATACCAATGGTCAAAAGGAAATTCCTTTGCGCTTCTGTGACATTTCTTTAAAACTCTAACTTATTACTTTGAAAATCTATTTTAACTACAAAGTTAGCTGGAACATTTAATTTTTCTTGCATGAGGAGTAACTTAACATCATCAATGAACGATACTTTTCTCTTGAACTTTTTCACCTTGCCAACCTTTCTTTTTCTCTTAGCCTTTTCAGATTTAGTGGCCACACCACCAAAGCACCCAACCATTCAATCGGCAACTGCCTGTAACTGAGCCACATTCATTACAAGGGCTAGCACTGAGAGCAGCTGGTCTATATCCATCTAGGTTACACTGAGATCATATATCCTCACTAAATAAGAATTTTATTACTTTAATATTAAGAAGTAGACATCAGAAAAAAAGCAAATATCTGCAGAATATTTTATAATAATTCTCTGTGAAGAGCCTTTACTCAAAGAATGACTTAACCACCTCCTTCAGTGTTAGAGTGCTAAGAATCTTTCCATTTTTGGAAGCCCCTTTTAAACACAAGACATAGAACTTATCAGTTGTGATAACTGAAGATAGTTCATAACATATATATATATATTTAATTTCAAAACTGGTGTACAATATGGTACATTTTGCGGAAGTAGGGATCTCAGCAGTATTCAGTAGAAATTATGGTTTGGATTAAGCTACTAAGTGACTTAGAGCTACTGATTTTTTTGTTTTGTTTTTAACTTTGATTGTTTATTTTACTCTTTCTATTATTTAGAATTGAGCAAGGCAGCCCATAAATATCTTATTTTTTTCCCCCAGTACATGTTGTGTTAGTGAATGCTCTTGAATCATTTTAGTGAACCCCGGCATAAGAATCCTAAAGGATAGAGGAAATATATTCCAGATACAATCCTATAACAAGAATTCATACTTTGTGTCAGAAATGATGTTGAAGATAGTGTTAACATCCTTTTTGGTAAGAGAAAAGGAGAATGTGTATGGAGGTTAAAGAGAATAAATAAAATGGACTAAGCTTTTTCTTTCACATTAAAAATTGAATCTAACTCTTTTCAAAATGCCTTTTGGGCTATTGGATATAGATCTCCTGACAGCTGCAGATGTAGACATAGCAGTATTAGAAAAATACAGTTTTTTCTTCCAAAGTTCAAGACCTGAGCACTGCCTAAAAAGGGAGACATGCCTTCAAGCATTGAACTTTTGATATTCTTCTGACTTTAATGCATACCAACACTTGGAGTTCAAAGAATGGATTTAGTTACCCAAGGAAAAAAAACAACATTAATTTCAACCATGATTATGTAACAGTGAGCAATATAACGTAACTTTTACTTGGGAAACCTTGAAAACGCCTGTCTGTAATGCTTTTCCTTTTGGAGTGAAGTGGTGTAGGGACAAAAGATTGTTATTTTCAATCTTCTGAAACATTTCAAAGTGAGCAAACATTTCTGAAATGTAAAAGCAGAGATCTCTAGCAGGTAGCAACATGAATGCCTTCAACCACCTATACTGTGTACTTCCACACTGAGAGTGATGGCTATCTACCCATACATATATATCAGTCCAGACATATAGCCACTCATTTTATCTGGGTCATTGTTGAGGTGCTCTGTGCAAGGCTGGAGCCAGAGGTGCATTTCTGGGGCTGGCAGGGGAGTAGACTAGTGTTCAGTCTATTTTGGGAAAAATTTGAGGCTGCCCTGTGTTTCAGTCAGCATCAACTCTGCTAAGATTGCAGTTGTATGCTTTTGTCCAGATGAAATGCATGTTGGGTTTGTTTTTTCTTGTTCTCAGGAGACCACTTTCAGGCAGCCCAAATCTCTGATGCAGCACGTGAAGCAGTCACAGAAAGACTAGAGCTTCACAGGGAAGTGCATTGGCCCTCCTTTTTCTCAGTAGTGGTACAGATTGTTGTAATATTGATAAGGCTGCAGAAGTAGAACCTTAAAAATAACTTCTTCTGCAACCCAGAATTTGAGAAGATGATCTTTCTTTTAAAAAACGAGGCCGTTGAAGGACTACCAGGTCTGACTGTAACCAGCAAGCATTTTTGTAGAACAGAAATGAGTTAATGAGTTTTTATCCAGCCTGGCAAACAAAGCTAGGCCTACAGAAGACCATTACGCAGTAATGATGTCGCCTCAATGGTGTGGAATATGTAAGTAAGCCTCATTGTTGAGAAAAATGCCACATCATTATCACTTTATCTAGAAATTGTCCTAAACTCAGAAAACTGTCCTTAACTCAGAAAAGAAGAAAGACATTTTTAGTGTTTTATAGTTGCATTTATAGTGCTTAATCTTGGAAAATGAAAACAACGACAAAAACAAACAAAACACCAAACCAAAGCATTCTTCCTGGCAGTAAGTGAGGGAAAGTTTTAAAACAGGAATGTGCAATTCACTCTCCCTTTTGGGCATGCAAATATTATTGAGAAGGGTCAGAGTGTGGCCCATTCACTCAGAAGTACTAAATCCTGTTTAATCCTTATTTCTATGAGTGCAAATATCTTCCTTTGGAAGAAAACAATGGTAAAAAATATGTGATTTACCAAAGATTGAATGGACTACTTATCTAATGTAAGATGTTTTCAGGTTCTGAATTACAGTAAAGCCTTTGTTTTGCTGAATCCAATTGATTTCAGGTGAACTAGTTAAAGTCTCATTTTGTTTTAAAAAACAGTTATCTAAAATATGCTTAATATTTGACACGTGGAGGCTGCAAGGGAGCTTGAATATAAAGCAAACAGAGCTTGGCGTCCAGCTGGACCACTGACCCTGCTGGCCACATTTGCAGTTATAATTAGGTTCCTTTTTGCTCATTTGGCAACATACTGGGTGTTGAAGTCTGCTTTTTCTCTCAGCATCTTTCTCCAAGTTACTAAAGACATAGGGCTCTGCTCCAGCTTTGACTCCAGGTCTCTCACATGTGGCTCTCACTGGTTTGCCATGTGTTCTTCACTGGTTGTCAGTACCTGTGTAGCAGAAACCCAAAGTCCCTGAACATGTCAGCCAAAACCTGGATGAAAGCCACTGGTTTCCATAATGCTGGTTCTTAATCTACTCTGGAGTTGGGCAAATAACTTCTCTTTTCCTTGGTTTTCTGATCAATTAAAGGAGTACGTTAGTGTACGTAGTTTTGGAGATAAACACATGAGTTGTGAGGAAAAATGTTTTATCTCAGCACCTTGAAAGATGACTCCAGCTTCAGACATTGGCTCTTACCTGTCTAGCTACACAGAGTTAATAAAAATAACTTTTCTGGCACCAGAGGCCAGAAATTGATATGGCCTGACCTTCCTGTAACTTTTTATCCCACTTTGGAAATACCTATCTAGTCTATTTATTCTTCTTTATGTATCTATTATTGTTTATTATTATTCCTGATCATTTCTTTTATATCAAGTGGACTTAGACTTCAAAAAAGAGAGGAAATAAGCATTTTCTTATTTTCAGATAAGAAGTGCTAAATCCAAAAGTATGCAGTGAAGCCTTTTGTGGAAATATCTCACTATGTATTTATTTGTATATGCACATTTAGGCGTATAGACATAAGATTATAGGAAAATTATTGACACAGTGATATAAGACAAATGAACATCCAGGCCTTCATATGGCCCTCATATTTATATTTTCATATACTTAAAAGTTACAGATGTGTACTGTTTCTTGTTGAAATGCAATTTGCTTTTATAAATACCTGTGATTTTTAATTCTTAGTGAATGAGGCAAAAGTATAAACAGAAAGTTCCAGAAATATTTCCCCAGTAATTTCCTCATTTTTTTGGCAATTTAAACCAATACAGCGTAAGAGTAATGAATTCCTGAAGCATGTTATTCACGGTTGTTTTGAATCATAACAGGTTGGTTGTCTCTAAGTGCATTATCATTACGTTCCTGTCTTATTATGGCATCAATGCTAATTGATGCCATAATCTCAAGTGTTTGGAACAGGGAGAGTGAAGTCATTACCTAGAGTTAAGGAGTGTTTCACTGGACCAAAGCCACTATATTTAGCATTGTATCTGGTTTGCTAAAACTTCTTCCCTTAAAAAAAACAACAAACAAACAACAAAAAACTGCATAAAAACTAAAAGAGTTTTGATTTGGCAAGGAGGCTGAGAGCAAGTAGAATTTCTAGTGAGAGCATGTCTCTGTGCATAGATTAGTCTAGAGAGTAGGTTTTACTCTCCTCTTGGAAGACAGAAGTTTAAATTACATCTCTCTTTTTTTCTTTTTCCCCACAAAGACTGTCTCAACTCACTGTGAATTGAAACAGTGTGGATTTCTAGTACAGAATTCTCAAACACCAAGTTTACAATAGAAGAGATTTCAAGACACAGTTTCTGCGTGACAAAGAATTGTCATGCATGTCTATCTATAATTTGCAAACCTTAGCCAACAATGAAAACAGGAGCTCTAAAACAGAAATCACACATTAAAGCAATACTGTGGTAAGGTAATTACTAACAAAAACATGGTTTGTAAAATGATTGTTTTTGTCATTGTTTATTAAGAAACTACTTTTCGTCAGTCTTACTTATTCTTTTACAGAGATAGACAGACCTATCTGGAAAAGACAAAGGAGATCACTAGGTGATTCTACAGGTAAGTCTAAAGTATATGCATGACTTTCAAAGGAATTTTGAAATAACTTCGGAATAACTTACGAAATTCAACATGTATAGGTTCAGTATGAAATATCTTCAACATACCAAACCAGAAAGTTTTAGCAAAATGTTTTCTTTGGAGATAGTTCTCAGAGCCTAAAACATATTAATTAACGTATTTTGGGTGCCACTTCAGATCCCTGTCTTTGGAGCAGATAAATCCGTGGTGTGCCCTTGTGGCCAAGAAGAGCCATGGTATCCCGGGGTGCGTTAAAAAGAGCATGAATAGCAGGTCAAGGGAGGTGATCTTTCCCCTCAACCTCTACCCTAGTGAGGCCACATCTGGATTTCTGTGTCCAATTCTGGGATCCTCAGATCAAGAAGGATAGGGAACTTCTAGTGGAAGTCCAGTGGGTGGCCACAAAGATCAGTGTGGACCTGGAGCATCTCCCTTATGAGGAAAGGCTGTGAGACCTGGGACTGTTCAGCCTGGAGAAAACTGAGAAGGGATCTTATCAGTGCCTACTATTATCTATAGGATGGGATGCCCACTGGCAGAACAAGGGGTGATGAGCACAAACTGGAACACAGAAAGTTTCACGAGAACATGAGAAAAAACATCTTTACTTTAAGAGTGATAGGGCTCTGGAACAAGCTGCCCAGAGAGGTTATGGTGTCTCCTTCTCTGGAGTTACTCAAAACCACCTGGGTGCTTTCCTATGTAATGTACTGTAGGGAACCCACTATAGCAGGGGGTTGGACTAGGTGATCTTGAGAGGTCCCTTCCAACCCTTACAATTTTGTGATTTTTTTTTGTTGACAAGAAAGCTGGTTTCAGTAGCAGTGAATAAGAGAAGTTTACAGTTCATTGATTTAATCTAGTTGGGATGTAAATGACATTTAAAGAAAAAAAATACAAAACAGAACAGAGAAAAAAACCCCAAAACTCAGAATATTTTTTACAAACTAGAGTATTACTTCCAAGTACTTCTACTACTGAGCTATTTCTTGTTCTAGTGGTTTCAGCAGTCAAGAAAATTCAGTAAAAACTTCAAAAATAACTTCAGTCAGAAGGTTCAGTAAGAGCCCATCAACCACCTTACACAAATGAAGACGCAGAGTGTGGTATAGTTCAAGTCACTTAGCAGAACCAATTTAAAAGTTTTGCAGAAGACAGATTGGAAACTGCAGATCACGTTGCCATTTTCTGATGTGATTTCTAGCTGGCCCCTGATAACTCAAAACTGTAGAACTTAATGACAATGTCAAGAAAACCTGTTTTACCCAGTTATTTTCACAAGAAAATAGCAGTCATAGCAGCAAAGCAATATTGTGGCTAATGCTGTTTTGGTTGTAGTGATGTTGTGGTAGGAAGTGGGTGTCAAGTTCTCTTGGCAACAAATGGGGGATAAATGACACATTGAGTCATCAATGAATCATTATTAGATTTTTGCTGATTTTTAGCTTTTGTTTCCAGATTCTAAAATTATACTGGTTTTAAGATGGTCCATGAAGATGAACACTTAACAACCTTCACAAGTGTGTGCTAGTAGTCAGATTACTAGTAGATCTCCTAATGCTATGAAAACAGGAATTTTAAATACATTTTTTACTTCTTTCAGCTAAAATCATTCAGCATTAAAGGATGCCCTTTTTCTTGGTAGGAAAAAAAACAAAACAGAAAATGAAGGTAAAAGTATGAACTTTTGGTGGCCAGCAGCAGAACCGCTGAGTTTAGTACAGTTCAGGGAAGTCTGGATTTCACTCGCTAAGCTTACAGGAGCTCACACCCTGCAAGCACATGCTGTACAACATACCATACAGAAAAATGGATTACTCTCTTTTACTGTGGAAAAAATATGGATTTCTATAATCAATCAATATAAAATGATAGCGTATTCTAATGTGAACAGGTAGGAACTCCCTCAAATTTAGATAGTGCCACAACTGAAAGCAGGAAATAACAGGTTGCTAAAGAGAACACTGAGGCTATCTACTTAGTGTGTGTGTGTTTACATATAAATATATAGGTTCATTATGTATGTATAGAGTCATTATCAACCTCAATAACCATAAGGAAAAGTGAAGCCCAAAATTCCCCATTGGTAAAGCCCCAGGCAACTGTGCCTGAAATTAGTGGGTAAGGGTGAAGTTATGTTGACTGAAAGGCTGAGTAAGGAAGCTTGACTTTGGTCAGCTGCCTAAATTTTTGCTGATTCCTGATATATACCACCAGCCACTGGGTGTAGCATTTTTGTACATTATGGAGCTTCAGCTGTCCTAGAAATTACACCACTGCAGCTTCATCTGTTACTTTTCTTGAACTACTGGGATTAGTTCTCCCAATAGCAGATAACTCCTCCATGTGTTATAGGCATCTAAATCTTCACAGAGCTGGATTAACAAAAAACCAGAATGTCTGTTTATGCTGCAGACTCCAGTTCTATTTCTATCAGTAACAGTACTGTAAGTACTATTTTTCCCCATGTATTTAAGGTCTAATAACTGTTTATTGCTAAATCTATCTATTAGAAGATAGATCTCACCTTGTCTAAATTGAATAAATATTTTAGGATACATTCACAGTTCAGAGAGCAACATAAACTAGCTACTTCCAGTGACTTTTACAGCTGATTTTTCAAAAGATTAAAATTATATGGACATAAAGCTGTGATTTTTTTGCATGTATGTATGAAGACGTGCCTCTTACCAGGATGTAGACACCTGCTTCCTAGGCACAAACATGATCCAGCATTGGATGGATCGGAAGCTGAATTCAAACGCTATCACCCTGAAAAGGCAGATACATTCAACCTACAGCTAAAATTGTCATTTTGGCATCTGGGCTACAGCTTATACAATAATCTAGTGTTGTAACTGTATCACTGAATAAGTGACATGGGTTCCAGGCTTTATTGTAGCCTATGAAGGACTTACCTCACACCTTAGAAGACTGTCCAAACTATCAGGCCCTAGCACAATTTCTTCATCTTTCCATTTTTTCCTTTTAAACTAGACCAGAAGTGCTTGTGGAAAATCGTAGGAAATCAATTAGGGTCCTCAATGTTGAGGAAGGATGAGAGGAAGAAACTGGAGTTCGTATGCTCTGATTCTATTCCCCAGACTTTTTCTTTTTAAGTGTAATAATGTAAAACGTATTTGAGAGAGCTATTTTGAAAAACATGTTCTGCCCTTCTCTGTTCCCCTTCAGCAAAACTTCTCTAATAATTTATTAGCATTTGTTAGCTTACTATAGAAACAGGCTGTGCTTATGCTGTTTTCTTTACATATTCACTCTCAGAAGAAAGCTAGGCAAGATGGCCGATGTACAGGTTGACATGCCTAAAATTTATTTTTATGTCTTTAGTTATCTATCAAAAATTAAGTGGGGTTCTTTAAAATTGTCTGTATGCTCAAAGAGATAGAAAAAAAAATGGGATATGTGGATTGGGTCTTCCTTCTTGGGTCTCCATTCACAGACTGTACAGGGAATGTAAGCACCTGTACTGAGACACTTCCCTTTCCTGGGATGAGGAAACTAAGACAGTGTTAAGACAGAACTGAAATGAGACCCTGAGTTAGGAGCTGGCTTTCACCCTAACAGTTTTTGCTGAAGGTGCCCAGAGCTGGTGGGAGTGGTTGGCACTGTCTGTCTCACCACTCCAGTGTAGTTCAGAACTACGCAGGAGTATTGAACAGTCCCAGTCTGAGCCAAAGTAAAGTTTCACTTACTCTGGTACAATCGTAAGAAAAATCCTGTAAGATTTGGTGGCTAAACCCAAACATTTGTATTCAGCATTTACATATTGTTAAATATAGTAAGTGCTTATCCAGACGCTTAAATTTCAGAAGTACAGTTTCTGCTTTTACAGACTAATCCGTCTCTAAAATAGTATCTTTCTGTTGTGATATTTTGCAACATATTGTTCTAATTTTTTTGCTTCTACTTCCTCAATTAAGGAGCAAAATAAAAAATGATACCTTGGGAGATTAGGAAGTTATTAAGAAGAGAAACTTACTCAGAAAAGGAACTTCTTGTTTCTTGTAGATGCTAAACTCAGACAGAAGACATCTAATTTTTTCTTCTTGGCTACATCATATCTGTACATTATAGTATTCTTTATTTTCCACTACAGGAACTAACTGAACATTGTCCTTATGTTTATCCTCTTCAAACAAAGCCCTATACAGACTTCTCCAGACAGATGTTTTTATTTTACAGTTGCCACCTCTACAGTTTCACCTGGACAGATTCTCTTCAGTATTTCATCAGTGCCTCAGGTGGAGATCATTTGCTATGATTTCAAAGTTATTACTCTTTCAGTTTGCAGATGAGAGAGAACAGATAAGCTATTAATGTCCCTGAAGGGAAATTATTTTCTCTTGTACCAGCAATGAGTCAGCAACATGTTATGATGTATGTGATCATCTAATTGCAGGAATTTTCAGACAACTGTACACAGGGTGTTAACTTGTTTGCTGTGTTTTATCTATTTCTTATTGAATTACTGCATTTAAAAAATCCTTCTGTCTTGAAAGAACAGCATAACAAAATTGTATGAGAAAACAGAAGAGTAGTTTTTGTGTGTAGTGTAAAAGAATTTAATTCATTTTACCCAAGCTTTGACATATCTTTACTCTCTAAATTTATTTATAGTTACACACGTCTGCTGTGTGTTTTAATTCAGGTTGTTTTTTTTTTTTTTTTTTTTTTCCTTCCTGTTCTTTCTACCTGGCACCTCTCAGGGCACCATGGAAGGTGAGCACGGCCTCCATGTCCAGCATCACCATGGAGAACCCAGTGCAGAAGAGGGCCCAGCTCTGGTGCCACTGAGGTTTGAGATCTACAAGGTTCTTTTCCTCTCTCTTCTTGGAATTTTAGGGAAGCAGACAAATATCTAGCAGAGTGCCCAGCTTTCATGTATATCCATAAGAACCAAATTGGGCACTTTCATCCATTCAGATAATGTTCCCAGATTTGGTTACTGTTTCTCCTGTAATGAATGACTGGCTTTTCACCTTCATGTTTTATCCTTATCTTCATTTCACACTTCCTTTTCTATCCTTTTCCCTTTAACACTTTTCAAAACTCTTCCTCCTCCCCTCATTTAATTTAGCTCTTTCTAATCAGTACAGAAACTAACGTGAAAGTGCAGCTTTCACACAGCACAAACAGTTTTTTTTGCTAGTTCCTCTAACTCTACCTTGGGTCTTCCCTTCCTCTGTGTTTTTGGTAAGCTTTACAGGAAGTCTGTATCTGTATTTGTATAGGTGCTAGACAGAGTGAAGCAGGGCTTCACTCTTTGATAGCCCTCAGGCACGATCAAATAGTGTCATAATATATCTTAAAATTGATGGCTATACTTTGATGACAGAGAAACTTGTATGCAAGATGAGTTTCATTCATCTTTCTACTTTCCTATTAGACCAACATGCAAGCTTTCAAGCTAAGATTTTCTATCTGAATCCACATTATCATATGTTTATCAGGCTGATATTTAAACCTTCATTTTGAGGCTGTTTTATTTTGTCTAGTTAATGACCAAATTAAAATCAGGCACACAGTGCAATTAGACATGCATGTTAAAGTACTGCACAGTAGCAGAAGCAAAGCAGATCTTTGCAGAAGAGCCTTTAACCTGTGACATAAACAAAACAATGTGGTGTAATTTTGTCAGTGTTATATTGTATTTATTAGTATTTACCTTCAATTTTAGATGCTTGATGACAGAAACTGAATTTATTTGGGGAAGAGGACTGTTTCTTATCTCTCGTATAGCAAAAGAAAGCATGGTTCATCTGCCTTATCTTCACTTTTTAACATTATTCACTGAGGAAAGTAGGAAAAATGCTTGGCCAACACTTTTTGAAAAGTGCTTATGTTTTGAAAAGTTATGAATCAACGCATATGTCTGAATCAACTACATTTTACAAACCTGCCACAGGACCTATCAGTTAAGCAGTTATAAAGGATTAGTCTCATACTGTAAATATAGCCCTTGAACTACACTTACTGTTACTGCAATACTGTAGTAAGTAAGCCTTTAAAAATGGAGATGGAGTAGTGGCTAGAAGAGGAGCTGGGAGAGGGGGAAGAGGTGGAGATTATCTGTGAAAAGTTACCTACTGGCTGTACTGTGCAGATGTCGCTAAAAGAAATGACAGAAAAAAAAAAAAAAAAAAAAAAAAAAGGAGGAATGGAATTTCCTTCAACTCTGTGAGACAGAATAAGCACATTTATTTAGGCCATGCTTGAATCTGAGTTACTTCAATATGAATTAAATTACCTTCACTGACTGGAGTGGAACAAAGAGCACAAAGGCACAAAAAAGGGGAGCAGCAGCTGAACCTGGCCATGGCATGCACTTAACTGTTACTGGGAACATCCTCGGCTTTATCAGGAAGTTCAGTGAAAGTCTTAGACAGGTTTGCTTAGTGAAATCGTAACTGGTTCATGAATTTTCTCTTTACCTATCTAACAAGTTATACCTCAACTTCCCTTCTGAGATATGAAAGAAAACAGAGGAACTGGGAAAATTTTTCTTAAGTGAGAGAAGTTTGTTGGGAGCTCAGCAAATTAAGTTAAAGCCTTCACCTCTTACTGAAAAACCCATGACAATTTAGGAACATCTAGAAAAAATTTACTATTTACTCTTTTATTTTTTCATTTTCCCCCAAGGCATTGTGAACATGTCCTTTAGGTACATTTGTAAAACTTGTTGTCTTTTGTAATCAGTTTTCATTCTTTGTATTTAAACTTCAGGGAGGAAAACTTCTCTTCAAGGGAAGAGTTAGGCTTAAAACAACAAAGAAGTAGGTGGACTGCTTATTTTAGATAAAAGAGTATATACTTGAAAGTAATTTGCTTTGTCTGTTTTTGTTGCTCATGTCAGATCTATTTACTTCACCTGCAGGAGTAATCTGGCTTCAGTTATTTCCACACTTTGGGTTGAAATTCCATCAAAAGACAAAAATACAGATGTGTCTAGTACAACTTCAAACTTTCTAATAGGCTCAGTAAAGCAGTATTTCTTTCTTTTTTCTTTTTTCTTTCATAGAATCACAATGTGGGATTCTATGGACTTGCTGCAACAGCTCTGCATCCTTCTTTTGCTGGGATTCTCAGATGTGGACACAGTAGGCCATACAAAGCCTCATGATGGCAGAGCACGTCCTTCTCCCAGCTGGCCACTCCTCTTTTGATGCAGCCCAGGATACAATTGGCCTTTCAGGCTGGCTTTGTCCAGCTCTTTGCCTGCCAGGACCCCCTAGTCCTTTTCCACAGGGCTGCCTTCAACAAGTTCTTCTCCCAGTCTGTACATGCCTGAGACCTTGCACTTGGTCTTGTGGCACCTCAGTATGTTCACATGGGCCTACTTTTCGTGCCTGTCTAGGTCCCTCTGGATGGCATTCTTTCCTTCTGTTTTATTAGCTGTGCTACTCAGCTTGGTGTCACCTGCCAACTTGCTGACAGGGCACTCAATCCCACTGTCTGTGTCATTGAGGAAGATATTGAAGAGCACTGGTCCCAAGAGAGATACCTGGGGGCAGCATTCGTGACCAGCCTCCACCTGGACATAGAGCTATTGATGACAATTTGCATGTGTTCAGATTTCTAAAAGTGTTTATCTCACTGAGGACAAATGATTCAAATTTTCACAATTTAGGAAGGATATATTTATATAATAGCTTATTAAAATAAAAATATATATATTCATAACAATTTCTCTTAAGGATAAGGGTTAATTACTTATATTTTGCCAAAGTGTAAAGATGTGATAGCTATTTTAGGTTCTTAGTCTTAATCAGATCAAAACATCTTCCTATTTTTCTTCTTCCAGTGGAAATATTCCCTTTTAATGGACAATACAAACTCTTACTTCTTCACCATATAGTATTAAATCAATTAATTATTCTAAGTCATATTTTGTGTCACTGAGAAAGACAAACATCCCGATGTGTGGTTTTCTTTCAGTACTGTTGTCATGGAGTTAACTAGATCGATCTATGCCTGTGACAGGGGGGCAGTAGGCCCCTGCCTCCCCCGCCCCCAGCCCCACAAAATGGGAAGGAAGGAAGGGAAAAAAAAAACAGCGGCAACGATCTATGAAGGAAAACTTATTTTACTAACTATGATATTGGAATGCTGGATAACACAGTATAATACAATCTAATTGAAATTGAGACTAATGAATCAAATAAGATCATAGAGAAAGAGTTCCTGAGACCAAGTCAAACCTGAAAAGCTTGGAACGGCTAGGAAAGCACCCTCCAGCACCCACTGCCAGGCAGTAAGAGACTGCCCCACCCGGAAGGGCCAGATCCCATGACTTCTGTAATGTACAGGGATAGGTACCTGGAATTGGAGCATTAACACTTTAACTCTCAGTGCACTACATGATGTTATGATGCAGAATACTGAAAACCAAAAAAACATAAAACCATGACAACTATGTGCACAGATCTCCCTACGTGCATACAATATCTTGCTTCTCATAATTCTGGAGACTCTGATGACAAATTACCAGCCTTTCTTTCTTATCAGATGAGATTATATAAGGAATTTCATAATAAGGTAAAGCAGAATCTTGCCCAAAAGAGAATCTGAAAATTTTAATTTGATTTATACACTTCAGAGACCGCCAGACCTAGAATATGCTATGCTAAACCTCAGTGTTTCATGACAATTCACTTAAAACATTTCAGAATGTTCGGGTTTTTTTTCCAGTTTTTCAGAATTTCAGAATATTTGCTCACGGTGCCTGTCCTGGAGAGTGATAGACTTTGATGCTCTTTTCAGGATTCCCATGGTGGAAACCTGCTTCATCAAAGTCTTGCAGAAAAACCCAAGAAATTGGATATGCTCAAGTACAGAGTTAAGCTGATGGAGGTTGATACCACCATAGGAAATGGGTAGTACTGGTCATTTCAAAATAAAGAGGATTAATGTTATGTCCTATATCAAGCCCAAACATTTTGCAGAACCTATATCTAAAATAAGCATTTGAATTAGATGGAATAATTTCCACCATTGTTGGTTTCTTAACAACTATGCTATCTAAAGCATTAAACAACTGTTATAAATACATATATATATAAAAACAGACATACATTTTTATAAAGTAGAGATTCTTTTTCTTGAGTATCACCTGCTAAACCATTAATGTTTCACTAAATAAACCAGGAGAAAATCTAGTTCCTTTGGGCTTTATATTGCTACAAGTACTCCTTTTTTTTTTTTTTTTTTTTTTTTTTTTTTAATAAAACAATTGCTAGAAATCTATGGTTTGTTTTTACTTCAAAACTATATTATTAGTTACTTGTACTACCTAGTGATACTTCATCTTGACTGTCAGATTGCTGCATCACTTACTTCTGTGGTTAATTTTTACTAAAAGAAACCATCATTCGCTCCCCCAAGTTGTTTAAATTCGTATACCTGAATTATCAAGAAATACAGTCCCAATATCACAAAATTTCCCAAATTCTCTCTCTTCAAATACTGTGTCCTGCAGCTCCTTTCATTCTGTTCCAAGAAAGTGACTCATGACTCTTTATTAATCATGAAATATGTTAATCTAGTGACTACACTAAAAATGTGTTTTTCTCTTCTCCCCATAGCTTGAAGGAAATATCCCTGCCAAGTCACTATCTCTAACACTGATCTTGTACTAGTAGTGTACATGTAACCTGTTCATGACTGAATCTTTAAAGCCTGGCCAAATGGTATTTTTACATGTCAGTGTGGATCTAATTACATTTTCAATAGACTGCATCGTTAATTGCATGAATAATTGTAGTAATTTAAGATTAAATACTGATTTCATTTCAAAAATGAGGACAAAATCTCTTTCTGTCTGTAGACTGGATAGCATTTTGCCCTGTTCAGGCATAAGTTTATTGCTGGCATATGGCACATTTTAAAATTATTATTATTATTATTGTTGTTATTATTATGTGCTGTAATAATCTGAACTGGAAATAACTGTAATAACCTACACTGGAAGTAACCTGTTTTTGTGAATTTGATGGATAGGTTATTCCACTGTCAGGAATTAAACAGAGATATTGCAGTGTTAGCTTCAGATACATTCTCCCTGGTATCATCAAGGCCATGTCTGGAGAAGAAATTTGTGTTTGTATAGAGATGGTAAGTGGAGCAGTTCATACTCTTAGTTATGTTGTGCCCTCTGGCAAGCCTGCCAGGAGAGTGCTGTGCTTGTTTTGTGATGAGAAACCTCCTCCACATTCCAGCCTGAGCGTATCTATTGTTTTCAGATGCAAACAGATGTGTTCCTTACCTAAGGGAAGCTCTCAAAAATATGGAAGTAAAACAGAAGAAACTGATGTGAAACTACAACAGTATTTGACCTGTCTGCATGCATTAATAATCTCAACTTTAGCTGAAGGCAGAAGTATGTTATATTCAGTTTTATTTATTTGCTTAGTTTCTGCCCTACAGGGCACAAGAGCAATGGAGGATATGAGTATTAACTTCATGCTTTTAATTTAAATTAGCATTTTGTTAAATGTGTATGTGTTTATTATATCATTCCTAATGTTAAAGGCCAGATAGTTCAGGTTGGTGGAGCTGGTGAAAGAAGGGTAAACATTTATATTCTTTATTCTGACAAACCACCTTGTATTTCTCAGGCCAAATTTACAAAACTTCTGTTGACCAAACTATATATCCATAATAGCTCTTCCTAATAATTCTCATGTAGTGAATGAATTTTATTTTGGTGCATCTCTGCTGAAGGATAACAAAGCATTTATTCATCAACTCTTGAAGGTTTTTTTCGTTTGTTTGTCTGAGATTTTTAATTCTATTACTTTTCTGTCTGCAGTGTGCTGACCTGTCTTTCCTAGCCTTCACACTGATGCCTGTAGGATGTTCAGACACTTGTTACACTTTGGATGTCTGTGGGAGGTGAAACGACAGCTCACAAATGGGTCAGGGCTGCAGCTCCTTCGTGAACGCAAACGTGTAGAAGTTTGTGGGCATGCACCTTATCATATCTCTGTTTCAGCTACAGCAAAAACTGTATGAAGAAATCACAAAGTGCTAGTGTTGAGTGCCTAATACTAATATTCAGAAAAAGCATTGGAGGACAGCAGGATGAGGGTATGAGCAAAGAGAGAAAGGAAGTGTTCAGCACAGTGTAAGTGCAGAGATAGTGAAGAATTACTGAGATGAGGTGCAGTAAGCCAACACCTCATCTGCAGTACCTCATCTGCACAGCAGCACGTCACAGTATGACACTGTCTGACCAGCAGCTCTCCAGCACATAATGCTGTGCTGCTGCTGCTGTTTCCTTTGGTATCTGTGTTGTGCCAGAGTATAGGCAGATATCCTGGATTAGAGAACTCTCTACAAGGTTACTTTCATCCCACAACAATTTGCAAAATTAGAAGCTAGGATGCCACAAACCTTATTTAAAAGCAAAGATGTCTCAGACAAAGAAGAACTGTATATTCTTGCAAATAAGAATTTCTGAAATGAAAGTTTTCATGGGGTGGGATTTAGTGACTTTCATGCTGATATTTGAAACTGACGGGCCTCCATGAAAAACAGTCATGAATTTCTTCTAGATTTTCTAAAAGATTTTGACTTCAGACCCTGTGATTGAAAAAGTATTATTGAGGCAGCCATTAGCTTGATGTCTCCAATAATACAGACCCAGTTTTCAAAAACAGCATTTCAAAATGAAAATAACTCCTCAATGCATTCTCTGCATGCTGATTGACCTTTTTCAGAGAATCATGGAATCTCTTAGCTTAAAGACCATCTAGGTCCAGTTCATCTGTAGGGGAAGGATTGCCATCCACCAGATAAGGATTCCCAGGGCTCCATCCAACCCAGCCTTGATGCCTCCAGGAATTAAATAGGCTCTTTCTTGTTAACACTCTCCTGACTTCTCTATGGACATCTCTTTGTTTCTAACCTGTGTCTAGGCCCTGCCCTACAGCAAGCAGTATCACTAGTGAGACTCTGCAGGAAAAAATCTGTAGACTCTCATCACTGGAGAGTATCTACCTAAAGGAAAAAACAAATGGCATAAAATCAGAATTCTGTGATGCTGAAATTTACCTCCAGAGAAGCACAAAAAAGGCCAAATCTGGGAAATTTCATGTTCATCCTTTCCTGCAGGAATGACCAAAGCCAACTGTCTGACCAGCTGTGTGTGGTCCCTTTTGCTTAAACAAGAATTTTTATTCAGAACTACAGATTTATGTGACAAAATATGATGCCATTTTCTTGTTGCAGGCAGTCAATGACAGTAGCACCATTCAAGAGCGACAATAAATGATACTGATTTAGTTCTTTCTAATTATGCTTTCCAAATGATACTGAGAAATGTTTGAGTAGGGGCTTAAACTACTGTGGAGGAGATCCCATACGCAAAATCCTCTAAGGTACTTCTGACGTAGGGGTTTTGTCCAAAGGAAGGGCAGCAGAATGTACACTTTTTCACTTTGCCTAAGTCTCGATAGTAGAGATTTAGTGTGCCATTGGCTCCATTATTTTATACAGCATAAATTGTGTGTATTGTACAAAACTATATAAAGTCAGATACATTTTATTTCTTTATTTTTAAATTTAAGGGTATCAAATTGTCAGACTGGAAGCTGCTGTGTTTCCTCAATCCTGGAATGATGAAACTGTAGTGCTTCAAGGAGAAAAGGACAAGAATTTAAAAAAACGATATGGCAAAAATAATGGAGGCATTCAAAGAAATACCTGCTTAGAATATGGAAATTCACTTTTCTTAAATAATGTCAATTCCAAAAAAAATCAGTTTTAACATTAAAGGGCAAGTAATGTCTCAGATTTTAAAAAGTCGATGAGAAATAGTTTGAAATGAAATATAAACTAGAACTATGTGCAACAAAATGATAATTACTGGATCAAGACTCTTTTACTCAGATAGAAGAATTTAAGCAGCCTCATTCAGAAGTAAACTATAAAGTTTATTTTTTTCACAGAGCAAACAAAATTTCCTGTAGAAATTCTCAAGAATTATAATTATCATTATAGACAACTGATAGAGCATCTTTGTTCTATCATGATAGACTGCTATCTTTGTTCTCTATGTTATTTCTGAGTGTGCAGCATTTTTAAACCTTGGTTTTCATGCTACTGCAATGTGATTCATATCTTGTGGCTAAAATGATTGGCTTTTGTTTCCAAAATTTCTGCTGTGAGAAGACATCTGTTGAAATGAAGATAGTTTGTGGATGAAATATGTAAATTACAGCCTCCACCAGTAAGAGGATGTAACATCACAAGACATGTGACAACACTCTTCACACAGTTGCAGTAGAGTAGACACATCACCCACTGTATATGAGGAAACATTTTTTCTGCTTCGAAAAAAAGCTTTCATGTGATGCTTGCATGTGATGATGATTTGCATAATGTCCATGTTTTAGATATATATGTTACTCTTGTTGCAGATTCAATTGTCATTTAAAATGATATAATCACAAATACTCCTCCTCCATAAAATCTAATAATTTCTATTACAGAGTACAAAGACTCCTTTCTATAGCAAGAAACACTTGTTCAATGTGAAATCCAGCTTTAAGTCATAAGAGCAGAGGGTTTTTCCTATTCAAATATAGTTTATTGAGCTGTAATGGGAACTGTATGACATGTTAGAACAGGAGTACTCATTCACAGGAGCTACGTACTGCTGGTGGCGTCTCCCAAGCCTCAAACAGCATTTACGTAGCTAGACTATAAATCCATATTTTTGCACCTCTGTGCTTCTCTATCCTCTTTCTCAACTGAGGACAACTTTCAGAAAGAGCAGATCTCCATCCTTTCTGCTACCTGCTTCATAATGTCCACCAGATAGCCACCTTATATTCCTAACTCCTTGATAGCTTGGGGGATTCTATTAGATTCTCACCAGATTGGATCCTTACCTCATATATTTCTAACCTCATATTTCTAACCTCATATTTCTAACCATAAAACAGCCCAGTCCTGCACCACTGCTCAGAGCAAGTACTGCAGGAATCTACAGGTTGCCTAAATGGACATCCACACTGTGGGAGGTGCACAGCTGTTTCTCATGTTGTATATGTGTAAAATTTGTTTTGTTTGCTACTGATACAACACCAGCCTTCCTGTAGAAATGGTGTTCACACTACAGAGTGGATTCAGATGGGCTTCCTGGAATCATTCTGTGACTGAGTCAGTTCCGTCATTTTGTTTTGTAACATGGAAGGAAACATCCACAAAGTTCTGGTGTGAGAATTTTTGCATGAAATACTGTTATGTTGCTACAGACAGGCAAACCTTTCACTTGTGATGATTTTGTAATTCAGGCTGCTATAACTGGACTACTCTACTCTTGTATTTTCTCAGTAACTTAAAAATGTTTGTGTTTAATGCAAATAGAGGTTATAAAAGTATTAATACTCTTTTCTCTCATTTTTAGCGATCGCATCAGAAAGTTTTTTTTTAAAAAAACCTTTTTGTTTGTCATCATGGGCTCCTCAAACAGCTGCTATTACTTTCTCAGTTAAGGGCTGTGCCAGGCTCTTGGATGAATCAGAAACAGCATCAAAATGCTTTTATTTTCTAATTCAGTCCTGATTTTTGGTTACCAGAAAAATTTTGTCTGGCAATTGCTACCACATAAGAAATAGGTTACATTTCAGTCCTGCTTCCAGCACATAAACAACGCAGTACATCACTGACAGAATGAGAGAGAAAATAATCCCTCCGAGGTTTTTTAGCTGTCACATCACTAGGCAAATGTGGAAGAAAGGGGAAGAATGAGCTGTCTTTTCACTCACAAAAATTGCAAGCAGATCACCATGTAGGAGCTTGTATTTCTCCTCTCTGCCTAACACCTGTTTTATAGAAAAAGAGAAGCCCTCAACTTCACTACTGTCAAGACTCCACTGAAGGTATGCACTCCCACCTACCTGAAAGCCTGTCTGCAGCTATGCTGAAGAGGTTCTCAACCTGAGCAAAGAGAAAACTAGAAGCTCCTTACAGAATGCCCACATAGCTGTAATACTTCATACCAAAAGATTTTTTATTCTGTGTACACATATGGTCTTTAGTGACATATATTTTTTCCTCACTCTTATTGGGTGCTTTATTTAAAGAGCACAGATAAAAGCCAATAGCTTGGCTGTCATGTGAAAGAGTAAAAAGCATAGTAAATTGCTTTGAGATTATCGTTTGTTCCAGTGAAACCTGTCTGTTGTGGTTTTGATATGTTTAGCTGCATTGGGGAAAGCACTGTGTGCTCAGACAGATGATGATGGGAGGGAGAGCTCTGCTTCACTGCAGTGTTTACAGCTGGCAAAAACATGACAAATTTTCTGGTATCATTGCCTCCATTGGCTGTAGGCTATTTAAAACTGTATTAAATAATTATTTTACTTATTTAATCAAAAGGCTTATAAAGAATGAGAAATTTGTTTCTTGCAAAGTGAAAGTGAAGGGAAAAAAAAAAGTGGGGAAAAGGTATGATTTGTATTTACAGACCATTATCTTCCTGCCACAAATTTTTCATTTGAAAACCAGCTGGCAGATGTTTACCCATTTCCTAACCATCTCTAAAGGTAAAATCTCTGCAGCCTTAAACAAAGATAAACGATGAACTATCTACAGCAGATTGTGGTAGTCTAGTTCAGTAATAGTAAGCACCATATAAATCAAGTCTTCAGCAATGCCTATGTGTTTTCTAAGTCTAAACAACACAAAGACAAACCTCTATGAAATCTCTTTCAGTTTTAAATGGCTCCCTTCATATTCCTCACATGATCTATCCTGAGTGAATACTCAGATGGAAATAATGTGTTAGCTCCTAGCATAGTTCACATTTCACTATTAATAGCATTCCTCAGTAGTCACTAAGACTAGCTCTTCACCTGCTTTATTAGTTGTCCCAAGTGCTGCACTTCCACTGTCTAGGAGAGACAGATGATGGTGCAGTGTTTGCAGTGCACTTCACTCAAGACAACAACTAACTCATCTTGTCCATGCACATACATATGTAGCTGTCTTTTTTTCTTTAGTCTTCATTGTTTAACACAAATTCACAGCTCCTCTTAGCAAAAACTTACACTTCCTTCACAAGAAAAGAGAAAAATGGGGTGTTAGCTTGTCCACAGTGTGATAGCTTGTCCACAGGAAACCTCAGTGTTGTTTCTTAATTATAAAAATTTAAGAGCAAGCTACACTGTAAATTTTAGAGAATAAGAGACATAATATACATGCCCACATATCCCTATTGATTTTTAAAACTGATGTGAAAAGGTATTTCCACAGTTAAATGGTTAATATGACAGATGTTTTACGTCCTCCTAGACTGTTTGATTTTTTTTTTTTTTTTTTTGGCTACTTCCTACTACTGAAAAGCAGAAATGTGCATTATGTTTAGTAAGCAGCATACTATTTAGACTGATGTATTCAGCTGTGATCCTAGGAAACATTATTTCATCATTGGTTAAAATTTTCCCCAGTGTTGTGACATGATTTTCTTTAACTATTTTTCTTTGGATTCCTTTCTTTTTTTGCAGTTTGGAATGGATCTCACAGAGTTTGTAATAGTCTAACATATATTTTCCTGATATTAGCCAGTACTACTAGATCACTTGAGTTGAAAAGTTTGAGATCAGCCGTGGGGTGAAATGGGTGTTTCCCTATTCCCTGACATTTCAGCAATCTGAGCCAAACTACAGTCATGTATGCCTGTTACCTCAGTGGGATTGCTTTGCATGGAAGTTATCAGAGGCTCTCAAGAGGGAACCTCCCTTGGAAAGAGAGCTGATGGTCTGATTAGCATAACATACACCACACTGTCTTTACATGAACTTATGTCATTGGTGGCATTTTGGTGGCGTGTTTCCTTGATCGTCTCTCTATATCTATAGGCACATGACTACTAACACTCTTTGGTTATTCAATTTTAAAAGATATCTTACAGAAATCTTGGTAGACGTGGGGGAAGTTGTGGAGGAAAATGATTCATTTTGATGCTCAGCGTGGGCGTGTGAGTCTATGGATTTAAAAAGCCACAAGAGTACAGAAAGATGTAGTGGGAGGAGAAATTGCACTGAAGACTTTGTCATCTTCAGAAGTAACGGGTGTAGTTTCAGATCTATATTTCTCTATTTGGCTGTATCAGTGAGAAATTGGTATTAGAACGAAAACATGATTTTTCAGTCATGGTTGGATTTCCGTCATTTTATCTGATTAACAAATATAGTAACTTATTGTTTATCAAGCAGTTGAACATCTCTGTGGACTAAATGTCAAGAAATGGCAGAAATATCACTCAGAACTTCAAAGCTGATATGCCAGAATATTCATGCTGCCAGTAACAGTAAATTAGATGTATAATTAGACTAACAAATGAATCAGGGGAGTAAGCCTTAAAACATTACTAGGTTGCTTTGGTCTAAAACACATCCAGGCAAATGCACATTGTGTTGTGTAAAAGGAAAGGGTATTTAGAAGTAATCTTTCTGTTCCCAAAGAAAAGGTCCCTGAAAGACAGAGACAATTAAGTGTTGGTACCCAGCTGGAGAATGGGAGGCATTACCTGGGAGTCAAATAACATCTTCTGACCTGGATATA
>JAOWBP010002978.1:23853476-23877812 GCA_028571105.1 Tragopan temminckii
TTCTTTGGGAACAGAAAGATTACTTCTAAATACCCTTTCCTTTTACACAACACAATGTGCATTTGCCTGGATATAGAATAATGGCTACTGGACTCTTATTCAGGGAAATCATCCTGCTAAGTCTGGGAGCAGGAGACGGCTGGGAAAGTTGATATGTGGGAGCTAGTAGCCAATAAACCGATTAGTGGAAAGGGGTAAGGAAGGACAGGGCTATAAACCTGGCACTGCAGGCAGTTGGACAGTATCCCTGCTTTTTTTACCTATCATTGAGCACAACTAAACACCAAAAAGAAATCCGAAAAAAGCATAAAAAACCCTCTGCTGACAGTTCTGGGAAGTTTAGGGAGATGGGTAATGGCATTCTTTTGGGGCTGTGCCCTGCCATGAGAAGACAGTGCTCAGGGTGAGCTCTGCCTTTATCAGTGTCAGCAGACTTCAGCATCCTCCTTAGGTTTATGAGGAAGCTGGTTATCAAACCACAGCTGAGGTTTCTATTTTTACTTTTGTCTTTTTTTTTTTTTTTTTTTTTAAACAGATCTGTGAAAAATCTGCAGAGGATGCCACATTAAATGCCAACACCAAAATATGTTTTGCTGAAGTATATCAGAATTCAGTGGTAGCGATGACTGAAAAAACTAATTCTTCAGCTCACTACACATCCACTGAAATACATATTTTAAACAAAGAAAAAAGAACCAAGCCAAGTAAACGCGTTTTTTGTTTTGTTTGCATATTTTTATGTTTTCAGCCACAGCTTTAAAGAAGGAAACTGTAGAAACAAATGCTGTTCGTTCTCGCTAAGTCTGGCTAAACTAGGAGGGGCTGCACCTATTCCCGATCTCTAGCTCTGTAAAGAGATGAGTAAGGAATCCCTCGGAGCTGGAGGAGGGCTCTTTACAGAACGAGCTCTGCGTTTCTTCCTCACGAAGCACACAGTCCCCAGCAGAGGGAGCTTGCCGGGGTGCCCGGAGAGAGGAGCCAGGCCTGTGCTGCAGAGGGTTTTGGCGGCGAGAAACACAAGCAACAGCTGAAGGAGTTTCTCTTTGTTAGGCACAAACAGCCTCTGAACTTCACCAGCGACCACAGTGGCTGTTGGTGCAGGCTAGCTTTGGCAATGATGAAGTAGCAACTAGCCTACTAGCCTCACTCCTGGCTTTCATGCTCCAGCATTCCAAAGTGAAATTATTTCTTTGCCATTAGTACATGCTTACAATTTCAAAGGTAGCATGGAAGCTCTTCAGCTTGTAAAGAAGCTGCAGATCTGGAGACTGGCTGAAGAAGGCAGTGTCCCTCCCACTTGTCTTCTATTTTGACTTTTCTGTCTTGTATATGTGAAGTTGATGACTACATATAGTACGACAGAAGAGAAATATCACCTCTTTTCCCCAGCAGAAGGAACAGGTCTTTAAAATCTGTTCAATAGCAAAATGCAAGACAGTGTTCAGGTGCTGATGTTCTGCATCTGCTGCTGAAGGTGGTAGAAGCTTCACTGAGAAGTTCACCCAACAAAACATGACTAATTGATTGTTTGCTTAAAAGGCAGCTAAATCAGAGGCTGAGCTGAAGAAATAACTGGAAGGCAGGAGGGTAGAGAGCTATAGACTGCAATTGCCCTGCAGACTCATTTCATAGAACCACAGAATCCTTAGAGTTGGAAGGGACCTTTAAAGGTCATCTAGTTCAACTCTTCTGCAGAGACACCTACAGCTAGATCAGGTTGCTCAGAGCCTGGTCCAGCCTGACACTGAATATCTCCAGGAATGAGGGACTTCCACCACATTTCTGGGCAATCTGTTCCAGTGCCTCACCACCCTCATTGTAAAATAATTTATCCTTATATCCAGTATAAATCTCCCCCTTTAAGTTTGAAACTATTTCCCCTTATCCTATCACTTCAGACCCTGCTAAAGTGTCTGTCTCCTCCTTTCTTGTAGGTCCCCTTTAGGTCTCCCTGGAGCCTTCTCTTTTCTAGACTGAACAGCCCCAGCTCTCTCAGTCTGTAGGAGAGATGTTCCATCTCTTGGATCGTTTTTGTGGTCCTCTTCTGGACACGCTCCAACCGGTCTGTGTGTCTCCTGTACTGAAGACTCCACATCTGGACACAGTACTCCAGGTGAGATCTCATCAGTGCAGACTAGAGGAACAGGATCACCTCCCTTGCCCTGCTGGCCATCTTTCTCTTGATGCAGCCCAGAATATAGTTGGCTTTCTTGGCTATGTGGGCACACTGCTGGTTCATGTCCAGCTGCCATTCACCAATAACCTCAAGTCTTTACCAGCAGGGCTGTGCTCTATCCTTTCAGAAGGGAAAAAAGAAACCAAAAAATCGGTGGCAACAGGATTTACAAAAGGAAATTGCAGACTGTGTCCAGTGCCCCAGGTCAAAGGTTCTCCAGCAGAGATTTAGAAGCTCAAAATTAATAGCGGGTCAGGCTCTCTAAATTTTCAGTGCCTGCAATTAAGGAAAACATAAGGTCGTGTTTTCAATTTACAATTTGTTCTTTGCTGTTTGGCATTGCTGATGATACTTAAGTAATGGTTCTTAGAATAATTTGCTCATCATGCTCAGATCCGGCTCAAGACTTCTTTTGTGTTTGTATACATTCAGAGTCACCCATGTCTAGAGTTTGTTAATTAGAGCTGTTGAATCTATCCTCATCGGCATAGCAAAGATACTTTTATTTAAAGTAACAGTAGAATATAATAAACAAAGAGGAAAATAATCAAACACAATTGTCTTTAAACTGATCCACATCATGTTATATTGGATACCCCATCAAAATAAAAAAACACACTTAGAAAAGAGTGATTCTTTTACAGCAGTGAAAACCAAATGCATTCAAGTTCTTATTGAAAAAATTAATCAAATTGTATCATGTTGCTGCCTTAATCTCATTAGGATTTAAAGAACATGAGTTTATTCACAGCCTTCTGCCATCTCACACAAGACAAAGCCCTACATTAAAGCAGTATTCAGAGTCCCTTTAATATTGTGGATCTCAATTCCATGTTTTTCACTTGTACTGAAAATAACAGTGTTTTGAACCGACAGGTTTTCATGTTTCTAGCGAATTAAAAATATCTTTTTTTCTACTTGTCACTAGCTAACACTGTATTAACAATCTCAGTTCTTATCTTCACTAAAATGGACACATTCTTAGTTTATTTCCACACTAGAGTTTTGGAAAATAATACTTAATTCTATTCAGTTCTTTTTTTTTCTAGTGATGCCTCTTTTGTGGTTCACAATTTTCCCAGGAGCCTCATAATTTAGTTTTTTCCATATTGTTATCAACACAGTCCTCTGAAGGCTTGAATTTAAGCCACTTGTTTCCAGAGTGTTTGAAATCTTTGCCCACAGTATCATTCCATGCCATACAGAACAGCTATTCACCAGATGCCAGATGTATAAAATGCTCTTCAGTTGGCTTCTTTCCTCAGGATTGCTAATTTCTATGCCAAACTAATTTCTAATTTTTGGACTTCATAGCTGCTGATTGTGCTGTTTCCTCAGGGCAGTTGTTACTGGAAATAATCCCAGATGTCAGCGAGTACTGTCACAAAACTTTCAATAAAGGCTTGATGTATTCTTTCTCATCTACATTTCCTGGAACTTTTAAGGGTGAGCAATCGAACATCAGTGCAAGTAGGTAACAGAGAGACCCAGGTCTTTCTGCAGAGCCGAAGCATTGCTTTTGTAATCTATTACAGTTACATTTTGACTGTATATCTAAAATACCATTCTTTCAGCATTTTCTTTCCAGTCATTAGTTAAGTGTATATAACTGTGTAGGAATATTCCTTGGGGATTCATTTGCTTGCCTACTCTATTAGGCTTCTTAGCATGTTTTCTTGGAGGCAAAAATGCGTAAAACTACATTACAGTTGCAAAACTGCTCCATAGCTGAGGTGTCCACAGTTGACAGTGTGAGGGCTATAACAAGTTTTGTGAGTTAAAGGACTGCAGTGTGTAAAATGCTACACTAAATCCAATCTAGAAGATAAACTGCGTGGTGCAGAAAGAAATACCATGTTTGTATGTATATACTACAGTACTGCCTTTGATTATATGATCACATGCTGTCTTATTTCACTCTATTGTTACTCCTAGCTGTCAATAACTACATAAGGAAGAAGACTTATGGTTTCTCAGGCTACTGTATGTCCTAGAAGTTTGAGTTTCTTAGTTTAGAGTAAGCTAAATTTTGTTATATTTTTGTACATAATAATGATGGCAGAAGTATCTTTGGTAGTTTACAGAAATACGTTCAAGCAGCATGCTAATACCAATTACACGTTTTTCTAGAACTCTTCTCTCCCATTCCCAAGGCCTATCAGAAACCTCGTGTTCTAACTGCCTCATATCCTACAGCAGATGTTTTGCTGATCCTTGTCTCAGAGAAAGAAGAGAACATAAAAGCAACTCCCCCACCAGAGCACAATCTGATCCCTTTAAGGGCTTACTACTTTAAGCCTCCCATCTGAAGGATTTCATGGGAAAGCACCTGAATGGACAGCATACCTCTGTGCTGGAAGCAGCTTTCTCTGCAGAGGTGCTGGTCACAGCATGGTGCTAGGCAGTCTGCTCTATTTCTTGCTGTTCCAACCAGGAACCATACAGAAGCACCAGACAAAGGCCAGAATGCCATCTTTGACAGTATTCACATACCTTAGGAACCCCATGGCAATTTATATGCACACCTGTGTTGGGCAAATAATTGGAAAATCGCTAAAATTGGAATCAAAGCACAGTTACCAATACAAATGTTACTCATTTTCCTTTTTGCATTTTAAATTCTATTACTGGAGATATTCTTTCTGTATTAAATATAATTCAGACTATCTCAGACACCTTTGTTTTAATCCACTAAAACCTCTCTATTATCTATACTATACCCTAGAGTAGGGTTGGATTCTCTTATCTATAAACACTTCTTTTTTCTAACTCCTATGAGCTAATAGTTTCTTTAGGTTACATGCAAGCTATTCTGCTTCAGAGCCTGGCTTCCTAGATGCTAATGGAAAAGGCTGCAGCTCTTTTTGCTGCAAGCACTGTGAGATTAACTGCATCCAATCTTGCTGGACATAGATGAGGAGGAAGAGAACTCAGCTTCCTCTTTGCATTGTTTCTTATCAAAAGAGAGAAGATTTGGGTGGTGGTTAAGGAAATAATGTCTGTTTTGTACATTCACTGGCATGACAGATGAGCTTAATGACCGACTAATCAAGATAACACATCCTCTTCAGAAATGCCTGAGAATCTCCTGAAATCAATCCTTGTTTAGAAAAGTATGGGTCTAAATGTATGTGGGTTTATTTAATCTCTTACTTAGTTATTTTTTCCAAAGGCAAATTAGCATACAATCAGATTTCCTGAGTGAAAGGACTCCAGAAAGGCAAAAAGGTTGTTTTAGTGTATGGGAACTGTTGGGTCATGGCCTGAACCACTGATTGATCACTTGAGGCAAGGACTGAGTCAGCCATGGGAGAATAGGTAAAGGCAGTTCACCTGTGTGGCTAGAGCCTGGCTCCACCCCTCCTAGACCCCATTCAAGGGCTGATTACGACTGGGGAGTGCACTCTTTCTGGAGGTCCATCCTCTGTGGAGTCTTTCCTGTGAACTTAGATCTTTGGATACAGGTGCGCATTCCTTCCCTGTTTGTTTCTTTTCCCATTTTCACCATGATAATCTTTCCAGCTGTAAACCAACTGTAATGTTTAGATTCTCAAAACTAGAATAACATTAAAAATAGGTAGTCCTTAGCCATCATTTTTTTTGTTTGTTTGTTTTACATATCAGCTTCTTTTGAGACAGTGTTCAGGTCATGGTCAGTAGGCTTGCAGGGATTTTCATGCCTGGGTTTAAATGAGAGCAGGTGCTGAGTTTCTGAACAGCAGGATTGGATCTTAGTCTTTCTTCTTCTCCTGTCTTTCTGAATAGTAATTTCCTTTAGTTGCACCAAAATGGAGGCCTTTTCTGTGAACCAGTTAACACTTAAGCTAGGATGAAAATATTTTCAAAGTTATGGAAAGACTGTGGCTAAAATTTGAAAGCACATCACTGTTTCTAAGCATAAGGCTTTTTAACCTCAGTGTAAAATCCGAAGGCTACTTATTTTGTACACGAGCCATAGATACTTGTTGAATTTCTTGTGAAACCACCTGATTGGAATATCTTAATTACTGTCATCTTTATTCTTGTGGTAAACCAAAAAGGGAAGTAAACCTGAACCGAGTCTTGCCAATGTTGCCAGTATGTTTCTGTATGCATTCTATGTGAAAAAAGACAAGGAAGTTCTGAGAATAAAGAAGTCTGGCAAGGTCCAGGAAACACTTTACCTCACTATTCTTCCTCTTTCTTTAATCTTTGCTTGGCTTCCCTTGTTTTTGTGCAAATAATAAAATGAACAAATGTACCATGCTGAATAATGGGGTGACTATTTATAGTTACCCCTTTATTTTTTCCACTCTTTATTGCAAAGTCAAGCAATTAAGAGGGCTGAAAACAATTAGCAGCACTTGGCAGAAGTCTGACACTATAATATCTTTGGATGAAATACAGAAGTACAATAGATGCTAAAATGGGGCAGGCAGAGTTTTCATTTTGAAGAAGAGGTAATTCCCTGGCGTTGGTGGAAGCCTCTGCTGCTTTTGTTTTAACCCTCAAGAAACACCCAAGTGTTTACCCTTACAACCTTCCATCAGCCTTAAGACTATTGTTTCATGCTTTCCTTTAATATCTTTTCAACTGTTGAAAGTCTTTCTGCTTCTATCTGGAACAACCTTAAAGCTGTTTCGCCTGGGTGTTAGACTTTGTGGCCAGTTGCTGCAAAGGCAGTGAAAGGAGGGACGAGTGGTATCTAATTTGAAGACAGGAAGTGGTTGAACTTGGTCTCACCATCTATTCAACTCAAAAGGTCTGTGTAAGTTTCTTGTCTTGTGAACTGTGAGGCTCCAGAAGTTTTCCCAAATCTGGAGACACTATGAGTCAGATGTATTTTGCAAATATCAGTTCATCAAGCTGTATAACCGTAAAGCCATACAGATAGGTTTCACTTTTCTGCAGAATTCACACAGAAAAACCCCTGCACAATTACATCATGACACAGTACTGAAATGTTCATGTCTGTTTAAAACTCTAGTGTTGTTATTGCACACGACTAAGGAAGCTGTTTGTCTGTTGTGTTTCTGTTGTTTAAAAGAAAAAAAAAAAAAGGAAAAGAGGAAGAAAAAGGAAAAAGAAGAAAGGAAGGAAATACAGCAAATACAGAAGGTGTGCTGGAATAAAAAAAATATGCCTTCATTTCTAATAACCCAAAGTACTATGGCTAATGTAGGCAACAGATCTTGTTACTGTCCTGATGGAAATGACAATTGGACAGGACATGAGACTCTAATATAAATAAAGTTAAAAGAACTTTAAGGAAAAGAAATAGAGGCTCAAAAGGTATTGTGAATGTATTTGAACCCATTTAATACTTCAATATAAAAAATAGATACACAGGTAATTTAACCGTTGATATTAATGGAAATATTGATCCTTATGTTTCTACGATGTTTTAAAATATATTCAGGCATATAAAATCTTTTTCTAATTAAAGACTGTCTGCTTTTTCACATGAGATATTTCAATACATTCAAAAGTTGCCTTGATTTTAAAAAAGATGGTGCCTACTGATACTTTAATGTGAGCTGTCTTTCCCTACTTCCAGGATACATTATTACCAATATTGAGTTTTTTGGCAGATGGGGAAAAGAGTAATGAATTGGGGTGTTTTTGTTTGTTTTCACTTTTTTTTTTTATTTGCAAATAATTTATAATTTATTTTAATTCAAATTGTTTGAAACTGCATCTGAGCATTGATGTGTGGAATATAATATATGGAATGCCATGCTGTGAATTCTTGCAAATGGAAAAATTGTATCTACACTTTACATATATATTTTTAGTGCCTAGAATATATTTTAGTGCCTCTTGGACAAATAGCTTTGTGATGTGCCATATGCTGACATCTTTGAGATCCACTTAAAGTAGCTCATAGCTTTGTGTACTTTGAGGTATTTTCATATTGTGGTTTCTGTGATGATGCATTTTTCTTCACGTGCACAGGACTATACAGCTGTTAGGTTTAGCACTGCTATATAAAGCATTAAGCTTATTAAATTATGCTAAGGCAATTTGATTAGATGTGTCCAAATGAAGACACAATTATAATAGCTAAACATGGGAAGTGATTATTGTTAACAGTAATACATCATAATTAAAGAAAATACTGGTTTAACTGTTTTCAATAAATCTATTTTCCCTTTTGGTCTATTTGCTATTGTTGTGTAATGTTGTTTGGCTTCCAGATAATTCAAGGCATATAAATTTATTGAGCTTTTTAATCTTATTTCAATATATATTATATGATTTTATGTTCATAGTCTGTATCAGAAATTCTGGATTTATTGCTTTGCTTTCAAAATCTTAAATTATATTAATCTCAAGGTTTTTGACAGAGTCATGGATGGAAGCTGGTTTATATTTCATTAGCGTTATGTTTTACTTGAAGCAGATGGAAAACCTAAGTGCCTCCTGGTGGTCTGTTAAATACTGGAGGAGAGAGAGGACAACTGAAGCAGCGAGGGAACAGAAACAGAATCGCCTTCAGAGACAGACATGGTCAGGTCTCACAGGCAGACTTCACAGTATGGATATTTCAGCGTACTGAATAGTGTCTGATGAGTGTTTTCATCCCAGCACAATTCGGCGTATTTATTCCTTTGTAAGTTTTAATTCCTCTTAAGGGGAATGATCCTATCAACATAAAGAGGTCATAAGGACTGTTGCATGATCAGATTAACTTCTCTTCATCTTATTGCCTCCAATCCTTAGGTCAGTTTTGCTGAATTTTGGATACAGTTTCTGTTCTGTTTCCTGGCTACACTTTCCATTTAATTGCTATCATGCTCCCTCTCTCTTACTATTTATTGCTTTATTTATATTGTAAGGCTTGCTCCAGAAGTAATGCCTCCTGTTTTATTGTGTTGGCCCACAACATCAGATACAGATGTTGCTGGTATGCTAGTAAAGGCTGAATCTTTCTATATTCCGTTACATTTTGTTGCCATGTGACGGATTACAGCAGAGGGGCAGTCTGACAGAATGGTGTCTGATATGTAAGAGCGTATGAAGCAAAGGAATTAATTCCTCCATGCAGAAAATGACAGCCATTGACATTCATAGATGCCTGCTGTGTGGTTATGGAGACTAAACAGTGGATGTGAACACAGTGAGGTAGTGGGTGGTGTATTTCAGAGAGTGACAGTTGGTCACCTCTACTGGTGCAGATTTATTATGAGTGTGGCATGCAGACTCTTGCTTATTGCTCGCAAAAAAAGTACATAGTCACTGGTGGTGACTATGTTGAAAAAGAGCATTTTGTAGCTGAGAATTGCTCTGTCTAGTAGTGCTACTGTGCTTGTTGTATCTGTTGTATTTTCCAAGGAAGTAAATAGGAGGCATTACTTTTGAAGCAACCTATGTATTATATATTGGCTCATTTGTGTTAGACTGCGTCTATGAAGATTATGTATCTGTACTAGATTCTAGGACTTTTTTTCTATTTTTCTTTTAGTGATTCTTTCCTACAACTCTCTAGCTGTGTAGTACATATAACATGGGTTTACACAATAATAAAAACTTAATAATAACAGTAATAACTCAATAATAATCCCTTCTTCACAAACTGAGACAATCAACTACCTGTTAATGATGGGACTGTTTGCTGTATTTATACTAAAATCTCTATACTAAAATACTATAAGAGCCACCTTGAAGTTCACCTACAGCCTATGGATGTATGGATTTATGAAGCTCAGTTCACTTCTATAAGACTTTGGAAATATTTGCAAAAATTAATGATGAGAAGGATGTGGATTTCCTACTGCCATGTGCAGTTCTTCATGACGATCCCTAAAATCCCATGCTTTCTCACAGTCTTTGTTTGTCTTTCAAAAGACTTTAAACACTGGTTATTGTGTGTGTGATGGGGAGAACTGAGATAGGAGACTGACTTTAGAGTGAAACAAAGTTAAGATATGTAGCAAAAGCAAACAGGTGTGACTTAGCCTTTTGCTGATGATACAAAGCTGAGAGCAATGTCTGACACTCCAGAAGGCTGTGCTGGGTTCAGCAAGACCTGGACAGGTGGAGAGTTGGGCAGTGAGGGACCTAATGATGTCAACAAGGGCAAGAGTAGAGTCATTCACCTGGGGAGGAATAACTGCATGAAGCAGTACAGGTTAGGAGCTAACCTGCTGTGAAGGAGCTCTGCGGGAAGGATCTGGATGTGCTGGTGGATAAGTTGGCCACGAAGCAGCAGTGTGCCTCTGTGGCCAAGAATGCTAATGGTATCCTGGGGTGCATTAAAAGGGAGTGGACAGCACGTCAAGGGAGGTTCTTCTCCCTGTCTACTCGGCCTTGGTGAGGCCACATCTGGAGTACTGTGTCTTGTTCTGGGCTCCTCACATCAAGACAGACAGGGAACTTTGAGAGAGCCCAGTGGAGGGCCACAAAGATTATTAGGGACCTGTAGCATCTCCCTTGTGAGGAAAAGCTGAGAGACCTGGCACTCTTCACCCTGGAGAAGAATGAGAGTAGATCTTATCAGTGCCTACAAATAACTGCAGGGCAGGAGCCAATTGTTTGGGCCCAGCCTCTTTTCAGCAGTGCCCAGCAACAGGGCAATAGGCAATGGGCACGAACTGGAATACAGGAAGTTTCGTAAGAACATGAGGATAAAACGTTTTTTCTTTCTGAGTGATAGAGCACTGGAACAAGCTGCTCAGAGAGCTTGTGGAGTCTCCTTCTCTGGAGGTATTCAGTACTTGCCTGGGTACTTTCCTGTGCTACATAGTGTAGGGAAAAGACTTTAGCAGGGGGTTGGACTAGGTGATTTCCAGAGGTCCCTTCCAACCCCTGTGATGCTGTGATTTTTCTGATTTTTGCCTAGAAAGGGTGTGTAGAGGTTGTCTACTCTTTAGAAACAATTTATTAGTTACTTAAATTAGTATCATTATCATTAGCTACGTGCTTGTTTGCAACAAAACCATATAAGAGCAATAATTCCTTAAAAGAAACATTTCCCTGAGACCTCTTCTCATGGTTTCCATTGTTATCCTCCAAGTAACAACAGCTCATCAGGAGCAATTTGGCACCCAGGCATCAGTAAGTTGCTACTGAGTTTTGCTGGGTTTCTACCACCTGAGTTGTGTTAATTATGCTATTTGTATTTGTAATGTGGTATTTTAATATACTTAACATAGTCGATGCTTTCCAGATTTCAAGCTGGGTGTTCAGTTTAATTCTGACTCTTCAATATGACTTCTCGCAATAATTCAAATCTATTTATTAGTTACTGTACAGAATATAAACTGATTCATATTTACTTCAGCTTGATAGCTTCAAATGAAGTAGGTCGTATGTGGAAAGTGTGTCTGAGCATGTGTGCAAAATCTGAGCCCATATTGTGTAGGATTCATTATGCAAGATACTATACAAACCAATAGCAAAAGGCAGATCTGTATCTATATTCAACAGCTGGATATATGTAGTTAATTTCTGATGCACATGGGCTTCACTTATTTCAGTATATCCTCTAAGCAGTAATCCCAACCTTATTTCAAATTGTTGTTGTTGTTTTTTTAAGTGGTTGCTCCAGTGGTTAGAAACCTTAGCTTATGTGAAGGATTTATATTATGGATAAGAAATTTGAAATAAGGAAGTGTTGATTTTTTTATTTTTATTTTTTATTTCTTTTTTTGGAAAAGCTGAATCATTGCTGTTCCTGCTCAAATCAAATCAATAATTTTTCCAGTTCCCCTGTGCTCCCCCACAGCTTTAGGTGCTTTTAATTTTTCACTCCAGAAATATAAACATTTGAGTCTGTATTGTAAGAACAACTTTCAACTTGCATACCATTGCGTTTTCAATTTATTATTGCTGGTGTTTTCCAGTTTCAGTCTGTTTGTATACTAACACAATGGGAGTCACAATAAGAAAAAGCAAGTAAGCAATGTCATAAGAACTGTCCAAAAAGGAAAATATTCATTTTAATAGCATCTAATAACACATGCTTTCCATGTGTTAACTTCAGATACCTTACATTTTCATTCAAAATACAGTTTATTTTTTGTAAGAAAGCAGTTAAAAATGATATTTTTACTCCAACATTTTTGCTTGTTTTGCTGTTATTCCTTGTTTTTTTCATGTCTTCAAAACATCTATATTTGTGTAGTGTTTCATGAATGTGTCTTTGTGCAGAATACAGCTGCAGAAGAAACAAAACATTCTGATGAAGGATGAAGTAGGTACTGTCAATGACTAACGAGCTTTGCTTTCTATTGTTGCCTGCCCATTCAAAAGCTAAGTATTAGATAAAAGAAAGTAGTAAAGAAAGAGGTTTGGTGTTTTTTTGTTTTGTTTTGTTTTTGTTTCGTTGTTGTTTGTTTGTTTGTTTTTAAGAAAAGATTTAAAGGTAGAATAATGGTACTGGTGTAACATGCATGTGCTTCTTTAAAGCTATAGGGGAAATGCTTGAATACTGCATTTACTGGGATAGCAATGCTTGGGAGGAATGCAACATAAAAAAGTTGGTAAGTCTAGGCTCAAAAGAAACTGGCAATCTCAAGAATCTTTCAGACAGGATGAGGTTTGTAAGGAGAAGCCACCAAACATGTGACAAACGTCTGTTTAAAATAACATGATTGTTGTTTTCTTTTCAGTAGCGGGATTTATTCATAAAGGGGAAGTTTCGAAGATGTAGTTGAACTCCTATGTAAAGAATACTTTTCTTTTTCTTTTTTTCTTTTTTTAAATCTTATCCTTCATGCCTTGCATGAAGTAATATATATTACGCTGATTTTGAAGCCGTGTGTCAGAGCAAACATGCCATGACAAGTTCCTACAAGGAAAGTCCTGTAGGGTCCAAATCCCAGCTGAAATTCCTGAGTGAACCATGCTTACTGTTTGAGACTGTTACCTGATTGCTGGTCTGAGTGACTGGCTTGCAGAATACTGACTTGAAAGGCATAAAAGCCTGAGGATCAGTACATCTGGAAGTACAGGTGGCTTCTTATCAAGCCAGTGAGCACCACTGTGTGTTTTTTTTTGTTTTCTTTTTTTTTTTTCTTTTTTGAAATCCTATCATCAGGACTTAAATATATATATATATGATGAAATTGCAGAAATGCTTATAATTAGCTAACTTCTGCCAACCTGATGTTTAGAAATATCTCCTCTTGATTGCATTTAGACTATAGTGATGAAGTAGTCTGCAATTAACCCTGCAGTTCGGCTACCCTGATGCACAGAGCACAGTGCCTTTCCTTCCTTTTGGTTCTTTTCTCTTCCAGCAGAGGCAGGAGTGTAGGAAATGAGGGAAAAGGAAGAAAGAAAACTATACTCAACTGAATCTCATCTCATCCCACTGAAGGATGCTACCAGCACGTGCTCCCAAACTTGGCAGCTAACAGACCTGCAGTTTGGGTGAACCATTAATTTTAACAGAAGCTATTGCAAAGCAGTATAATGCTCTGAGTTGATGAGAAGAGTCACTTCTTATATATAAGAGTGCTTGGAGGGAATAAGATAAGCTGGAAATTAGGCAAGCCATCAGGGGAAGTATTTTACTGAGTGTGGTGAGGTGCTGGAACAGGTTGCCCAGAGAGGCTGTGGATGCCCTGTCTATGGAGGTGTTTAAGGCCAGGTTGGATGGGGCCCTGGGCAGTCTGATCTAGCACTTGATCTAGCAGCTGGCAACGCTGTCTGTGGCAGGGGGGTTGGAATTTGGTGATCCTTGAGGTCCTTTCAAATCCAAGCCATTCTGTGATTCTTATAAATTAATGTGCTTTTTGTCCTCATATATGCTTTTCAGTAGTTTCAGTTAAAAGAGAAGATGGGAATAGTGCCACAAGCTTGCTGCCCTGATTATTTTCTTAAATAGCAAGCTGGAAAAGGACTGATTTGTTTTCATCTGTGTGCATCTGTACATCTGTTAAGCTAAATAGATTGAAGGGATTGGGAAATATGGCCAGACTAAACTGTGATTTTTATGCTTTTTATAGATAGAAATGACCTAGCTACTCAGAAATAATGTTTACTTTCATAAAGAAGACATAGATGAATTAAAATAAGCAGTACTGTTCAAAGCTTATTCTACAAATTACTGAATTTTCACTAGTTATTTCTGAAAATACAGAGCATCTCTGATGTTTAGAAACACGCAAATATATTTTTGTTGTGAAAGAAGTTCAATTAAATGAGCACAATGTATCAAATATTGCCAATATTGTGTGTTCTTTTAGCACGTGAATGCCAAGAAAACCGGTTTAATGTCTACTGTTAAAGACAGTAATTTGACAGCAATAGGTACAACATAATCTTTCCTTTCCCATCCCCTGTAAGACTGTGGCATATATCAGAAGTACTTTTTCATTTGTAAAAAATTCTATGTTAGGTGTGAATGTAGTTTATTTGAAATGTTTTTTTTTCCAACTGAATGTTTGGCATGTATAAATATTTAGAGGCTAGTTTGATGTATGTCTATCATGCAGTTTGTGTCATTTATGGGCAGCAGTTGTAATAAACTTGGAGAGGTTTTTCCAAGCCTAAGCAATCAACAGCATCATCAAGCTTAATGACATTAGTCACGTCTGTATGAAATTATGATACTGTAGCAACAATTCAATTGATTATGGATAGACAGTACTTAGATGCTGAAGGAATAAACTCAGCAAATTCAGAGCACTGGTATCCATCTCAGAGAAGAATGATGCAGACACATCCAAAATCCTTTACTTCATGGCATTTCCATTGGAAAAAAAGTGGTTCCTACGACCCACAGGTAACCATATTTATCTCTGTCAGAAACTGTAACATTTTAAGACAAAAGTAACTTACTGGCAATGTTCTTCATTCTGTTCTGCCTGTAATAGAAAAGTTTAAGATGAAGGGCAGAAAAACACCAAGCTCTGTTTCTTCCATCTGTGTAACTACAAAGGGAAGGAAAACAAGGGAAAAACACACATGAGGTAACTAGCAGGTTGTGCCCTGGTCAAGATAACTGCTTCATTGTGTCTGTTACAAACATTGTCATGACTTTAGTTAAAGCTTTGGCCTTAAACAATAGAGACTATGAAATACACACTCGCTACATATTGCGAATGTTATGGGAATTACCTAAATATTTTATACAAGGGTAGCAATGTGTCTCGAACAAACATTACCTAGCCATAACATTCTGGAACAGGGACTCCTCAAACAATTGCAGCTGGTGAGAGGTTCCTACAGGAAGGTTCATAACCCAAATTCAATTTGTTTTCAGGTCTCCAATTTTAGGAAGGCTTTCTTTTTTCAGTTTACTGCAGAAGGGCTGTGTGGTGGGGGAAGCAGAGTTTTCTCTGTGTACGCTTTTCCTTGAGGGCTTCAAACAGGAAGAATTATTTTAAGATTACAAGATGCTCTGAATACTCAAAAGGCCACCAGAAATATTTATGGAAATAAGCTGAAGACTGCTCTTTTGTCCCTTTCTCTGTCCATTTATTTTTTCAGACTGGTTCATTTTAGAACACGAGTGTATAGGATATATCTTATCTAAGATATAGATATCTTAGATTATCTAGGTATCTTAGATAGATATAAGAAATTAAATAGGCCCTATAAGCTGGCAAGATACTGTAGCTCAACATATGGATATTGTAACACTTGATTCTTTTGTGGTTGAGGTAGCAACAAAATCAGAAATTATTTCTTCCCACTTAAGAAACACATTTTTAAAAATTATGGTGGTGGTCTTGTGCCATTATGTAGACCACAGAGCACCTCTACGAGGCCAGAAGGTCAAATGAATGGTTCAGGCAGACAAATTTATGGTTGCTTGTATCCTACTTATCATGAGTGAGCCCACCTCGCTCAATTCCTGTGGTTATTGTTGTTCACTTTCTTTTCAGATCCTGGTTTATTTCAAACTATTGTCCAGTGTTCCTTGAAAGGAGCGTTCATCTACGTTTGAAGGACTGTCTTTCACACTACTCGTTACTACAGAAGTGTCACACTTAATTTTATAACCTGAAAGAGCCCAGATCCAAATTTGCCAAGTGTTGAGTCAGGAAATTCTTACAGGAGAAATCCTGGATCAAAAATTCATGCTAGCTGGAGTCTTGCTGCCCCTAGGATATCTGTTTCAGTAAGCCTCTCTTATGAAGGAAGTTGCAAACTGGCTCCAGATATATCCCCTCAGAAATAAACTAGCAATATTTTATACCTATAAAATGAACTTTTCATCTGTGGTAGATAGACTAGCTAGCAGCTCTCTTGACTATTTAGGAGAAATGATAAACTGCTAAAGCATTTGTGGTATCTTGGTGATGGAATTTTTTGTAGCTATAGGGACACAGTAAGAATATTTGTGTGAAACACTGGGGAAGCATTTCTGAACAGTACTGCACTGAGATCACCGGAACTGCTAAGTGCAGCAGTGATCATGAAAACTGGCACTGTGTAGGTTTTGAAGCTGTTTTCCAGAAGATTTCTAGAATAATTCGCTAAAACTAAGAACTTCTTTTGGAAAGATCTTTTACATTTTGTATGCCTGTGATTGTTTCATTTCCTTTAATATTTTATTCGTTAGGGACATTTCAAAGTTACTTGCTCAGTATAGAATATACAATTTAGAACAGAAATCATAAAAAGGCTGTTTTCTTCAGAAGAAACAGATGTACATATGTTCTTACAAGAAGAGTTTTCTAATCCAGCATTTTCAATTATTTTGGTGCAAATGGAAAAATATTTAATGAACATTCTGAACTGTAGAAGAGCACTGTAGACATTGGTCTATTTCTTTGTTATGGACATGTCCAAAACAAACATACTAACTTTTAAGAGACAACTTCTGCATAGCTAAGACTCTTAAAACCTCAGGTAGCACCTGAGGCTCTATGTTGAAGCCGATTCTTGGTAGTGAAAATTAACAGTAAGTCGCCATAACTGAAGAGCTAAACATCTCTCTTGCAAGCAGAGCACATTAGTTGGAAGGCTTTCAGAACACTCATTACTAGCAAGTGTTAAATACTAGGAGTCACTCTGTGGGCCAGACTGGATTCAGAGAGCTGGAGATAATGGGACTATAAAGATGATATGTAGCTAGCAACAGTTGTGGCTTGCTTAGGGACACAAGTAAACACAGTCTGGTTAGGACACTTAACAGGATAAATGTGGAAAAAAGAAGGGATAAAACAAACAATATATCAACTGGCTTGTGGGCAGTTTTCAGTACATGCATGTTCTTTTATAGTGCTGAGAAGAAAAAACATGCCAGGACAGTAGAATAAAGGTTCAAGTGTTTCCCTAGCACGCATACCTGCTCCTGATGCCCTTTCTCCAGTGTTTTTGTTCGCTTTATGCAATGCGGTCACTCTCTGGATATATGCTGCCTTCAGAGACTGTTATTTCCCCACATCCCTGTCTGACAAGACTCCCCCCTCTCCTCTCTCGACTTCCTCAGGTGCCTCAGTCGCAGTTAAAATTAAAGAAAACACTGCTTGAACGACGGGAAGTTGTGGTAGTTGTGCTGGATAGAAAAAGATGCTGCAGGTCGAAAATACAAAAGATTACATTCACTGAGACATGGTGTCAACCAGTAATCTTGGCCAGGTCCCCAGACAGGCTGCAGCCTCTGTGTGCAGGGCCGTCAGGTGGGAGACAGGCACAGTTCACTCTCAAGAATTGTGAACTCAGTGAATGACTGCACTTTCTATCAGTCATGAAAACAGTTCAAAAAAGACTGCAGACAACACTTTTTTTTTTCCTCAGGGAGGCTATTTTCTGAGTAGGTACTAAAAGCACTGGGTTTGGGCTTTCTCATTTGTTTGTTCTTTTTGTTTTTGCTTATGCAGTATGTTCATGGAAATCTCTCTGTGAGATTGTAAAGATTACAAATTGATTTTTGTCTCGACCTTTGGCATTCAGATATCAGTGTATCTGTTTGCTATTTTTTCATGTTCTTCTCCATGTACATCTTCTAGAATTGATAGAAAGTACCCCCAAAAATAGAGAGAATACAATAACCATTAATGTAATACCTATAGTTTGTCATAATCGCAGAAAAGTTTTATAAAGCTAAATTAAAATGTATGACATCTAGCTATATGAATTAAAATTAGCTCAAGTTTACTAGTACAGAAATTTAGTTCTGGTATGGCAACTGTATTGTCACTTCTAATTTAGATCATTTTTTTTACTCATTAGTCTGACTTTGTGTATACCCTTTCCTCTTAATGAGAGCAGAAAGAAAATTTGCAGCCTACTGAGTTAGACACCATAATTGTAAGCTTGTTTCAGGGCCTCTCAAACCACAGGTTTTGTTAATATTATAAGCCAATTTAGAGGCAAAGCCCTGTTAATAAATATAGTTCAGCAGTTTTTTAAAGCAGAAGTAAAAAAAAAGATCAGTTCTTCGTGTATTTTTTTTCTGCACAGAACATCTTGGTACAGCGAGATCATATACTGGTGCAGCTGGATCATGTGTTGTTCACATTTGCTGATTGTCATGGTGATTTACTGTTGTGACCCACACTTTTCTGCCTCTGCATACTAATAAGTGTAAGCTATTTATTTAACTGTATGGTCGAAAGTATTGGAAATATAGTCCCATGTACTAGAGAACTTGCCAGCACCATGGAACCTATACTCAATCACTGGTAGTTGTAAATTGTTAAAATGGTCCTTTACATGGCTTTGGCATGTTACCACAAAATTCACAGGTACAGCTGAGGGATTGCAACCATTTCCAATTTGCACTTTGTATACAGTAACCATACTATGGAAACTAAGAAAATATAGTAGTGATTCTCAGTGGCTAAAAAGGATCCTAAGAAGAGAAGGTATTTACTGATCCCAATAACGTGACTGCCAGAAAAATGGAATTTGTGCAACATATGCAGAAATGATGTTTTTCTTTAAATGAGTTTGTAGTTTCATGTATTTTATGCTTTATTGACTCTTCAACTTCTAGAAATGCTCCCCAAGTTAAATACTCAATAGAATTCTGAGTGTAATTATAAACACTGGCATCTCAGAAGCTCACACAAGGGTAATGGAAGAGGGGAGCCAGGCAAGAGCAGTATGGAGGAAGAGAAGAAGAATGTGCTTGTTCTGTCCCATATTGATAAAAATTCAAATAGTAGGAGAAAAAAAAATGTTTCTTGTCAATCTAATTCTCATTAAAACTGTCTACAGTCAGTTTTACAATAGTGCATGAAAATAAGGGTTCCTTAAAAAAAAAAAAAAAAAAAGTCATAAAGCAGTGTACTACTAGTCACAGCTTTTTTTTTTTTTTTTTTTTTTTTCAAGATATAATTGTTTCCACTTAAGTTCTAAACAAGTGAGGAAGAATTTCATTTAATATTCATAGTCATAGAATCATTTGAGTTGGAAGAGACTTTTAGGGCTCATCTAGACCAAACCCCCTGTAATGAACAGGGGCACCTACAGCTAGATCAGGCTGCTTGAAGCCTGGTCCAGTCTGACCTTGAACGTCTCCAGGTATGAGTATTCCACAGCTCTCTGAGCAAGCTGTACTAGTGACTCACTACTCTTTTTTTAAAAAACTCTTTCCTTACAATCTAAATATCCGCTCTTTTAGTTAGAAACCATTTCCCCTTGTACTATCACAACACACCCTGTAAAAGAGTCTGTCCCCTTCTTATACTGTCCCCTTCAGATACTGAAAGGCAGCTCTCAACTCTCCCTGGAGCATTCTCTTTTCTAGACTTAACAGCCCCGCTCCCTCAGTCTATTCTCGTAGGAGAGATGTTCCATCTCTTGGATCATTTTTGTGGCCTTCCTCTGAACATGCTTGAACAGGTCTATGTCTCTCCTGTACTGAGGACTCCACATCTGGACACAGTACAGGTGAGGTCTCACCAGTGCAGAGCAGAGAGACCTTTCCCTTGATCGGCTGGCCATGCTTCTTTTGATGCAGTCCAGGATACAGTCAGCTCTCTGGGCTGTATAGGCACATTGCTAGCTTATGTCTGGATGCCACCCACCAATACTCCCAAGTCCTTTTCAGCAGGACTGTGCTCTATCCTTTCATCCCGCAGCTTGTATTGGTTATGGGAGTTACCTCAATCCAGGTGCAAGACCTTGCACTTGGACTGTTGAACCTCATGAGGTTCTCCTGAGCCAACTGCTCAAGCCTGTCTAGGTCCCTCTGGACAGCATCCTGTCCCTCGGTCATGTTGACTGCACCACCCAGCTTGCTGTCTTCTGCAAACTTGCTGAGGGTGCACTTGATCCCGCTGTGGAGCATCAGTTCCAGCACTGACCCCTGAGGGACACCACTCATCACCGACCTCCATCTGGACATTGAGCCATTGACCACCACTCCAGGTATGATTTTGCAGCCAGTTTGTTGTTCATTTAACAGTCCACACATCAAATCCATATCTTTCCAATTTGGAGAAAAGGATGTTGTGGGGTACTGTGTTAAAGACCTTAGTGAAGTCTGGATAGATGACATTAGTGGCTTTCCCCTCATCTACTGATGCAGTTATGCCACCATAGAAGGCTGCTAGGTCAGGGAATTTCTAGAGTCTACTCACAGACATTAAGTCAGTTTCCCGAGATGATTAATTCCCTGAATTGAGTACAAAGAAAGACATCTCTGTTACCACAGGCTCTCTTTCTTAGCAGAACAAAGTTGCAGTGGAAAATAATGCCTAAACCCCCTATCCCCAAAACTATCCCCAAAATTTGAACTGCAAAAATTATAATTTTAAATCACAGTTATCTTGTCTCCAGGAAGGCAGAAAAGGAATCACAAATAATCAAAGCAGATTTCTTCTGTGTTATTTGCACTGAAGACAGCCAGAAAAAGTCAGCACACAGAATTAATCTGAGGGAAGTAAAGGATTGGCCATGAATAGAAAGAGTAGGATAAAGGATAGAAATGAGTCAGAGATGACCCTAAGATATCAAGCACTGTTTATAATTCTTACAAATTCCTCACAAATCGCAAGGTTTTTCTTGGTCTTCTGGTGTTCCTGTGAAACTTCAGCTCACTCAGGAATTTGTCTGTTTACTAAAAGTTCCCTTTCCAAGCAGTTGCCCACCTCTTGAAATGAGAGGGAAGTCTGTGCATGGCAGGAGAAGCAGAAACAGAGCATAAATGACGTTTGGAACAGAAGTTAATTGTTCATTTTGGAGACAGGGCAGCAGATGTGACTGCTGACAAGCAAGAGCTCTGGAAGCTTCAGGGGATCATAGTAACACAGTGTGCTAGATAGGGAAGAGCCTGCTAGTTAATGCGGCACCTCACACATGCTGGGGAAAGGGACGATTCACGAGAGACACAGACACACTTCTCTTAGAAATCTCACTATTGGATAGACTCACAATTCATGACTAAAAACAGAAACTGGATTTTAGCAATGAGGAAAAAAATGATTGTTGATGGTTCTAGAGAAATTGTTAAGAGACAGTGTGATCTTTAGCTTACATCTAGTAAGCCACCTGGGGAGTAGCCTAGAGATAAAATAAGAAGAAATTGGTTAGAGTTGGACAATATACATAAAAATGATCTGTGTAGGAATTAAACCCTTTTAACTGTTCACAGGAGGTCAGCCACATCCACTGTTTGTAAGACCAAATCTTGTTAAACCTGCCCAAATATTAACACACACACACACAAAAAGAATAGTAATAGAAACAGACAAAACAGCATTGTGCTGCAAAGGAGGCTGTAAGACTGCTGAATCATGGTTATAGAGTTTTTATAAGATCTCTACTGTACCCAGATAAATGGAAAAGAAATTACCAAAATGGTGGATTAATACAAGAAACAGCAAGAACACCTGGAGAAGGTGGATTTGCAAAAGCTATAGATAACGTAGTGTGAAGGTTTGTTAGGTAACTTCTGAACATTTGACATCTATCTGTTGTTAAAAAGGTGTTTGACCCATAGGAGTTGATTTCCAATAGCCTGCAGTGGAAAGGATTACACTGTACAGGTGTACAGAAGGTAAGATTTCTGCCTAGTAGTGACAGTTTTTGTTTGTTTCCAAATCCTTGAGCTGAAGAGCAACCAGAGAGCTCTGCTGGCACCATGCAGGTTTCCATGGCCTCAGAATAGAGTGGGGAGATGACTTTTATCATGGGAGGCTAAAATCAATCTCCTTCTTCGTATAACCTCCTGCACAGCCTCCTAGACAACCTACGTACTGCACAAGCTGTGGAGTCTCTGTGGGGATATCCAAAAGCCACTTAGACGTGAGGCTGGGCAACCTGCTCTGAGTGGCCCTGAAGGAACAGGGAGGTGGGACAAAGTGATCTCCAGAGGTCCCTGCCAAGCTCAACCATCCTATGCAGTGATGTATGGGTGTCTGACAGTATTTAAGCAGCGCAAAAAGTCAAGAAACAGCTAAGATCTTGAAGTCCAGTGAAGTATAACAAGTTGCTGGAGATTTTGTGCAGTCTTCGTGAAGAAGGAAAAGACAGACTGGAAACAATCAAAAATTGGAAGAAGAGCTTTAAACAATGGCTGAAAGCTTTCAACGCAAGGGTAATGTAGATGAGGAAAAGAATGAAAGCAGAGCAGCAATTTGTGTTGTGCGTGGAGTGATCACAGCACACTTGTGCTGACAGAGGAAGGAGCCAGTGAGCAGGAAGAGGTTAGGGGTGAGCCGAGTAGTGAAAGGGACTGGGCAATTTAAGCTGGAAGAAACTGGGAGTTTGGATTGGAAAGTATAGATTTGGATTGGAGAGTATAGAAGGCATCAATTTTTTATTCCAGTTCTAAAATCAAAAGAAAGGAGATGGAGAAGAGAAGACGGGAGGATGTGGCATGTAATTGCCCTTTGTTTTCCCAGTGTGCTTGTAAGCTTTGGTGAGGAGAGACCATGAAGAGGAAAAGGACAGCAGAAAGATAGCAGTGAAGAGCTGACATCCTCTGCAAAGGTGCTTGGCCTGGAATGTGGCATGAATGTGACTGCAACTTGTAAGGCATACCGTTCCTTCAGTACTTTTTTTCCTCCATGGATTTTGGCATATTTTATTTGCTGAAGATCTGTTTTTCAAAACATCATTTCATCAACTCCTTGCTTTCCAGCAAGCACGCTAGCGTTTTTAAGATTTATTTAAATTAATTTTATCTGAATACTCTGGCTTCAGCGCACTCTGCATCTGGGATAGCTTCCCAGACAATTAAACTCGAGCAATTAAGCTGGTAAACAAGCGTGCGTTATGCTGTCTAATTCACGCTGTGCACTTCTGAGGACGAGGCCCACGCCACTGCGGGACGCATGGGACGCTGGAGCCGGGCAGCCAGGCCTCGCACAATCCCGGCGCTGTTTCTCACCGGCTGCCGTATGGCAATACCTGGGCCACGGCTGACAAACTCTGTCAGCAAAGCGCAGCCGGAACGCTTGCATAACCACAGCGCTGGTTTCAACAGCCAGCGAGGGAACGCGCGAGTGCTCGTAGCTGCCGCTTGAACTCCCGCAGCCCGGCCAGCGTCGGCAGGCAGGAGCAAGCCAGCACCAAGGACACTGCCTCAGCCTCCTCGCAGCCAGGCGGGGAGAGCAAGGGAGGGCTAAAGCTCGCAGCCCGGCTGCCAGGCGGCACGTGGGCCGAGGCTGCGGGCTTCGGGGAGCCGGGGAGAGCCCTTCAGCTCCGGGTGCTCTCAGCCAGGCTCTCCCGCAGGCACCGCCGCGTTTACACAGGGCGACTCCCCGTCTCCCAGGCTGAGTGCGGAGGCAAAATTTATTGCCGTTATTCCGGGGGAAGAGCTCCGCTCTTGTGAGAGGAAACGGAGGAAGAAAACAGGAGGGCGAAGCAGCGGCGGGTCACAAAGGCACGAAGGGGCTCCTTCTGCGGTTCTGTTTGTCGGCAGCGCGGCAGCACCTTGTGCTTTTTGCGACGTTGCTCCTTTTCCTCAACATCGGCGTTTCGTTTCACGTGTCAGCGCCATAACTCGCGGCCTTATCCCCTCACGAGGCACTGACGGCATCCCGGGCCAACGACCCTTCCGCTCCCCTGGCGCTGGGGGAGCCAAAGCGTTGCCCGGAGCGCCCCGCGGTCCCTGCGCTCGGTGCAGCCGCGCTCCCACCGCTCCCCCCAGCCGGCCGCTGCGCGGGGCCGGCTCCCAGCCCGCTTCGGGAGGCGGCACGCTTTGCGTCTCTTCAGCCTCGGGGCGGCAGAAGGCGGAGGGCCTCGTGTTCCCGTCGTGCCGCAGCGCTGCCCGGCCCGGCTCAAACCCACGCTGCCTGCGGCGCTCCGCCGCCGTCCCCTCGCCT